>CP098313.1:10000000-10600000 GCA_030389615.1 Epichloe typhina subsp. poae
ATGAGATATTTTCCCCCGACGTGAGCCGACGTGAGGACCACTCGCAACGCTGCACAGTTCCCGAAGATATCCCGTGATATCTGGAGTGTTCCAGATTGGGTCTCTTATCCGTTCAGGCCTGATGCTGATCTCTTGTGTCGTCTGCGAACACCGACGGGCACACCGAGTGGCTCAACTTGTCAGATCTGTGTTTCAGTCCATATCTGACCTTTGCTGTGGAACCAACCCCGCTGTCTGAACTTGCTCACGGTACCAGAGAGCCGGGGGGAGGGGGAGAAGCAAATACATGTCGTTTCTTTACGACTTGCGTGCGTTGTCTAGGCTCAAGATAGAACAAATGCGGACTCTAGACGACTGCTTTTGGATGAGCTCGACTGATGACTTCTTCTCGGGATGACGTCGAAATGAAATCGGGGCGCGACGAGATGTCTCGTCTCCACCAATGCAGTCAGAGAAGAGAGAGAGAAATAGGTGACGGGCTGGTCCTATGCGCGACTCAGACTGTTTGTTGTTGCTTGATGCGAAGACTTGGTCCACAATCTGGATTGGAAAGAGTCATGATGCCAAACTATAAGTACGATGCCCGCGAGGCCACAAAGGTTTACGCTCGTCTGACACTACTTTCCTCTCTGTCTTGAAACTCTCATCATTATCTCATCTCACAATCATTATACGGATTACTTTCTTGGTACGGAATGCCTTCCCAGAGAAACCAGAGAAGCTGGTTCGCTCGCCACATGGCTCCTCCACCGCCACTTGATGCCACGCCCACGTGCCCTTGCGCAAACTGCTACAATGTTGTAGTAGCCCAGAGACCACGGATGATGGACGACCGAAGTCACAATGCATCATCCAGTGCTGGCTCACCAACGAGGCGAAACTCTGACAGTCCTTCCATCACTGGCGGAGATGCCATCACGACCACTGCGCACATTGAATTGGCTTACAGCAAATGATGGAAATGAAACGAAAAAAAAAAACAACAACATATATTCTAGAAACTGGCATGGGGGGTTTTTTTTTTTTTCGCTTCCGAGATGGCTGGAATTGGCTGTGGACTTGGAAACCCGGTGCACGGCGTTGAAAGACAACATTAGCAGTACTGTACGGAGTAGGCGTTGGGAGAAACTGACACCCCTTCAATTTACGCGGGTTCAATACATTGACTGCGTGATTGTCATTTCCATCTTTCTTGAACCAAATCACCAAGCAGACAAATTTTAACGTGAAAAAAATACTGATCGTGGATGAAGAGCCGCAAGTACTGGCCTCCTACAATCTATACACATCAGGGTTTGTCGCCTTTGACGCCACACCCCCTCCATCACATCCAAGCAACTCGAGCAAGTTATGCAAAAGCTCTCTAATCTTGCCGAGCACGTGCACGCCTTCCGTTTCAAGCATGCATTGGGGAACCTTCCCCCTCGGCATTGCAAAGAGAGTTCGCAATGGCCCCAAATGTCGACGTAGAGATCCTGAAAGCGCTCGGCCTGCAGGACGAAGAGGCCCAGATTAGCTCTCATGGCGGATCCGGCTTCTCATCCACCTTCAAGCTCACTGCCACGAAAAATGGCCAACCCATCAACTATTTTGTCAAGACCGGGGCCGGGAAGAACGCCGAGTTGATGTTCAAAGGTACCTACCTACCTTGTCGCTCTTTCATCGAAGCAGCATCCCACGTGCCGTTGACGACCTCTCGCAGGAGAACATACTTCCTTGAACGCCATCCACGACGCCGTCCCCCTGTTCTGCCCCAGATCCCACGCCCACGGCCCAATGGCCTCGGCCAACAGATACTTCCTAGTCACAGACTTCCTTGATCTGGGATCGAATGCGGCCGGGGGATCGGGATTGTCTCTCGCAGCCAAATTGGCCAAGTTGCATACGACTCCGGTGCCAATCCCAGAGGGCTACGACAAGCCCATGTTTGGATTTCCCGTCTCGACATGTTGTGGTGAGACGGCGCAGGACAACACGTGGAAGTCCTCGTGGGCAGACTTCTACGCTAATAATCGCCTTCGGGGCATCTTGAGAGCCTGCGTCGACAGGAACGGCGCCGACGCAGAGCTTAGCAAAGCTGTGGAATCAATGGCCGAGGAAGTCGTTCCTCGATTAATAGGTGAAGACACCATCGGGAACATCACGCCTGTCGTGGTCCATGGTGGTTTGTGGAGCGGCAATCACTCGAATGGTCAGATAGCTGGAAGAGGAGGAAGTGAAGAGGTAGTGTTTGATCCGTCCGCCGTCCATGGCCATTCAGAGTACGATCTGGGCATAATGGTCATGTTTGGAGGCTTTGGTGGCAGCTTTTGGAACGAGTATGAGAAGCTTCTTCCGAAAGCGGAGCCACGAGAGGAATGGGAGGATAGAGTGACAATGTACGAGTTGTGAGTGAACCCCCCCCAAGAAAACCTACGGCACCTCTTTCCCCGCTGGGGTCACAACGACCGATGTGCTGTTGATGAGCTGACGGACACAAGATATCATCACTTGAACCATTTCGCCATGTTTGGAGGCGGGTACCGCGGCGGAGCCATGTCCATCATGAAAAAGCTGATTGCAAAGTATGGGAAGACAGGATCGTACCCGGTCATACATAATGATTGATGTATTCAAAGGATACCGATTAAGACTACCAAGGTGGGGGGAAACAAAGGAAGTAAAATTGACATCCAAAACGCCTGTATATGATTGCTCGCTGTGATGCAAACCACCCCAAGTCTATAGAATAAACCAAAACGCGCCGGAACCGAATTAAAAGCAGATCCAGCGATGACTTCGTATGTCCGCGAAAGAGAAGGAGATCAGGCAGGCAGCATTTCTTGCGCTTCTGGCCTCCTGGAACCCGAGGGCTCTTCGCCAGTTCTTTCACTAATGGGTACTTGGGCATTGGGAACCGATGGCAGGACTTGTCCCTCACCAGACAGCTCGGCCTGGAGAGCTGCAAGTTCATCTTCCACGTCTTCCTCATCCTGGTTCGATATTTGCCCACCGAGCATCTCGCTGACTTCCTGTTGTTTGCGAGACAAGAATCAGCCTTGCGACCATAGGATGAGAATTGGGTTGGCCGAATCAGTAAGTTCGGGAGGCAAAAAAACAAACCTGCTGGTAGGCAATGGCATCCGCCGTCTCTCCCATGAGCTTCTCTACATTCTCCAATCCGCCCATCTCAGCATGGATCTCCTTGAGGACCTTGGTGCCCTGTTGCAAGCCAAAAACAACATCCTTCTGTATGAGGGCAAACTCCACATTCGAAGTCAGCTTCTCCAATTGCTCGAGCTGCGCGTCGGTCTTGGCGAGCAGCGTTTCTTGGTACTTCTTGCGCCGTAGCGCCAAGAGGGCTCTTTTCTTGTCGCCCTTGGCAAGCATCTGCCGCGCTACATCCGTCTCCTTGTCTGTGAGGACGGTGATGCGTCTTTGGTATTGGTGTAGCTTATCGCGCTGGTTCTTCATGTCCAGGATCGCCCTGCCCCAACCAAAACCAAAGCACGGTGGTTACCAGTAAGCGGGGTGGTCATGGTAGGACAACGACGGGCTCACGGGTGACGGGTTTGAAGGTTGAGCAAAGAAACAAAAAAACCTACTTGTCCTGGGCGGTGACCTTGCTGGCGTTGCTCCCCATGCTGATCGCGTGCTGCCTCTACCCCAGTCTTTGCGTGGCTGAGTCGAGTTTGCATGTTGGCAGATCGGAGGTACTTGGCGATGAGCCATGTTACAGTCACTTCATCAGTCTACTTACTACTCGTGCCATGTCCCACTTTTTTGGTTCTCGTGGACCTCGCACCAGTCACCCAGTGATAAATTTATGTTCTATCGCGAGATATGAGTCACCCTCGGCTGAAGTTAAAGAGCTGCAGAACGCCACAAATTGAAAATTTGCTTTAGCTTTAGCAAGAGTGCGCAAAATGTAGCAACTTGTTAAACAAGTTAAACAAGGCGTAGAGGCACTTCTTCCGTTTTAGGCTTAGTTGCTACTGTATGATGAAAAAAAAAAATCGTTGCTGCATGTTTACGTACTCGGCAAGGCAAGCGATGCCTCCGACCACAACGACGCTGACTTCGCAGGTGCAACAGAGTTTGCTACTGCAGTTCGGGAAGCTGCTAACAGAGTTTGCCGCGGCAGTCATTGCCAGAGTTTGTCGAGCCATTGCAGTTCGGGAAGCTGTCAACGTAGAAAGAAAAATGCCTAAGGCTTTGAGCTCCAACATATAAAACGCAATGGTGGGACAAATTTTTGGTTGGAACTCCCATCCATCATCATCCACCATCATCATCATCCATCATCATCCATCATCCATCATCACAATGCCGCCACGTATAGGCCTTCGATCTCGCCTCGAGTGCGACGTTGATAGAGTTCTAAAACAACTTGAATCGTCCAATGCGAATCACCGCTTCACATCTACCAAGGATGCCTACGATGCCATCCAACGATCCAACTCTAGTCTGAAACGACAGAAGAAAAAGCCTCTGGAGGATGCCATAGACCGAGTACTCTTGTTTCATAAGCAAGAGGCCGACGATTCAAACGACTCGGAGGCTGCCATAGAAGAAGCGGAGGCGGCGACGATTCAAGGCGATGATCGATATGTTTCCAAACAACTGATTAAGTTATGGCATCGAAATATATCCACCACTAGCGCGGCAAATTCAGCAGAGCAGTCGCCCTCTAAGAAACGACGATTACCAGAAGGGAGTGAGGGTGCACCGGGCATAAAGACGCAAACTAATGGCGAGCTCTCGACCAAGAACACCGCCACAACACAGAGGGAACAGCCTGCAAGCAAGAGGCAGAAGCCAAGTCGATTCACTGTAGAGCATTTGTATGACAAGAAACCTCTCGGTGGTCTTGGATCTTTGTCGGCTGAACTACTCAAGCTGCTGGAGGGCACTCTGAAATTTCCCAGTTATTACGAAGACCTTGGGGGTTGTCATCGGCCGTCCGGTATCATCATATCAGGACCAGATGGGATGGGCAAAAAATTACTGGTTCAAAACATCGCCTTCATGTTGGAAGTTCCCCTTATTACTCTAAAAACGTGTTTTTTAGAACCCAAGACAATGGCGACAATGGCGAGGAGCATGACGGAGGCATTCGATGCGGCCATTGCACATACCCCCAGTATTGTTTTCATTGAGGACATTCATCGTTACATGAGCAGACCAGGTTCCTTGCGCCACAACGACTTTCATGCTAAGGCGATCGACCTCTTCACGCAGCAAATGGAGCGAATTCAGCGAAGTAAAGCTGGAGGTGCAAACTGTATCGCAATAGCCACGACATCGAACATAGCCGAGGTCGACACTGACATTCTCACGGGAGGGTTTTTCGAGGAGACTATTCAAGTGAAGCTACCGGATTGCGGTGCGAGGAGAGATGTTCTGGGCCAAATCACGCACGGGTCGACACTCGGGGCTGACGTTGACTTGGACGAAATTGCCAGAATGACCCACGGCTTTGTGCCCGCCGAGCTTGCGTTCCTCACAAATAAAGCAAAATGGCTAGCAGCAAACAATTTGAGTAACGGAGATGATACTGAGCTCCGCGGTATTGACTTGGAGGCTGCCATCTTGGCAGAAGACGTGGAGGTTCTCAGACCAATGCGATACAGGTTGCGACCGAAAGGGCCCGTGTCCATGGAGGATTTTAAAAAGGCATTCGGGCAAATGACGCCATCTCTTCGTAAAGAAGGGTTCTCTGTCATTCCCAGCGTCACGTGGGAACAAGTCGGTGCTCTCAACGTGGCGCGGAAACAATTGCAATTGTCTATCATCGGACCGATCAAGCGGCCTGATGTGTACAAGGAATTTGGACTTAGACAAAATGCCGGCGTGCTTCTTTGGGGCCCTCCAGGTTGCGGCAAGACCTTGATTGCACAAGCAGTTGCCAACGACACAAAGGCCAGCTTTATTCTCATCAATGGCCCGGAACTCTTGAACAAGTACGTGGGTGAGTCGGAACGAGCAGTCAGAGAACTGTTCCAAAGAGCACGCTCCTCCACGCCTTGCATATTATTCTTTGACGAGATGGACTCTGTCGTTCCTCCACGAGCCCATGCGTCCACCGAGTCAGGTGCCAGAGTCGTCAACGCCCTTCTCACAGAGCTTGATGGTGCACAAGATCGAAGCGGAGTGTACGTGATTGGCACCACGAACCGCCCCGATATGATAGACGAGGCTATTCTTCGACCGGGTCGTCTAGGGAGCCAGATCTTCATTGATTTACCTACACCCCTTGAGCGCGTTGAAATTCTTCAAGCAATCTACAAAACCCGCCACGACAATCCATCTCCAGCAGCGTTGGAGGCGCTTGCGAAGGTGGCCCAGGACCCGCGATGCACCGACTTCAGTGGTGCAGACCTGGATGCACTTCATACAAAAGCAGCACATTCTGGGTTGGAGCGGTGGATGCAGGACGAAACTTCGCAAAAGGAGATCGTGGATGGAGATTGGGAGGTTGCCTTGAACAACACAAAGGCCAGCGTGAAGGATCCAGCAGTTTACCGGAATCGGAATCGCAATCTTGCATGAAGGCTGGCGGGCTGGAGGAAGATGGTCAACGATACCCCCATGTGCACTTGATACAAGCATAATTATTACAAAAAGTGTCCAGTTTTAATTCGAGTATTTTTTACTTGCCATTGAGAAATCCCCTGATAGGGCAGTAGAGACGTTGAGCAAACGGAAAAGATCCGAGCGGCGAACGAGAAGCTGTATATGCTATGCTGTGTGCTCAGGGAAGACATGTCCTGAAAGAGAAGATGTCGTGAGGGAATGTTACCTGCTCCGGAGGTCTGTACTACTATTCGCGATCAGTCGTTGAATTCGAATTGGAGATGTAGCTTCAATGGATAGCCGCGTTATTATTTGACACACTCATTGTCACTTGCTAATACAATCGCTCGATAATCGAAATCAGTCAAGGACAAAGTGCTGATGAAAGAGGAGTTTGGATTTAAGCGTGCGTTTGCTACCGCTAATATAATTCTAAAATTTGTCTATAGTACACTGATTCGTTGCAACACGGCGCCGTCTATCAATTCCTATCGTTACACATGCAAAAGTAGGTAGGTGCCTAAGCAGTAGAGTCCTTCAGGTAGCTGTGGTAAAATATTAGTCATCATTTTATGCTCATGAAGCAATTACGTGGAGAGTAAAACGTACGCGATGAGATCCTTTCTGTCCTTCTCCTTCTTGAGGCCACCGAAGGCCATCTTGGTGCCGGGAATGTACTTCTTGGGATTCTCAAGATAGGCGAAGAGGGTGTCGTCGTCCCAGGTGATGCCCTTCTGCTTGTTGGCGTCGGTGTAGGAGTAGCCTTCGACGGAACCAGTCTTGCGGCCGAAGAGACCGTGAAGAGCAGGTCCAATCTTGTTGCCACCGTCCTTCTCGACAGTGTGGCACTGAGCGCAACGATTTTTGAAGAGTTTAGCACCGAGCTTTGCGTCACCTGAGAATGGGGTCAGCACGTGTCACCCCACGGGTAGAATCTTGCACCGAGGGATGATCAAGGGATGGCGGTTCAGGTCTAGGTCAGTCAGTCATTTGGGCCACCGGAGGTTCGCTTCGCTGTGCGGCAAAACACAAGATACGATGAGCGAGAGCGCAATTCCAGACGCATTCGCTGTGGCTGCACCCGGATTCTCCCGAGTCGAGTTCCCAGTATTTTCTTCTTCTCTCGGCCAAGTGCAAATAAAGCAGGATTCACAAGCTCGTCGCCGGCCGACGCCAGCCGAGAGCAACTGAACACGCAGTCATTGTGCCAAAAAGAGATACCGAAAAGAACGACATGGATCTTCGCCCAACAGCGACTCAGCAGCTTCATGTGCGCAGTTTGCGCTCATCTCGATCGCTTTGCGTTGGCGCAGTCGCAACTAAACTGACCCGGGTCGACCGACTAACCCGTAGACTCGGCCATCCTCGGTGCACAGGGCTCATGGACTTACCGCCAGCCATTTTGGAGTAGAGGGATAAAAGGAGGTATTAAATAGTTAGAGGTGTTCGTAAAAGGTTCGTGAGAAAAGACGACAAGAGAGTCTAGGACGGACGACGAGGGATGGTCGATGCTTGGGTACGGCGAGAATTTAAGAGAGGGAAGAGGAGGGAAGAGAGGAATGAAGGAGCGCAACAAGGAGAAAAAAGTTTATGACAGCATTGACGGGCCTTTCGGGCCTTGGCTTGGCGCACTCCGTCGCAATTGAGTCCCAGGTGCCACAGGTTGCCTGAGGCGCAGTCCAACCAGAGCGCTGCAATTACGCAGTCACAAGACCCGCCACACCTAGCCGGGTCGGGTAAATTCGGACATTGTTAGGAACGCCTTACTCCGTACGTATTGCCTACATAGGCACTTGAACGGAAGACTTTTTTCTTCGCGCTCATGAGTTTTTATCTTAGGGTTAAAAACCACATGAGCTCTTCGTGATCCACTCGGCTCATCAGCCTAGTTGGATTACAGCTACGGAGTAATATATATCCATTGGTTTTGAAGTTATCCCAGTGAGTTCCTCAACGGTCATTATCCAACATATCCCAAACAAATCGTTATTCCCATCGCCCCGGAGATATAGCGGCCAAAGCTCGGCAAAATCAACCACCCAATATCGGAGGAGCCTGAGGGTCCAAGGCCAACATTTTTAAAAGTTCGTGAGAAACTTCGTGCCGACAAATGAAACGGGGCCGTTTGAAGAGCACTGACAGTCAGCTTCAACAAGCTCGCAAGGCCCAGCAGCCGTGACACCAAAAAATTTTTTTTTCTTTCTTCTTTTCTTTTTTTTTCCCCAAGCACAGCACAACATGGCAGTAAGAGCCATCATTCCACGTTTTCTACTCCCGCTGCAAGGACCTCTTTGGCGCGGCGTGCGCATTCCCTTGTCACAAAATATTCGTGTTCGATTCGCGTCCTCGTCGGACCGGTCCCAGAAACCAATTGTTCTCGAGAAGCCGGCAAAGTTCAACCCTCCCTCCCATGGATCCCGGCTCAAGCGAAACACCACCCCGAGGCATTACGGCCCCCAATTGACGCCGTCCGAAATTGCCGCACGAGGCAGGAAGCATTATCCAGGTCTGATGGCTCCCGAGGGGACCTGGTCTCATTGGTTCTGGCATAGCCGGCTGCTGCACACATTTATTACCATGGTAAGACAACATCTAGGAACATTTCCCCCGTCCCCAACATCTGGGAGCTTATTTCTGCATCCGCAACTTTTATTCATGCTTCAACTCGCGCGTCCAACTAACGTACACCCAAACAGGGAGTTTTGTTCGCCATGGCCATCTGCACATTCTTCATGAACTACGCCTACAACTCGCCCTTCAAAGATCTCGCTCCACCTATATCCGACCTCTGGCGCCGGCCAACGTATTTCTTCGCGGCATGGAAGAACGTCATCTCCTTGCATGAAAAGGACAAGGCTACAAAAGCGCGAGAGCACCGTACCCGTCATCTGGACGACATTGCCAAGCGCAACTATTATATGAAGGTGCATGGGATTGAGGCCAAGAACCCCGTGACCATGGTCTTCGGGAAGGGCGAAGAGAAGTCAGAGGAAGAACTGGAGGCCGCTGCGTTGGGCCGTGAGCTCCCCCCCAAGGAAGACACGGAAGAGAAGTCGGCACAGAAGAAGAAGTGGCTCGGCATTTGGTAAAAAGTCAAGTGCCCTTTGTACTTGTTGCATTACACTATTACTCCAATACATGTCAAAAGTCAGACTTTTGCACCCATTGCGCCACATGATATGAGGGAACTTGCACCTAATTCGCAACACTGAGGTCACCAGGCCGTTCACATTTGAATTTTCGAAAATTGTCATTGTTGCCCAATCGCGCCATCAACTTTCCCAACGGGGATAGATAGTATCATGCCAAATCCACACCGTCTAACCCGTCCAGAATATCATCCACCACACCGCCTTTCTCAAGCACCGCATCGATAATGCTCTCCAACATGGCGTATTTGGTGCCCCCTATCGGTGCTTTCCACACCCCTTCCACACGTTGACGCCCATCCGATGCGTGCTGTTTTGCTATCGTACCCCCCGAGGCACCATTTGTTGCGATGTTTTCTGAATCCGGCACGCCCGGCGGCGTTAATCTGGACGGAGGGTCAATGGTTCTCATCGACAACAGTCGTAGCTCGCGAGTTGAATCCACATCCATCCCGCCCGACCCTTTCTGCTCCCGGACTTCTGATACTGACACAGCCAATGCCGTCTCAGCAACAGCTAGTTCCTCCTTGGACGGGTCAAATATAATATTCCCTGCTACTGTGATGACCAACAGCGTAATCGGCGGTCGTGTTCCCGTCCCCGCAGCACCCTCCCGAGGGTATAAATACTGCGACGATTCCCAGTCGTCATCAAACATGGGGTCCTCGTCGCCCTCGGACTTGAGTCGAGGAAGTCGGGTTGCGAGAAGTGCAAGATGTGATGTCAAGGATAGAAGAGGTAGCGGGTAGGACAGAGGCGGAGATATGAGCAAAACCTGTTCAAGAGTCAGTCATTCATGTCAGAGAGTCCCCCCCGGGGGGGAAGCGAGCAGATTCTTCCCTTTTGGGAGATGAGTAAAAAGACGTACATCTAGGTATAATCTCCAGTGAAACCGTCTGTTGATCCACAACTTCTTCGCAAACTCCCCGTCAGCTAGTAACGCCTCTCTCAACATCTCGGCCAAGAACACAGTGGAAGCCTCGTCGTCTCTCTGTCCAGGTATCTCAATCGTCATCTCCAACCAGTCGCGTCTGGCATTCTTCTCGTCTGGCCGCTCTGCGCTTGCTATGGCATTTAATTTGCCCTCTGCGTCTTCTGCATCGCGTATGCCAGGCGTCTTCTCAATCTCTGCCTTGACTCCCACAATCGCCTCTGTGCCATCTGAGAAGCAGACGCGAGCACTGCCATTTGTACCGGGAAGAATGCCCGTTTCTGCTGTCAGCGGTCGAAACTGCGTCGGGGTGCGACCGTCAGATCGGATTGGTGGGGTTAGAGACAGAGAACTGTGCAGGTAGGCAAGCTCGGCCGGCGAAAAAAGGGCTTGGTGCGTAGCCATGGCCCTCAAAATAATTGATCGGGCTGCGTACACGGCGAAGATCCGCTGAAACGCTGATGTATCGTGATGAGCCGGTTTGAATGTTTGGACCCAAAGTTTTTTCTGTCTTGGAACGAGAAAGCTTGAGCAACTGCATCACATGATTAATTACCCGATCGGCGTGATAAGATAAGGCGGGGGAGTCACTGCTATTTTGGCGGGGGGCCAATCTGGATCTGGATCTGGATCTGTATGGTGGACGACGAGCTTCAAAACGGCAAGCGTTCAGGGTCCCGACTCCTGAGCTGTTCTCACCAGGTGCTGAAGCATGTCTACTACCCTCCCCGGGTCATATCTAAACATAAGGATTGGACCGCTTCAGGCCCCAGGGCCGCCACTAACTCTGCCACAGAGGCCTTGATACCTGGCCAGTCGGTTATGCTCTTTGAATCCCATGCTACCAGATCCGATGTTTCGAAAAGGGGCCCCTCAGGATAGATCTTGAGGGCTATGTGATCCAAGTCTACCTCCATCATGTCCGAGGCAGAGCTTATGCCGGGCATACCGGATTTGAACAGCGAACCTATGTCTTCTTCGTCTTTTCCTTCGCCGTCGTCATCGGACCCTATTGTACCCGTACTGTCTTTACCTGATTCGCCGACATTCGGTTGCTTTGCCTCCCTTGTGTCACCATGATGGTCACCATCGCCACCACCAGAAGTACAAGCGCTGTGTTTCTCCATAGACAGGCTGAGAAACGGTTTCTGGTCTAGAAGGCGCAAGACTGTCGAGTCAAGAGGGTCCCAGCT
The DNA here is from genome assembly GCA_030389615.1 of Epichloe typhina subsp. poae. Lineage (NCBI taxonomy): Eukaryota > Fungi > Ascomycota > Sordariomycetes > Hypocreales > Clavicipitaceae > Epichloe > Epichloe typhina. The sequence goes on from CP098313.1 coordinate 10,011,829, forward strand.
GAGACTATCAGGATCCAGGATAAACTGCGGCGAGTAGTCGATTTTGTATTTCATCTTGGGACAATTGTGAATGTAGAACCCTGGATACCACCATTGATAGCCTTCTTCAGATGCCAGCGCAATCTCATGAAGAGCACCCAACTTACCTGGTGCATTCTTGTGGATGCTCTCGTGGTACAAAAAGTAAACCGAGCTGACGCAGTTCGGAAGCAGGTCCAAAACACCGATCGCGACCAACACCCCGTCCAGTCGGTAGCACTGATGGTATGACCCTAGCCTTCTTTTGCGTCCACCTGCCCCAACCAGGACTTCTCGTCTTATAGGAGAGCTGCAGAGAAAGCGTTTGAATGCCCGTGGGGTTCTGTCTTCGGGTGGGTCTTTGTGCACAACTCTTTGATAGTTATCGTAGACTTGATACTTTTCCTCAGTGAAGTCATCGTTCTCTAGCGTGACAACGAATTTATGTGTTGGTTCCAGAGGTGTTTTCAAATGATCGTACTCGGCTTCATGGATCCGACCGATGAGAGAAAATTCATTATCTCTCCTCCTAATGTCCTCCCGAAGTTTTGGATACAGCCGAGCGGCTTCCTTGATATATGCATCTCCAAGAACAAACTTTGTAAAGCGATTCACGGTCTGTCGCTGATCTCTTGAGGGCTTGAATTGGCTAGAATCAAGACGAATTGTATAATGAGGACAACATGATCGCTTTTGGTTTGGGCGATACATTAATTTTCCTGAACGACGCCAGCATCGGTCGAGAAGATTCTGGTAGAATCTGGGGCTCAATGAAGTTGCATTCGCATAGTATGAATAACCTGTTTATGTCGACGTCAGTCGTTCTGCTGACAGTCTGAGAAGTGACCTATTCCCGAAATTGATGTGACAATTAAGGCACCCAAGTCCCGGCATCACATCGGCAGAAGGGGGGGGGGCTCAAAGTAATTCACGTTCTGACTGACTCTGACCCTGAGTGCCACAGTACCCGCATCGCGAGGAGTTTGCATATCCTGAGTGAGGTCAGCGTCGAGAGTTTACTATGAGTTACAAAGGATCCTGAGAGTAAACAAATTTCAACGAGCTGTACGTGTCACTTTAACATTGGTTGCATAGCGGCATTCCGTACATATGCAAATAGACATGTCCACCGAGTTCATGCTCTTGTATTCACACAAGACTTGCTCGGGTCAGAGCAAGTTTCACGCGAAGGGTACAACAAACCCCATGCATGGGGACAATAATGCATTGCCTGTTGGACTAACAGCTCGTACAAGCAGGCAAGCAGGCAAGCAGGCAAGCAGCAAGAAAACAGACAGTTGTCATTCAAAGACGCTCATCTGAGATGTCCACCCATCGTCTAGGTCTAACGTTGACCAAAATGTACGACGTGGCAAGCGCGGTTTGCATCACGAGAGTAAAGCTTGGAGCGAGGGTATGGCCAACAATTCCCGCCTAATCCAACTAGAAAGGCGATGTGAAGCACGTGGGCTCAATAAAGTCGAAAGGTGGGATGGAGGGGCCTCAAACACAAGAGAGAAGCGACTCACCGATTGGGGAAATGTATTCATAGTCAGTTGAGGCGCTTTCAGGGGTCTGCATGGTGCTAGTCAATGGACTAGTTTCCATGTTGGAAGAAACGCCGTTTGTTTGCCCGGAAAGATATTTGGCTCTTTGTTATGTTGGATGTACCGATTCGTAAGGGGAGAACCTTGTCCGAATATCAGACGAGAGAGACGATGAGGTTTCGTGACATTCAGGTCCAAGTTACCCCAAGGCTAGCACAACGCACTGGTCAAGGGCACATCGACGATGAATGGCGTAAATAAGAGGCTGGAGAGCTTGGCGAGGTGGGTGTCTGGCCAGGTTCTGACTCGTGGAGTTGGCGGACTCGGAGCAAGTGAGTGAGAAAGCTCGGAATATGTGAAGCGTCGAAGTAATACTTTTCAAGGTCAGTTGTTAGAGAAGTGTAATTCCTAAGGCCGAGTCTCTCGTGAGAGCATTCGAAGCAGCGATTTGCTGAACGATGGCGATGATGGTTGACGGCAGAAGTCGCGGGAGGCATGAGCCTTGGGTCCACATGTGTTAGGCGCTGATGAGGGGTTGAGGCTGGCACCACTTGTGCGCTGTGGGGGCTCTACTGGCTCGAGGTCTCCTGTCTTTGTATCCATTCTCCCTTTCTCTCTCTTTCTCTCTCTCTCGCGTACATGATGAGGATAGATGCTTGCCTAGATTCATGGGCACGTACGCAGTCATAGGCCGGACAAGGCTTATGCTTGCGTCTCAAGGACAAGTTGATCTGATCAATTAAACTTCGAGGTTGCATACTGGCGACGTTTAACATTTCCAAATGCAGAACGCACGTCCACATGCTGCCTCTGCATTGTGACTAAATGTTTTCGGGTCCCGCATATACCAATTAGCGTGAGTCTTCCACGATCATCACGAGAGATGACGACAAGGTCGGGTAGTCTTCCTCAGAACGGGAAAATCGGATGACGCACATGCACACTAAGTCGCCATATGAAGCCTTCAGAAGCCGAGAACAATGCGGAGAGATGAGACAGCTTGTTGACTTATAAAACCTCTATGGGTCATCTTGCTTGCGAACAATACATGAGCCGCATGACACAGACTTATTACTAACTACTCGAGAACTTGGCGTAGGAAGCGGATAAGAGAAAGCTCTCCGCATGGACTTCTCTGAAGCGGCAGTACTCCGTACCGAAAAGAAAATCACAACGCAGGTTAAATACCCAATAGCTGATCCTCTAGGCAGGTACATAGTTTTCAAGACAGATTGAACAAATATCCTTGTTATTTTTGAACAGTAACATGATGTCATCAACCTCGATCTTCCAGCACATTCCGTCGCCGGGTCTCCGGAAAGCTGATCAAGGTATGTATTGTCGTGCCCTGTACGGACTGCGGAGTAAACGAGCCAAACTCCTGCTTTTATTATTAGCTGCAAGTTAAAAGATCAGACCACGAGATGAATTTGGCAGAACCAGCCCTACAATGTCGTGTAACCCTCCACTTCCCCAAAGGTCGCAAGGTCTTGGACGGGTGACACCCATCAACTAATAGGACATGGAGGCGAACAAGGATAGCTCATCGCGCAGGTGTAAGAGTTTTTGAATCATTTCTCTTTACGATATCCCTCGAACACCAGTGGTTTCGATCGGATATACAAGCTCTATGCGTTATAGCACCCAGGCGGGGGAACCAAGGAACCTAGTGACAACAGGATCCAACCCACATGCATCTTCACACCCTCATTATTGCTCAATGGTTGGTTCGTGCTGGAATGGAATCTTGAAAGCAACATCAGCATCGTATACGGATTATTCGGCGATGTACGGAGTACTCACCCGGTGCCTACTTCGTGCATGCGCAATCTTCTTCCGACTCCTACCATTGCGCTGCACTCGCACTTGTGTCATGGAAGAAAGACTTTTGCAAATACTCGGAGCGGGACAGTAAGGCGATGTAAATGACCAATTTCCCGCCTGCAAGAGCAATCGTGCCCTATCACAATTCTTTTTCTATGAACTCTCCAAAAGTGCCAGTCGCATAGAATATATGACCAAGCACTTCGTTCCTGGATCCCCCTACTCGTCTCGATGCCGCGCCGCCTGCTCAGTACCTGGATTTAAGTTACACAGGAGCTGCATCACTTTCTTGCTCACCGTTACTTTATTTGTTTGCACCAGCAGTTGTCCCATGCTATCTGCTAGAGAGGCATCTAATCCCATTGATTCCGTGAAATGGCCACCAGTCTGAGCACTCGCATGACGTGACGTGTCAGCTTGATTCTACTAATACGGCTGGTGCCTGTTGCCAACCCCAACTGCCTGCCAACTGCCTGCCGACTGCCAGCTTGTTAGGAAGGACCAACCGCCTAGTGGTTCTCTAAGCTTATCGATTGGATAGCAGATTATGCAGTTGTCGACCTCTCGTTACAATCTATCCATTCCTTGCCGTGTTTTTGAGCGGACACGAACGAGCACTGTGCAGAATGCTGCCTCACGGCTGTCAACAATCTGAAAGAAGTTGAGCGTGTCAACAGGGGGCGAGAAAGGACCACGACACAACAAGCGGAACCGAGTTCCCGATCTGCACGACTCTTTCAAGCCCTGCTGGCTCCACATGAGTGAGCTTCATGTGCTGGGCTTGACGCTCACCCCCTCTGACCGGGACCACCGCCTGCCAGAAGAGTCTGGTCCTCTCTTACGGACGTATAATAGCCAGAATTACCCATAAGGTGGGACTCGCAGGCTGCGCATTACGGCATTACGGCAACCTGGCTGGCGTCGCCTCCCACCCGCCACTCGCTGCACCACTCGCTGCACCCCTCCCCATTAAAAAGTGCGAGGCTTAATATACTTTTCTGTTCGGTGCCCCGGGAACAGCAGCCTACCTATTACGGTCTGCTTTTTTTAGTCCTCCTCCAGGTCAAGACGTCCGGTCTTCTTACACCTCTGTTCTCCTCTTCCTCACTAATCAAGCCTGTACGACAATCTCAATCAGCAACAGTGGCGATGATGCGTCGTAATTCATTCTGATCTCTCTTCTTTGCTGCAAAGACGCCAGCCCCAAGGTCCAGGTTGCAGCGCTGCAATCCCCTGTCAGATTTGCGGTCGGCCCAGCCAGTTCCTTCCTTTTTTTTGGCGCTACCGGCCAACGTCAGATCTCGAAAGCAGGAGTGCAACGCTGTCGCAACCTCGATCGAAATCTGAGGATGTCTGGCCCTGGTTCAGAGACCTCTGAAGGCCGGTCTATGCAGTCGAGGACGGGAAGAAATAAGCAGAGTGAGTGCCTGTCTTCACGGGTCATTCATTCTTTTGACCGCCTCTCGTGGTTGCTGGCTGTTGGTCGTCACGCTGTATGAATGCCGTGGCTTCTGACGTGGTCTCGTGTGAAACATGAGAGTTGCTGACTCCTTTATGTCACGACTACAGGATACAACTCCAAAGGCGAGCGTCTGGTCGCAGGTGTCGTTCCTCTAAGTCCCGACCAGAACTTTGTCCTCCTCATACAGTCAACTCGGCGCAAGGGGTGGGTGCTTCCAAAAGGAGGGTGGGAATCAGATGAGACTTGCGAAGAGGCAGCGACTCGTGAAGCTTGGGAGGAGGCTGGAATAACCATTCAAATCGACTATGATTTGGGTACCATCGACGAAAAGCGCCCACCCAAGTCTTCCAAGGACAGGTCGCGGTACTCTTTTTTCCAAGCCACTGTGCTGGCTGAAGTCGAAGACTGGCCAGAAAGACACAAAAGAGAGCGTCAGTGGTTTACCTACACTCAAGCTGTTGATGCTTTGGCAACAAGACCTGAACTACAAGAGGCATTACAACGCTCCACGATCAATCAGTTTAACAAGAAGCCACACTCTACCCGCTAAGTATACTGTTGTTGTGGCTCCCAAGACGAGTAGCCATGTGTCGCCAGCAGAACTACACGAGTTTGACCTTTGCCAGAAAGCATACATGATGCCGTGCATCGACGGTGCCGTGGTATCTCGTCGATAATTCATTTGAAATATGCTGGCAACTAATCCAACCGTGAGACTAGAGAATCGTATTTTGAACAGAGGTACTCAAGCGACATCAAATTGGGAAGCATTCGAGTTACAGTTGTACTCGTTATTCGTGCAATACCGGGGAGGGATGTATCATGCATATATACTAAGGCGTTCGCGGGCGGAGAAAACGATAGACTTGTTGCTTTGGCTTGCTTGATTTTTGATTTCATGACGAATCTGCATCATATTTTTTCTAGTCCCTTCAAACGGGCGAAGGGGACGGGGCAAGGGCAACAAAAACGACACTGCGGAGATGGCATGTTGTATTGAGAGACTTGGAGGGAGTGGATTGTGCTGCAGCCTCTCCATTGAGTTCCAGAGATGGTTTTATGCTGTCTCATGACACAAGCATAGATTAGACCGCTTGACCGCATCTGTTACATGCAGAGAAGGCAACAGAACAACTTGAAGAAGTAAAGCTATCGCAGTTTTACGTCTGGAGCAAACCAACATCGCTAGTACGCGTGGTTATTTTGCTTTGCAGGAACTTATTTGGCCTGCGTCGCCACTTGTCTCTGTCAGGTGTACATTACGGACTATGTAATCCGTACGGAGCACTACTACATACAGCCTTTTGCCCCACGCAGCGATGCACGGGGCATTGAAACTATGGTAACACAAGCTACGGGGTCAGATTACAAATATGACATGCCTTGGCACTGGGCGCGTAGGTTATAGCATACGATTTGGCCATGCAGAGGCTGATGGTGTCACGACGTCATAGTCTCTTGACAATAGCCGCCCATTTCATCAGACAAGAGTCACAAGACGGACGTGCTGCCCCTCATTGTCTTTGTGGAAGCTCTGCTCTGCCATAATATCCAACCAAAGCTCTCTACTGCCCCGCGCCTTCCTCGCATACATATTCCACTAAAATGGCCATCACGTGATTCATCTTATCGATAGCTCGGAACTTAATTTACAACGGAAGTGTTGGTCGCAACCAGACAGCAACGATTTGCCATGGTTGGTGAATGAACCCTTCGATACCTCCCTTGCCACAACGACACATGTCAGCTCCGTCATGGTCTTATGAAGCCAAATAACAGAGCTAGGCCACGTACTTTATTTTTTTTGAAACTAATTCTAACACTGCCTACGATTTCCGTGATCAGCATACATGACGTAGAGATGGAAAACCTCAACATCTCCGATGCCCCTCCGCAAGGAGGAACAGCCCCTCTCCCCGGGGCGCCTCCTCAAGCACCCGCCCAATTGCCGCCGCAAATGTTCACGACAGCTGCTCAGCTCCTCGACTTGACGGACAGTATGTTCTTTTTTTTTTTTTTTTTTTTTGCGAGACGGCTTACAGCCAGCCAGCTGACATGGTCTCCTCCCGCAGAGAAGCTAATGGTGGTTTTACGTGACGGGAGGAAGCTAATAGGTGTACTACGAAGTTGGGATCAATTTGGTACGCGAGTCCCCCCTCCGGGGGAACCCTCCGGGGCCCTCTGGGACGCCGAGACACCAGCTCGATCTCCATCTCAGGAAGTAGCGGGTCTAATTCTAATCCGTTTCACCACGTGGTACAGCCAACCTCGTTCTCCAATCGACGACGGAGAGGATATTCGCACCGAAGCCCGGCTCCGACGCCGACGTACCAGAGGGGTACTTTGCCGACATCGAGCACGGCATCTTTCTGGTCAGGGGCGAGAACGTCCTGCTGCTGGGGGAAATCGATCTCGACAAGGACGACGACGCGCCTCCCGGCTTTGAGCCGGCCGACTTGGAGGCCGTGAGGAGGCTGGCTGAGGAGAAGAAGAGGCTGGACAGGACGAGGGAGAAGAAGAGGCTGGGGAAGCTCGCTACTATGGGCTTTGAGGGCGAGAATCTCGGAGACTTGGCTTTTTGAAGGAACTGCGCGGGTCATTCCTCATGAAGATACTAGGCCAACCCGTGCAAACCCGAAGTCAAGGTGGGGAGGTTTTTTTTTCACATTTGGCTTCACGGCATCGGAGATGGGATCGGAGATGAGGTGCCGGCTGTACATGATGCGCCTGAATCTCGTTTGAGAAGCGCATCGACTTCCTTTGGTTGTAGCACGTGGCGCCCGATTGGCTCCAAGGGCAGAATATTGTGAAATGCCCCCGAGTCGGGAGGTCTCTTTGGCAAGTTGTCGAAAGGGACCTCGTTTTCTGTTTTTGGTTGGGATGCCCTTGCATGTCTCGGAGCTGATGTAGCAGCTGTAAGAGCCGTGTCCCCGTATTGCAATAGAACAAACGTGAAACAGAGGAGAGCATAAACCTCATGAGCATGCAACGATGGGGCGCCCTCTCTCACAAACGCTGGTAACACGTCATGGCAACGCTTGTGTATTTTACCAAATTACATAGTATATAGATACATGGTGTGGAGTCTTTTCGACCAAGATACACATCATATCGTACACGTCTTGCCCAATCTTTTCCAGAATGATGATGGGAACCATCTTGACCACGGCATTGCAACTGTGCCAAAAACAACAACAGCATGTTTGTACACCGTGTTCTCGCCAATAGAGACCACGTCACGTCACGTCACCACTGCAAGAGTGCTTCGTCTCTGCCCGTCCTTGTTTCCATTCATCGCCTGACGGCGTACTCGAATGCGCCATCCCTCATCTCAGTTTCTCAAACACGGGTAACGGGTTTTCGCCACCCTTTTTCATCCCACCAAGAAGCCAGTCCGTCAGACCGACAAACTTGGCGCCCATTCCCTTTTCCCAATCCCCTCCTTCTTGAGCCTGCTCAATCGTATGCGTCAACACCCTCCCCTGGGCATCAAAGTCGAATATGAAGAGTCCCGTGAAAGCATTGTTGGGGTCCACCCCTCTCCCACGCCACAACGCCCGTGCGATGCCCCCCTGTTCAGCAACATTTCCATTCAATCTTCGTTCTTCGCACCACCGTACCACAAGTTGTTCGGGTATGGCGCCCGGCCGGCGGGGCAAGAACGTCAGGGGCTCGGAAGTCATGCGCTCGGCGAGGATCTCTAATTTGACGTTGCCTATGATGGGCACGCGGTTCCAGGCGATCGGGGACGTCCAGAGTGCGGCGTTGTAAGCAACTTTGCCCGAGACGGCGGGTAGATGAGGGTGTGTCGTGGGGAAGAGGAGGAGAGAGATATTCGGCGCCAATATGTTCTGTGGGAGAGGTGATTGTAACAGTGTCGGTAGCCGCTCTTGTAGTATCCTTAGAGCTGCAAGTCGTTAGTCTTGTGTGTGTTGTTATACATGCATACGCACGGTACAGTTGTGGAGCAGAATCTCAAGTTGCGGAAACCTAGACGACTGACTTCTTCCAAGCTTGGCCTTGTTCGGATCCTTGGCATTTTGCTCGCTTTGGCTGTCTGTCCATTTGTCACCTGTTGGACTGAATCGTGACTGTGGCGGCAATCGTTCGTTTGCGAGAGGAGTCTGTAGGAGACATTCTGGATGTGCGTTGGTGACTGTCGACGGGACGACGGGCGCAGTCGGGAATCTGGGAGCGCCGAGGGCGTTCAACGACCGGATCGAGTGAGAGCTTCCAGCAATCTTCGTGGTTGTGTTGCGCAAGAGCGCAGCCATTGGGAGGTCACGGCCGGGTTTGCGTGTATCTGGTATGCCTCAGAATGTACAGCATGCGACTTGGCAGCATGGATGATCGTCACAACCAACCCGAACCACAACCGGCCTCCCGGGTGCAAATCGAAGCGAAAAAGCCGTGTGACGCCAGAACAAATGTTGGAGAATAGGACACGATGCAGGCAAAGTAACTGTGTCAGTGAGGAAAGGGGGGGGGCTCATCAGGATGGGGAGAGGAAAAGGTCGGTCGAGTTTCGTCACTGTAGAATGGATCTGCAGTAGATACTCCGCACTGGAGCTATTGCCAGACGAATGAGGGACCAGGGACCAGGGAGGGACCAATGCAGGTTTGGGCGGATGCGCCGATGCGGGTCGCCGTCGTAGCGATCCATCGCTGTGATGCCAGCCTATGCGGCGGCACCCGGCAGTTCTTGCTCGTTTCGCTTCTTGACTGGGAACGCCCTTCAATAATTTGTGAATAATTTGTAATGCAGGAAACTTCGCACTCGAAGCATGATTTAGCCGTCTGCTGTCCGAGTGTCAACTCGAGGCATTTCGCTCAACTGTCACAAAAGATGTAAAGTCCGTTAGGAGGTTGCCCTTCGACCCCCCGAAAGAGGAATTCAGGAATTCGCTGAGCTTCGCCGAGCGGCGAATGTGGGCGGGCGGGTTGCCTTCCTTCACATGCGCTTTTTGTGACGATATTCGTCGCCTGCAAATGGACAAACGGGCATCGACACGGCGGGGCACGATAAAGGTTGGTTACGCAAAGCAAAGCAAAGCAAAGCAAAGCAAAGCAAAGCAAAGCAAAGCAAAGCAAAGTAAGATGAAAATCATATAAAAACGTTTGGTCTATTAAGTGTCATTTTAGTTCGTCTTCCTTCCTCCCTTTCCTTCCCCTTTTTACTCCTTAACGTTATTAATTGCTGAGGCCGTAAAGATACGCCTTGTCAAGGAGGGGGTGATTTTGGTTCCCACGGTTCCCATCATATAATCGAGTCGCGAGACGCAATGTGACATGACTGAACCGTGGCATGACATGCAGGTATTCAAAGAAAAGGGCACATGGATAACTTGAGGGCTGAAACAGGGGTGAACAATGGTACAAAATGCAATAAGCTATGCCCAGCAATTCCGAGGTATAATGAGTCCGCCACCAAAGGATGTCTGTCCTCCTCCATCCAGCCGGCGACCACTCGAGTCAAGAGAGTCAGGAAACGAGTGGCGTATCCCCAATGGTTTGAGATGGGATAAGACTGAAGGCAGACTACTTTTCATCAATTACGCAAACGCCGACAGAGGCAAGGCACGAGAATTGCATCGCCGCCAAGCTCCAAAAATCTCAAATCCACAAAATATAAAGTCAACATGAGCAGACAGAAAAAGGAGGATTCGTCGCAAATGTTCAGGGCGTGTTTCACAGCTCCGACAATCAGAAAACCCCTCTTTACTGGTTGGCCTTCTCCTTGACGGCGGTGGTGGCCTCATCCTTCTTGACGGCAAGGAGGCTGCTCAACCAACCCAAAGTCTCGGTGCTGACAACGACGGCGGTGGAAATGGCAGCCTTGCCCTGGCTAACGAGGCTCTTTTGCTCAGTCTTCTTGACTTCGGAAGCGTAGACGTCCAAGACGTGGTCACGGCCCTCGATACCCTTGTTCAAAGGGAAAAGAATCAGGCTGCGGGTGTCATTGTACAGGTCGCTGGTAGGCTTCTTGACAACAGGGAAGCGTTCGTCGATGTGGTTGAGGGTCTTGTCGCCGATGGAGTCGGCACGAGCGACGTAAGGCGAGACATACTCGTAGGGCTTGGCGAGCCAGGGAAGAACGGGAGCAGCAAAGGTCTGGTAGGCAGAATCGCCGAGCTTGAGAGAACGCCGAGCATACTCGTTGGATTTGACGGTATGAATGCTGTCGCTAATCAAGGGGTAGTTGAGGAGGTGCTGCAAGATAGCCTGATTAGCACTGAAGAAAAAACCCTTGGGAGATAATGTAGGAAAAGCATACCTGGAGGAAGGCAGAGTTGGGACGAGGCGAAACATCGCCATTGACCTGATGGACAGCCATTGCGGTTCGAGTGTGTATTTGCTTCGACTGTGAGTGTAGTTGAGGACACGAATGGTTTGATAATCAAGAGCTTGATAGAATTTGCCTTGGGACGTTGAATGGGTATGTGAGTGAGGAGGAGGAGGAAGAGGAAGGAGGGAGGGAAGGAAGTAGGGGGGGTCTGACCTGCAGATGGGAAAGTCGATGCTTAAAAAGGATGGACGCAACTTAGACGTAAGTTAGACGTAGATCGAAAACGCCACTCAACAACTTGGCGTGGATCAGGGCGTCCCTCTCACGCCTCTCTATCAAGTACAATGTGAGTGGCACGCATTTTGCCCAACCAAAAAAAAAAAAAAAAAAGCTGGTGCAGCGGGCGAGCATGTGAAAGCGACCCAGACCAGACGAGCGAGGATGTGACGGCACGGAGGGGGGCCATTGAAGCGGCAGACCAGGGAGGCAAAACCAGACGACGCCATTTGCGGGCCCCTCGGAAACTCCAAGCCTTCGGTGGCAGCGCCACAACATCCACTCCATCGCCATCACCATCCACCGACCGGCCATGGACGCCATGGACCAACCGATTACGGTCTCACACCGTCTCACACTAGTCGAGTTAGGGGGTGGGTCGGTGCCTCGCACCTTCCCCCCCTCTAGCTCGAAAAGCCTCACGAAAATTTTTTCATCGGAGGGGCATTGCCCTTTATCTTCTTTTAAAAAAACCTAGCTATAGATAGTTAATTAAAAAGTTTTTGTTTTTAAATTCCCTTCTTTTTAGTAACTATGCTAGGAGTTATAATAAAAGCTAAGCTTCTTAAAGTATTCCTAGAATTAAGAGGTTTATTATTATTATTATGCTAGGGTAGCACTAACTTATTATTATCCCTTACTCTTAATCCCTATCTTTATCTAAAGCATTAGCCTTGCATTTAGCTATTATCCTAGAGTACTTAGACTAGGGAGAGTTCTAGTAAAACCCCTAGATAGCAGGGGTGTATCCCCCTAAATTAAGTTTTACTAGATTATTATTACTATAGAGCATCCTAGTAAAGGAAGGTTACTTACCTTATAGTAGGATAGAAAATAATATAGTATCCTAACTTACTTAATTTTTTAAGAAACTTATATTCCTATTAAAGCCTAGTATACCTAGGGGTTCTAGCTAATAATAGATTATAAACTACCCTTATCTTAAGATATTAGGATATTTAATAGGTTAATATTTACGGGTTAGTAGCTAAGCTACTTATAATAGTTATTTAAGACTATTAATAAGGGTAGGGATATTAACCTAAATATATTTATCTAAGCTATTAATATAGCACTAAGTAATAAGGCTACTACCTTTATTAATAGCTCTAAATAACTAAGACTAGTAGTCTTAAAGGCTAAGAGTAGTGTGGCTACTAAAGGTAATTTAACTATACTATAGTAGTCTTTATAAGAGTAATACCCTCTAAATATAGTTAATAAGAAAGTTAAGACTAGAATAAATATAAAACTTTACTAAAGTAAGAGTAAAGCCTTAGTAGTATATTACTCTTAAGTTTTAAACATTCTCTATTATATAGGAGGAAAAGATAAGCTAATTATCCTAGACTACTTACTTACCCTAATTAAGAGTTATACTCTCTGTGATTTTATTTAGAGGTTTATTTAGGGGTTATATAATAAACTATTAATATAGGAAGCTATTAGTTAGAATATCCTAGCTACTAATAGCCTTAGGGAAGTAAGGGAATGTATTAAGCAAGTAGCTACTATATTAGAGGCTAAAGCGAATCTTATAAAATCAACTACACGTGATGTAAAGATTATATTAATAAAGGAGTTTATTAAGCATTAGAGTAGATGCTTTATAGACAAAGTTTTGTTACAGGCCTACAAGCTTTTGCTAGGATTTATAGAAGTATTAGGTAGCTAGAGAAGGGAGTCTACCCTTATTAATACTCTAATTGCTTAGCTTTAACTAATAATATTATACCTTAGACTTAGGAGAGTTTACGGGATCCCTAACCTATGGTAACTTAATAGGTATTAACCCATACCCTTAGCTAACTAGAATTATACCCTAAGTGGTTATCCCTAGCAGTAGCCCTAGATATAATCTAGATATAATAGTAATGTTAATAATAAGACCTCTAGTAACTATTAGAATGCTAATCTACCTAGGCAGGGGGGTTATAGGGTAAACTTTACACTACTAGTATCCCTAGCTTAAAGTAGTGCTATTATACTATCTTAACCACTATAGGCTACACCCTAGAGTATACTAAATACTAGTCTAAGAGAATACACATAGGAGCTAAGGCCTATAGCAAAGTCTTAGAATTAGTATATTAATAGTACTACCTTATTACCCTATAGAGGTACTTGCTTTAAGTGTGGTGTTACTAGATATTATACTACTAACTATACTATAACTAGAAGTAATATATTATAAAGATAGGAGTCTATATAGCTAAAGTTAATAACCCTTCCCCCTAGGAATAATAACTCTTAGGTTCCTAGATAGGTTTATGCTTAGTTAGCTTAAATTTATCTAAGTAAGGAAAAGCATAATAAAGTAAAGGTACCTTAAATTATTAAGGAAGTTCCTATTAGAACTATAGTTAGGGCTTATTACGCTCTAATTAAACCTAAGACTATATTAGACATAACTACACTAGTAAGTAACTACTAACTTATTTAACTTAAAGAGGTATTATTAACTATCCTTCCTTAGTTAGTTACTATAGTTAATATAAAGAAGCTAGGGGCTTAATAAGCTAACTTAAAAGCACAAGTAGAAGATATTACTAATAAGGATAGCCCCCTTAAACTGCTTTTAAAGAGTCTTTAGAAAGTAAATATAAAAACTCTAGAGTCTATTACCTAGGGTGCTCTTTAGGTTATAATACTAATCTTAGAGGTAACACTACCTTTAAAGAAGTAAAAAGGAATAGCACTTAGTAATATTCTTAAGGATAAGACCCTAACCCTAGAGCCTAAAGCTACACTATTAGTAAGAGAGAAAGTAGTAAAGAGAAATACTAAGGTATTAAGTAAGATTTAGGATTATAAGGGCCTTAGTCTTATTAACTAGAAAGCTCTAGCTAGTTGAATTTTAGTCCTAATATTACTTATAAACCTATAGTAAATTAGTCCTAAGATATCTAAATAATTTCAGAAGCTATCCTTACAGGTAACTACTCTAAGGAGGTAACTAAAGAAGAAGGTAGCTTTTTCACTTAATATAAGCTCTATCTAGGCTACTTTAAGTAGTAATAAGAAAATTTTAGTATTAGATAATTATAATACTAAGCTACTTCGCAAGCACTAGTTAAGTGCTAAGCTATTTGGAATCACTATCTAAGCTTAAATAGGGTTTCAAAAAGAACAGGTATTTAACCTTAAACCTAGGCAAGCTATGGCAGACTAAGGAGCTAAAATTAATATTATATCTTAGGCATTTATACTACAAGAGAATATACCAGTTTACAATTTAGGGTCCGTAGGCTTCTAAGGACTGCAAATAATTAATACTAACAAGTAGGAGAATATAGTTACTCACTTTATGTTAATAAAAGTAACCTGCTATAGGGTTACTTAATCTATATAAGCTGTTATTACACCTAATTACTAGCCTAAGAATTAAACTATCTTAATTCTAGGTTTACCCTAGCTTTATAACGTAAGAGCTAAGTTTAATATTAGAAATTCAGAATTAATAATTAGGGTTAAAGAGCATAGAGATAAAGTTATGTCTATTAAAGGACCCTTAGTGGCCTTATTAACCTAGCAGAAGGTTATGCTTTGCCTAGCTAAGCCTATAATCCTTAAGAAGTATATTAGATAGGATAATATAGATATGTCCCTAGATAACATATTATCTAGCTTAGATAATAAGGATAATTTAGATGATTTAGAAAACTAAGTAATTTACTATAACCTAGTTATATTAAAAAACTGAATCTAATAGCCTAGGGTAATACTTTAGAAGGATAACTCTAAGAACTTCTATTTATTTACTTTTAGGTAAAACCTATAGTATAGTTCTTAGGCTATGCCCCTTAAATTACCTGCCCTGTTTTAGTATAGAAAGAATATTAGCTTGCAAACTAACTTAGTCTTTACGTATACTTATCTAATGTAAATTTGCTTAAAGAAGAAGAGTACTTTACAAGGTAAAGGACTAATAATAATAAAAAAACATCCTAATAGAATAAGGATAATTAGCCTAGGCTAGTTACAAGAGAAGCCCTATTATTCCTATTTCTAACTTATTAAAGAGTGTAGAGGAGAGAAATTAACTAGGAAACCCTAATTAAGACAGTATTAACCTAGTTCAAAGGTTATGGAGTAACCCTTAGGCTACTAGTTCCTACATTAAATAGTGGAGGAAATTACTTAAATATTTTATACCTATAGAGACTTAAATGCTTTATTTATTACTAATATCCCCGCTATAGACCTCTATATGCACATACCTTAACTAAAAGAAAATATAAAACCATAGGTATAATCCCTAAAGAGAAGGTGGTTAGAGCCTTAGAAGTACTAGTTAAATTAGCTAGTAACTAAAGGGATCTAGTCTAGAATGTATAAGTATACTATAGCCACAAATAGAAAGATATTAGACTAGTGTGTAAAGCTAGTATTAGTACTAAAAGATAAGTCTAACCCTTAGGCTAAGTAATAGCTTATGGTTAACTATTCTTATGTTAAAGAGAACATGCCTAGAAGTTAGATACCTTTGTTAGCTAAGGTTTATAATTAACTCTTAGACCCTTAGGTTAGGTTATATAGTGTGTTTGATCTTAAATATGCGTACTAGTTAATACCTATAGCTAAGGAGTTAAGGCATATGTTTGTATTTAATGTTCCTAGATTTAGTTAGCTATAACTATCTTACATGCCCTAAGGGTCTTAGTCCGCAGGGTATACTATAACTAAAGTGATAAGGATAGCCCTAGGACTTATCCTATTGCCTTACCTAAAGCCCTTATTAACTTTACCCTAAATACTAGGTAATCTAAACGCACTAACTATATACATAGATAATATTTTCTATAAATATACCTTATTTAAAGAGTAGTAGTCTTTTATTAAAGATTATTTATTACCTAGGTTGCTATAGACACTCCTAAAGCTAAGTTTTAAGAAAGTGTCCCTTAGTATAAAAACTATTATTATAGTTAGTTAGGTTTATAAAATTAAGGGGAAAATATATATTAAACCTAATTAAGTAGTAAAGCTAAGGGAGTAGCTAACCCCTATGAACTAATTTGATGTTTAATCCTTCTTAGGATCTGTTAGACCCTGTAGGAGGTGGATTAAGAATTATACTAAAATTACCTAGCCCCTTAACTAACTAACTAGGGATATTAGCTAGTAGTGGGGAGACTTAGAGGCTTTATCTTTTACTATATTAAGGGATAAAGCTACTACTATTCTTAGTATATATAGGTATATATTTGACTTACTTACTTAGATATACTCTAATGCTAGTGGATTTAGAGAAGGGTATATAGTGCTATAAGTCTAGGATAAAGTGCCCTATCCTATTCTATATAACTTATTCTTATTTACTAAGACTTAGAGAAATTATAGAACTTATAAACAAGAACTATGCGCTATTATTAAGTTTTGCTATAAGTATAAGCACTTCTTTAAGTTAAAGCTAAAGTTAACTATTTTTACTAATTATAAGCCACTTACTATATTTGTAACTACCACTAGATATAAGGGTATTTATACTAGGTGGGTTATAGAGTTAAGATTATTAAATATAGAGATTTGCTTTATTTTAGGGAAGCGAAATACTGTAGTAAATAGGCTATCTTATACTATCTTTCCTTTAAATAATTATGTGGATAACCTAACGGAATTTAGGTTATAGGATATAAGCTAAAATTAATAAGTCTAGAAAGATAAAGCTAGAGGGTATAAGGAGATGTTAAAAACTTTAAAGGCTACTAAAGATAAAAAGAAGCTTAAATCCTATAAGAGGCTAAGCTAAAGCGTAAGATAGCTAGAAGTGTTACTAGGGGCTAAAGTTTTATAGAGGAAGTATTTAGATAAACCCTAGTATACTAAAATAATAAAATTCCTAACTACTAGATAATATAGAGAGGGGAGTTATAATTATTATTTAATTCGAAGAATAATAGCAAAAGTGCGATAATATAAACTAGAGAATAGGATTCTCTAGTATAGAGGGTAACATAGCTGCTAACGTTACCTAGTGTAAGGGGAGGTAGCTAGTGCTCTTTAAAGTGCTTATAATAAATCTAGTTACTTTAGGGCAGACTTAACTTAATAAAAGCTAACCTAGGTAGTGTTTTAGCCTAGAATAGGAGCTAATATTATGAGGTATATTTTAGGGTGCTTGCTATATGCTTAGCATACCTCTTAAAAGAGAAAGGCACTAAATTAACCTATACTAGTGGATAAACCTTTTTAAGTTATAAGGATAAACTATATTAGGCCTTTCCTAGAATTAGAGTGGAAATTTAAGCATATCCTAGTTATAGTAGATTATTTCTCTTAGTTTATATAGTTATTCCCTTGTTAGTTAATAGGTACTATAGAAGTTATAAACTATCTAAAAGCATGAATAACAGGGTTATCACTTGCTCTAGAAGGGTTTTACACTAATCTAGGACTAGTATTTAGGTTAGCAAAGCTATTAAGATTTTTAAAAAAGAAGGGGGTAAACCTAATAAACGCCCTAAGATAGTCTTATAAGAGTGTTAGACTAGTGGAAGTTACGAATTAAGTTCTATAGGGAGTGCTAAATAAGATAATAACTAACGTAAAAACTTAGGACCTTTAGCTTCTAAAGGTATTAGAAGCACTAAATTACTAGTATATTAATTCTATAGGTTATTCCCTTATAGAGGTTTTATATAGGTTAACTTAACATATAAAATAAGAACTAATAACCCTCTTAACCTTATTAATAATAAACAAATAGTCTCCTGAATTTTAAGAGCATCTAAACTAGCTATTAGAGGATTTTGTCTAGGGAGATATAGTAGTATACTAGGTAGGTAGTGTTAAAGAATATTAAGAGGTAGTGTTAATAGATAGGGAGTCTAAGGCTACTACTTAGAGAGCTTATTATAAGTAATAAAGGGTAAAACCTTTTAAAACAGGTGAAATAGTAATAGTAGTCTACGAGGGCAAGCCTCTAAAGCTATAACCATAATAGTAAGGGCTGTTTTAAGTTAAAGATTAGGCTAGATAAGCTTTATACTAACTTATTAATTTAGATAGGTCTTATATAAGGGGGGATCCTAGCTTAGGCTTTTATAAGGATGCATTAAAAGCTTTTATCCCTTAAACTAGGTATCTAAAAACATTATAGGATTAATTACTAATAGGGAGAATAAAATTATGATAATAAGGATAATAAAGGAACTTAGAGGGGTGATACAGTATAATTAGTGAAGCCAGAATAATAATATTAAAAAAAAAAAAAAGAGAAAAGAGGGGAGGGAAAGAGAGGGATTAGCGGGGTGTTAGGTATTAATAAGTAAGAGAAAGTGAGTTAAAGGTGAATTCTAGCTAGGAGGTGAATTAAATCACTACATCCTTCTCTTTCTCTCTAATTCTACTATTTCTTACCTCTTCCCCTTTATTTTATTTAGTCCTTTTCCCCTTAGAATTTATACTATAAATTAGAGATATTAAGGATAGTAATTAATAACTACTAAGCTTATAATAACATATCCTTACCTAGAATTTATTATACTATTTGCTTAACTACCTAAATTATTAACTATCTAAGTTTTGTATATTATTTAGCTTAAGCCACTAAGCGGAAGCCTCTTTGCTTATAATAATTATAGAGGTTATAGATCCTACTAAGCTATTAGCAGAAAGGCTAGAGTTTATTAAGTAGGAGGTAGTAATACTAGCTAGGAGGAGTACTAACCCTAAGGAAGTAGTAATAAAGAGATAGCCTAACTTTGAAAATTTAGGGTTTATTAAGTAACCTTCCTACTAAACCTCTAGCTATCTTAGTTAGAAAGCTAGACTATAAGTATAAATCTCTTATAATATTAAAGAAGTGTCCCTTAGACTAAAAGAGAACCTTCTAGTAATTAAATATAAGGGTAAGGTCTTAGTAAAAATAATAAGCTATATAGAAGAGAATAACTTATTTTCTACTACTAGTCTTTAGTAAGGGAAGTGGTGTTAGCTGCTGCTAGTAAACTAATCCCTAAGCTTATATAACCTCCTAATAATATTAATAGTAATAAATCTAGTTATAAAGAGTTTACTACTAGTAAGGACCCTTAGAGAAGGGAAAGAGGCTATAGTTAAAGGTTTAAAGCAAGTATTTATTAGTTATTATACTAATAGCTTACACCCTATAGCTATACAAATTTCTAATTAGAATTAAAAGACTAAATTTAATAAGACTAATAACTTTATAGTTAGAACCTACTACGACCTAGTCATAGGCTACTATATTTCCCCAAGTCTAATAATTCTATATTAGGATATACTTGTTAGTGGGAATATAAAAGCTATTAAAGGCCTAGTATAGTTTATAGCTAGCTAGCTATTGAAAACCTAAATAATAAAGAAGCTAAAGAGGTTAGGGTTTAAGTGAAAATCCCTAACAGAAAAAGGGACCTTAATGATTAAAGCCCTGTTAGAATAGTATAAGTAGATTCGCAAATAATTAGCAGTAGGAAAAATAATTATACTATTATTCGCTTATAAGAACTAGACTACCGCTAAGCTAGCTAATTTGTTAAGGACTAATCCTAGGTTGGCTAGGATTGCCTGTCTAAACTAGCCTACTATTCGCTATGATAATGCCCTAGGAATTTTCTTAAGTGCGCTTCCCCTTATAGCTACACTTAAATTTCTAAACTCTATTATAGGGATAATAGTAAAGTTTATAGGGGTATACCCCTATAATATATTCTATACAATAGGACTCTTAATAGCTCTTATTATCTAGAATAATCTAATAAGCTCCCTAACTAGTAGGATAGAGGTATTCTAAAAGATACCTAGGAGAATAAATAGAAAGGTAATTCTAGATATAATACTAATAGGAGTTAAAGAATTTTATCTTTACTTTCTATATTAGTTAAGACTTTACTATAACCTCTAACTTTTAAAGTTTTCACACCCTTTTGTAATATACTACTAATAGTAGTAAGGGCTTAAGTAGTAGTAAGAAGAACTATAAGAGTAAGAGATACCCTTAAGGATAATAAGGTCTAATAAGAACTAAGCCTAATAATAATAAGGATAAAAGGCTTAACCCCCTTATATTAAATATCTATAATTCCTTCCTACTTATAGGATAAAATCCATAGCATAATATATAAAGCACCTAGTATTTACAAGTTAACTTAGGAGTAGCTATCTTTAGTAGTATAAGGCCTCTAGGCCCTAGGATTATTTTATCTATTTAGATTACCACTATCCCTAACTAGGATAAAGATTTAGAATATAGTAATTCTAAAGAACTTTCTATAATAATGCTATTTAACTAGTGCTATAGTCTATAAGTTAGGAGTAAATCTCTTATATACCTCTAAGTATATAGATATAATCTAGATAGGATTAAAGAATAGGAATACCCTATATTAACTATAGAAGGTAAATTAGCCTATTATAATAGAAATGCCTAATAGATCTAGTAAGGCTAGGAAGATTATAGTTATAACTAAGAACAATAAAGAACTAAGTAGTAACCCTTCTAACTTACTACCTAAGATACTACCTAGTAAAAGCAATAAAGGAAAAGGCTACGCTTATAGAAATAAGCAAGACCCTAGAGATAATAAAGCTAATAACGCTAATAACACTAGTAATACTAGGGGTAGAAGCTATAGGGCTAGAGGGACTAGTAATAGAGATAAGGATTATAAGAATAGGAAAAATAATAGTAATAAGAAAAATAATAATTATAAAGGAAATGAAGAGGATAATAAGAACAAGAATCTAACTGCTAATAATAGTAATAATATCTCTGGGAAGAAGCGCAAGAGACTTATAATAAATACTAGGTCTCTAAGACCATAACCCCCGCTAATAAACCCTTAACTACCACTAGTATTTAGCGTAAGACCTAGAATGAATTTCAAGGATAGAACATTAACTATTATAACTATATTTATTTAGGTTAAAAGGACATTTACTAGTAACTATCCTTATTATCTTAAAGATATGTTTATGTTTAGTAATATTCATAATATTAGATTAGAACCCGTTATACTAAACCTAAACTCCCCTCTAATATATTATATATTTCAAGGTAATTAAGATAGAGCTAAATTAACAAAGACCCCTCTAGGCAAAATGCTAGGCCTAGCTATAAGACACCTCCTAATCTAAGAATTACAAGACTTAATAAAGCTAGCTATTAACTATAGGATTACTATAACCCTAGATTTATTTATATTTAATAGACGCAAACTTCTACTAAAGGGTGCACCTAAGTTATTTAAAGTCTAAGTTATAAGTGTTAAGGAATATAATAATATAGTAACTATATTTAGGCTAAAGGCTAAGGCCTAAGCTAATCCTCTACTACCCTTATCTCTAGTTCTACCACCTAGAATTAAAGTATCTAGAGACTAAATTAAGCTTCTTCTAGAAAGACTCTTTCTAAATTACCCTATAATATTACTAGACCTATAGTCCCTATAGATAAAAGGCTTAAAGGCCTAGCTTCTTAAAAATTAATAAAGAGGTAATAATAGTAAAGTATAAGCTATTAAAGTGCTTATAGGGATCTTATTTACATATTACTTATTATACACTGCCCTAATAAAATTAAAAGGATTAATTAATATATATAAGAATAGCATTAATAATATTAAGGCTAGGGGACTAAACCCTGCTAAACTAAAAGAACTTAGTAATACTCTTACCTATGCCTTAGATAAAAATAAGGAGGAAGCCTTAATTTTTAAAGGATATTTTAGGTCTCTAATACTTAAATAGAATAGTTAGGCGGCTAATAGTTACTTAGCTCTATAGGCTAATATCTTAGGAAGCTACTAGTCTAAGGATTCTAACTACGCTAAAAAGGTTACTAGGCTTATATTTAATATTAATAGAGGGCTTTGCCCCCTGTGATATCTAGGACAGATTAAGGCATTAAAATAGTTGCAAAATAACTTAATAGATTTAGAGAAAGCACTAAAATATAACTACTTATTTACAAAGGTTATAGGTGTTTATAGAAGCCTAATTATAGAGTTTATAAGGGAGCGTAATAACCTAATAACCCTAGAGGAGGTTAAGGTAATAATAGAGGCTCCTATTATGATTAAAGACTGATAGGGTAGTTAATTGCTATTTAAAATAGTTGCTTAATTCTTTTGTTTTACTTATTTACTTTTTTCTTTTTACTAATGGTTAGGGTAACTATCTTATACTAGTGGACGAGTTAGGGGGTGGGTTAGTGCCTTGCACCTTCCCCCCCTCTAGCTTAAAAAGCCTTACGAAAATTTTTTTATTAGAGGGGCGTTGCCCTTTATCTTCTTTTAAAAAAACCTAGCTACAGACAGTTAATTAAAAAGTTTTTGTTTCTAAATTCCCTTCTTTTTCCAGTCACCGCACACGCCCGGGAGATGATGGGTTGGATGAGTGCGCGAGATTGACATGTGAAAAAAAAGTCGGGGATCCGGGACACATCCGTGCCAACCGCCGCCGCACGCCGCACGCCGTATCAGCAGCATGCATGCCATAATACGCGGGGAGCTCTGCATCAGATTGCTACACAGGCAGCCTGATCAGATTACGTTACGGGAATTCTATTTGTTATTCCGACAAGGGGAAGCGGCAGCCGTTTCTGCCATGCAGATTTGGTTGGCATGCATATGCATAGCTCACTCGCCGGATGAGCTTATCAGACGATCAGACTATGAGGCACATGTCCGCGGAGACCCCCATTCTGGTCCGGCACCATGATGGGTTATTGAAGCTGGAGTAGAGAAAATGAACATGTCATCTCTGGAACAGGGAAAGCCTTTCGGATGCGTACAAGCACAACGAAGAAAATCACATTGCAGCATGATGTTCATGCGTTGCCGGAAGCGGTTGAGCAGTTGACAGACCCGTTGACAGACCCGTTGACAGACCCGTGTGGCCGTATTACACCATGATGACGGGCTGGCGGCTCACGGCGGTTGGAAGGGGGAAGGGGGGTATTAAAATTGGCCGACTTCAGGGAACCAACCATCCAGCCATCGCCGCTCAGCATCCTCATCCAGCTAATGAATAAGCCACGTATGTTTTAAAGACGGGACGTTGTCTTGGTGCTCTCCTTGTTGGTCGGGCTGTTAGATCCACCACTTTCACATGTCAGTCTGCTGCCAAGCGCATGACGCAAGATCTGCCACATTGGATGGCCACCGGATTCAGGAACCCGCATCTTCCATCGTCAGACCAGGCCTGATTCAAGCGCAAGTCATGGCACAAATTTATGTCTCCCCGAGGCTCTTGCGGATTCCGCGAATTCTCGGCCCGTCTGTCAATGACTCGGCGCCAACAACCGCGAAAAATGGCACGGCATTTTTTCCCCTGTTTTATTTCCCTTTTCCCTTTTCGCTGAATCCACATGATTCTGCTTCATGCCATTGATAAGGCGACGGAGAGATACCCAAGTGGAAAGCAGCTGCTATAGACAGGGATCGGAATCTCACAGGCTCCGTCTGCATCACTCATCCTGCATCATCTTTATTTAACAACCGGGTCACGGCAACTTGTTGCCGCGCCCAACATTTGCAATCGTGTCTGGCCCGCCTCAGCACGGCTCGCTCGCATCCGTTTCGGAGCCGAGTTTGAAAGCGGAAACTTGTCGTCCACTCTCTCTTTTGCGAGATATCGAGGCGACCTTGACGGTCTGTCTGCGTAGTGAGTTGGCACGGCGGTGTGTGTTATACAGAGCCGGAAACTTGAATCTGCTCATAGGGGGCGGCGGTGAAGCCTGCAGTGATATAGGAGCGACTATAGCTTTGCTCCCTTTCTTGCTCATTATACCTGCCATGTCTCGATACCAATGACGCTACGCTCGGGATAGTGGCTCTGCCTCGCATCAAAAGTCCAGGGCGTCACCTCTGCCATCCACAGCCCGCGCAAAGGGCATGACACGCTTCGCCAGCTGATGCGTATGGCGGCTGATATGATTCTAGCAGTAACGGTCCACTGTGAAAAGCGACCGTTTAAATCGGCCTTTGGGAAGATTAAGAATCCTAAGCTGAGCGCGAGGACTGCGAAGATAGTATAGAAGGCCAGTGAGAACTAGTGACATGTATGATATGAAGCGAGCATGAGATTATATTGCTCACATCGTACCGGTCATCATCATCTGGTTTCTACTAGCCCTCTATGAGATCAGGATGTCAATATTGCCTCATGAGTCATGATACTGCGACTGCGACTGCAGGAATGTTGGATCCGGCAGATGCTACGATTTTGGATGGGAGTTGTATCAAAGTTCATGTACGGAGTAGCACGGCCATGAAATCCGAGCCGTCTTCTTCCATCTCCAACAAGCCACAACAGGTCCAGGTCCCTTCGTCCCCGTGATACCCCTTTTCACACACAACAAGCAAAGACGCCTGACGTCAACCTCGCGCCGGAACCGCACCGAGTGTCGGCCCGCCGTAGGACGGAGGGCCCGGGCCTGCGATCATGATTGCTTCGGCAATGCTTGAAACGCGATTGATGCCCTTAAGAACCTGAACATGGCTTGTCGTGCGAGCTCGCGCCAGCCCGTGAGAGCCCACAATCATATTCCCAATTCCTCTGCTGTCCCGACGGGCTCGGTCTCGTCCGAGGCAACCCGCATCGCGAAGGTTGCTCCGGGCATCACCGAGCCTATCGGGGGCGGCGCGAGGTTCATCGACTTGCACGAAGATCGTCTCGCTTGGATTTGGTCGATGCCTACCACCTAACCCCTGGCCTCATGGACCCCCCCCCATCCAAAAAAAAAAACGGAGCATCTGCCTCAGTTCAGACGTTGCAGTTACGGCTGCGGGCTTGCTCTTTACTCAGAGGGACTGTTCTTCCGGGGGGTAATCTCGTGGGTGATATGGAGGCCGTTGATGCAGGAATGGTTATAGATTGGCACACGCGCATACGAACTGGACCGGAGGCGCGCCCCCCGATTGTGAAACCGGACTCGTGAGTCCCGCACGGTTTCGAATTCCATCTTCCTTTCCTTGTTGAGGAATTTGTATAGATTATCTTCGCCAGAGTGGAAACACTCGGTGTCAAGACCATGACTGCCACGCCTGCTTCAACGCGTACTTGGACGGCATGGGTGAGAGAGTCTCCCCTCCGCGATGAAGTCAGTCAGTTCACATGGGTCGTCCCGTCCCACGCCGGGCCTGCCTCAGCCGAACGATGCCAAATTGTTCCACGAAGCGAAGAAGTGCCATGTTGCTGCAAAACCCAACACCGAACTAGCCATGGCCGTGGTGGTGGTGGGTGGACGAGGTCGAAAGAGAAATTGGTAAGCTGTTGCCGGTTCGGGTAGCGGAATGTAGTGAGGATGGGAAGACGCTTGCTGAGACGGGCCGCGGGTTTGACTTGAGGTGAGGTGACGGGGCAGCTGCTGAGGAACGCAGAAGAGTTTGTTGAAAGTGATGGCTGGCTGTAAGGATATACATACCCCATCGAGCTCATGTAGTCCGTATGGATGGAATAAATACCATTCGATCCTTGATGTATGTGAGGGCTCCGAATCAATTGAGGTTCACAAACAGCTTGGTTAGAGACGCGTGACGCACGATATGCACGGGCTGCGTATGTATTCGTAACCTCGAAGCCTGTTCCCACAAGTCAACTTCCGCATGTGCAACACGCGTGCTTTTGGGCACAGCACAGCCGGATGGATGTACATGAAGCACGTCGTCCCGGAAGTCTTGGACAAGCCGCTCTTACTCCGTACTTGGCCGGGCATTGGCGCGTTGTTGCAGGGGGTTGATGCTAATAAAATGATGCCCAGGTAGCAGTAGCACGGAGTTCGGAGTTGGTGGCATGTTGTTAGGTAGCATTGGTGGCAGGAACTTGTGACGGGACCATTCGGATGCGCCATCCCTCTCAATTTTCCCACTCATCCATTCACCTTTGCTGTCCCGGTCGTGCGACGAAATTGCGACAATTGCAGGACCGATGAGGTCAATGACCCGACCCATCCGGGCTCGGGGCCAGATGATGGTCCGTTATTTGTCAAGTTGAAGATTGGCAGCAGGGGCCGGGTTTTTCCTCCTTCGTTTTCTTCTTCTTTTCTTGGGATATTATGCATGTAATCCGTAATCCGCACTCTGTACGGACGTACATGTAGGATAGTGGAGGCCAGGAATCAATCCTGTTTCTCCTTTTTATACGGACTACCTTCGGCCTAGCATCGGGCTTATGATCCCTTGGCACAATAGTAATGTTGTTGGCGACTGACCTGAGCGGCCCGAGCAAGACGCATGAAAATCCCTTGCTGCCCCTGAACCAGGGGTGAAGAGAGCTAGGTCTGCCGTGAGTACATGACTTGAGCTCAAACAACGATTTCATCTCCTTGGGCTTGATGCAATTTCATGCGCGTGACATGCCACAGCTATTCCGCAGCACTGTGTTGCAACCATCAGCCAACAGGGAAGGGCTGGTTTGCTCTGGTTTGGGAGGGAGAAGATGGGGTGTGAAGCGCACTGGCTGCCTGCCTTTTTTTTTTTCTTTCCGTCAGTAATAGACGTCTGTCAAACGCGCGAGAAGAAGAAAAAAAACACGACGCGTGCAAACACTGACGACAGCAAGCCATTGACAATTTCCCGTCTTGGACCTTATTGGCCCATCGTGGAGACAATTTGTGACATGGCTTCGCCTGGGGGCAGCCTCCCCCTGCACCTGTTCGTGGCTACAAATGGAGAGAGGCTTCGTGCTAGTCCGTATTACCATCATCATGACGGAGTAGTCTCCGTCAAATTCCACATCCGAAAGAACAGAGAACAGAACAGCAACTCGATCCTAGCCGGAGCAAGCACACAGTGGGCGCAGATGACATGGACGGGATGGAAGAGGAGAAAGGAATCGTGGCTGGTGCCTGTCCGAATTCTCGTGTAAATCTGAAACGACTTGCTTGCCTCGAGGGTCCCACCTTCCACACCTTCAACTTCCAACTCCCTTGCGTCCCTTGCGTCCTCTTCTGACCACTCACAGTGGGTGTATGTACCACTTCGAACCAATCCTTAGCGCCCCACCAAGCAGAGCAAGCAGGCAGACAGGCTCAGATGCCGCGTCCACCAACTCCGACCCTTTTCGCTCAGGTCGACTTTGCTTTTCTTTGCTTTTTTTTTGTTCCAAAATTGCAATTGCAATGCGTCTTCTGGGTCGTTGGTAATACATCCGCACGTGCACTGATAATAACCCGTACCGTTACTACTACGTGGGCTCCGTGACCTCCCTACCAGACCCCCGGACCCCCCCTCTGCCCCTCTGCAGCAGCTCTGGCCTAATCTTGGACAAGACGGACAAGACGCGCCCCCAGTCCCGTTCTTTTTCGTCTCCGTGTCTCGCCAGTCCTGTCTTTCCTTCCTTCATCGACTCTGCCAGAGTCTGTCCAGCTACCCTTCTGAACGGGCTGTTGTTCTTCCTACCTTCTCGTCGCTGCTGTTGCTCTTATCTCTTTGCGGGTTGATCTCGGGGAAGCAGACTTTTTGTTCCACAATCTTCCAAATTTAATCATCTTCAGCATCAGGATATTGCCGCCCCGCGAATGAATGGCTCGTTGAGCGCTGCCACTTTAGCCGTTATACGCCGAGCGCGAGTTGAGCTTTTCCGACCAGCCGCCACCAACAGTTTCAATTGCTTATCTGGTCTGGAACGATTCACCTCGACTTGCCCATGATGGCCTCTTCATCGTTGAAAAATCACTCTTCTTTTACTCGCCCTCGGACTGGTGATCGCGATGGCCGGCCCAGCACGCGCGACCAGACCGCCGGTGCCGATATGCTTATTCCCAGCCGCACTTCATCGCTGCATTCTCGCATCACACAGCCAATTCCCTCGACATTGAATGTCAAACCCCATCAGCGAACGCCCAAGACCTTGACGCATGCTTACATGGTCTGCGGCGTTGGCCGCGAGCCGTCACAATGGGTAAAAGCGCCTGCTCCTGCCCAGGGCAAGATAGCCCACATGAAAGGAGCCGTTGGCCAATTTTGGCTTCCCGAGATTCTTGGCAGCAGCCCTCGCCTGGAACAAGACAACGAGATTGCTCGAGCTTTACATTCCGCCATGAGGGTCAGTATTCAACCCTCGAAATCCAAGGGACGTAGATGACATGGTCTTGCTAACAACATCTGGCAGGCTTGCTTCCCTCACGATGTTGAGATTTGTACTGGAAGGAGTCAACCTCACTGCGTCCATCACGCCTTTGTTCTCCAGCAGGATTCCTCCCATACTTTATACGGCATCTGCCTTCGTGTTTGGTCTCGAGCTGACGAAAAGAGGGCCGAGACTATTCGCGACTTGCGCAAGAGGACCGAGCCAGACTTTTACGACAGTTCGGATGAGACGTACTGGATTCCTTACTGCTTGTCGTTTCTCTCCAGATATCCTCTCTACAACCTCCTTGGAGATTATCTGCGGGGCATGTGGATTCATTGGAACAAGGCCACCAACCTGTTCCACGCCGAGGAGGTGTCGCGCATCTTGAGCTTCCCAGCTCCTAGACTGAATGACCTTGTTCGCATCGACATGAAGGACTATGCGCTCTGCTATCAGTTCCCGTCCTCCCCCACCGGATTCCAGAATTTCTCCATGTGGCCTTTGTTCACCTGCCTGTCTGTTCCCAACATTGTTGGTGTCGTCGAGGCTGCCATCTCACCAACCAGACGCATCATCTTTGTCAGTCACTACCCAGCCATGCTCACGATTGCAGCTGAAACCGTCCGGTACTGTGTCCGAGTGTATGAATGGAGCGGTCTCTATGTCCCAGTGGTTCACGCTCGTCACGCACAGGAGCTTGTGCAAGAGCCTGGCCCGTACATCCTGGGTGTCACTGCCGAGTGTAGGTCCCTCTTCACCGCGCCTACCGATGCCCTGGTTGTCGATCTCGACCGCAACTTTGTCCTCACCTCCAGCCCACCCACCGCCCTCACTCCCGGTCAGCGCAATAAGCTTGTGACTCGTTTGACCCAGTCGCTGAACGGTGATGTCACTCCCGCTGGTGTTCCGCACCATCTCCGATCCGCCTACGGCGGTGGCAAGCTGGTGCCGGCTGGTCAGATCATCGTCATGCGCGGCGAGGTCGAGTCTATCCAGGACCCAGAGTGGTGGAACCAGGACTCGGTCATGGCCGTCATGGACCATCTGTGCGAAAAGATGGGCCGTAACTCAGGCATCAAGGCCGTGTTTGGTGGGTCTGTCAAGAAGCCTCTCATGACCAAGGTTTCAATGCGACATTTGAACGAGATTGTCCGCGAGAGGAACCAGTACTCGCGAGATGCTCTTGAAGCTTGGCAGGACTTCATCAACCTGAAGGGCCGCATGGACACTGAGCTCAACAAAGTCAACAAGCGCAACACTTATCTTGTTGAAGAGCTGGAGAGCTGGAAGCAGCAGTTCCTCAAATTCCAGGCATTCGCTGAGCAGCTGACCAAGGAGACTCAAGACCTCAAGGTCAAGATTGAAACCCACAAGCGAGAGAACCGCCGGCTCACTGGTCTTATTGACCAACAAAAGGACGACAATGCTCGCATGTCAGTTCGTCTTACTGGCACAGAAAAACAGCGAGACGATGCTCTCGAGGCTCTCGTGCTCCAGCAGGAGATCGCGGAAGAACTGGAGCGCGAGAGAAAGAGGAACAAGAAGGAGCTCAGCCAACTGAGCCACACCAACGTTGCTCTTGTGCGCCAGCGGGACGAAGCTCGTCGTGTGGTGATGCATCTGCAGAGTCTCATTGGTGGCCAGAGTCATCACATGGAACACCTCATCCGATCTCTCAGCAAGCCTGATGAGTTGGCCGCCGAACTCGAGGCTGGTTATGAGAGCGATGAGCTAGACAGCTCAGATGCTGCTTCCGGAGACGACAGTAGCCAGACCAAGTCCCTGCGCAGCAGCAAGCGCATTTCTGCAGCCAGCTTCGCCGATGTCGCGGACCGTCATCTCAAGGACAAGACGGATGCTATTGCTCACATTGTGCGCAACATTGCGGACCAGTGTCAGGCTGCCGTCGAGGGCCTGCAGTTGGCGCACGATGCCGAGTACAGATCAAGCCGGCGTCATAGCAATCTCTCTGCGACCCAGAGCGACGACGGCAACGATGACGTCTCCGTCGCCACGTCGGACAATGGCGAAGAGAGACGCACTCAACCTGGACGCACCTCCAGCATTCCGCCGACACCGGACTTGATTCCCAACCGCAGCAGCACTGCCATGTCGTTCGCTTCCGCCACCACCACTCCTGAGCGTCACAGCCTGCAATACAGCGTCAGGGATGAGATCCCCACCAAGATCGTTGAGGACGATGAGGAAGAGTTTGAGGAGAGCCGCAGCGAGCCCGGCGCAGCTTCCAACGAGAATGGTGTCGTGGCCAAGCACGGCAGTTCTCTTTTGCATCGCCCCTCTGGCGCTAGAATCAGTGCACTTGGCGGCGCTCGATGAGTGTGTCATGGAACTTAGTGGTCGAGATTCTGGTGTATGGACGTTGCCGACGAAGATCTTTGCACAAGAATCTAGGTTCGCAAATGACCAATTGGGTTGGTGGGGGGGAGGTCATGATGCCCGATGAGAGGCACAATTATTTGGTTGCCGATACCGTTGATGAGCGAGTTGATCATCGCGTCCTTTGTAGTTTTTTTTTTTTTTTCATAACCCACAGTGTGGCCGATTATGGCCCCAGCGATGCGCCGATATCCGATATCCGTTTGCTGTTTTTCCGGAACACAGCAATCTTTTATTTTCTACCTCAGCAGCCTTCGACTCATTCCGACGGCACGACCGTTTGGAATTATCTATCATGTCATTTGAGCCTGATTCATATACTATTATGCGGAGCTTTTTGGATGTCTCAAAGTCGCGGACCTTCCTTGGCGTTTTCTTTTTGTTGTCATTGTCTTGTTTATTTACAACGGGTTTTCTGTTCCCTTTTTTTTTTTTTTAAATATTCTATCTATCCGTGGGAGGCGCTCGCTACATACTGCATAAGCATAGGCAAATAGTGGTTTTGGGCTGCGTTGGATAGTCCAGACTGTGCAGCGAGTGGCCAAACAATTTATGACTAGTTTTACCCAAGACAAGATGAGAGGATCAAGATCAAAACGTGACGTGCCGTGTTGCTTGACAGCCGAGTTGTTGACATGCCAAGGAGGAACATGCATTAGCTGCATTAGCGGCGCAGGGGGTTCGAACGCTCGGCAGTCGGGACCCATTTAATCCTGCTCGTTGTAATCTAATAACAAAAAAAAAAAAATTTCGCCCAGTGACGTCGCACCTGCCTCGACTTTCTTTTTTTTCCGGTATTGAGCTTGTCACCATCTTGATTTCTTCACTTTTCGGGCGCTCGGCACACAATGGCCGATCCCCTCCTCACCTCGCTCTGCTCGATATGCCACGTCTCGGTGCCAAAGTACAAATGCCCGCGCTGCAGCGCCCAGACGTGCTCTCTGCCATGCACCAAGAAACACAAGGCGTGGTCTGAGTGCAGCGGCCGGCGCGACCCGACGACGTACGTTCCTCGATCCAGACTACGCACCGCAGCGGGCGTCGACCACGACTACAACTTCCTCCATGGCATCGAACTGTCTGTCGAGCGGTCAGAGAAGCTGCTCGTGGAGGAGAGAGCGCTCGTGCAGCAGGAGGAGCTGCGGCCGTTGACGATGCAACGAGTTCGATGGAAAACGGGGCGAGACGGGAGAAAGCGCAGGGTCCTGGTGACGCAGGTGCTGCGCGAAGCCAAAGGGAGAACATTCGACAAGGGGCTGGCGCAGAGACTGAGGAGGCTGAACGTGCAGATTGTGTGCGCGCCGATGGGCATGGCGAGACAGAGGGAGAACCACACCACGCTGAACAGGAGGACGGGGAGAATCAATTGGCAGGTGGAGTGGCTGACACTTGGGCAAGAGAAGTCAGCGGACGAAGACGGCAGGAGAGAGACGGCGAGAGCTTTGTCCAAGGTGATGGATGATGTGCCGCTGTACCAGGCCTACCCTGCCATGCTGGAGGACAAGGCACGCGCAGAGATGGCCCGGCCCGGAAGACCGCTGACGAGTCGCACGAGGGCGAAGGCTGGAGAATCACAATGCTGGGTAGATTCACGGTGGAACCATGGGCTCGACTGCGCCCAGGATCCCACGAATGGTCAATGGGGCGTTTTCACCGGCGGACATGTGAGCGAGTGGCCGGCGGAGAGGGAGGCGCTTCAGAGAAGGCGGTACAAATTTTACCTTGCGGGCCACCGGACGAGATCAGACAGGCCCTGGCCAGTGGCAGCCCTGGACTCTGGGGATTGTCTCCGCGACATTGTCACCAACACACGCGTGCTGGAGTTCCCCACCATTTGCGTCGTCGATGCCAACGAGGGGCTGCCGCCGGGATATGTGCTCGCGACCAAAGATATGGTGGAGCCGCAGCAGCCCAGTCTGAAGCGCAAAGACGGACCTCCCGGACACCATGGTAGGACGCAGCAAGGGCCGGCCAAACGGAGGAAGCAGCAGGGGACGGGTCGTGAGGATGGGGAAGTCGACAGTGAAGATGAGGACGGGGCGGACGACGGAGATGGGATGGTGAAAGGCGTGGGGTTGGAGGCTGGGGAGATTATTGCTGAGCAAAGCTTGGGCGAGGATGACGAGGACGAGGACGAGGACGAGGATGACACGAGCAGCTCTGGGTCGGACAGTGAGTGAGGAGTTGGAACATGGGTGGATGGATTCTGCTGGTCCTGTACGGATCTGTAGTCCGTACAAGAATAGTTTTTACTCGACTGCACTGATGTGGTGTGTAGGTGAAGAGAATTGAGAATATTCCTTTTCCTGCCCTGCCCTGCCCTGCCCTGCCCTGCCCTGCATGTCTTCAATAATGGGGGGTTTTTTTTTTCCGTCGGGCTTTTTTTGTCGGGCTGAGGAAAAGGACCACGTTTTCAACTGAAAGAGACAATGTCCCTTGCGAGGGAGGTCGAAGAAGGCGCCCCACCGCAGCAGCAAGCTAAATAAGCTGTCGGGCAACATTCTTGGACGCCACGCCAATTCATGTCCATCATCCACACCACTGCACCAGCACCTTCAACTCACGACACGACACGACCACCCGAGCATCTGCCACCACAATCAACCACGGCTGGAGGAGGCATCTCCTGCCATGATTGCGTCCGCATAGAAACCTCCCCTTCCCGCGTCGTTCCTCCTTCCTCGTTGCGCCTTCGGCCTCACGGCCCAGCCCAGCCCGCCATGGACGACGGACCTGTGCCCAAGCTGTCGGAGCTGCTCAAACATGCCGATGACCTCGACAAGATGGCTGCCCTCAAGCAAGAATGCGCGCGGAAAAAGGCCATGGTCGACGGCCAGCTCCGCAACGGCCTGCGCGAGCAGCTGGAGACGACGCAATCGGGCATGACGGGCCTGAGCGACGGCCAAAAGACGGTGCAGCTCATCAAGGAGGAGATGATGAAGATTGATCGGCTCTGCTCCGAGTCGCAGACCATGATCAAGGACTTTGCCAGCATAAACCTGGTGTCGCAGGCGCACCGCAACTTTGTCGCCGTCGAGACGATGCGGCGCGACCTCGAGACGTTCGACGGCCGGCTGACGCTGGTGGAGAAGATGCTGCGCGAGGACGACCAAGACCAGGAGAACATGCCCAACCTGCTGCCGTGCCACTACGAGCTCACGCGGCTGCGCAACATTCGAGACGACGCCATGGAGCAGATCCAGCGGGCCGGGGACCCGGGCCTGGAGTCGACGCTGGAGGACTACTTTGCGCGGCTCGACGACACCATCGACTGGTTCGACGAGCACGTGGGCCTGCTGGCCATGAACCTCATCAACCTGGTGGTCAACGACAACAACGGTCTGGTGGTCCGCTTCGCCGTCGTCATGGAGGCCGAGGAGAAGAGCGACGAGAGGGTCGTGGCCCTCCAGGAGGCGCTCAAGGACCACGAGGAGATGGCGGCGCGGTTCCAGAGCATCACCAACGGGGCGAGGAAGACGCGCGGGTACAAGGACAAGTTCCTGCAGGCCATCAGGCTCAGCGCGGAGCAGCAGTTCGAGGCGAGCCGCGACGAGTTCCTCGACGACGCGACCAAGCTCGACAAGGCCATGAAGTGGTACTTCAACGACCTCAACGCGGTGCGCGTGGGCATGACGCCGCTGACGCCCAAGAAGTGGAGGATCGGCAAGACGTACGCCGACATATACCACCAGCTGATGCACGACTTCCTCGTCGCCATGGTGGACGACCCCGAGGGCAGC
Source organism: Epichloe typhina subsp. poae (assembly GCA_030389615.1). NCBI lineage: Eukaryota > Fungi > Ascomycota > Sordariomycetes > Hypocreales > Clavicipitaceae > Epichloe > Epichloe typhina. Next base: position 10,046,419 of record CP098313.1, read on the forward strand.
TCGGCGCACACGCTCGAGATTGTGGGCTTCCCGGAAAAGTACTACAAGAAGATGGCCAAGATGGGGTACCGGCAGGAGGACCTCGCGCCGCACGTCATCGACAACCGCGAGGCCGAGCTCGTGCGCGACTTCCGGCAGCTCATCATCAAGTTCCTGGACGAGTGGATCGACCGCATCTTTGCCCAGGAGAGGCGCGACTTTGCCGAGCGCAACGTCGAGGGCTCCAACCTCGACCAGGACGAGTACGGCTACTTCCGGACGAGGAACCTCGTGGCCGTGTGGCGCATGCTGCGCGAGCAGGTCGACGCGGCCGCCAACTCGAGGCGGGCCGACGTGGTCGAGGGCGTCGTCGACGCCGTGTTCCTGCGCCTGCGCGCGCGCCAGCAGTCGTGGCAGCGCATGCTCGAGGACGAGGCCGCCGGCTACGAGGCGGGGCGGGTGTCCGAGGCCGAGGGCTTCCAGGCGCTCCAGGACTGGCTCGTCGCCACGGCCAACGACCAGATCGCCTGCATCGACGACAAGGACAGGGACGACGACGGCGACGGCGACGACGAGGCCGAGGCCGAGGCCGCCGCCCCCCCGCGCCTGGGCTACCTGTCGTCGTTCCGCGCCAGGCTCGAGCCCCTCGTCACGCCCGCCTACCTCGACCGCGCCGACCACGAGGTGCACGCCCTCCGCGACGGCTACGTCGACTTCTCGACCTGGTGCATGACAAGGTTCGCCCACCTCATCCTGGCCGTCGACTTCCGCGCCGTCATGCCCGACTTCTTCACCCCCCGCTGGTACGCCGCCACGGCCATGAAGCAAATGGTCGTCACCTTTGACGAGTACGTCGCCGACTACCGCCAGGTGCTGCACCACTCCCTCGTCGACATCTTCATCGAGATCTTTGCCGACGAGCTCCTCGCGCGGTACCTCTCCTCGGTGCGCAACCGGGGCGCCCGCTTCCGCCGCGCCGACCCCTTCCGCGACAAGCTCTTCGACGACATCTCGACGGCCTTTGAGTACTTCTCCGCCCTGCCCGGCAGCCCCGACGTCGCCGCCTCCATCAAGCAGACGTGGAGGGTCACGGAGCCCTTCCTCGCCCTCCTGTCCTGCGACAAGGACGCCGTCGCCGACGAGTTCGCCGCCTTCAAGACAAACTACTGGGATCTGCAGCTCACCTGGGTCGAGGCCGTCCTGAGGTCCAGGGATGACTTTGAGAGGGCCATGCTCAACGCTGTCAAGGCGAGGGCCGCGCAGATGGACGTCGCGAGGGGTGCCGACACCATCATGGGTAAGATCAAGTAGAGTAGGCCGTGGTGAAACGTACAGGAATGAAAAAAGATGACTTTTCTTTTTGCCTCTAGTCTTGTTCTTTCCGTCGCGTCCAACAAGGGGCGACCAAGTACACTGCAGAACTGGCTGCCATCGACGACCCCAAGGCGTTTCCAAAATGGTCATTGATACCGTGCAGAAACTGCATTCCAACATGGACATGACACGCTCGTGTCCATGGTGGCCCAACCCACGTCTACAACGCACATCATGCACACTCTTCACAAGCCACGATGCCAGAAAAAAAAATTTCAATTCTTCTCGCTCAACACAAAAGAAACAAGTAAGACGTAGGTAGAGCTGCTTTCCTCCACGAAATGACGGTTGCCGTGGTGGACTAAAAAAAAAATTAAATTTATACATCCTAATCGCAAATCCACTCTTATTAATTACCCACTGCTGCTTCTCTGGCAGAACCTCATCCTCTCTCTGCAAACTCGCGGCCTCTATGACTTGCTTGCAAGATAGTTGGCAGCCTGATGACATATCTTGTTAGCATGCCCATCTCGACATGACAAAAGACGGAAAAGGGAGAATATCAAATGTCCCCCGTGTGTTTTTTTTCTCGAGAAACACGAGGGGCCGACTTACCTTTTCTAGATTATAGTCGTACTTTTCGAGCGCAGAAACGGCATCCGTGCGTGTGTAGCCCATGCCCGTCAGGCTTTTGAGGATCGGATCGTCGTGCTCTCCCTTCTCTGTGAGAGCCCGACCTGGTGCTGGTGGGCGCTCTGGGCCATTTTTGCCGTCGTGGTTGGTGCTGCCACTGCCCTCCACGACCCCCGGGGGCGTCACATCGCTGGGGGCTTCGTCTAGACCAGCAAAGATTGCGTCCCAATCATGGGAGTCGGCCGTCTTCTGCTGGGTAGCGCTTCCGGCTGCAGAGCTGTGAGACACAAAGTCGAAAGTGCTTTCATTGCCAAACGCCGTGGACTCACTCTTGGCCTGGCTGGCTGGTGGGCTGCTGTCGAACACAGGGTTGAAGTCGTCCCGTGAGATGTTGGCGAAATCATCATCTGCAGACCCTTCTTTGGCGTCTTCAAGTCCCTCAAATTCGTCGTCCAAGTCATCAAACACCCCCTTGCCTGTGGGCTTTGCGGCACCCGACGCTGATGCTGACGCTGATGCTGACGCTGAAGAAGAGGGAGGAGCTTCAGCGGCCCCGAAGAGATCTTCGGCAGTCATAGTTTTCGATTGCGAATTGTTGTTGGTGACTGTGGCAGGTGACGATGGTTGTTCCGAGCTGAGAGAAGAGGCGGTCAGTCTTCTACGCAGAGGGGAGAGAGAACAGAGCATGAGTCAGCCGCCAGGATATCAAGTCAGACGTACCTCTTATTACTCGGCTCTTCTACAGGCTGCTTGGCAGGTACTGCGGGGGCAGCTGCGCCCACAGTCGCAGAGGCTGTTGCGGGCTGTTTGGCATCTGTGGCCGCGGCGGTACCCTGCGTCTTGCCATCCTTGCTCGGCGGTGAGGCTGGCGCAAAGTCATCATCAAATCCGCCATGCTCGCTCTCGGATTCAGAGTCGTCATCACGCTCCAGCTCGGAGATGGGGGGAAATTCCGTGCTAAAACCATCGGCGGTCTTATCCTTGGTGCTGCTCGAGTCACCCGCCACCGGCTGGCTCCTGCCCGAGCTAAAGGCAGCAAAGGCGTCGTCGAAATCGGCTTTAGCCTTGGCTTGGTCAGTGCCGCAAAAAGGATCGGGTTTGGCTCCCCAGGACAAGGTACTGGGCTCATTCTCCTTCGCCTTCACAGCGGCATCGTGAACGGATACAGCAGCTGGAGCCTCGCCGGCAATAGGAGTTGATCCGGGAGTTTCGCCCCTGCCATCGTCCTCGCCATTCGATTCCCTGGAGCCGCCGGCTGTGGGGCCGTCAGCTCTGGAGGCAGGAGGCGAGACTTGGCGAGAGGAGGAAAGTGATTCGGGTTTGTCGGGAAACGGTAGGAAGCTGGAGCTAATCTGTCTCGACGCGGGAGGCGCTGGAGGTTCCGTGTTGGCGGTGCCCAGCCGGCTCAAGTTGGGACTGGCTCTTCCAGCATTTGGAAAGGATCCAGCACTGGCTACTGATGCGCCAGTATGCTGCTGCTGTTGCTGAAAAGCTGGCGGCGGGGGAGGAGTGCTGCTGGTGTTGGTGCTGCTGCCAGCCAATGACGGCCCAAACACATCATCAAACGACTTGTCAGTGTAAGATCTAGCAGGTGGGGATGCAAAGGCGCCCATGATGTCGGTGCTAGCTGTTCGCTTGAAGAAGGGGTTGTTAGCACTTGATGTAGACAGCGCCGGGCTGGCAATCTGGGCGGCCCCAGACGCAGGCGAGCTGCTATTGATCTGCCGCGACACATCCTCTCCGCCCCTCGTCAGCTCTTCGGCTTCCTTCTTGAGCCTGTCCCTCTCTCCCTCGGTAGTGGCCAATTGTTTCTTGTTGATGGCAGCGAGGCCCTTTTGCTGGCGACTGTCGGACCTGAGCTTTTCAATCTGAGGCTTGATTTGGGCAATCTCGCCATTCACAACGCGGATGCGCTCTCTCAGGGCCGTATTCTCCTGCTGATCCGCCTGGAGAGCAGCCGTCAGTTGCTGGTGTTGAGTCTGTACATCCCTGAAAGTGCCCTCGAGGGTCATACACTCGGACTGCAACATTTGCGTCTCCGACCTGGACTTCCTCAATTGCTCCTCGAGAGACCGAGTATCTTCTGCTTCCTTTTCATACAGGGCACGAAGCTGCGCTAGCCGTTGCTCAAAGTTTTGCTTTTGAGAATTGGTCTGGTTGAGCTCGGCTTGCGTTGTCGTGCGCTTGTTCTGAACATCTTGCATCTGTTTTGATAGGGTTCCGATTTGACTCGATAAATTGGCCAATTCCGTTGTTTCACCAGAAATCTTCTTGCTAGCCTCTGGGTCGTTGTCCTCCAGTAGATCTTCGGAAAATGTGGGAGCATTACCTCCCGATGGCCCGGTCAATCCTCTCCCAAAGGACGAAGAAGGAACAAAAGGCTTGAATGTGCCTCCTGTGGCTGTGGGCCGGATAGGTGATGACGGGGATAGAATGGCGGAACCGCCAGCGAAAGGATCATTGGCATTGGACCCCCCCGTAGACATGGTGGTCTGCTTTGGCGCGGGAGCCGGCGGGTTGGGAGTCGGTTCAAGCCCGAACAAGTCGTCGAGCGCGGACTTGGGCTGCTGCTGCTGATGCTGCGGTGGCCGCGCCGGCCGCGCGGTAGCGGGAGGAGGGAAAGGAGGGGGCGGCTGCCGTTGACTTCTTACGCTCGGAGGCAGGAGGTTCGGAGGCAAGGTGCTGGGAAGCGGCCCTCCGCTGCCGCTCCTTTGCTGGCGGATGAGATACATGGCAACAGCAAATCCTTCTCGGTTCAACTGACCTTGGCTGTTGAAGTCAGCGAGATCCCAAATTTGAGCCAAAGCATCCTCGGAAAGGTTGGATTGACTGAAAAAGGGGACAGCCTCTTCTCCTGTGATGAAGCCCTTGTTCGTTTTGTCCATTGTGGCGTAAATTTGGTCAAATTTTGCCTTGTCTGCCGGCGAAACGGCCCAGTCGTTGCCGGCTTGAGACAAGGGTCGTCCGAGCGGGCTTCCTGTCCGCATTTGGGCCTGTCCGCTCAGCTGTCTCGGTAAAGGACCCATGCCGGTATTATTCGGCGACTGGCGAGGCGCTGCTCCTCGGTTGATTGCGGCCTCGTAGAGACCGGCTGGCAGTACGGCAGGGAGCGAGCGGAGCGCACCCGTCTTGATGGAAGTGAGCAAATGCATGGCAATGACGAATTCGGGGAGAGCGAGAGCACCGCGCTGTTCGGTATCAGCCAATGCCCAGATCCTGCCCAACGTCTCATTAGGCAACCCGGACTTGTCAAAAATGTTGCGAGCCTGTTCACCAGGGAGCTGGTTGGCTTGTAACGGTTGGCGTTCGAAGAGGCCAGTGTACTGCGCGACCTTGTCCGGCGTCAAGGGCGGAATTCGGAGTGCACCACCAGTGCCTTGAGCTGACAAGGGAGTTGGGCTGCCGGTCGTGGGCGAGCCTAGAGAAGGTGGAGGAGGCCAGATGCCATCGAATCGAGGAATCGGTCCCTGCTGGAGAGCGATTTCAGGCGTGGGCTCACGGCCAGCTTGAGCATGACCTATGAGGCGCAAAACAATGCCGAAACCTGCTGGAGTAAGGAACCCTCGGTTTTCATTGTCTGCGATTTGCCATATCTGCGAATAGCATCGTTAGCCGGAAGCTGCGGATCGACGACGAGGGAGCCACCAACCTCTCCCAAGACAGAAGAATCGAGCTTTGTCTTTTCAAAAAACTTGACAGCCACGTCACCAGTGACAACGCCGACGCCTTCCGTGTCGGCTTGGCGAAAAAGCTGACCGTAGACTCGTTTCTCCTCGGGACCAAGGTTCAGATTCGGGGGCGCAGCTTTGAATCGGTACACGGACAAGTCAGCAAGGCGATAAGCTACATTGACGGCGAAAGGACATACCAGAGCCAGCGCTGATGTCTGCAGACATTGCGTAGCATAGGAGAAGCCCCCCAAGGTTAGCTTCAGAGCGCCGGTAGGTGTTATGGTGCGGATGATGATGACGAGATCAAAGAGGCCAGGATGACAGCGTGCAAACGAAAAAAACGCCAGGCAAAGCTTGAGTGTACGAAGAGACCGTTAGGCCGGGAAGCTCTAGAATGAGAAGATCTAAAAGGCGAGGAAGGCCAGGAGGTGGAAGGATGGCGAGCCAGAAGGCATCAACCAGAAGTCAGGTTGGCATTGGGAGTTGGTGATCAGCCCGGCTGGAGTTGGGTGCAGAGGGTGCAGAGCTGTGATTCGGTGGCTGGTGGCTGTGTTGAGTGAGAAAATGGCTTAGGTAATCAAGGGTGAATCAGAGGGGTAGTAATATAGGGCGACCGTAGCTAGAGTAGATAGTAATTAACTATTATTATTACCTAATATCTTTTAGTATAACTTTATAGTAATAAGACTAGGACTTATTATTCTATTTAATTACTTTATAAGAATTAATTATATTTTAAAGAAAGAAAAATTAAATCTAGTACTATATAATTAAGTAAAGATTAATTAGGTAAAGAAACTATTTATAAAATTACTAGAGTATAGCTAAGGTTAGAAATAAATTAAATCTATACCCTTAGAGCTATAGTTACTAAGATAAGGTAATAGAAAATAAGGAAGAAAACTAACTATAGCTAGGAATAGCTTTAAACTATAAGGTAGTAATTATTAAGAACTATAGGACTTAAATATACTAGTTAAAGTGTAAATAATAAAAACCCTATATCTAATAAGATTAGGAATTATAAATAGAATTATAACTAGAGATCTAGAATTATAATAAAACTAGGAATAGAATAATCTAATAATAAATAAATAATATAAGAATAACTTATAAATAAGCTAGGAGTTAGAGAATTAGCACTCTTAGGAAAGAATAATTAATAAAATACTAAGAGACTCTAGAAGTCTTATTTTAGGCTAAACACACTAAAATATAAAGATACTTTAAACTAATTTAAAAGACTATAGAAATTAGGTTTAATCTAAGGAAACTACCTCTAGTAACACCTATTTCTAGACTTAGTAAAATACTAGTACTACCTTAGTAAAAGAATATAACTTAGATAGACTTAAATACTAAGATCTTTCTTTAAATTCTTAGAGGCTATAAAATTATACCTAAGACCTAGAAATTCACCCTAGTAATTAGTATTTACTAGACTTAGTTTACTAAGTAAAATATACTATAAACTTTATTTAAATAAAGTAATAAGTTAAATATTTTACTACTATATTTATTACTATAAAAAATAAGTAACTATAGATATTAAATTAAAACTTCTAGTAGTAATTAATCCCTTATACTATAGTAGTAAAGAAGCTATTATAAGTAAGTATAATATCTCTAGATAAGAGAACTAAACCTTATGCTTTAAGGCAGGCTTTAAATAACCTCTTACTTATAAAAACCATAGTTTACTAAGCTTATTATACTACTAAATTCTAATAGGAAGTATATAAACTACTACCTTACTTTTACCTCTCTTTAACCTATTTTTATCTTTACTTTTTACTTATTTAATCTTCTAATTAAATAGTATAGTGTGAATATAGTTTATATACTATACCTTAGAGGTAAGAAGTTAACTTAAAGGTAAGAATAAAAGGTTTAAAGATATAAGTTATTATATAAATTAGGTATACCTAACTTAGGAATAGAGAAATTAGTAAAAAGAAGTAAGAAGGTAGTAAAGAAAGCTAAGATAGTTTTCTTACTAATTAGGGAATACTTAATTTTTCTTTTCCTTTTAGACTTTAAGTAACCTAATAAAAACTTTATTATAGTAAGTTTTAAGTTTAACCTTAACCTTTATTATAACTAGAATTTATTATAGTATATTCTTAGCTTTATTAAAAGAAATCTTCTTTACTTATACTTAGGTAATTTTATTCTTATCCCCTATAATCTTTAATCTAATCCCTTTATAAACCCTTTACCTCTTAAAATATAATTATAGCTAGACTTAGATTTAGACTTTAACTTTAATTTAGAAAAGGCTTTATCCCTATTCTATCTAAGTCTAGGCTCTAAATCACCCCTTATCTTATCTTTATAAGAAAATATATTACCTTACTTCCTAATCTTAATAATTTAATCTCCTAAACCTAAGAAGGCTAGTAAGTCTAGATAAATCCTTACTATAAACATTCCTCCTTTACTAATAATATTATATAATATTAGGGGAATAACTTTCTCTAGTTATTCTAGAGATAGACTAGCCTAAGACTATATAGATTACTATTTAGCTATAGTAACTATAGCTTAAATCCCTAAATATACTAAAACCCTAGTATATTATAACTTTACTTAGGATCTAAGAGAAAAAGCTATAACTTAGTATAAAGATCTAGATAATAAAAAATAAAAATAAAGTATCCTTAAGAATAAGTTTATAAAGAAATTTAAGAAACTAAATCCCTTATAAAAGTAATTACTTAATAAGAAGTATACTATTTTACTAGAGAACTAGGAGAGATATTAAATACTTATATCTAAAGAGTAAAATATTTATTATTAAAAGTAAAGGCTAAAGCTAGATAAGTCTTATTTACTAACTTTATAATATATATAGTAAATAGTAAGTTAAACTACTAACTATAAGAGAGAGTAGTAAATTATTTATATATAACTAATAAATAGTCTTAGGGAATAGTATTATAAGATCTTATAATATTAGATCTTAAAGTTATTTTATATAATTATTACTTATTTACTTCTAAGAAACACTTATACCTTAGTAAGAACCCTAGGATAGTAAACTATTTAGACCTAGTTTATATATAAATAGAAAAATAAGCTAAGAGGGATAAGTTAGTTACTAAAGCCTAAATAAAAAGAGATAAATAGATAGCAAAGCTTATTTATTAGCTTAAAGCATTTTAAGCTTAAGCTATAGGAAAGTTATCTAGACTATATAAGTAAATAGAATAAGGAAGGTATATAACTAGTAATCCTCCCTAGTTACCTAGGAAGTCTATAATAATAATAACTAAGTTAGGTTAGGGAGATGTATAATATAATCTAGATTACTTCTAGTGTTTCTTATATAAAGAATAGGAATATATAAGGTATAACTATTTATTGATTTTTAATTTTTTTAGGATCATTAGCTGTGGCTAATGCATCTAATTTTTAAGGAACAAAAAAATTACTAGCAATACCTAGCTAGTGTAATAATTAATAACTAAATTTAATAATTACTATAGTATTAAGTAAAACATAAATAAAGGAACAAGCTTTAAGCTATAAATTTAGGGACTAAAAGGTTAATATAAACTTTACAATAAACTTTATAGCTATGATTACGTAAGATATAGTTATAATTCGCGACCGTAGTTAAACTTAAATCCATTTAAGTTTTACTTATAGTATAAATTAATGTAATTTCCCTTCCTTTATAACTATGTTTGTTTTATCTCTTTATATCTCTTCTATCTTATAACTTATCCTTTAAAGCTCTAAGGTAAACTTAAACCCTAAAAAAAAACATAACTTATCCTTACTTAACTACACTCTAATTCGCTTTACTTAAAATTAGTAAGCATAATTAATACTTTCTACAAGAGACACACAAACTAACAAACACACTGCACCTAAATCAATAAGTAGGGGTCAAGGGCTACTAATTAACTAATTAATAACTAACTAATTAGATAATAGTATAGCTAAGGGTGACTATAAGCTAGGGGCTATAACTACTAGGCTATAAAACCTAATAGCTATCTAAAAATCTAAGGAAATTCTAGATAAAAAGGAAATTTAAAAAATAGAAAAAAACATTAAGGAATTTAGGAAAAGTAAGAAGAAGAAGGGAAATAAAAAGCTAGAGAAAAAGGCTAGATATTTAGAAAAGGTGTTAAAAAATAGAGATCTATAATAATTTAAGCAGTTTTACCTCGTGCCCGGGAGGGGGTATAACTATTTATAAAGAGACACATACCCTCTAGATAAGTTTAAGAAGTATTAAGTGCATTAGAATACTAAAGGTTTATAGATAAGGAGAGAATAATAATAGGAGTTAAATAATTTAACCTAATCTAACTTTATTAGTAAGCTAGGAAGAGAGATAATCCTACTACTAGGCTTTATTCTAACTTAAGGATTTTTATTGCTTAATACTTCTATACTAAACCATAGACCCCTAAGTTATATCTAAGAGAAAAATAAGGTAGATTTCGCCTATGCTATAACTCTAGCTAAAGCAAAGGGGAAATTTATAAAACCTATATAAACATAAGGCCTAGCTAGAAAGATTATAAAATAAGCTAATAAGCCTAGTATTATTTTAGATAAACATGCTTAATAGAGAGTAAAGGAGATTCTAAATACTAAAGACGCTAGCTAAACTTAGATTTAGTTATCCTTAGATATAATAGGTCTAGTCTAAGAAATAACTCTAGAGAAATTCAAAAGATTATTACCTACTCTAAGACCTTACTTAAATAGAATTATAAGTCCTTCCTAGGTCCTAATAGGTTTAAATTTACCTAGGGATATGCTAATAAGAGATATAAAAGCAAAAGAAAATCCCCCCTAGAAGTAAAGATTAAAACTAGAGAAGATTTAGGTAACTAAAGAATATTATATTCCTTTATTTAATCTAGGATAATACCTTAGGAATATAATAGTTTCTATAAGTATTCTCTAGTTACTTTAACTTACACTAATTATTTAATAATAGCTAAGCTATCTTATATAGTGTTAAAAAAGATAAAGAGTAAGGGAGTAAAGTTTATAATTATAAACCTAATTAAACTATTTAAAGAAGCTATCTAGCTAACCTTCTAGTCTAATGTAATAATTAGGTTAGTAAACGTAATTATTACTTAAAATAATATTACAAAACCTAATAAAGATATAGCTATAATATTTGAATATATTATAACATATATTAAGGGTTACTAATATAACTTAGTCTTAATTAATAGAGGGTCTAGTATAAAACTAGTAAGCAAAAGCTACCTAGCTTAATATAGATTCCTAGTAGTTTAACTCTATAAGAGAAAGTATATTTAAATAGTAAATAATACTAAATATCTAATTACCTTATGCTTCTATTTACAAGTTATTACAGGAGGGATCCTAGCTCTAGTGAAGTTCTATGTTATACTAGTTTAGCAGGACTAGGATATATTATTAGGTAAAGTCTAGCTAAGAAGAATAGAAGCTATAGAATATTATACTAAAGATAAGCTAGTTATTAAGGGAGCAAATAGAGTTACTTAGACTTTACTAATCTACCTATACCTAGATTTATTTTATAGGCCTAATAGGGTTAACTTCCTAAGAGAACTAGACCTAAGGAACCTATAAAGATTATAGAAAATAATTAAGAGATCCTAGAAGAAGTTAAAGAGATCCTAGGAGAAATAAACATATAAATCCGTAAGTAAACTAATAAAGTAAATTCAAAAAAATAAGGACTATAAATAATATTGCTAGTAATTATTCGCAGGGATTGCTAATTAATCTAATACTACTAGTTAAGGATAAGAGAATAAGCTCTAAATAAAGAATAACTAAGAATTAGACATAATATATATATTAAGAGAACAGATTATTAGAGGATTATATTACTAAAACTAGAAATAAAGAAATATTAGCTTAAATAAAGAGAGAAAAGTAAAAAGTATTCCTAAATAGTAAGAGAATAGAAATTAAAATAAAGAGAATAGTTATAAGTATTACTAAATTAGATAATCCTAAGGAGAATAGTATTATACTTAGAACAAAGGACTACACTATATTAAGGAAATATAAATTAACTTTAATTAATAGCGCTATAGTCCTATAGAAACTAATTTAGACTTTTAGAATAAATAGCTTTACTAATAAGATTACTAATAAGATAGAAATAAAATTACTTACCTCCTACTTTTCTAATCTAATACTAATAGGACAAATACCTGTTATGGACTCGAGCTATAAGCTTAGGTTAAGTCCGGCTCCGGAAAGTATGCGTACTTTGTGTAGCTAGGTTAGGGCTTTACATAGACTATGCATAAACTACGTATAAGGGACTATATATCTAGATACTATGTAATTACTAGTGTAATTTCTTTTTCTTCTATAAGAATAATATTCTTATTCTAAACGCTTATATATAGTAGCTATAAGGCTAGTTCTTAATATATATTATTCTTTACTATAGAAATAACCTAGCTAGTAAATACGCTATTATTACTAAATATAATAAACACTAATAAACACTAATAAATTAGCACTCCTATAATAATAGGTAAAATAGTAAGTAAAATAAATCTAGTACTTAGCTAATATATAAAATATAATACTTATACTAATTTAAATTAAGTAAAAACCCTTACTTATAAGCCTTCTCTTTAATAGTAATAAGGTTTTATTTATAGCTTAGAAGGGCTTTATAGCTTATAAGCTACTAGTAAATAAGGAGTTTATTAGTAGTAATTAGGACTAGTAATACTTTATTTACTAAAACCTATTACCTAAGGTTTAGGTATAAGTTATACCTTTCTTTAAGAAAGGCTACTTAAAGAACTTTTACCTAATAAGACTTCTTAATTATTTAGGGAAATATTTAATAACCTTTACTACTAGGAAATAGCTATTATAAAACTTAACTAGTTAATATAATAATAAAATAAAAGGTTTAGTAACTTCTATATTTACTTTAAATAGAAGTTAGCCTTAGCTAGGGGCTTAGGTAAGTAAACTTAGTAAAGTTATCTAAGTTATATATAGCGCTTAATAAGTAAATAAGGGACTATAGTATTAGATAAGATATACCCTAGGCTAATTATATAGTAGTAATAGCCTACTATTGATTTTTAATTTTTTTTGGGATCATTGGCTGTGGCCAATGCATCTAATTTTCAAGGAACAAAAAAAATTACTAGCAATACCCAGCTAGTGTGACAATTAACAACCAAATTTAATGGTAATAGCCTACTATTAAAGCATTATGCTAGATATTAAATCTTACTAACTAGAGGAAAAATACTATATATAGAAATAAGGTAATTTAGCGCCTAACCTAATTAAGGCTAAGGTATAGGATAAGGATACGCTAATAATAAATATTTACTTTATAAGTATAATAAGGACTTAGTAAGGTTTTAGAAAGTCTATAGGACACTAAAAGTTAGGTAATAAAAGGGGTAGTAAGTATACTAAGTAAGTTACTTAGAATATACTTAATATATACTATAATAAGGGCTAGTATTTATATTATAGCTTCTCTAAGTATTTTGCTATAGTATACTTATTATATCTTATTATTTACTTATAAAAGAAGTTCTTTATAAACACTTATAATATAAAGAAAGCACTTATTATTAGCTTAGATAATAAGTCTATAAGTTATTTAGAAAAAGAGTAACTTTATTATTAAGTTATTTAATTAGGGATAAAGAAAGGAAGTATAAAGAGGCTTTATAGTATATAGCTATTACTAATAAGGACTATAAAGAGATTTAGAGTAATATAGACTTAATTCCCTTCTTAGTGCTTACTTTAATTAATAAGACTACCTTTATAAATACTTAAGTTAATATAGGTTATAACTACTATGCTACTATAAATAAATACCTTATTTAAAAGCTTAGGTTAAAATACCTCCCTTTTCTAACTAAAAGGTTAGTTTATATAACTATTAGTATAAAGTAAAGGGGAAAAGAGAGTTAGGAGAAATAATTATATATTTTGTATATTATTTGTTTTTAGTTAGATTTAGATAGATAGAAAATGCTAATTATAGTATATATAATCCTAGGATTAATAAGATAACTAATCCTAGGTATACTATAAATAAAATAAAATAAAATTAGCCTAGATATAGCAAGATAGTAGGTGTGTGTAAGATTAGCTAATAGGCTACTTATATAGGCTATAGCTAATAAAAAGGTAAACTAACCTATAGTATTTATTCTAGGTTTAATATTTATAGGGATAATATAATAGGTAAAGAAATAAAGAGAGAATATCTAGCTTTACGCTATAAGCCTACGGGAAATTATATTTATCTTATAGATTAATATAACCTTAAAGCCTATAGAGAAGAAGCTTCTAGCTTCCTTACTAAAGGTATTATAAGACTTTAAAGACTTATTTCTAGAAAGTAAGGTAAGCACCTTACTACTACACTAAGGGAAGTTAGACTATTATATTTACCTAAAACATAATATAAATAGAAATAAACCTAACTTACTATAGGTACCTTTATATAATATACCTTAGGAGTATTTACTAGAAATCTAGAAATAAGTAATAGACTTAATAAATAAGGGTTAGATTTAAGTAAGCTTCTTATTAGTAATAGCCTTAGTATTACTAGTAAAAAGCCTAGTAAGGGTTAGAGGTTTTATATAAACTATTATATACTTAATAAGATTATAAAATAGGACTATTACTTACTACTACTAGTAAAAGAAATATTATATTCTTTAGCTAAAGTAAAGTAATTTATAAAGCTAAATATATAATTAGCATTTTACTATATATATATTACTAAGGGTAAGGAATACTAGACTATGTTTTAAATAAGGTTTAGCTTATTTAAATAGCTAGTATACCTCTTTAGGTTAGTAAGCACACTAGTAACTTTCTAGAGGTATATTAATAGTATGTTAAGTAATATCCTTAGTAATTATATTACTATATATCTTAATAATATACTTATATACTTAGGTAAATTATAAAGAGATTATATATAGAAAGTCTATAATATACTATCTAGACTATAATAAGCTAGTCTAAACCTAAATATTAAAAAGTATATCTTTATAACTAAAGAGGTTAAGTATCTTAGGTTTATTATCTAGGTAAGGAAAGCTATTTATTTAGATAAGGAGAAAATTATAGCAATTTAGGATTAGGAGGTACTAACTAGGGTCTAGGGTGTTTATAGCTTTCTAGGCTTTGCTAACTTCTATTATAATTTTATACTAAATTTCTTAGATATAGTAAGCCCCCTTATTAACTTAATAAAAAAAAGCCTTATTTTACTAGTTAAAGAAGTATAATAAGGCTTTTAAGGCATTAAAGTTAGCTTTTATATTATACCTAATTCTAGCTTAGTAAGATTCTAAAAAGGACACTTTAGTAAAGGTAAATTACTTAGAAATAGCTTTAGGGGTATTTCTCTTAGTTTAGTAATAATAGTATTTTATATCTAGTAGCTTACTATTTAGCTTAATTATAGGCTACTTAGTAAAATTATATAATTTATAATAAGAAGCTACTAGTAATTATCTCCTATCTTAAGGTATAGTTAGTAAAGCTATAAAGTATAAGTAAACTATTTATAATACTAATAAACTATAAGAACCTTAAGTACTTTATAGCGCTAAGGGAGATATTAGAATATTAAGTATAGTAAGTAAAGACTCTAGCACTCTTTAATTTCTATTTATATTATAAACTAGGCACTTAAGTAAAATAACTAGATATATTATTATAGTGCTATCTAGATAGGCTAGAAATAAAAAGGGTAAAGGCACTAATTATTTAGTTAGTAATAAGCCTTATAAAATTCTCCTTTAAGGGGGATAGCTATATATATACCTTAAGCCTATTATAGTAATAAATAAGGGTGTCCTTAATAGTAATCTAACTATAATAAGGACTTTACTTACTAGTAAGTTTATATTTATAAATAAGCACTTTTAGTCTCTATAGGATTAGTCTTTAGCTTAGGATAAAGTTTATAGGTTATAAGTTAATATAGTAGTAGTAAGGGCTAGGAAGTTCCTAAATACTACTAATACTAAAGAATAAATTATAGACTATTAGATTAGTATAAAAAAGGCGCTATAATTTTAAGAATAAACATAGGTTTCTAAGTAAGAGCTACTAACTATAATATTAATATAGCATATTTATAACTTACCCTTATTAGGCTATCTAGGCTAGAATATAACCTTTAAGGCGCTTTAAAAAGAACTTCTATTAAGATAGTATATTATAGAATATAGCCTAATTTATATAGAACTATTACTATTATAAAGGGTAAAAGAGCTAGTAACTATAATAAGGCTTATTAAAGCTAATTTCACTACCTAATAAGTACTAGTTATAAATATTTATTAACTTTATAATAAATCTCTTAGCGGAAATATAGAATTAGCTATAGTTTCTTATAGTTATTACTAATTATTTATTAAAGTATATTTAGTAAGAGATAATAATATTAATAAAAGCTAGGGCTTATATAAAATAATTTAAATATTACTAGTAGTAGTTTTATAGGTTCCTTATATAAATTATTATAGACTATAGGTTAGATTAGCTTAGTAATTTCTAGACTAAGCTTTATAGTAAAGTTAGCATGTAATAGTTACTTTTTACTATATATTATTCTTAGATAAATAGTAGTATAAAAAGGGCTAACTAGGAAGTATAAGCTATACTATATATAATACTATCTTTCTCCTAGTTTAAATAGCTAGATTACTTACTAGCTTACTAATTAGTGTTAAATAATAGGGATTTATTAGTAATAGGGATAAGCATAAATATAGCACTTTATAAGTTTAATATAGCTATAATTTAGGATCTATTCCCTATAGGGTAATTTACTATATTAGCAAAGGGAAGGGCTTAAGCCTTTTTATAATATTTAAAGGATAGTATAGATTTAATATAAGCTATAATAGCCTTTATTTAGTAATAATAGTAAGAGGATATAAATAGTAGTTATAGGCTAGTAAAATAATTCTAGGTTAGGGACTATATATAGCTTAGTCTTTATAATATTAAGATAAACTATCCCTATAAGAAGTTAGATTAGGTTATAGCTAAATATAAGGTACTTAAGGTTCCTATACCTTTAATAGTTAAATTAAATATCCTAAGGGGACTATATCCTATCTTTTATATTAATCTAGTCTAGTATATAGTAAATAACCTATTACTAACCTAGAGACTAGCTAATAAATATTTACTACTAGAACTTATTATAATAAATACTAATAATAATCTTATAAAGTATTAGGTAAAGGAAATCCTTATAGCTAAAAACACACTAAGTAAGGGTTTAAATTAGAATATCTTAGTTAAATAAAAAGGCTATGTATAGCTAATATAAAAGCTATTAGAAAGTATAATATATATAGAGGCACTTAACTAATTTAAATTATAATAAGGAGATATATAAATAAATAATAGCCCTAAAAGAGTATATTTTAATTTAGCTATAAAAATTAAGGCACTTAGTTTATATCTAGTATATATATACTCTAGTGCTAAGGTTGTACTATAGTATAAAGTAATTAGGAAGGGGGGCATTATTAGTATTATTATATTATTAGTAAGTCTTAGTAATAGTATAAGCTAGCTTTATAATAGTTTTAGCTATTTATTAAACTTAGGTATTACTTACCTCCTAGGTAAAGATAAACTAGGCTAAGTTATTATTTATAGTTTTTATACTATAGAAAAATTTAGTAGCTAGGTTATTATAACCTTAATAAGTAAGTATTATTTAGGTAAGTATAAGTTACTATACCTTAGAAATACCTTAGGTATAGGCTATACTTATAAGGAAAGAAGCTAAGGGCTAGGCCTTAGCTAAATTAATTTAGGCTATAGTAAGTATACTATTAAAATATTTATAATAGTAAATAAAAAAATTTATAAGAGTAGTATATTATCCCTTACTATTAGTAAACTATAGTATAGCTAAAGTTTTAATAGCTTTACTTATAGCTAAAAGGGTCTTAAGATATTTAAAAGTATAATAAAGTTTTAGGTTAGTATTATATAAGTACTTCTCCTAAATATATATATAATAACTAGTATAGTATAGGATATAGGCTTAGTTTAGCCCTAGGGTATAGATATATTTACCTTTATTTTAGAGATTATTTATATAAGAACTATATAGGAAATTATACTTCTTACTATTAAAAAGGCTTTATTATTAAAGTTTTCTTTTAAAATATACTTACTAAGGTAAGTACCCTTAAGTAAGGTAAGAGAGAGTAAAGAAAGGGAAAGAGGTATACTAGAAGTAAGTTAGTTAGTAAGGGTAATAATATTACTTATAATAAGAAGTAAACTAGATATAAAAAGAGAGCTTTATAGTTATAAAAGAATTAATAAATAAAGATAAAAAAGGTATAAGAAAAAGGATTTATAATAATATAAAGAAGGAAAAGTATAAATTTAAAAAAAGAGAATAGGATATTTATATTTTAAAATAAATTAGTTTAGCTTTAATTAGGGTATAGGTTATTTATATTTATAAATAATAGCTAGGAGTAAGTAAAGGTAATATATTATATAATAAAGGGTTAGATAGTTTTTAATAAGGGGGTTATTTAAAGTAAAGTTTAAATTTAGTAAATAATAAATAGGATATAAGATTAAGGTAAAGGTAAGAGGCTAAATAAGGTAAGGAGATAGCTAGTAATAAGGGGCTATAAAATAAGTAGCTAGTGTTTTTAAGGGTAAAGCTAAAGTAAGGTAAGGTAGTCTTATACTAAAAACTTTTTAAACCTATATAGTAAAGATATAACCTTACTAAGTAACTTACTAGCCTTACTAAGCTACTTATATTACTTTAATATGTTTTTTAGGGAGGCTATATAATAAGGGTTTATATTTAATATATACTTACTTTTTAGTAAGAAAAGAAAAGGGAGGTAAGTAAAAGGGTATATTATAGACTTAAACTATAAGCTTAGGTTAAGTCTAGCTTTAGAAAGTATATATACTTTATATAGCTAGGTTAGGGCTTTACATAAACTATACATAGACTACATATAAGGGACTATATATTTAGATACTATGTAACTACTAGTGTAATTCCTTTCTTCTTCTATAAGAATAATATTCTTATTCTAAACGCTTATATGTAGTAGCCATAAGGCTAGTTCTTAACAATACCTAAGAAATAGAAAATCACCTAGAGTTAGCTTAAATAAAGGGAAAAGGCTTAGAAAAAGAATAGAATAAAAACACTACCTATAGTATTATAAAGTTTAAATAGCTAATCTAAATAAGGGAAGAACTTAAAGAGAATAAAATAACCTCTAACCTAATAAAAGAAAATAAAATAAAACTATTAGACCTCCTAGAAATACTTATAGAATTAGCTTAACTATCCTAGCTAAATAAGTATAATCTAGACACTAATAGACACTAGAAAGACCTAATTTATATAGGAAAATAGAAAATTAAGGGGTTTACCTAAGGAAATAAAAACCCTATATAAATAGCTAGATTAAAGTTTTGCCTTAGAAAGCATTAGATAGGTTACTATATTCTAAGGACTTAGTTATAGAGTAAGTAGCTAAATATAACTTAGACACGCTAGGACACGCGCATATATTAATTTATATGTAAAATTAGAATACTAAGGGGTCCCCCTTAGAAATTAGAAATCCCTATATAAATAAGAAATAGTAGGACTTAGTTAAAGAAACTAGTGCTAGTAAATATTATATTATAGACTTCGCGAATTTAGCTTCCTCTCTAGAGAAGTGCGCACTAGGTACATAGGACACGGCGAGATAAACTAGTAAGCTAATTTATATAGGAAATTAAGAAATTAAGGCCTACCCCTTAAGATTCTGAAATCTCTATATAAATCACTTATTATTTACCTTAGCCCCTAAAACTATTATTTTATAGTTTAAGAATTTATATATAACGCTAGGAAGCTATGTAAGAGATAATAATTAAAGAATAATAATTATGTGGTTATATTATATATTTAAAGATTGTTTTATTTTAAAGCTTAAAGATATTCATATTACTAATCTTATCTAGCATTACATTAACCTAATCCTAGAAGCGAAGCCTAGCAAACGCAAATAATATAAGTATTCCACTACTTATTAAGGTTTCTTAAAACAAGTTTTCCTAGCTATAGAGAGAGTAGGAATTATTATTTATAGTAACTTAGAATAGGTTACACTAACTATTTTCGCTCTAAAACCTAGATAGAAGGTTTTCTAAGTAGTTTATAACTATAGAGATATAAACAGTAAAATAATAAAACTAGGTTACTTATATTATAATATAGAAGCGGATTTTGATTTAATTTATTATAGTTGCTCTTAGATTCTTTCGTAAACTAATGCTTTAAACGGATTTTAGGCTATTAGTATTTATCCTCCTAATAAACACAAATTAGCTTTCACTAGGCTAAATAGAATATATTACTATAATAATATAGTATAAGGACTAAAGGGATTACTAGTAATATACATAAGATTTAGGGACCTAACTTTCGGACACCTATTTTTCTAGGATAGTACTAAAAGCGAATTAATTCTAGGATACATAGAAGATTTACGTACTTCTTTTTCTATTTATATTAATAATTATTACTTAGGATTAGAAACCTAGGAAGACTATTTTAATTTCCTTTAGAAAAGGTACTTTCTAAGAGTTATATAGGCTCTAATTAGGTTAAGTAAATATAAAACTACCTTATTTGCTTCTAAAGTTAAGTATATTAAATACTCCTTAAAAGATAGAAAAATATAACTAGCTTAAAAACATTATAATAGATTTGCTAACTTAGCTAAGTAATTTAAAGACTAACTACCCTAATCCTAGGATAAAGTACTTATACTTATTTACCTAACTTTATTCCTATAAAAATTTATACTAGGGAGATTTAACTTAGTAGTTACTATTAAAAAGGCTTTCTTCTATAAAAACCAAAAATAATAAAGATAGGAAAACCCTTTATTTAGAAGGAGGAAGTATTAAGAGAAAAACCTAAGTAAACACTAGAAGCTTAATAAGTAATAATAAAAATATATAAAAGTATCTAGAAAAACGCTATATTTAGCACTAGACTAGGATTATAGTTTTATATAGCTATAGATATATTAGATACTAGAATAGGAGGAGTGTTATTCTAAATAAAAGATATAGAACTAGGAACTAGTATTACTAATATTACTAATATTAACTTCCTAAAGGTATAAATTATTATATAAATATTATATTAGTTAGGAGATACTAAGAAGTAATATTTTATACTAGAAAAAGAGATACTTGCTATTATAATAAGACTAAAGGAAATAAGATAGTTACTTAATTACTTACTGTATTTATTAAAAGTCTATACGGATTATAAAGGTATTATTAATTTAATAGTAAATATATCTGAAGTCTATAGAAAGGTAGCCTACTAGGTAAATATACTCTAAGAATTAAATATAAAATATATTTATTATTTAAATACTATAAAGATTATAAAGATTGTGAATAGAATATCTTAAATACTAGATTATTTAAGATTAGACCTAATTTAAGTAAATAAGAGAATAGGAGTTAACATTACACTAGCTATAGAAGACTAACTAATCTTAGTTTTAATAAATATAACTTTAGTTTTACTAGAGAGTAGAAGTTTAAATAAAGATATAATAGAGAAGTTATACTAAGGACTTCTTAAATAGTTTAAATTAATATAGTATAAAGAAATCCTATTAGCTATGGTTTTTAAACACTAAACTATCTTAGCTAAATAATATAAACTTATTTAATATTAATCCTTAAAGTATTAAATTTTTAACTAGACTTTATATTATTTAGAATTTAATAAGTTATTAGTAAAATACTTACTATTTACTAAAGTACCTAAAAAGTTATAAGAAGCTTATAATACTAGAGGGTATTTTAGGATAGTAATTATAATATATAAACTTTAAAGGAAGTATTTCTAGCTAGACTAAAGCAAAGATATAGAATTATACTATTACTTCTATCTAGTATATTAATAAACTAAAACATAAGTTTCTTAAGTAAACCCTAAGACTATTACTATATTAGAACTATAGGGATTAGTTATAATAAACTATTTAAGTCTAATAACACTAAAGGTAAAGAATAAAGATATATATATATTAGTTACTATAGACTATATAATAAGGTTTGCGTTAGGATAATTCTATAGTAAAGCTATAGGAGATTCTATTATATAAGCTTAGGATAAAAGCTAGAGCCTAATATTTAGGTAGCTAAAAAGAATCTAGTATAATAATAGCTTATATTTTAAAAACCTAATATTCTAAGTAGCCTTAGAGAAACATAGAATAACTATAATATATAAACTAGTTTTATACCTATTCTTAATAAGGTTAGCTAAATAAAATATAAGACTTATTAAAGGATAGCTAATAAAATAAGCTATAAAGAGGGATAGAATTTCTCTAGACTCCTAGAACTAAGCTATCCCTAGTATTATAGTAGTTATTAATAATTACTATATATTAAGTATTAGGATAAGCCTAGTAATATTAATAATAGGATTTAAGCTATTTATAAAATATATAGAAGTAAAAGAATTTAATATCTTAGAATTAGAGAATCTAGGGATAGTGTTATGGACTAGCCCCTAGGCGACTGCAATAGGGCGTCAATATGGTATTAAGAGACTTAAGGAGAAAAAGAGAAAGGAAAAGAGGCAGTCCCTAGTAGTGCCCCTTATACCCCCTTAGCTTCTTATATAAGCCCCCTTTTCCTTACCTTAGCTACCTTTACTTATTCTCTCCCTATCTACTATATAAATAATGCTTAAGCAAAGCCTAAGCCCTTATATATACCCTTACTTATTTATAACTAAAAAATTTTCCTCTTACTATATCCCTTATTAATAAGCATATTATGTTATAGTGCGCGTAATACGTTTACCTTGCTAATAGTTTGTTTATTATATATATTTACCCTACCCCTTACTTACCTATAGGATACTTAATATAAGTATACTTTACTTTTATATGTTATATTATAAAGTACGTAATATATTTGCCTTACTAACCTATTGTTTATTATAGTATCCTACCCTACCCTTACTAGTTTATAGGGTGCCTAATATAAGTATAACTACTTATATAAATATCCTACTTATTTACTTTTTACTATTTTACCTTCCCTTATATAACACTATCTATTTATTATTATAGTTTTATTATGCCTTCCCCTTTATTTTATTTATCTCTCCTTCTTAGATAGTTACTTCCTTATTAAATATACCTTATAATTTATCTAACCCTTCCCCTCCCTAGCTACTTCTATAATACCCTTAGCCTATTTTATTAGTAAGTTCCTTATAGAAGGTAACTTTAATAATAAGTAATATACTACCCCCTAATTTATCTAGTGCCCTTATAGGCTATATGTAAAATAAGCCCTTACTACTAGCGTTCTAGAATATTACTTACCTAAATCTAAGGAATTATGCCCTTTATGTTAGAAGTAATATCTTACTTATGTTTAGTATACTAGGCTTTTATTTACTAACCTATATCTTTATTACACACTAAAGGATATTAAAGTAAAGATTACTATAAGTATATATATTATTAAACCTAGAGTCCTAAAGACTTTAGAGATAAAAAAGAAAATACCTATCTTATCTTAAAGGTATTACTACCTTATTAATTAGTAAAACTCCCTCCTTACCTAGGCTTAGTTTAACCTAGCTTTTATTTAGTTAGCCCTTAGGGTATCCCTAGCTATAAATACTACTATAATAAATATAACTAGTCTTAAAGTTACCCCTTTTATTAGTGCTAGCCCTTTAGGTAATTATAGTATAGCTTACTTTATATAATAAGTTATAAGTATTTTATTCTAATAAAACTAATAAGTTATAGGTAAGTTAAGCATAATATATAAAGAGATATATAAGCAGTTTACTACGCTTCTCTAAGCTTTAATGCCTTATTACTAAGATAAAATCTAGTAATATTCTTAAATTACTAGGTTAAGTAATAAATCCCCTTTATATTACTATTAGTAATATTTATGCTTTCTTTTTATATTAGGTTTAACTTATAATTATATTCCTAGAGTATTAGAAGCTAGCTATTCTTTAGCTAGAAATAATACTCCCTTTCTCTTAGTTATTTACCTCTTACACACTACCCTCCTACTAGGTCTCCTATTATACCCTCTCTTACCTATACTCCTTATACTAACCTTATTTATATTATCTAAGTTCTAGGTTATATTTAATATAAACTAGGTAGCTAACTTATTATACTACGCTTATTACCTAGTAAAGATAATACTATAGCTATAGTAGTAGCTATATAACTTTAGCTAGAGGTAATATCCTCCTATTTATCTTCTCCTAGTAATTTAGGTAATAACCTAATAAATAACTATTCTTATTAAGTAATAGTAGTAAAATATAGTAAGTTAGCGCCTTAGGCACTTATAGGAGTCTTTATAGGTGTATAAGTCTTCTAAAATTAATTTAGTTTATTATTAGTTTATATATTACCTTATTTTACCTTAAATTCATTAAGTACCTATATTTTCTCTATACTTTCTAATAGTTTCTATATTAGCTAGGAGTATTTTGCTTACTTAACTAGAATATTTTACTTCTCTTCTTACCTTAGTATATTC
This sequence comes from Epichloe typhina subsp. poae, assembly GCA_030389615.1. Lineage (NCBI taxonomy): Eukaryota > Fungi > Ascomycota > Sordariomycetes > Hypocreales > Clavicipitaceae > Epichloe > Epichloe typhina. The sequence goes on from CP098313.1 coordinate 10,070,655, forward strand.
TTAGCTACTAAAATATATTTAACCTAGTATTTTTTAATAAGTTTATTATTATCCTTTACTAGGACTTATTCTAGACCTAGGCATAAGTCTTATAGCTATTAGCTTAGGAGTAAGTCCTTTATTACTTATTTAATAAGGTTTATATAAAAACTAGATAGATACCCTTTAGTATATTAAGTTAAACTATAAGAGAGATTAGTACTTCTATAACTATATACTTTATAGCTATCTAGTTAAGTTTCCTTAAGGGGTAGTTTATCTTAATATTTCTAAGTAATAGCTATACCTTATCCCTAACCTAGAAGCGTTTTACTAGGTATCTTAACGCTAAGGTTATATCCTACTATTATTATTATATATAGGTTATTATAGCTTAGGCTAGAAAAGTGCCCTCCTAAAGGTAACTTAGGAAATAGATAGCTTTACCCTTTAGTGTAGTTATAGATATAAGCATATTTAGCTAGGATTAAATTAGCTTTAGGTTATAACTATAAAGTAATTTATTTAGGCTTACCTTAGTAACTAATAAGGTCTTATTATTTAACGCTAGTTAATAAGAAGTAAGGTGTTTTAGCTAGTTATACTATAAGAAGAAGATAGTAATATATAGGATTACTTATACTTCTTAATTTACCTATTCTATATTACTATTAGTCTAGGGGTAGTGTAATATAAAGAGTAGTTAATTTATCCTTACTAGGGAATATAGTATTATCTAGAATTTTCCTAACTAGTCTAAGCCTTAGTTTATAATAATAAACTAAGGGAACCCCTAAATCTTTACTAAACTATTTTAAAATATTCTATATAATCCTTAGCCTTTATAAAGGTTATAGCCTTAAGCTATATAAACTTTAATAGTCTATTTATAATAACTATAAAGTATTATAGTCTCTTAGGTAATAATACTAGTAAGTCTATTATAAAATTAATAAAAATCTATAACTAAAACTAGTTAAGGATTAGTAAGGGTTTTAGTAAGCCTTAGTAGTATTACTAGCTCTTATAACTACTAGTATAGTAGTAGTTATAGATAAACCTTATAATATCCTATAATATCCTATCCTAATAAAACTATTACTATAGTATTTAAAATATAGTGTTATAGCCTAGGTATTCTATAACTAGTAAGTTATAGCACTACTAGATAAGGGTTATTATAAGGGGCTCCTAGGCTAGGACTTATGTATGCCCTTAGAACTATAATGTACTATAAGTACTTATAAAGTAATTTATAACTTATTCTCTTATTATTACTTCTAAGGGAAACTTCTAGGTACCCTTCTAGATAGCCCTTAACTATATGCTATATATAGGGTCTAATATAATAGCCTAATCCTAAAGAGTCTAAAGGTACTTACTTATAAAGAGAGCCTCCCTTACTAGTAGTAAGGATATATAGAATATATACAAAGCTATATTAGAACTATCCTAGTCCCCTCCTAGTAATAAAGATAGTTATGTAATAGTAATTAGTTATAGGACTTATCCTTTCCTTAAAGATATGCTATATTAGTCTTATTCCCTTCTAGATAAGGTATTTAGGTATTAAGCTTATATACTAGGTTTATACTATAAATAAAAGTTAAATAGTATAAGTATGTTTGCCTATTAGGCCTAGCATTCTAATATTAGCCTTAGTATTATAAAGTATTCTAGGTTCTTATAGTCTATATAAATTATAAATAGGTAGGAGACACTCTATAACTTCGCTAACTATACCTTTAAGTATAAGATAATAGCTAAAAGTTCCTTATTATAAATTATATAGTTCTTTTATAATACTATAAGGCTAGCGAAGTAGTAAGCTACTAGGTATAGTATACTATTATACCTTTATTATAAGAGATAATTACTAAGGGCTATACCTAAGTAATTAGCTTTAATTACTATAGGGTAATCTAAGTCCTATTATACTAAGACTAAATATATAATAAAAGTATCTTTTAACCTCTTAAAAGCCTTATTTTTCTCTAGCCCTTAATAAAAAGGGGTATTCTTTTAGTAAGGTATATAAGAGAAGCTACTAGCTTAGAAAAGTTCCTAATAAAGTTATAGTAAAAATTTATAAACCCTAAAAACTTTAGACCTTTTATAGCTTTATAGGTACTACTTATTCCCTTATAGCTATTACCTTTACTAGGTTAGGATAAATAAAATAACTTACTATAATAATATATCCTAGGTATTAGACCTTCTTTATAGTAAACACTAACTTATTAATATTAAGGTATAGTCTTATAGTTCTTAAGCGCCCTAAGATAAGTTAGACTTTTTTATATAGTTTTTCTTTAACCCCTAAATAAACTAGGATATTATCTAGGTAAGCTATTATAAAGTCCCTTAATATATCTCCTAAGGATTTATTAATATAGTATTAGAAGGTTACTAGTGCGCTAGCTAAGCTAAATAAATAAACTAGCTACTTAAATAACCTAAACCTAGTATAAAAGGCTATAAGGTGCTCCTTACCCTTAGCTATCTATAGTTTATAAAACACTATATAAATATTTACCTTTATAAACTAGTATACCTAGGAGAGGGAGTATAGTGTTTCCTTAATTAGGAGAGTAAGTAATAGTCCTATACTATTATCTTATTAAGTATATAATAGTTTATATAAAATTACTAACCTTTATTTAATTTCTTAATAAGAAGAATAAGGGCTATAGCTAATAAGAAGCTAGTATAAATCTAGCCCTTATCTATAAGGTCTATGATCTAGTATTAAACCTTAAGTAACTAGTCTCTTAGTATATTATATAGTAAGCCCTATAGGAGTGCTAGTTTAGACCTATCTAGGTTCTTACGTAGCTAGATATAGTAGTTAAGAGACCTCTTATAAGGAGGTAAACTATTAGCCTTAGCCTTATTAAAGAGATTTGTAAAGTCCGCTAGTTCTTCTAGTAATATAGCTATATTAAGGCTATCTAGCTTTGTCTTAGGCACTATTATTTATAGTACTATAGTTATCTCCTTAAGGCTTATTACTATAAACCTTATTATAGTATCCCTTATCTATTATACCTAATGTACCTTTGCTATATATAAGGACTTAATAATCCCCTATACTAGGGGTTACCCCTTATACCTAGTAGCTTTAGAAACATAAAGGCCCTTTACTACCTTAATAACTAGTTACTATTTTACTATATAAATTATAATATTATAGTGCTTTAGCTATAGTATCCTAAATATAATATCCTAGGTAAGGCCTAGGATAATATATAAATACATAGATAATTCCTAACTATTAATATTAATCCTAGCCTAGACTATATAGGTAATAGAGGAGAATTCCTCCTTTTAGCGCTTTCCTATCTCTTTATTTTTACTATAGTGTAAACTTACCTTTATTTTAGTAGTTATATAAGCTTTAGGCCTAGCTACCTTATTACTAATTTACTTATAGCACTATAGTAGTTATAGCTATAGTTAATCTAAATATTAATATAAAAACATATATTAAAAAGTACTAGAATTAAGAAAGGTAGTTAGTTTATATATTATTTTATATCTTTATCTATATCTATATACTAGCTATACTTATCTAAATCTATAACTACTAGCTAGCCCCTCTGCCCTTATATAAAACTTTACTTAAGGGCTACTTATTTTCTAAGGTATTAGTATTAACCTTCTTATCTATGCTCTTTATATTTGCCTTATATAAGTTAATTTAAACCTTTAGTTAGTAAGGTAGAAGGAAGGTATAATCCTAAATATAATAGTCCTTAGACTTATAACATAAGTAATACCCTTCCTAGTAGTATTTAGTTAGTTTTGCCTAGGTTACTTACTTAGCCCTTAGCTAATTTATATTTTTCTTTAGGCCCTTATCCTTCTTATCTAGCTTATTGTTATGGACTCGAGCTATGAGCTTGGGTCAAGTCCGGCTCCGGAAAGTATATGTACTTTGTGCGGCTAGGTTAGGGCTTTACACAGACTATGCACGGACCGCGCATAAGGGACTATATATCCGGATGCTATGTAACTACTAGTATAATTCCTTTCTTCTTTTATAAGAATAATATTCTTATTCTAAACGCTTATACATAGTAGCTATAAGGCTAGTTTATAATATATATTATTCTTCACTATAGAAACAACCTATCTAGCGGATACACTATTACCACCGGATATAATAGACACTAATAAGCTAGCACTCCTATAATAATAGGTAGAACGGCAAGCAAAATAAATCTAGTACTTAGCTAATACGTAAAGTGTAGCACCTATACTAATCTAGATTAAGCGGAAACCCCTACCTATAGGCCCCCCCTTTAATAGTAATAGGGTCTTATTTATAGCTTAGAAAGGCCTTATAACTTATAAGCTCCTAGTAGATAGGGAGTTTATTAGTAGTAATTAGGATTAGTAATGCTTTATTTACTAAAACCTATTGCCTAAGGTCTAGGCGTGGGTTACACCCTTCTTTAAGAAAGGCTACCTAGAGGACTTCTGTCTATCTAGACTTCTTAACTACCTAGGGGAGATATTTAATAACCCTTACCACTAGGAAATAGCTATTATAGAACTTAACTAGTTAATATAATAATAGAATAAGAGGTTTAGTGACTTCTATATTGCTTTAAATAGAAGTTAGCCTTAGCTAGGGGGCTTAGGTAGGTAAACTTAGTAAAGTTATCTAAGTTACATATAGCGCTTAACAAGTAAATAAGGGACTGTAGCGTTAGATAAGATATACCCTAGGCTAATTACATAGTAGCAACGGCCTGCTATTAAAGCATTACACTAAATATTAAATCCTACTAACTAGAGGAAAAACACTACATATAGAAGCAAGGTAATCTAGCGCCTAACCTAATCAAGGCCAAGGCATAGGATAAGGACACGCTAATAATAGATATTTACTCTATAGGTATAATAAGGACCTAGTAAGGTTCTAGAAAGTCTACAGGACGCTAAAAGTTAGGTAATAAGAAGGGTAGTAAGCACGCTAAGTAAGTTACTTAGGATATATTTAATATATACTATAATAAGGGCTAGTGTTTATAATATAGCTTCTCTAAGCATTTTACTATAACATACTTATTATATCCTGCTGCTTACCTATAAAAGAAGTCCTTTGTAAACACTTATAACACAAAGGAGATGCCTGCTATTAGCTTAGATAATAAGTTTATAAGTTAGTTAGAAAAAAAGTAACCTTATTATTAAGTTATTTAACTAGGGATAAAGGAAGGAAGCATAGAGGGGCTTTATAGCACATAGCTATTACTAATAAGGACTATAAAGAGATTTAGAGTAATATAGACTTAATTCCTTTCTTAGTCCTTACTTTAATTAATAAGACTACCTTTACAAATACTTAAGTTAACATAGGTTATAACTACTATGCTACTATAAGTGAATACCTTATCTAAAAGCTTAGGTTAGAATGCCTCCCTCTTCTAACTAAAAGGTTAGTTTGCATGGCTATTAGTGTAAAGTAAGGGGGAAAAGAGAGTTAGGAGAAATATTTGTATATTTCGTATATTATTTATTTTTAGTTAGATTTAGATAGATAGGAAATGCTAATTATAGTATACGTAATCCTAGGACTAATAAGATAACTAATCCTAGGTACACTATGGATAAAACGAAACGAAATTAGCCTAGATATAGCAAGATAGTAAGTGTATATAGGATTAGCTAATAGGCTACTTATATAGGCTATAGTTAACAAAAAGGTTAACTAACCTATGGTATTTATTCTAGGTTTAACGTTTATAGGGATAATATAATAGGCAAAGAGACAGAGGGAGAATATCTAGCTTTATACTATAAGCCTATGGGAAATTATATTTATCTTGTAGATTAATATAACCCTAAAGCCTATAGAGAAGGAGCTTCTAGCTTCCTTACTAGAGGTATTATAGGACTTTAGGGACTTATTTCTAGAAAGTAAGGCAAGCGCCTTACTACTACACTAAGGAAAGTTAGACTATTATATTCGCCTAAAACATGACGCTAATAGAAATAAACCTAACTTACTATAGGCGCCTTTATATAATATGCCTTAGGAGTATTTACTAGAAATCTGGAAATAGGTAATAGACTTAATAGATAGGGGTTAGATTTAAGTGAGCTTCTTGTTAGTAGTAGCCCTAGTGATACTAGTAAAAAAGCCTAGTAAGGGTTAGAGGTTTTGCATAAACTATTACATGCTTAATAAGATTATAAAATAGGACTATTACCTACTACTACTAGTAAAGGAAATATTATATTCTTTAGCTAAGGTAAAGTAATTTATAAAGCTAGACATATAATTAGCGTTTTACTATATATATATTACTAAGGGCAAGGAATACTAGACTACGTTTTAGACAAGGTTTAGCTTATTTAAATAGCTAGTGTGCCCCTTTAGGTTAGCGGGCGTACTAGCAACTTTCCAGAGGTATATTAATAGCGCGTTAAGCGGCATTCTTAGTGATTATGTTACTACGTATCTTAATAATGTGCTTATGTACTTAGGTGAATTACAGAAGGATTATATATAGAAAGTTTATGGCATGCTATCTAGACTATAATAAGCTAGTCTAAACCTAGATATTAAAAAGTGTGTCTTTATAACTAAGGAGGTTAAGTACCTTAGGTTTATTATTTAGGTAGGGAAGGCTATTTATCTAGATAGGGAGAAGATTGCGGTAATTTGGGATTAGGAGGCACTAACTAAGGTCTAGGGCATTTGTGGCTTTCTTAGTTTCGCTAACTTCTATTATAATTTTATACTAAATTTCTTAGATATAGTAAGCCCCCTTATTAACTTAACAAAGAAGGGAGCCCTATTCTACTAGTTAGAGGAGTGTAATAAGGCTTTCAAGGCATTAAAATTAGCTTTTATATTATACCTAATTCTAGCTTAGTAGGATTCTAAAAGGGACACTTTAGTAAAGGTAAATTACTTAGGAATAGCTTTAAGGGGGTATCTCTCTTAGTTTAGTAACAATAGTATTTTATATTTAGTAGCTTAATATTTAGCTTAATTATAGGCTACTTAGTGGAATTATATAATTCACAATAAGGAGCTACTAGTAATTATCTCCTATCTTAAGGTATAGTTAGTAAAGCTATAGAGCGTAAGTAAACTATTTATAATACTAATAGACTACAAGAACCTTAAGTACTTTATAGCGCTAAGGGAGATGTTAGAACGTTAGGTATAATAGGCAAAGACTCTAGCACTATTTAATTTCTATTTATATTATAGACTAGGCACTTAAGCGAAATAACTAGATATGTTATTATAGTGCTATCCTAATAGGCTAGAAATAGAAAGGGTAAAGGCACTAATTATTTAGTTAGCAATAAGCCCTACGAAATTCTCCTTTAAGGGGGGATAGTTATATATATGCCTTAAGCCTATTATAGTAATAAATAAGGGTAGCCCTAATAATAACCTATTTATTATAAGGACTTTGCCTGCTAGCATATCTATATTTATAGACAAGTACCTTTAGTCTCTATAGGATTAGTCTTTAGCTTAGGATAAAGCTTATAGGTTACAGGTTAACGTAGTAGTAGCAAGGGCTAGGAAGTTCCTAGATGCTACTAACACTAGAGAATAAATTATAGACTATTAGATTAGTGTAAAAGGGGCGCTATAGTTTTAAGGATAAACATAGGTTCCTAAGTAAGAGCTACTAACTATAATATTAATATAATATGTCTATAACTTACCCTTATTAGGCTACCTAGGCTAGAATATAACCTTTAAGGCGCTTTAAAGGGACTTCTATTAGGATAGTATATTGCAGGATGTGGCCTAATTTATATAGAACTATTACTATTATAAAGGGTAAAAGAGCTAGTAACTATAATAAGGCTTGTTAAAGCTAATTCCGCTACCTAATAAGTACTAGTTATAAATATTTATTAACTTTATAACAGACCTACTAGTGGAAACATAGGATTAGCCACGGTTTCTTATAGTTATTACTAATTATCTATTAAAGTATATTTAGTTAGAGGTAATAATATTAATAGAAGCTAGGGCTTACGCGGAATAATTTAAGCATTACTAGTAGTAGTTTCATAGGTTCCCTATATAGATTATCACAGACCATAGGTTAGATTAGCTTAGTAATTTCTAGACTAAGCTTTGCGGTAGAGTTAGCATATAATAATTACTTTCCACTACATATTACCCTTAGACAGACAGTAGCATAGAAAGGGCTAACTAGGAAGTATAGGCTATACTACACGTAATACTATCTTTCTCCTAGTTTAAATAGCTAGATTACCTACTAGCTTGCTAATTAGCGTTAAATAATAGGGATTTATTAGTAACTAGGATAAGCGTAAATATAGCACTCCATGGGTTTAATATAGCTATAATTTAGAATCCATCCCCTATAGGGCAGTCTACTATATTAGCAAAGGGAAGGGCTTAAGCCTTTCTATAATATTTAAAGAATAGCATAGATTTAACGCAAGCCACAATAGCCTTTATCTAGTAATAATAGCAGGAGGATATAAATAGTAGTTATAGGCTAGTGAAATAATTCTAGGTTAGGGACTATGTGTAGCTTAGTCTTTATAATATTAAGACAAACTATCCCTATAAGAAGCTAGATTAGGTTATAGCTAAGTATAAGGTACTTAAGGTTCCTATGCCTTTAATAGTTAAATTAGATATTCTAAGGGAACTACATCCTATCTTTTATATTAACCTAGTCTAGCGTGTAGCAGATGACTTATTACTAAGTTAGAGACTAGCTAACAAACGTCTGCTACTAGAACTTATTATAATAGATACTAATAATAATCTTACGGAGTATTAGGTAAAGGAAATCCTTATAGCTAAAAACACGCTAAGTAAGGGTTTAAATTAGAATATCTTAGTTAAATAAAAAGGCTATATATAGCTAACTTAGGAGCTATTAGAAAGCATAATATATATAGAGGCACTTAACTAATTTAAATTATAATAGGGAGATATATAGATAAATAATAGCCCTAAAAGAGTATATTTTAATTTAGCTATAAAAAATTAAGGCGCCTAGTTTATATCTAGTACATACACACTCTAGCGCTAAGCTTTTACTATAGTAAAGAGTAATTAAGATAGGGGGGGGGTGTCCTTAGACTCCTAATAGGATTGGCATACCTTAGCAATAGTGTAGGCAAGCTTCGCAATAGTTTTAGCTATTTATTAGACCTAGGCGTTACTAGCCTCCTAGGTGGAGATAGACTGGGTTAGGTTATTATTTATAGTTCTTATACTATAGAAAAATTTAGCAGCTAGGTTATTATAGCTATATTAAGTAGGTATTATCTAGGTAAGCATAAGCTACTACGCTTTAGAGGCGCCTTAGGCGCGGGCCACACCTACAGGGGAGGAAGCTAGGGGTTAGGCCTTAGCTAGGTTAATTTAAGCAGTAGCTAATATACTATTAAAACACTTATAATAGTAAATAAAAAATTTTATAAGGGTAGCGTGTTACCCCTTACTATTAGCGAACTATAGCATAGCTAGAGCCTTAATAGCTTTACCTATAGCTAAAAGAGTCTTAAGATATTTAAAGACATAATAAAGTTTTAGGTTAGTGCTATATAGGTATATCTTCTAGATATACATATAACATATAGCATAGCATAGGGCATAGGCCTAGTTTAGCCCTAGGGTATAGATATATTTGCCCTTATTCTAGAGATTATTTATATAAGGACTACATAGGAAATTATACTCCTTACTATTAGAAAGGGCTTTATTACTAGAGTCTTCTTCTAAAATATACTTACTAAGGTAAGTACCTTTAGGTAAGGTAAGAGAGGGTAGAGAAGGGGGAGGGGGTACGCTAGAAGTAAGTTAGTTAGTGGGAGTAATAATACTACTTATAATAAGGAGTAAACTAGATATAAGAAAAGGGCTTTATAGTTATAAAAGAATTAATAAATAAAGATAGGAAGGGTATAAGAAGAAAAATTCATAATAATATAGAGAGGAAAGAGTATAAATATAGAGAAGGGGGGATAGGATATTTATATTTTAGGATAAATTAGTTAAGCTCTAATTAAGGCATAGGTTTTTTACATTTATAAATAATAGCTAGGAGTAAGTAAGAGTAGCACATTACGCAACAAGGGGTTAGATAGTTACTAATAAGGGGGTTATTTAAAGTAAAGCTTAAATTTAGCAAATAATAGATAGAATATAAGATTAGGGTAAAGGTAAGAGGCTAGATAAGGCAAGGAGATAGCTAGTAGCAAGGGGCTATAAAATAGGTGGCTAGTGTTTTTAGGGGCAAAGCTAGAGTAAGGTAGGACAGTCCTATACTAAAAAATTTTTAGACTTATATAATAAAGACATAACCCTACTAGGCAACCCACTAGCCTTACTAAGCTACCTATATGTTTTTTAGAGGGGGCTATATAATAAGGGTTTGCATTTAATACACACTTACTTTTTAGTAAGAGAAGAAAAGGGGGGGTAAGTAAGGGGGTATATTATAGACTTAAGCTATAAGCTTAGGTTAAGTCTAGCTCTAGAAAGTATACGTACTTTATACAGCTAGGTTAGGGCTCTACACAGACCGTGCACAAACTACGCACAAGGGACTATATATCTAGATGCTATGTAACTACTAGTGTAATTCCTTTCTTCTTCTATAAGAATAATATTCTTATTCTGAACGCTTATACGCAGTAGCCATAAGGCCAGTTCATAACACTTATTCTAATTCCCTTACTATATAGTTATAGTATATATCCCTATTATAGGCGTGTTACTATTATAATTTATTTATTAGGTTATAGGATAGGTTAGCTAGGGACTATATTAGTACTAGTACTTCTTCTCTAAGGTAAATAATTTAATATTAACTATAATACTATAGTACTAAGTAACTACTATATAGTATTCTATTTAGCTAATTCCTTTACTAACTAATATCTCTTTTATATGCTTATTAAGCATGCGTTAAAGCTTAGCTAGCTTAATATTCTTAGTTTAATAAGACCCTTCTATAAGGGAGAGTTTCTATTTAAAGTAAATAAAGAATAAGGTAAATACCTTCCTTATCTCTTACTTTATTTAATTAAGCTTTATAAGGGCTATTTCCTACTTATAAGAATTTATATATAATATCTCTAAGTAACTAAGGAAGGCCTTAGGGTTATAATTACTAGTATAGCTTATCTTAAAGAATAATATAATATAGGCTTAGACCTTAGGTAATAGGTTTTAGTAAATAAATACTTATTAGTTCTTACTAAAACTAATAAAGTTCTTATTTACCTCTAACTTATATTATATTAGGAACTTCTAGGTAGTAAATATAGCCTTATTACTATTATATAAGTTACTTATAAGGATTGGTTTCTAATAGATTTATAATATAAGGGGTAGTAATATTAGCCCTTAAGGTAAGATTAGGTTTATATTAGAGAATATTAGGTTTATAGGAGTATTTAGGGGGAAGGTTAGTTAAGTAGTTAGTTTAAGGTTTATATATATATATTACTATAGATTCTTAATTACCCTTACTTGCTATTATAGTATTAGTTAAAGTGTTTTAAACTAGGTAATATAGGTGTCTAGTGGTAACGTAGCCTTAGATAAGGGAGTGTAAGCCCCCTAACTAGGTTAGTTATAAGGTTAAAGCATATTTATTAGGTTTATTATTATTTTCTTTGTTTTTTAGTAGCTTTCTTTTTTAGACTAAAGGAAGTCTCTTAATTATTATAGACTAGCCCCTAGGTAACTATAATAAGGCATTAATATAGTATTAAGAGACTTAAGGAGAAAAAGAGAAAGAAAGAGAGGCAGTCCCTAGTAGTGCCCCTTATACCCCCTTAGCTCCTTATGTAAGCCCCCTTTTCCTTACCTTAGCTACCTCTGCTTATCCTCTCCTTGTCTGCTATACGGATAATACTTAGGCAAAGCCTAAGCCCTTATAGATAAATAACTTAGAACTACTTTAAGAAACTAATTTATAAAACCTATGTTTATAAGAGAAATAAAGAGAGTTAGTTTAAATATAAAAGGTAAATAATTAGAATAATACTATAAAACCTAGATAAAGCTTTAAGGTAAGAAATCTTATATAAAAGAAAATAAATAAAGAGAATAAGTTAAAAAGGAAGTTTTATAAGACTTAGAGAAAACTATTAAAGGTTATCTAAAAGGTATCCTTAGTAATATATAAGATTAAACTATTAGAAAGTAAGATAGTAAGAAAAATCCACCTAAATAACTTAAAACTATATATTTTATAATTAGAGTAACTTTAACTATCTAGATTAAACACATAGAATCTAGCTAAATAAGGAACTAAGAATTATATAAATCTAGAGAAGAATAAAGTATTATAATAAGAAGTTTTAGGTATTAGGGTTAATACTAGTAAAATATCCCCCCTAGCCTATTAAGTAAGAAAATAGCTTAGGTAATTAAGGGTAAATTAGAGAGGTAGTAATTATAAGGTAACCATAGCTGGAGTAAATAGTAATTAACTATTATCATTACCTAATATCTTTTGGTACGACTTCAGCTGTCACTGACTGACGAGTGCAGAAGTGCACAGTGCAGCCATGTGGCGTCGACTTGTCGAGCTATGTACGGATTATGTACATATGCATATGGACTCGAGAACGTGGCTGGTGCTGACCAGCAATTGCAGACAACTCTGACCAATGAATGGCTCGGCAGTGCATTTCAAATCGTATCATGAACGACAACTTGACCTTCCAACGACAAACAGTCTCCCACGATTGCTGAGCCTTGCGTGCGCCCTTGGCATTATTTATGATTTCATTCCATCCATCCTGTATCACCCCGTCGATCAGCTAGCTCTCGAACCCCCTATCCGCCTTTTTTGGGGGGGTTTCTCTTACCACCGCAACGAGAGAGAGCTCAAATTACGGAGTAGATAAAAGACGTCATCACCAGGTTTTGCCCCCCGGCGCCACCATAACCCAAATCTTCCAGAGAATTCAGACATCTTCTCAGCGTGATTGCATATCACGCTCGTTGTACGGACTTAAGGGGTCTAGCTCTTACTCTTACTGCAGAGAAGAACAAGTCAACTGAAGCCCTCCTCCCCCCCTTGTCCCATGCAACCACTCACCCTCCTGTCCCGCACTTCTTCAAGAGCTGTCCCGCATCGCATAGCTTCTCTGTCGCGTCATCTTTCTACAGCATCCAACAAAATGGCTCCCATCACGAAAGAAGCCGATTACCTTGTGCTTGGTGGAGGTAGCGGCGGCCTCGGCTCGGCCCGCATGGCCAGTTCCAAGTTTGGCGCAAAGGCCATCGTCGTCGAAGCTTCCCGACTGGGAGGCACTTGTGTGAACGTTGGGTAGGGTTCCCTTCGCTCTCTTTGAGCAACAAGTACAAAACCTAGAGCCAAGAAAAACAGAAAAAACACTGACCTCTTGTCGCGAACCGGTGTATAGTTGCGTTCCCAAAAAGGTCACCTACAACGCTGCCGCCATCGCCGAGACCATCCGCGACGCCAAAGCCTATGGATTCTCTGTCCAGCAAACCGCCCCCTTCGACTGGACAACCTTCAAGACCAAGCGTGATGCATATATCAAGCGCCTGAACGATATATACGAGAAAAACCTTGGCAACGACAAGGTCGAATATCTGCATGGCTGGGGTCGTCTTGTGTCCAAGAACCAGGTCGAAGTCACCCAGGACGATGGCTCCAAGGTGCTGATCAACGCCAAGAAAATTCTCCTCGCCGTCGGTGGTCGCCCCAACGCTCCACCCTCGATTCCCGGCGCTGAGCTGGGACTCAACAGTGATGGTTTCTTCGATATTGACAAGCAGCCCAAGAAGGTGGCCATTGTCGGCGCCGGCTACATCGCTGTCGAGTTTGCCGGCATGTTCAATGCTCTGGACACCGAGACGCACCTCTTCATCCGCCACAAGACATTCCTCCGCAACTTCGACCCCATGATTCAGGAGACGGTTACCAATGAGTACGAGCGCCTCGGGGTTCACCTGCACAAGGAGTCTCAGGCCTCCAAGATTGAAAAGGGCGCCAACGGCAAACTCACCGTCACGTACAAGGACTCTCAGGGCACTGAGAGCTCCGTCGCTGACGTCGATCACCTCATCTGGGCCGTGGGCCGTGTTCCCCAGACGGACAAGATCGGTCTCAAGGAAGTGGGTGTGAAGCTGAATGAGAAGGGCTACGTCGTTGTCGACGAATACCAAAACAGCAGCGTCGACGGCGTTTACGCCCTCGGTGACGTTACCGGTCAGGTCGAACTCACTCCCGTCGCCATTGCCGCTGGTCGCAAACTCGCCCATCGCCTGTTCGGGCCGGCCGAGTTCTCCACGCTCAAGCTCAACTACGACAACATCCCGTCTGTGGTTTTCTCTCATCCCGAGGTCGGCAGCATTGGCCTCACCGAGCCCCAGGCCGTTGAAAAGTACGGCAAGGAAAACATCAAGGTATACAAGACTGGCTTCACGGCCATGTACTACGCCATGATGGAGCCCGAGCAGAAGGGGCCCACCAACTACAAGCTGGTTGTGACTGGTCCCGAGGAAAAGGTTGTAGGTTTGCACATCATGGGCCTAGGCAGTGGCGAGATGCTGCAAGGCTTTGGTGTTGCCATCAAGATGGGAGCTACAAAGGCGGATTTTGATAGCTGTGTGGCTATTCATCCTACCAGCGCCGAGGAGCTGGTGACGCTCAAGTAGACGCCACCGAACACGGACGTAGGTGATGTATAGAAGAAGGCAAAAAGACAAAAAGGGCAAAAATCATCTGTTGAGTCGTGCAATGCTCACTCGTATTGGGAAGTTTTGTCGTCTCCCAAACTCACACAGTATGATGAAGATTAGATTCGCCATTGTCCGATGTACACTGCGAAACGGACATTTAGACCAAGGAACAAGTCGAGATTAGTAGTAAGTGCGTCGTGACGTAACTGGCCTCGGACTTTTGTACATGGTTCTTCAATTAGTATTAGAGTCTGTCTCGGTTCTCGGTGTCTCTCACAACCACGGATGCATCGGTGCGCGTAGCAGTAGCGTAGCAGTAGCGGTGAGGCAAGACTTGTAATCCTCCCAATGAAGATGCCCTAAGTTGCGGATGCATCTAGGTATTCGCTTAACGTAGTGTGTCATGGCTGTTTGCGAAGCCATATTAATAGGAAGCTCTAATAATGATGTTAGGCGTAAGCGTGAGGAATCTACAAAGGATAGAATTACATTGTCCGTTTTAGATAGGCTTACTTACTGCCACGCGCTTGGAAAATTCGGTGCTATGCGTTTACGTACTCGAAGCTTTGTCCTTACTTTTCTGCGCGGAACCGAAATTAGACATGCTACTCCAACATGAGACATGTCAAGGCTTCACTGCTCGTAAACGCTTTAGCGCTTACTACAGTCGAGCTTGCCAAGGGTTCACAGCTCACTCCATTACGAGTAGCGCTTAGCTTATTATAGTTAATGACTTGGAGACTTGCCAAGGGTTTACAGCTCACTCCACCACGAGTAACTCAATGGCAGCCAAAGAGTTGCACGAGAGTATTCGAGAAGACGGGATGCAAATGTATTTAAACATGTGCGTTGCCCTCGACTTCACAGCCATCCATCATCTCATCCAGCCTCGACAAACTCCCGACCACCATTTACATCCATCAATCATCTCATCCAGCACCCATTCACAGCTTCAAGAAGCTTCACCCTAGTAAGCGCTTGCTCCCCCTCTCCCCCTCTCCCTTCCCCTCTCCCTTCCCCCTCTCTCCACAAACAACCTACTAAAGCAAGAGATGGAAGAAAAAAATGCGATTCGCAGCCGTCACCCTCGCCCTTGCCGCTCTCGTCGCCGCCGCCCCGGCCGCCGATGAGCCCGCCGGCGCATCGGCCCGCGCCCCGAACGAGAGCGGGTCCTGGTGCAACCACCCCCAGGGCGAATCCTTCTGGGGCCAGTCGACGGCGGACTGCTGCGGTGAGGTCCGCGGCGCCATGGGAGACGACCGCCGCTGCCGAGGCCTCAAGTACGACGGGCATGCCTGCTATCAGTTTTACCAGTGCTGCCACTACAAGTACCACTCCGAGAACCGTGAGGGCGACTTGTGCTACTAGGGTTGAGGGGGGATGGATGGTCATTGTGCTTGGTCTGTAGTTTTACTCTTCGTTTCGGTATACATGAATAAATACATATGTTGTCAATTCTTGGACACCTACCGAGTTGTTGCCCGTTTTGTGACCTGTAGGGTAATTGGGGCTGGATCCAGGATGCACGGGTTCACGGCAAGGAATGTACAAATGTACACATGGTCATGGTCGGTGACGGACGTTTAGTATAAAGTTGACCGACGTACAAATGACGACCCCGTCGAAGAATAATCAGACAATTCCAAATTCGAAGCCCCGCTCCAATCCGAACATGCCGAAGAACCGAGCCGTGGGAATACGCCCCTCCGCAGTTCCGCACCAGCCCCGTTGTCGTCTCGACATTTCCCAGCATCCCGACGCTCCGAGGGCTCCGAGGGCTCCGAGCGTTGTTTACTCGCCAATCACGGGACCATGAACCCGTGTCCATTTCAGCAACTTGCCGGCGTCGCTGCGGGTGTCGGGCGATTTGACGCAGACGCAACAAACGAATGAATGCACGGCGGGAATAAAAGACTGATGGATCAGTACAACAGACTGCCGTGTCCCACTCCGCGATGCCGTCGGATAGATGGCATGAATGCCATCGCAATTGATGAGTAATTAGTAAACTCGAGTAAAACTGCAGCCAAGCCGTCCACGTCACCGTACATGCGGATGGATGCACAACGGCCATACACATGGCCATGCCATCTCAGCGCATTTGCTCATTACCGCGTTATCCCGCTGTTCCATACTATTTGCCTTCCACCATCCATGAGCTGTGTGTGCATGGCACCACGAACCACGGACTACCGAGTACGAACGAGTAGAATAGCCAGCCGCCCGAATCGCAGTCGGCCATTCTAGCCTTGTCCTGTCCGTCACTCCAGAAAGAGGATTGCGGGGGACCAAGACGACCGAATTGTGATGCATCACATCTCTCTCCGAACCCATGACAAGAAAAAGCGACCAGTGTCGTTACTGTCTCTGCTGGATCGGATTGAGCATCCATCAATCGACCACTTCGTCCCGGTACCTCAACTGATACCTAGCGATGCAGTTTAATCTAGACAAGGCCGAAGCCTTTCCCTGGAAAACATGGCTATTCCGCGTAGCCTGATTTCTGGGCTACTAGTTTCAGTAAGGGGGTTCGGACTGGCAATGGGAGTCAAGTCGCAGGCTGCAAGCCACAAGACGCGGCAGCCCTGTTTTGACAATGTATCAACGAGCAAGGACTAGTCCGTAGCATCGATGGCCTTGTATTATTGGTATTGGGATAGGCCACGATTTTTGATCGACGCGACCCGACGATCCAGCCTCAGGTGATTCTCGGAATCAGGTCTGAATATGTACAATACTGTACATATGCACCCCGAATGTCTCAGAGATGGCACAAGACGGCTCGGTACATGGTGATAAGGTTAGCCTGGACCACACTAGTCCGCATGTATGCCATCGTTCGCATCTTTGGTAGAATGATGCTGCGTCATTTATCGCGGCATCACGAAACCAAGTGGCCCTCGACGTGCGAGGCCCATTGTGAAAAAAAGGGAAATAGCAAAATTTGGAGGAATTGGACGCAGCAAGGTCACACAGTATGGAGTACAACAGCTGGTACTACTCGATAACTCATCGGGGCTGTCTTGTCAACGCATCCGCGCGGAAAGTCAAATAGAATCCATTGCCTTTGTTTGCATTTGGAGCTGGTCTCAGCGCACAAGTGATTTTATGACATGGGAGAGACCATCGGATTGAAATGGATCGACCGACGGATGGGTGACAGACAGGACGAAATGTTGTCAATGATACGGATTACCTTGATGAACCTGCCTTTGTGCCCTTGTCAAACGACCCGTCCGTGCATCTGTTGATCCGGGCCGAAAGTGGACGTCTCACTCGCGATCCCTTTTTGCCTTCCGACTACCGCTGCAATCCGGGCGTAAGCCCTGGCTTGTGCCGAACCTAGGTACCCCTTTTCTCTCCTTTGATTGCTCTTTTGTGCACCGCCAATTGCTGTACCGGGGAGCATGTAAGCAGCACAGGCAAAGTCAGGCGTCTGCAGGTGAGGCTAGACGAGAAGGCTCTCTTCTCTCTTCATGGAACCCTTTCTCACCCAGAGAAACATTCGATGCTCGGCAGAAACCACCACTAAGCAAGTCTTAAAGTCTTATACTAGCCAAAGTCCAAGACACGGCACGGTTTTGACAGCTGCAATCGGTCGGTAAGCAATGAAAATTTCAACCTTGTCTCGTCCAGACCGTGCATCAAGTGCAGAGAAACGAGAAACGGAGGGATGCATGATGGACGATGGACGATGCACTTCCCAGGGGCTCATGCAAGGCACAACGCGCCGGGCACTAAACCAGGCCCATCTCCTCCGTTTCCCTCCGGAAGTGATTGTATTGCGCCCCCTTCAGCCAGCACTTCAGTCAGCACTTCAGCCAGCAGCAAGAGAATGCAATGCTTTGGCAGACATTGAGACATGTCAACCAGATTTCAGGGCTGATGAGCGTTATTAGCTCAGCACTATGCACCACCCACCCGGTTCGTTCGCCACCCCCTTCCCTGAGTCCCTTGCAAGGTGCAAGGCGACCAGGCGGCCCGATGAGGGAAAAGATGGTGTCTGCACTCCCATGCGTTGACAGCCTCGTCTACATGTAATGACCGAGGTGAGCAGCAGAAGAACTCTGTGCCTCACAGCGAAGTAGACGCAAAGAGATATCCATCATTGTTCTCAGTGAAGCGTAACGTCGTTCCTTTGCCAGAACCCGAGCCCGATGAAGACGGCTCCTTCATCTCAGATTTCTGTCGAGTCCAAAGCGTTGAACGAGTAAATAATACAGACAAGATGGCCACGTTTAGGGCTTGGTACACCAAATCCAACGTAGCTCGAACTAGCAGCTACGGCGTCGCAGCCCATCAAGTGCGTCGCATGAACTGTGGTTGGTGAGATGCAAAGAAGAGCAGCTGCGAACGTGGATCTGGATGACATGGACACTCGGCGCCAGAAGTGATTGCTTCATCCGTAGATGAAAACCAGATCAACACTTGACGAATGGCACGAGGCAGATACCCCGTCAGCGTCATTCAATGATAAGAATTGATGTGATTGCGCAGAAAATAATCCAGGGTTCAAGCCGCGCGCAATTGCATGCATATGCCGTACGGAGTAATCCGTACTTGTCCTTTCTCATCGATGCATGCCCGTTTGATCAAGTCGGCAATGGCTTCACCAACACATTGCGAACCCTGCAGACGTGTCGGCATGTACGTAGGTTCCGCGCTCTCCCGCCATCGCTCCCGCTCCCGCTCAGCCCGTTATCGCGCCCATATTATTTGGTTGCAAATATCCCGCCTTTATTGCAGGACCTGGGGGGAGGGGGGAAATATAACAATTCATGCTTTTCTACTCCGTACCAGGTTCCTGTTTCTGTTGGTGTTCGGCATTCATTTCAACTTTCGCCGTAGTACTCGGTAATACAGGGTAATCCGAATCCGTACTGGGACCGTCCATCTCAACTCTTGCTGGTCTCCCACAACTGCAACAGGAAGGAAAAAGTCATCATGTTTGTGACATCACCGATAAGGTGCATGTTCTGAATGATCGACAGCCGTCAGTTATCTTGAAGCACTATTCCGTACGGTGGTCATGTGTAATAAGAAACAAGGTGGAGAATCGATGGTAGCGAGATGGGTGCTCATGATGCTCGTGATTTTCTTAAGCGAATACCACCCCAGAAATGGTGTGGACCAACGACCTGGACCACATGGACACTGCTTCAAAGTCTGCAGTCGTTGACGCTTTCGCCTTCACGGGCAGATGGGGGCGATAAAACACAGGCGCCAAGTTCGGAGGGGTTGGGATGCGTGGCGGCAACCATGATATGTAAATCGATAAATCGACCAATCGAGGTGTGCATGAAGACATGAAGAAGGACGAGAGCGTTGCATTGCATGAGAAGGCGACGACGAACTTGTCCTCTCTCGGAACTTCATCTCGAGCTCCACAGGCGCCGCCCCCCTGATTGTGTGGATTGTGGGCAGGTGAGCTCGTCGAAGGGATGATTCCTTGAACTGATAACACTGATTTACATGCAACGCCGAGTACTCCGTGGTGCGTCCATGATCATGGAGAAGAGACCGATGCATGAGAGGGATCCATGGTGGATGGCATGCCTTAGCATGAGTGAGTGCAACGCCAGAGTGGCTTGCTTGGCTTGGCTCTCGCAGCGTGCATACCGTCCGTAAATGAGCCTGGCACCTTCACTCTGTGCACTCTGTGTCATCCTGAGTGAGTTGACTCGTAGAAAAGAGAAAACATGGTGCAGCCAGAGACCGAATACCCGGTCGTTGCAGAACATCATGCCTTGTTGGCATCAGACCCTTGTTTTTCTTTTCTTTTTTGTCTCTGCGTTCCCATGTGCCATGCTCGGAATAATACACACATTGGCAAATCAGATCAGTTTCCGGCCCGGCACTACATAATAAGAAAAAAAAAAAAAAGGTGTTTTGTTTGCCATGTCGTAGATGGTGCCCACGATGACGAGCAAACCAACCAGCCTTTGCATCTCGAATGACACACACCTTTGTCTTTTTTTTCTTTCATGCCAGAAAGCCATCCATCGCATGGAGCGCGAAAGTCGTCACTCGCGCAGAATTACCTCACCAGGTTCGATAATGGCCCAACCATCACGCAATGCGCAGGCAGACAACGCACAACGGGGAAGAGCGGGGATGTTTCGAGAGAGGAGAGAGGGGAGAGGTGGTTTCGTGGTTTCGTGGTTTCGGAGAGCCTGGCACCCAGGATGCAAGGACAAGCGAGAAAATTGCGGGGCGGCGGGATGCTAAGAGTCCCGTTCGCAAGGGCAGCGGACGAGGGCGGCAGCACCAGGCTGTAACGGAACTAGACTAGACTAGACTGGGCGACTGGGTGAAGATGCGCCGGAGTGGCTTGCGCGTCATTCTACGTCCGTACGGCCGTGGCCAAAGATACCTCAGGTTACTAGCTTTGTCTTGAAACGTCCAACGTGAAGCGACAGGGCAGCAGTCTGAGTGGAGCACTGGAGCACTGGAGCACTGCAGCAGTTTGAGCGTTCCCAAAGGGTGGTTTTGTCTTCTTTGTGTCTCGGATCATGAGCAGACATGGGTGGTTTCGGTTTTCCCTCCATCTTGAGAATCATTTCTTTTAAACATCAGTAATCAGACAAAGGCGCAATTTGACTCTAGATGCACGCAACCAGGAATAATCCTCGTAGTCTCGCTGCTTTCCCGGCCAATTCAGGTCTCTGGTTCGCTTCTCACAATCTTGAATGTCCTCCGAGCAGATATCCTGCAGGCAAGCGCGGGACGAGCCACACGCATTCATTCAGGCACGCACTTGTGGAGTGGTTGTTTGGGCCAAGCACCCAAGGCTGCCTTTATCCAACGATGAGGGTAGCACTGCGAGCACGGCCAAGTAAAAGTTGTCGAGGATGGAAAATGGGGATCCAAGTGGACATCGAAGTGAACAGAATATTGGCATCCAGACTGGCGTTACGACATTTCTTGAATCACTCCCCCAGTCAGGCCCGACCGATGTCGCTGCTGGTGCTCGTGACGAGAAGAGAAGCTGCCAAAATGGAGCCCGTCACGAACCTTGGCAGGTAATCGCCAAGAGCTGCTCCATGCGAGCTTGCACTAGCTAGACCTCTTTGAGTCACCTCGTTCGAGCTCCACGATGGCATCATTTTTCTTTCATCCATCCGGAGCTCGTGCTTCATTTCATGTTTTGCGTCAGAATTACGGGGACGAGATTGATCAGGTGAATGAATCGACAGTGTGAAGCCGCGAAAAGAATGACAAGTACCGTGCATTTGCGGTAGTACGACGATGCCGCCTGGTCCTCCACTACGTCTCGTCTGTCCGTTAGTGACTGGCGCCTTCATCATGGTGGTGAACGAGGCCGCTGATTGGCCAGGCAAGCAGGCGAATCGCTGGGGGATGCAAATGGAAAAGTGCACCGCGCGATGCTCAGGGCTCAGGACCAAGTGCCGTCGTGTCATTCGGTGGTTCAGGGGGCGAGTGGGCGAGGGGGCGAGGGGGCGAAGGGGCGAGGGGGCGAAGGGGCGAGGGGGTGAGCTTAAGCCACCTGGGTGCGCGCGCAGAGTACCAGTGCAAGAGTTGCTCAGGCCATCAACGGCTTGGCTGCGCTGCCAGGTCTCTCGCCATCATCCCACAAGCTGCAACTTTTTGGCTGCAAGTGTTCAAGGGAGGTTAGAGGGAGGGTAGATACTAAGCAGAAGGTGTGCCTTGATCAACTGACTACCATACCTCCAACCCACAGACGTCTGTGGGATCTGTGGGATGGGATGCGTGAGGGCATGAATTATTTATAATTAGTTGTATTTTAAGCCAAATTGAAACATAGATCATATTAACAGGTAGTCAATTTCATAATCCAAGTTACTATACGCTTTTCACTTGTTTTATTTATCCATGAATCGTCTCTTACGATAACGAATTCCAACCCACGATGTCTCGTGTAATTTTCACACCACCTGGCTAGATGCAAATGCCTTCACGGCTAAGACTGACAGGGCATGGAGGTGGTACCCCGCCCGGGTCAATCCTGTCGGTCTTGCGGCCCTTGCCTCGTCCCGACCATTTTTCCCCCTTCCAAGATCCCCCAGACGCCTTAATAACGCTTGAACCGATTGATGCTGCGTGCGACCAGACGCTGCTGGTAGGGGCTGGCAGGGGCTGGCAGGGGCTGGTAGGGGCGGGCATGCAGCTCTCGACATTGAACCATCCACTTATTAGCACCATGGCGAGGCAGGTATTACCACTGCTCGTGGATTTGTGCTGGACGCGAGCTTGTCTGCTTGGGAGCGCACTGTCTCGCTAAAAAAAAAAAAAAAAAAAAAAAAAAGGTGGTCATCCGGGTGCTGCCCACTGCCCTTGACGGGGTCATTACGGTCACCAACAACTGGCAACAAGGCACCATGGCACAATGGCACAGGCTGCTCCAACGGTCCCAAACACTGGACGGCCTGCACTGGCACTTGCAGACTGAACATGAGCGGCTTGCTCACACACCATTAACCACGCTACATCCAATGAGCATTTGAGAAGAGCCACACACCCACGACGCCCAGCTCTTCCCACGCCCCGTGTTGTGTCAGGTGTCTGTCTGGTCTGTCCTCACACCCTCCCCACTCCCACTGCCACACCCCTCCCCATCATCCCACTCTCACTCTTGTCCAGTCAACACGTATATACATATTCTGCCCTCATCCGCCTCCGACATTCCTCTCCAGTTCGCTTCAAATTTTTGTTTTTTCCTTCTCAATCCCTGGCCTACCTCATCCTCCTTCAAAATCCAATCTTTCTGGCTGGTGTTATCCTCTTGGCCGATCTCACATCATCAAAGTAGTTGGATCCGAAAATTCCCATTGAGCTTCCTCTTCTTGCACTCCACTTCTACCAACACAACACACCAGTCAGTCAGCCCGGCCCGGTTTCGCTCGAGTTGACTCACGATCTCGACATCCGCTCCCCACCACAACTGATAAGCTCGTTCCGAGACCAAGTCCTGGTCTTGCAAAAGTCCTGCAACGGTCACGCATTCAACTCACCGACTAGATAATCAAGTTGTTGTGCCCGGCTCTTTTACGGACAGCCTTCCTTGATCAACAAATCATACCACACAATCACCACGTTTAGCTACAATGGCTTTCAACCTCTGGGCACACCAATTCTGCCTCGCTTGCGACAAGCAGGTACAATCAGACGGTGCGGCATACTGCTCTGAGTCTTGCAGACTGGCGGACCAAGAGGAGAGCTCGACACCAAGCTCCCAAGCTAGTTCACCAGGCGTTGCTCCCTCTGGATTCCCATGGTTTGGTCTTCCGTCACCGTTCGCTACATCATCCTCGAAGCCCAAGTTCTACCTGTCTCCAGCCTATGACTTCGGCAACGCCCAGCCTTACGGCACTGGCCCCATCCGAAGCCAACCTTCGAGTAGTAGCTACACGGCCTCCATCTCCGAGTCGTCGACCTCGGACTCGACCTTTACTCGCAACCTCAGCCCGTCAAGCTCACACAGCAGCCTCTGCTCTCTGCAGAGCACCTCAACAACGAGCGAACCCAAGCACTTGTCGGATACAGCAAAACAAGAATTGAAGGCGTATGCCATCTCGTTCGAGCATGTCAGACTGCAGCGACGACGATCATATTAAGGCAGCCAGCCATCTATCACCACCATATTGACGACTTTTCCTCTCTTCATATCACGAAACTCGACTCAATCACACTTTTACGCCGTACGACTTGACAGCCACCAAAGGGGTGTGGCCCGTTCATTAGCTGACTACTAAGCTGCTCATTGACATTCATCTTTTTTTTTTCTCATTGACTGTTGTATCAAGAATCGGCATGACACGGAGCAATGCATATCGACCACCAAAAAAGACCCCCTCAATACGTGTGTGCCCTTTCATCCTTTTTTGTTTCTCGCTTTTTTCTTGTCTCATATTCATTGTGTGTCTGTTTGACTACTGGGGAAGTGGGAACATGCGGCCCATATGAGGTATATTGTATTACACATTAGGCTGGAGTTGGTGTCACACAAACTGTTTACTGCTCCAAATACAGACATGACATGGGAGCATTCTGGGCTCAACTGAGGAATATTTCGACAGTTGAATTTGGCCGAGCACGAAAAGAAAAAGGGGCCGGCACAGGACTGGAATTTGGGGTTTGTTACAAAGAATGCAAGGCGCCACGGGCGGATCAAGACGAGGCGATTGGTCAACTGCCCTGTTTTATTTGAACTGTTTCTCTCTCTCTGTTTCTCAGGCTCTCTCGGGAGAGTCCGGCCGCACCATGGTCCCAATATTGGGGGTTGACACGGAGGCTGCCAATCAGATAGATGATGGGCAAGACTGTATGGATAAGTCACAAAAGAAGAGCATGATGCCAGACATGGGCAGCTCGGATGCAATAACTACTATCCCCACACAAGCACATTTTGCTCTACTCGTCTTACCGCAAGTGACTACTATTTTTCTATTTTCTGGCGGCTGCATGACTGTCCGTCGGCCAATCCCACATGCACCTGGTGCACCGTGCTGGGCCTAGCTCAGCCATGCATGCCCATGTATGCCCCCACGTTTGATTGGGAGAGTGACACAAACCGGCCGTTGGGCACGGGAAGACGACACAAGCGTGTATGTAATGTAATGATATGATATGACATGCAAGCCAAGCTCCGAGGCCACAGGGCAACAAGTCATGTTTCTCTCATTCGTAATCCGTAGACCCCCCTCAAACCACGGAGCTTGTCTGCATCCGCATAACTGACGAGAATTCACGCATCGAACAGACTTTTTGCTCGGATCAAAGCGCAGGGCGCTAGCCCAGGCCGGCCGTGGCAATTTACGTGGCCCGAGGGACTAACACAGGTACGGAGTCACTAGCCGCCGCGCCACGTCGGCAGAGTCCGATGCGCTATGAACTTGGCTTATTCATGGCGTGTTGGTGCGGGCGGAAAGTTTAAATTTTTTTTTTACTGCCCCCTTCCTGCTCCGGCCGATTTGGTGGGCTGGGAAGGTGGGGTTTACCGGCTGGTGGAAGAAATTCTTCGCATAAGGGTTGCAAGAGTGCTGGGGAATCCGACGGCTTGCTGTTCGTCTTGCCGTGTGGGTTGTGCTCTTGGCGAGCATGTTGATTTTGGGTGCGTGTACATCTTGGGAGGATTTGGATAACTGGTGGAACTCTCAACGGGCCGGCCGCAGGGGGGTACGCTTACGCCTTGTTTTCCCAAAGCTTCGAGTGCTCCGCAAACTAATTTTTTTTTTTTTTTCCTTGTCTGTAGATTTTTCGGGCGGTAGGCTTCTCTTCCCTCGCGTTTCCATGGACGGAGCTGTGTACTTGGTGTAAGGGGGGAACGACAAGATATATGGGCAGGGATTTTTTTCGGGAATGCGCGTCGAGAGGGGAACGGCGGGCGGGCCGGGAAGGAGGGAGAGTTGGACGCGGCCGATGCAGCCACAGTGGGCAGGTCTTGTTGAAAGTGCCGAAGGTGGCAGACATCACATCATGGCTCGCATGCTGGCGCACAAACTTTCCGGGATACATGGAATGGGAAAAAAGAAAAAAAAAAAAGAAAAAAAAAAGGAAGGAGTAGGGAATATGTATCCTCCACTCTTTTCACGGATAGCCTGGCAATAAAAACATGCTTTTGTTAGTTGGAATTCAGACTTTGTTCTTTCTGATTCCAAGGCGCTGACGGGAACGGGAACGGGGACTTCTTTGCAGACACATGAGTCACTGCTGACAAAGTGCTTTCTCAAACAACCAGACCGAGCCGTGTATATATTTCCCTCGCTATACATGGTATGGGTGTTGGCATTGATCCAATCTCGATTACATCGAAACCATGTCACAACCCAGGGGGAGGGGCCGAAAGGGGAGGGGTTCGAAGGGTAAGAAAAATATTTTTTTGTTCTTTCTTCATTGTTCCAAAAATCGCAAACAAGTGCCAGGCACCGACCCCTTGGACAATGGGCTCATCTCGATGAATCATGTTTCTGCTTCTCCTCATTCGTAGTCCGTACATGTAGTCCATTAGTTTCCTTTTGATCGAGGCGCCAATGGGTCGACCATCCCATGCCCGCCGTGTCCAGAACATTCAAAATTCATTGGGGCAGCCTCGATTTCAACATTTCACGCTTCCGGGTTCCAAGTTCCGCCATTCCGACCATCCGCTCGTGGCTCGAAACGCAAACCCCCTCCCGCCCCCTTTCACGCCAGAGGTCATCTCCGTCAGAGACAGCACAACAAACACGAAAGCAGTCACTTTTTCCAACAAAACTCCTTCATCACTTGCTGTCTCGGTACGCATTATGGATTTACACGCCCTGATTTCCCGTCATGTTCCGCCGTCTCGTCCACCCGTTGTGGATGCATTTGGGAACAAAAAAGCATGAGCCGCTTAGCGAATCGTGCCACGCCTTAATATCTTTTTTTGGTTGGAGGAATCCGAAAGGTGGGGCGTGGCACGAGCAGTTGCCAGTTTCAGCTTATTGCTCCATAAACACCCGTGCCGACAGGATGCATGAGCCAAATGCCCCATGTACCATGCACAGCTTGCATGTTATTTTTGTCTTGACAGTAAAAAAAAAAACTTTTTACGTTCCGTCAGTCATTGGTCTCGAGCCACGAGCAGTTTGTGATCCGTGCGGGGAGCGGCTCAACCACCCATCTTCTGCCGCTTCAAGCCGCGACAAGCCGCGACGAGTTCTCGTTAACGCCGGGAACGCAATATTTGGCCAAGGCAGGGGTGCGCTTTGTTGTTGCCGTTGTTGTGGTGGTGTTTGGGCTGCAATCTTACAACTACATGGCTTTGCAGACGTGAAAGCGCGCGAGCAGGTAAAAGTGACCAGCCGACCGATGCAGCATGGCGTTCCATCGTCAGATCGTGCGGGAGCAGTCCTGCGTGGGCCATCTTGGTTAAGCCGTGAAAGGCAGGCAGCAAGAAGACGACGTTAGCCAAGTCGATTGCCGGCAATTCGGTTGATCCTCTCCAGACAATTTAGTACGGACTGCGGTCCGAGGTACCATCAGTCATGCTGCGGATTATGCCCGCTTGAATAAAGTTGCGTCGAATCTGATGCGTTGTCGGACCCGTTGTCCTCGTTCGCTTCATCAAATCTAGCATCCTCTCTCGCTGCAGTTTTCAACTATGCCGCGGCCAGTATGGTCTGCCGAGTAAACAAGCGTTCTCACGCCATTCAGAAGATGCACATGTCCCAACAATGCATCCGAATGCCCCAGCTTCTCTCGACCTGTGTTTCCAGAGCACATGACGTAATCTGGCCATCATGCACATGATGCCACCTGTACCGACCCCATGTTTTCCATTCCGGCGTTGCTTTCGGCACAAGGGAAAGAGCAAGTCCTCGCTAATCATGTGAGCTTGGGCGTCCAAGGCCAATCGTTGGCGCACCGAGCGGCATGGTTACTCAAGTTGTCCCCCAGAAGCGACCCGGGTAATAATACGTTGTGTGTTGTCCCGAGAAGACATCGAGGGTTACTGCTGGATGATGTATATGCTGGGCCGGTCCTAGAATGCAAATGCCCCGATCGTGCAAGTAGTCGACTGCGATGTCGACAGGCTATCGCGGCGCCAGCAGTTGGCTTGCAGAGTCATCTAGATGTGCCGGTGTCATTTCTGCGGTTGCACAGATGCTGCCAAGCTGTTATCGTGCATCGTGTCGTCAGCCAAGCGGTTTGAAATGCTTTGATGCCCGATCGGATCTCTCGTCTGAAAATTTGATGAGGCCGAAACAAGGCCCAAATCCACGTCCCGACTATCTCTGCCCTTCTTTTCGCCATGTACCTCCTACAATGAGCTCCCGAACCCGTTGGCACTGATGTTGGAAGTTTTCACGCTGGAGTTGGCGGTGTAGCCGCGAGGAATCCCTTCCAAACCCGTCTCTCTCGCTGGTATGCTTTCGCGACCCCTTTGTCTCAGTACATTGAGTCAGTTCCGCCTGTCAGGGAATGGACGACCTCCCAAATATTCGGAAAACAGGACCGGCACAAACCACAACGGCAAAGTTCCACAACTAACCACTGCCCTGCGGAGTAAATAAGGCTTTGATACTGTTGGGAATGTTGCCAAGTGCAAACTTCGTTGGGTTGTTTGGGCCTACAGATTGATCCGCCATCTGCCATTCCAGGATTGCCAATCAGATCATCAGCTACATCTTGTTTACCACATGTCTTCTAAAGGGCCTGGTAACTGCAGTCACGGTCAGCCGACGATTCGAATACAAGCACGTTGGAAACCCAATGTTTCGTTGCACTCGTCTAGTGCCAATTCGTGGCTCATTGACCATTTGCAATAGTAAGGTGTCTTACCCGGAAATTGCGTCAACATGTCTTGAATCTCCTTCGCCTTTGAGAAGATCGCGTGCCATGGACATGCTAAGCTAGGACTCAAACCCAGACGGTGTGTTCAAGGACGATATTCTACGACGTCAGGAAAAAGGCTGGCATGTTTGTGGTAAGTTGGGTTGGACTCCGAGGCGCGAGAACTCCGAGGCGCGAGGCGTATTCATTTTGCTAATGGATCTCTAGATGGAATCTATCTGGCTTCGCCCGCACAAGCATCGCTCAACACTTTCATGTTTAGACTTCCGTTAATCTAAGCAACCTTCTTCAACTCAACATCGCTAAGAGCATGTTAGAAGGGGATGAAAATAACCCGAATTGGCAGAGAAAATGTTGACTCACAAGATGAGTGAGGAGTTGGGGGGGATATGGCCGGGGAAGCCGCTATAGCATCTTTTGTTAGTCTGACAAGGCTAGCAACATATGTGCTGTTTCGAAGCTCACCGGGCGCCGTATCCGTAGTCGGGGGAGATGTCAAGGGTAGCCTTCTCGCCAACCTTCATCTGGGTGACCCCTTCGTCCCAACCTGCATGTGTACGTTAGCGATTGACTTGTACTCAATTCCAATTCCGATTCCGATTCCAATATCAGTTCCAAATCGCAATTGTGATGTTTCCGCATACCCTTGATGACCTGACCAACGCCAATCTTGACGACAAAGTCGCCACGGCCGACGGACGAATCGAACCTGCAAGGTGAAGTCCTCTGTCAGTCAAGTTATTACAAGAGATGGGGTTATCGAGAGCCAAATCTTGGCCGTGTCAGCTTGACGTACTTGTCTCCCTTGTTCTCGGGCCTAGACTCGTCCTTGAGCCAGCCAGTGTACTCGATGGTGACAGTATTGCCGTTGGTGGGCTGGGCGCCGGAGCCCTCCTTGAGAATAGTCTTGGTAACGCCCATGCTGAATGATGCGGATTGGTTCGAGGTACAAGTTGTTTGAAGCGGACGTCATGTATTGTTGGGAGAAGGAGGAAATCGAGCTTACAGAGCTCCAAAGATGCAAAGATGGTGGGGTAATATGGCGGGGGCAGGCAAGTGCCCTGAGCTGCAGCCAATGAAAGGAGCGACATGTGGACTAGCGTCGATGTACGTCACCATGGCAGAGTTGTACGTCAACAGAAGGTTGTGGAAAGAGCGGATTGAGGTGCCTGCCTACGCTGAACATGTGGTACAAAACATCCGCAGATTGAAGTGACCGACTGGCGAGACAGTAACGTAACCTTCGACCGAGATTGGTCGGAAGAACTCGGATACTCTCTACTCATTGGGCTTCAAGTCTCCCTCTCCTGAAGCTTCTCCAAACCAACATATGTACTCTTTGGCCGAGTGAGTTATGGAACTAACTTCTACTCATTGGCGGATTTGCTCCTGAGACTGCAATTCACTTTAAACCTTTGGGGTTAATTAAGGAGTCAACAATCTGAGTCCAAAGACTTGTATCACCGTGTATATCGGATTTGCAGCATTCTTGGATAGCGCAAAGTTGACTTTCCTTGCTGATGAGCTTAAAAATTGATACCGAGATCATCGAGATTCTCTCTGAAGCTATTCAATTGATTCAAAGGCTCTCCTTTGCCTTCCGGATTTTCTGCTGTAATGGTGACAAAGAAAAGAATCGAGCACCGTCGTGCAACAACGCGCAACAACGCACAAACAACATGTTTTCTATGCACTGACAGTTCCAGTATGCAGATAGACGATGTAGCCGCGTCGGTATGCAGAGCTCCATTTTGAGGGCTGTAATGATACAGTTCGTGATACGTTTCTGTGACTGTCGCCACCTGTTGTCTCTTTACATATCACAGCAAGCCATGATCGCCGGCCAATCAACTGCCGTCGCCCCACAGCACAGCACAGCGCCGCACACAGAAGTCAAAGTCCATGGTGCTCCACCGCGTTCCAAACACGGCTGCCGGCTGCTCCCCGCCAAAAATCTCTATGTACGTATTACACCACCTGATGATTTATCGTGGGCACATTTTGTTGTTGGGCCCCTCTTCTCACTCTCCCGCCTCTGCTTCTGCCTGTTCCCATTTCCATCCTATCCCGCCCACTCACCCCCGGCGTCCACAGTTTCCCCTCCAGCATCTGTCTGCAATCATCGTCAGCTGCTCGGCCGTGTTGCAACTCTCCCTTTCTCTACGGTGTCCTCCTTCCAGCAGCAGACCTCGAGTCGAAAAAACTTGCCCAACATGCAAGCTCCGGTGCTGGTCATGAGTGAGTGGTGCACGCTTTTTTTCTTTAGCCCCGTGCTGCTCCTGCGCTCCGATTCGGGTTGCCTAGAGCTTCGCGACATCTGCAACTGCAACGTATCATGCTGACTGCAACTTTCTCAAGACACCAATAGCGGTGAGAGACAGACTGGAAGAAAAGCTCAATTATCCAACATTGCTGCCGCAAAGACGTACGTTGCCCCGGCCTTGTGCTCGCCACCATCGCACACCAACCCCCACTAAAATTGTAACGCTTTCATATGTAGTGTTGCCGATATAATTCGATCATGTCTCGGTCCCAAGGCCATGCTCAAGATGCTTCTCGACCCTATGGGTGGTATCGTCCTAACCAACGATGGTCATGCTATCCTGAGAGAGATCGAGGTGTCGCATCCCGCCGCCAAGAGCATGATTGAGCTCAGCCGAACACAAGACGAGGAAGTCGGCGACGGAACCACCACCGTCATCATTCTGGGTACGTGATCGAGTTGCCGTACAGAACATCTCTTGACGTCAAGATGCGCCCATCTACACCCCTCCAGGCGACAGGCTATCTGCAGCATATGAGTGCAACCGCTTCTAACATTCCTTTCTCTTGATAGCTGGTGAGATTCTCGCCCAGGCTCTGCCGCAGCTCGAACGCAACATTCACCCCGTCGTCATCATCTCTGCCTTCAAGCGCGCTCTCGAAGATGCCATCAAGATTATCGACGAAATTTCTCTGCCCATTGACATCGACGACGACAAGGCCATGCACCAGCTCATCTCGTCCTCGATTGGCACAAAATTCGTGTCGCGGTGGATGGGCCAAATGTGCGACCTTGCCCTCAAGGCCGTGCGAACGGTAACCTGGGAAGCTGGCAACGGCAAGACAGAGGTTGATATCAAGCGCTATGCCCGCATCGAGAAGGTTCCTGGTGGTGAGATCGAAGACAGCAAGGTGCTGGACGGCCTGATGCTGAATAAGGATATCACCCACCCCAAGATGCGACGACGTATCGAAAACCCTCGAATTGTTCTTCTCGACTGCCCCCTAGAATACAAAAAGGGAGAGTCCCAAACCAACATTGAGATTTCCAAGGAGGAGGACTGGAACCGAATCCTGCAGATTGAAGAGGAACAGGTAAAGGCCATGTGTGATGCCATCATCGCTGTCAAGCCTGATCTTGTCATCACCGAGAAGGGTGTCTCAGGTGAGTGTTAAAAACATGTTCATTTCGGGGAGAAAAGCTCAGCTTCACTTCTTGCCCCGTCTAGTGGGACGTGCTTTCTACCCTGGGTCGTTTTTCTCTATTTGCCACTGGCTGACCCTTCCTTTGCACCCAGATCTGGCTCAACACTACTTCATCAAGGCCAATATCACAGCTCTGCGACGAGTCCGCAAGACAGACAACAACAGAATAGCCCGCGCCACTGGTGCCACCATTGTCAACCGGGTGGACGACCTCCAAGACTCCGACGTCGGCACTCAGTGTGGTCTGTTCGAGATTGAAAAGATTGGCGACGAGTACTTCACCTTCCTCACCAAGTGCAAAGACCCCAAAGCTTGCACTGTCCTTCTCCGCGGCCCATCCAAGGATATCCTCAACGAGATCGAGCGAAACCTGCAGGACGCCATGGGCGTTGCCCGCAACGTCATGTTCCACCCCCGATTGTCGCCTGGTGGCGGTGCCACCGAGATGGCTGTTTCTGTTCGACTGGCACAACTGGCCAAGGGCATCGAGGGCGTTCAGCAGTGGCCATACAAGGCCATCGCGGATGCCTTGGAGGTTATTCCACGCACGTTGGTCCAGAACGCCGGCAAGAGCCCCGTGCGTGTTTTGACGGACCTACGAGCCAAGCAGGCCGAGGGCAAGAGCTCATGGGGTGTCAATGGCGATGAAGGCACTATTGTGGACATGAAGGAATATGGTGTGTGGGAGCCCGAGGCGATCAAGTTGCAAAGTCTCAAGACTGCCATTGAGGTACGTATAACACGGGCTTCTTCGCCTGGAGATTGGTGTATGAAGTCGTAGAGAAGTGTTTTCCACTAACGCGAACACAGGCCGCTTGCTTGTTATTGAGAGTCGACGATATCTGCAGTGCCAAGAAGGCGCAAATGGGAGGTGGTGCCCCCGGCGTCGGAGGAGGCGATGACTAAGTTGGCATTGAGTCAAGACGAAGTGGAGGGATGACGGGGATGAAAAGGACTTGTTGATTTGTGAAATACAACGATAACGGGGTGGTTACAGCGAAAAAAAGAAAGGTAGGAAGGCGGAATAGCATATTTTCGGTTGCTGCTGTGCGGGCATACCACTGTCACCCACCCAATGCAAGAAGAAAAGCGGTGGAGGACATTGTTTTTGGTTGTGCAAGGATCAATGGGATATAGACCACAAAAATTCAAACAAGGTTAACGGGAGGATAGGCTCAATCAGAGAGTGAAAAGACTCCCTCAGCCCGGTAGAGTGGAATGAGGAAGATGCAATGTGAAGAAAAAAGTTGGAGCCTTATTCAAAGACATGAGACTATCAAGAAAGTGTGACTCGCGAAACAGACGTGATGATTTGTTTGCCATGAGTATTGTCTCGCGATGTTTTTTTATATGGAGGGGTATCAAAGTCCAACGCTATGCCAAGTAAAAAGAGTGGGAGAGGAAACCAATTCTTTCTCTCTCTCTCTTCTTGGAACGGGTTCTCTCTTTCCTCTTAGAACGGATTCTCTCTCTCTTCTTGGAACGGGTTCTCTCTCTCTCTTCTTGGAACGGGTTCTCTCTCTCAAGCATCATCATCATGGATGACAAGCCCGACAGCCGGTGCCGCCAAAGACACCTGCTCCGCGGCACCGTCCTTGGACTCGCGCCCATCATCTGCCCCCGAAGCACTTTGCTCCCCATGTCCATTCTTGACAGCCAGAGCCCGTTGATGATGCGCATACGCATTCGCATTCGCATTGGCGTCGCCCCCTCCCTTGGCCTTCCTCGCCTTCATCTTTTCTCTCTTCTCCCTATTCTTCCTCGTCCGCTCCTCATCCCTCTTCAGCTTGTCCGTCTTGGCCTTGTCAAACTGCTCCTGCTCCTTCTCCTGCTTGAGATCCTCGTCCATCCTGCGCAGGCGCTCGTATTCCCTGCGCCGGGAGGCCTTGTACACGTGGAACTCGCCGGAGCCGGCGCCCGCGCTGGACCCCTGGACGTTGGTGACGATCTCGGGGGGTAGATGCCTCGGGCGCTTGGCCTGGGAGGAGGAGGAGGGGATGGCGATGTTCTGGTCTGGTTTGGCGAAGAGGGCATCGAGAGAGGCGGCGTGGGCGGATGTCGGTGATAGGGCGCGTTTCTTGGTGGGACGACGGGAGCGGGGGTCCGCGGAGGTTGGGATGGAGGAGGGGCCGGGGGCGGACATGCCGGGTTGTTGTTGTTGTTCTCTCGTTGGTGGTGAGGGTGAGGGTGAGGGTGAGGGTTTTTTGATTTTGGTGGTTGCAAGGTGGCTTTTCGCGGGCGAATTGCGTCCGATGGATGGCAGGGGAGAGGGGGTTCTTGACGATGGGTTGTTTTTGCGGGCGATGCGCTAGTAGCAGGTGTTGGATGCAGCAGCAGCGAGCAGCAGCGAGCAGCAGGGTTGTACTTATTGGTGATGTTGGTGAAAACTAGGAGGTACGAGGGAAAATTACGATGCGCCGAGGTGCCACCTCGACGGATGACGAGCATGACCAAGGCTGAATCCGGCCCTAGTCATGACGTCTCATGCCATGCTGTTAGACCGCGAAGCTAGGGTTTAATGTGACCACCTCTATTAAGTTATCCAACCCTATAAGAGGGTGTAGACTATAGCTTAAATACCTAAGTACCTTTACTATTAGTAAGGTACTTATATAATGCTAAAATATACTATAAAGTTATAAAGATCTTAGAAAATAACTAGCTAGAGGTAAACTCTTATCTTAGCTAGTTAAGTAATAAGACTATTATATAGCTAGGATTAATTATACTTTTATAAGTATAATATACCCCCTTAGGGGACCTTATTTAAGGTTTCTTATAATAATTCTAAATTAATAAAATTAGTTAAATTAATATTATAATATTTAAATTAATTTTATAGTATAGAAATATAGTTAATTAGTTATAATCTTATTTAAATTAAGGTTATTATATAATACTTACTTTTAAGTTCTTTACTAAGTATACTAAAGGGTAATTATATAAGCCTTAATACCTTATAAAAGCTTATAAAAGTATTTCTTATAAAAGGCTTTATAAGGCTATTAGTAATTATTTCTTTAGTAGTAATTTAAATAATATTAAAGGTTTTTTTATAACTTCTTAATAAAGCTAGTAATAATAAATATTTATATACTAAAGCTTTATAATAAGCTTAATAAACTTTTTCTTAAGAAAGTAAATTATTTATATATTATTATATTTAATTTTAAGTATATTATTACTTAGGTATAGCCTAACCTCTTAATATAGCTATTTAAAGGCTATAAGCTCTTTACTATAGTAAGAAAGCACTAGAAGCTTTACTTTAGTTAATAATATTATTATAATAGCTTACTTACTTACCTTAAAGAGTATAAGCCCTTTAAAAAGTTTTATAATATAGCTTTATAAGCTTTTTTATATTATAATATTATTAGTAAAAAGGTATTACTATATACCTTTAATTTAGGGTTATTACTACTATATTTAATTACTAGGTTTACTTATATATACTTATACTTAAGGGCTTTTTTAGCTACTTTTATATATTATAGCCTTAGGTTTTATAAGTATTATAAGAGTTATAATACTATAAAAGTAATATTAGGTTTTAAAACTATTATTAAATATAGTAAGGTTTTAATTAAAAATTAATACCTTTTAAGATTTTATATACTAACTTTTTCTTTAAAGGGTTTTAGTAATATAGTAGTTATTAAGGCTATAGGCCTTTATTAAGGGATTTTTATATTAAATTTAGTAGTAGCTTTATTTTAATAGGATTTCTAATTAAGCTATACTTTCCTATTAGTATAATCTTTAATAATTTTAATACCTAGGAACTATTATAGCTCTCTAAGGTTCTTAATATTATATTTTATAAAGAGTCTTACTTTAAATTTATTATATAAGTATAATTTCTCTTTAGTAAATAAGGTAATAAAGTTATTTATATAAAAGAAAATAATTAACCTATTTTTAATAAATATATAAATATCTTTAAAGATTTATATAAAGCCTTTACTAATTAGCTAGCTAATTAGCTCTTTTATTTATAGAAAAGGCACTCTTTATAGCCTATAAACTACTTTAAGAAGCTTTAAATAAGCTTATTTATCTTTATAGCCTAAAGGTATTTTATAGTAAACCTTTTTATTAAGATTTAAATTTAGGAATATTATAATAAAGTTATACTAGTGTGCTTTAAGGTTAAAGTAGTATATAATAGCTATAAATAGCCTAAAGGTATTAGTAACTAAGGTTACTACTTAAGTTAATAAATAACTCTTTAGTTAATAATTCCTAAGAATATAAAGATAGGCTTTATATTATAGGAGGTAGTGTTAGATCCTTCGGATCTTCATCGGCTTAATCGTGGCCAAAGACTAGACTAATAGTGGGTCCGGCGCGATACACGCGATGTAATTAGCTACATTAATTTACTACCCCCTCTTCTACCTTACTTACAGGTTTTACTTACTTTTCTATTATCTAGACCTTCCCTCTCTTCTCTCTCTTTCCTAGCTAGCTATTTATCTATTATTAACTTTAATATTACAAAATTATCCTCCTTATATAAGCACCTTAGTGTAACTAACACTAATTAGTAGTTAACTTTATAACTATAAATAAGTTAAGTATTATAAGAAAAGACATTTTTACAGACACTACAGCCACTACCCCTTATAACACTAAATTAATAGTTATTATAGTAAAGAGGTATAATTACATAAGTGTGCTAAAGGAAAAGACTAGAATCCTAGTTATAGGCTTATTAGGCTTCTAAGGAATTAATTTATTAACCCTTAGGCTTATAGGATATAACTTTATTATATCTATCTAGGATATTATTATTAATTATTAATTTTATTATCTATTATAAGAAAATTAACTAACTAACTAAATCTATTACTATAAGGTATTTATTTTAAACCTAATACTAAATAACCTTAGCTAAGCTAGCTAAATCACCTATAACTTCTCTTAATATATTACCTTCTTCTAATAAACCTTTAATCCCCCTCTACAAGTATTTACTACTTATTTCTTACCCCCTTTACTCTTAGTATTATTTGCCCTATGCTTATTAGTAAGAGAGGTTATCTCCTTCCCTCTTTTTATATAAAATAGGAAGTAGTAATTCTATTACTTCTATATTATTTTTACTAGTGCTTTTCTAGTTACTTTTAGCACTTCTATTACTTTACTTAACCCTAATTTAATTTGTTCTTATTACTACTTTTACTGCTTTTTCCACTATTTTTCCTATCTTTATAATTTTCTATATTTTCATAATTTTCTAGCTTTATTAGAGCAATAACGCTCCTAAATTGTAAAAGAAAACCCTAGTAATAGGCAAACGCATAAGCTTAATTAGCAGCAAAAGAACAACACCTTAGACCTTCTTTTATAGCCTAGATATCACAAGATAGCAGAATTAGAATCTAGACCTTCCACAAGAGAAAGAGCTACTACTAGTAATAGTAAGGCTTAAATAATTCCTCTTAAAAGACCATAAGAGAGTAAACTACTAGCATATTTATAATAGCTTATAAATAACCTTATAAAAGACTAGAAAGAGCCTATTAAACTAGACCTAGAGACTACTATATAACCTAAACTTAATAACTAGATTACAAGGTTTATTAACCTTAGTAAGCATTAAGGCTAGAGAGATAATAACCTCTAGGAGTTATTCTAAGAAGACTTTAAAGGCTAGTCTAAAGACACCTTTAAAAGAGTAAATAAGGATATTATTAGAGAGCTATGTAATTTCTTATAAGATTATAGTATTCTTATTAAATAAGGCCTAGGATATTTAATCCTAGTATCTCTTAAAGAGGTACTTTACTAAACCTTAATACCTCTTTAGTTATAAGAAAAATTATAATCTTCTAAACCCCTAGAGCCTTAGCCCTAATCCTAATTACTTACTCTAGAAATCCACTTTCCTTAGCCCTAATAATTCCCTAAACCTCCCTAAGAGCCTTTATAATAATCCTAATTAAATTAATTACTTTATCCTAATAATCATTATTTATAATAACCTATAGACTATTATTTATAATAAATTATGCCTTTATAATAATTCCTCTCTAAAGATTAAATTATAAAGAAAATCTTAGAGCTTATAAAGATATATAAGAATAGTAACTACTATAGTAAGAAGCTATATAACTTCCTAACGCTAAAGATTATACTCTTTAAGAACAAGTATAATAGGATTAACCTCCCTTAAATGTATTATTAGAAGGCCTTTCCTATTATATTAATAGGTAATACTAAATAGTATTACCTTAATTACCTCTTTAGGAATAACTACTCCTATAAAGAGATAATTACTTATATTTATTAACACTTTAAAATAGAAAGTAACTAATAATTCTATTATTATAAGTAAAGTAGTATAATATTAAAGAATATAATTAATAAGAACCCTAATAAAAGCAAGCTTAAGTGCCTTAAGATTACGTTATTAAACCTTAAGAAAATCTATAAAGGGCTATACCCTTCTAATATAGTAAATACTAAGCTCTATAAGTAAGTATTAAATACTATAGCTAGTGTACCTAAATATTAGATAGTTAAATACGTATACTCCCTAGGCTTTAAAAGTCTTACTAAAGACCTTTATAAAGTAATTACTATTATAAAATTAAATAAGAAGACCTCTTAATACCTTTAGTACTAATAAGGAGACCCTCTAAAGGCTATATTTACTAATTATTAGTATAGATAATAATCCTATAGTAGAGGAAGCTATTATAAAAAAAACCCTAGGCTAAGCCCTAAGCGCTACTTTATATATAGTAAGAGTAGCTACTAGTTCTCTAACTACTTTACTAAAGAATATTAGAAAGAGAAGGACTACTAGTAGGCTAGTAAAATATATTATATAACCCCTATAAAGAAGAGATTTTAGGCATTCCTTGCCTCCTATAAAGGGCAAGATAATAATAAACCTAATAATAACTCTAGTTAGAATTAGGAACTATATCTTATAACTTACACAAAGGCCTAAGATAATAATAATAATAAGGTAAAGAAGCTACTATTAATAGCATATCTAAGTATTATATAATTCTTCTACTTTAGATAATAAACTAACTATAATACCACTAATGTTAATATCCTTATAACCCTAAATAATTAAGCCTTTTAATATATATTCCTTAAGCAAGAGCTTTATAAACTATAAGAGTGTAATAAAGGTTTATTTTACTATATCTTTAAAGAATGCTATTCTAAAGAAGTCTTTAGAGGTATTATGCCTAATACTAGTGCCATAGGAAAATTAAGTGTAGGAGAGGCATAAGTAAAAGCTTTACTAGGATTAATACCTTTATTAAAGGTAATCCCCTATAAACCTTAAATTATTACATTTAGTGCTAGATTAGTAGTTATAAAAGGTATTATTTATATACCTACAGAACTTAGAGAGCTTAAATTCTACGTCCTTAACATAGCTACTCCCTTCCTTTTCTTAATTACTAATATAGATAAGATATAGGTTAAGATTAATAACCTTGTAAATATACTTATTTAAGGTAATAAGACTATGCCTATAGTATGACAATAGGGTTATCCTTAGTAGTTACTAAAGGCAAAAGAAACGGTTGCCTTCTATCTCTTAGAGGGAGATATTTATTAATTATATTATTAGCTTAGTTACCCTTCCGTTTAATAACTTATAAAGGTCCTTTAATAAGCTAGTTATAAAGTTAAACGCTAGGTAATTAAGAAATTAACTAAAGTCTGCCACTATTACTAAATACATAGCAAGGCCCCTAGTTAATTTAAATTTATAATTAAAGATAACTACGAATTTAACTACAAGATTATTATTAATATCATGCAAATTAACGGTTAACTAGTGCTTTATATTATTAATTTAGTAACTTCGTTCTAAGTAGCCTAGTTCCTTAATCTAAAAAAGCAGAAAGCTTAAGACATCTAGGACACTATCTAAGAGTGCTAGATTAATACCTATCTAGGACCTCTAGAATAGATAGTTTATAATACTAGCAATAACTTCGCTTCTGCTAAATTTAAATATTACGCTTAATTAATATTAATTAAGACTAAGGAGATACTAATTAAAGCTTATAATAGCATTAGAAAGGTTAAAAGATATTACAAACCCTTGCGCTAGGCTTATAATATTATTACTAACTTAATTAGCGCGGAACTAACACTAGAATAGCGCCTCTAAATAGCTATTAAGGCTATTAATAATTCTATAAGCCCTAAAGGAATTATACTAACCTTACTAGTCTTTAGAGCCTACCTATAGATAATAGATAAGTTACTACCTAGCATCTTTGTTATTTAACACGCTAAAGCAATTTAGAAGGCTACTAATAAGGTCTGCTACTATATAGCTTTATAGCAAGTCTATAATGCCCTTAAAGCCTAGAATAGTCCTAATATAGTACTTATATATTAGCTACCTTTATAGGCTAATATATATATATAGAGAGAGAAGGGTAGCTAGCATAGCCCTTATAAGCTAATTACTACTAATAAGGAGACTTATATAGTTAATATGCCCTATAGCCTAGCGAAATTCCACTTTATAGTAGTAAAGCCTTACTATAAAGACTTATATATTATAAAGAGGCTAGAGTAGTAGGAAATAAAGCCTTAAGACATAGAGAAGGCTATAATAATACTACTAACTACTATTACTAAAAAGAATTAGTAATAGAAGAAGAAGAAAAACTATAGGTATTACTAAAGAGAAAGCAAGAAAGGCTAAGAAAAGCCCTTATAGTTTAATTTATAAGTATAAAGAAGCTAATAAAAGAGGCCTATAATACCTAGGTAACCCTAAGGGGAAGCTAGTAAGTTAAAGACTTATTACCTTACCCTAAAGAAATAAAAGCAAGGAGAGGTAAAACTTATAATCCTAAAAAGGATATTAGCCTAATTAAACTTTACATACTTATTAATAAAAACTAAGATAAGGCCTTTATTTAAGAGGTTATAGCTAAAGGGATACTAAGCATAGCATTCCTTATAGTAAAAGAAGAAGCTAATTAGAACCTTACTCTTTAACTTCACTAAGAAAGGAAGATTATAACCCTAGGAAAACCCTTTAAGTAGTCTAATTAAGCTAAGATTAATGCCCTATAAGCTTATAATATCTTTAAATTCATTAAATACAACCTAGTAAAGCACGGAGGCTATAGAATCTTCAATTCTTATATAGTCAGAGAGATTAAAGGTAAGGGAATAGCCTTACTATACGAGAAATCTTGCTTTATTATATAAGGCTATAATAATAAGGGAAAGGAATTTATCTTAACGCAATTACTAATAATATAATAAGCAAGCTAATGACTTATTATAGCTATTGCTTTATTATTAAGAAGAAGAGGCATCTACCTTTAGATTCGTAATATTACGTAAGCATACACTTAATTACACACAATACTAACAAGACTAATTATTATAAGATTACTAAAACAAATTACACACCTCTTTCTAGAAGGAATTATAATTAAATTAATTAAACCTCTTTATAGGATCACAGAGGCCGGAACCTACTAGTAGGTAACGTACTTCCATTATTATAGAGATAACCTTAATATAATAACTTTAACCTACAATCCCTGCTTATTAATTATAGCACTAAATAATAAGAACCTCTTTAGTATTATAGGAATATAAACTAATAATACATTAGGCCTAAGTAATAATAACTTCTTCTAAAAGAAAAGAAAGAGCTCTAGAAAGCTAAGTTTACTACTAAGGAAAAGTAGTAATTAACTACTAGAAATCCCCTTATTTTTAATAGCTATATCTTAACTTAGAACGCTAATAACTTATTAATTTTAACCTAAAAGAGCTAAAGTTAGAAGATTAAGGAAGTTAATTCTTAATCTCTAATAGCAAAGCAAGATTATATAGAATAACAAGCCTAAGGAAGCTATATTATAACTATATACTAACTAGAAGCTTCCTATAATTTATTAATCGTAGCTTAATACTAAGAACCCTTTGCTAATAATATTACATGCCTTAATAAACGCCTTAAATAGCAAATTAAGAATTAGTAGTAAGGACTATAATATATACCTTTAACCCTTAAGGAAGTAAAGCTCTTTATGTTTATAAATAAATCGCTTATTAATAACAAGGATTTAAGCTTATAGATTGGATATATTATTATAATTAGTAATAAGATAATGCAAGATAATAATACCTTTATTATAAAAGGTAACATTATTATATATAGCTTAATAAAGAGTAAGCGAGTTATATATAGCATGCTTGCCTCTAAATTATATAGCATGGTTTAAGGCGCAAATATTACCTACGCGATTTCTATAACTCTCTATTAGATTATAGACTAATTAAAGATACCTTAAATTCCTATAATCCTCTATACTAACTCCTTTTTATTATATAAATACCTTATAAAGCTAGGAATAATAAAAGAGAAAAGACTAATAATTAATATTATAGCCCTTTATTAATTATATAAAAGGCATAAGATTTATAAGGTAAGGTAAATTAATAGAAATAATAATCTGGCGAATATAATAATAAAGGCATTGCTAAATTTATCCCTTTTCTTTCTAATTAATTTAAATAAATTAATAATTCGTGTTAAAGGATAGGTAAAGAGACCTATAATATTAGGGGATAGGAGCCTTAATAAGGACTAATGGATTAATTTAATTAACTAATGCTATAATAGCTAATTAAAGCAGCGGATTCCTATTAAGGGATTTACTTATATACACTTTCCTTTAATTTAATTTTTATTATGTTTTTAGGCTCCTTTAGCTACGGATAAAAAGAGAGACTACTAGTGTTAGATCCTTTAGATCTTTATTAGCTTAATTATAGCTAAAGACTAGACTAATAGTAGGTCTAGTGTAATACATGTAATGTAATTAGCTGCATTAATTCGCCACCCCCTCTTCTGCCTTACTTATAGGTTTCACCCACTTTTCTATTATCTAGACCTTCCCTCTCTTCTCTCTCTTTCCTAGCTAGCTATCTATCTATTATTGACTTTAATATTACGGAATTATCCTACCTGCGCAGGCACCTTGGTGTAACCAACAGGTAGCCTTACTTATCTAATTTATATAAGAAAACCTAAGTAAAGCCTAGAAGCTTTATATATATAAGGACTTTAGTTTTAGACAGAGCTTTACACTTGTGTAGTGTAGTATTTCTTGTAGTATTTTTATTTAATTTTATATCTAGCTTATAATTAAAGCTATTATCCTAGAAATTACGTAATCTTATAAAGAAAAATTCTAGGAAAAATACCATATACAAGGGTGGGTCTAAAAGTGGACCCTCAACTTATAAATTAGAAAAACTACATTTGTAGTAAATTTTTAGTGCTAAAATGTAGTAAAATGTAGTTTTTCTAATTTACGGCCTAGGGACCCACTTTTAGACTGACTTTTGTATATGACTACACTGTAGTTTTAAAGATATCTATCTAAAAATCAAAGTTTTATATCTATATATATTTTCTAAGATTAGATATTAATTATTTATTAGAAAAAAATACTACAAGATGTAGTGTAGTGCAAAGCTCTGGTTTTAGATACCTTCTTAGCTACCTTTCTATTAATAATTTTATTATATTCCTTATCTTATACTTTATAAAATTCCTTTTCCTTTAAATAACTAGCTAAATAGTTATAATAAGCTAGAGAAAGGGAAGCCTTAATATATAAGGCTTTTCTTTACTTTTAAGTCCTAGCTTAAAGGCTATAGTAAATACTTTAAGATTATTATAATCTTATAGATTTTCTAATATTTTATAACTATTATTACTATTAGGTAAGTTAA
This sequence comes from Epichloe typhina subsp. poae, assembly GCA_030389615.1. Lineage (NCBI taxonomy): Eukaryota > Fungi > Ascomycota > Sordariomycetes > Hypocreales > Clavicipitaceae > Epichloe > Epichloe typhina. The sequence goes on from CP098313.1 coordinate 10,114,870, forward strand.
GTAAATTATTAATACTTAATAGTATATAGTTTATTAAATCTAGAAATTATCCTAGTAAATTTAGAGAAGTTAGTAAATTTAATTCTTAACTTTCTTTTTCTTTTTTTTATAATCTAGCTAATTATAACTAGTAGGAGTTTTTGCTTATTAAGGCTAATTAAGTGGTTATTATAGTAATAGAGAGTATACTATTTATAGAAGCCTTATATTAGAGCTTTTATCCTTATTATTATTAACTAGCTCTTTAAGAATATGTTTTTTAACCTCTTTTATAGTTAATAATAAGCCTCTTTCTTAAGTATAGAAAATAGATTTATTAAAAGTAATATAGCTTAATAAGAACTAGTAGCTTCTCTTTATTATTAGCACCTAAATTAAATATTACGTTAAGGAAATATATTTAGTAAGGTATTTAATATAAGCTTTTTAAGTAAGCTTTAGACTTACCTTATAAAGCTTACTTTATGTTATTATAAATGCTTTATAACTAAAGGCTTAAAGATAAGTTAAAGAGGCTTCTAGTTTCTTTAGTAAGTAACTCTATTAAAGCTTATTCTCTTTTAACTACCTATTTAATACTTATTAAGGTAATTACTAGTTAAGTAGCTTTTAAGGTATATAGTTTAAGATATAAATAGCTGCTTTAGTAGCTATAGGCTAAAGGTCTTCTAGGAAGCCTAATTATATTATAAGAGTTATTATAACCCTTATTATTACCCCCTAGACTATTTAGCATGCTTATTTTAATATAAGTAAGCTAGGCTAGACTTTCTAATAATAATACCTTTATTTATAACCTCTTCTTCTTGCTTTTTAGTCTAGAAGGTAGTCTTACTATTAGTTATTATAACTATAATATAAATACTATACACTCTTATATATATAGCTTCTAACTAATTAAAGTAAAGCATAATATCTATTTTTAAGGGAATTATAAAGATATAACATAGCCTTATTACTTTATAAGTAAAGAGAGTAATATAGTAGTCTTTATTATACCTTAATAATTAAGTAAAAAGGTTAAATAAAACTACTTAAAGTAGCCCTAAAGGTAAGGATTTTATCTAAGAAACTTATAATATTTACCTTTATACTTTAGTGGTTTAGTAAACCTTATATTTACTTATATTCCTTTTCTTTAATAAAATTTAAAGCCTTTAAAGCACTTAATCTATTATATCCTTACTTAGATATACTAATCTAGTATGCTATAGGTTTATAGATATTATTATAATAGTCTTTAGGTCTTATAAATCTCCCTTAATAGTAAAAACCTTTAATAGGCTTAAGCCTTTTATATATAGCTATATACTAATAATCTAAGTTTAAAAATCTCCTAATTACCTCTTACTAAATCTATTACCTTACTAATAAGGTTATTTTACTTTATTCCTTTTTATATAAGTAATTAAAGAGATATAAGGTTTATAAAGAATATTAGTTAGTACTAGGCCTTTAATAAGGTAAGGGTCTAGCTATTTATTAAGATAATCTAAGCTATGCTAACTCTAAGGGCTTTTATAACACTATAACCTACTTAAATTCTAGGCTACTAGCTATAATTAAGGTTTATAAACTAGTATTTATTATTAAAGATATAAATTAAGGTACTACTATTAAGTATAACTTATAATTTACCCTAGGTAAGGAAAGCCTTTATAAACTCTCCTATAGTAATAAATATAGTATTATTTTCTTTAGGTTTCTTTATATTATTATCCTTTAACTATATATTATATACCTTTTTTATATTATTAGGTTAATAATTTATTACTTCTTTTACTTTCTTTAATAGCTTTTTATTAATTTTCTAGTCCTTTATTAAGTAAAGTACCTTATAGACTTTCTATAAGTCTTTTAATTTCTTTACCTTATATTTTTTATAATATATATAGTTATCTTTCTTTACCTTCTTTTTTAGCTTTATCCTTTATTTTACTATTAAGGGTTAGCTTAGCTTTAATAGTATTATTAGCCTTTACCTAAGACTTTTCTTAGGCTTTAATTAGGTACCTAATCCTACTTATAATATTATAGAAATCTAGGACCTTTCCCTTACTCTTTACTTTTTAAATTAATAAGTTAACTTAAGCTAAGATAATAGGAAATTAAGCCTTAATAGTATTATTAATTATTTCTATAAGTAAATTACCCTTAGTAATAAGGTAGTTTGCTTAGAAATATCTCTTATAGCTAATTAAGATATCTATAAGCTATTTATTAATATTAACCCTTATAAGGTTTTATTTAATAGTTTTATTAAAATTAACTTTAGTATAATACTTAATAATATTACTTAAAGATATTATATTTCTTATAAGCTTTTTAATCTTATTATAAAAAAATATATACCTTAAGGTTATTTACTTATATTTAAAACTAAGTATAGTTATAAACTAAGTATAGTTATAAACTAAGTATAATACTCTTATATAGCCTTTATAAGACTCTAGAATTAACTATTAAAAACCTAATAATAACTACTAAGAATAGTAAACTAAGTATTATCTTTAGTATTATTAAGTTACTAAGGGTATTAAAAATAACTCTCTCTAGGTATATTATAACCTTTAGAAAAGCTTTCCTAAGGTTACTATATACTACTAGTTATAGCTTTACTACTATATAAGTATATTTAAACTCCTATAGTATTTAATATAAATAATTAACTTTATATAGCCTTTATTACCTTTCTTTTTACTAAAGTCTTATTTCCTATAAGGATTAAAGGCTTAGGAAAGTAATCTAGCTATATAATTAAATTAGGATTAATAAAGACTTAGATTTTATCTTTAATAGCTCTTACCTTAACTATCTTATACTATAGGTCTTAGTAATAAGGCTTTTATAGCTTAATAGCTAGCTTATTACTCTTAGTAAACTCCTTAGATATTATAAGAATACCTATAGTATTATTATTATTAAATTAATAAATAGTAGTATTAATCCTAGTATACTAGGGTTACTTAATTATAATATTAATAAATTAGGCCTCTCTTTTACTATATATATACTAATTATTTAAAGATTAAATAATTAGTTAATTTAAAAAGAAAAGTACTAATTTAGAAGAAAGGTATAATTATTATAAACACTATATAATTACTACTATATTAAACTATAAAGCTAGGGTTTAATATAATTACCTTTATTAAGTTATTTAACCTTATAAAAGAGTATAAACTATAGCTTAAATACCTAAGTACCTTTACTATTAGTAAGGTACTTATATAGTACTAAAATATACTATAAAGTTATAGAGGTCTTAGAAAATAACTAGCTAGGGGTAGACTCTTGTCTTAGCTAGTTAAGTAGCGAGACTATCGTGCGGCCGGGATCAATTATGCCCTTGTGGGTGCAACACATGCCCCATCGAACGATTCGATGGATCCACCCACCCCCACTTGCCACCTCAACGTCACGCCGCTCTCGAAACGAACGAGACGAGTCCTCTGGAAGCATACAAAGAACAAAACCTCCATTCGCCCTCATCATGGCCAAGCCGCGCTTGATCATACTCATTCGGCACGCCCAGTCTGAAGGCAACAGTACGTATTCTTACCTGCTCCCAGCTCGCAGCTCTCAGCTCTCAGCACCGACCAACAAAGTCACCAGAGGACGAGGAACGAGGATGAGGCCGAGGCCCCCTTCCCCCTCAGTCAACGGCAAGCCCTTGGCGAGAACACAGCTGACCCATTCGTCCTCAACTCGAGCCAGAGAACCGTGAGATTCACCAATTCGTTCCCGACCACCGAGTCAAACTCACGCCCGACGGCTGGACCCAAGCCCACGACGCAGGCCGCCGACTCAGAACCCTCCTGCGACCAGACGACACCCTCCAGATCTTCACATCGCCGTACCGCCGGACCCGCGAGACCACAGAGGGGATCCTCGCGACGCTGACGTCTGACGATCCCGAGCACTCGCCCTTTCAGCGCGACAAGATCAAGGTCTACGAGGAGCCGCGGCTCCGCGAGCAAGACTTTGGCAACTTTCAGCCATGCAGTGCGGAAATGGAGCGCATGTGGCAGGAGCGTGCCGACTATGGGCACTTCTTCTACAGAATCCCCAACGGCGAGAGTGCGGCAGATGCGTACGATCGTGTGAGTGGCTTCAACGAGAGTCTGTGGCGGCAATTTGGCGACGATGACTTTCCCAGCGTCTGTGTTTTGGGTATGTATTTACCAGCCTGCTCCCTCGCCACTTGCGCATAGCATCATGACATGTTTGTTGGGGAGCCATCGTGTGTTACTCGGGAGTAAACAGAAAGCAAGAGAAGAATGCGACCAATGCGTCATGGAATCATGAGCTAACTGCGGCCCTCCCCTTCTCCCCCTCTTCCCCCGCTCCGCAGTCACCCATGGCCTCATGTCCCGCGTCTTCCTCATGAAATGGTATCATTTCACCGTCGAGTACTTCGAAGACCTCCGCAACGTGGACCACTGCGAATTCCTCCTCATGCGCAAGGAGCCCAACGAAAAGTACCTTTTGGAAACCAAGCTCCGGACGTGGTCTGAGCTCCGCAGAGAGAAAGCCCCCCGCGAGAGCAGCAGCAAGGACAGCAGCAAGGACAGCAGCACAGGCACAGGCACGAGCACGCACGCGCCCGAAACCAACACGGACCCGAAACTCGAACGAAACCGCACCTTTGTCGTGACCCGTCGATGGGGCGGGTGCCCCGACGGTTGCAACCACTCGAATCACTACAAGAAGCGCCACGACCTGGAGGCACTGCGGCAAAAGGACAACGAACGGAATGGCCATGACGCCCACAACCTCATCAACAACGGCGCGTCCGGAACGACCATTGCGGCAAGGAGGCATCGGCACAAGGCCACGGCCAGCATGGGCGACGGCGACGACGAACAAGAGAAGAAGCACACGTCCTCCTCTTCCTCAACCACAGCAAACGCAAACGCCTCCAAGAGCAGCAGCGGCCGCGACGGCGGCACCCTCGCCGACGAAATCGTCTCCTCCCCCGACGGCACACCCTCCTTCATCACGGCAGAAGACCGCCTGCGCAGCCTCAAGTCTCCTCCCCACCGCCATCACCCCCACGTCGGCCGCGACTTTGGCGGCACCTACTCGGGACACGGGTCCTCGGCCGCAGGCAGTGGCAGTGACAGCGACAGCGACACGGCCTCGTGCGACGAGAGAGCCACGCTGCAGCGCGGGAAGCTCCTCGGCGCCGGACACGCAGCGGACGCGAGCGATGATGGTCTACGGCGCGCAGCCCGGTACGCAAGCCGTCTGGGCGATGCGCCTCCCCATATTACCGGCCAAGATGCCGATGATCTAGAAAGGGCGGAGAAGGAGGATCGGAGTCTGCGCGGCAGCGTCTACTGATTGATGCCTAGGGTGCATTGCAATCAAAGGCAGAGCGATGATATGGGCGTCTTCTTATTTCCTTTTTTCTTTTCCTCCCCGGCATGTCATGGCGTTTTGGAAAGGGGGACAGCAAACTGTATAGATTGAACAGCCCATGGCATCAGCGGACTAACCTGTCCACCGAGACAGCGCACTGAAATACACATACGATAATACCTGCAGAACCGACCTTTGCCATCCTCGGCAGTGCCAGGCAATGCCGCTCTGTCCGTGACACATTTGACTTCACAACCATTGGAAAATAAAGAAAGAGCAAGCTGTTCGCCATGCCTGACAGCTAGATATCTCATCCTAATTCCATTCCCATGCAATGACTTTTTCCCGCACCCCTGCCTGAGGCAAGCAATGTCGCTACGCCCATACATAATTCGACACTTGAGGGAAAAGGGCAAAAAAAGGGAATAGAGAACCCAAGGCACAAGTCTTTGCTGGAGACGTTGGACGAACAAGGAAAAAAACAAAAAAAAGATGAAACGAGAAAACCATCATGAAAAGTGGAAACCCAGATACTATAGCTTTGCTGCTCTTGGGCCAACACGGGCAGAGCCCTTTCATTACGCACAGCGACGGGTTTGCTCATGCTCTCTGCCCAGTATGACGGTGAATATATAAAGGATATAAGAGCAAGCCCAATACACAAGGCATATCCCTTCCCGCATCACTTGTGATGCTCGAAACAGAAATACATAAACAGACGGGCAAAAAAAGACTGCTTTCGTTTCTTCATTATCGGGAAACCCTATTCCTTTTTTTTTTTTTTTTTGGCCGTTGTGTCGTGTCCGACCGCGCAAAAAAAAAAACGTCACTGTTCCCGACATGTGCTCGATTGATTCTCTCCATTGTTCGCCTAGATGCGACTTCCAATCTCATCGTCAATGCCTTTCGTGTCGCGTTCTGCTGCTTCTCTACAACGCGAGCAGACTCGCATTACTTCTCCAACCCTTCTGCTTAAAGGGTATAGGAACAGGGAATGGAAAAAGTGCAAACGCAAGGTGCAAGAAAGAAGATGAACAAATAAAATACAGGCGGCGAGGGGAAAGAAAGCACACATTTTCTCACACACGAGGCCAAGAGCGCTGGACTGGAGTAACACTCCCTGAACTTTAGAAGAACTTGGCCATGGCCCTGCTTAGGTCGATGAAATCGACAGGTTTGGTCACGTAGTCGCTGAATCCGGCCGCGACGCATTTCTCATGCACATCCGACATGACATTGGCGGACAACGCAATGATGGGCATCTTTGGCAAGCCAGAGGCCCTTTCCCACTCTCGTATCTCACGACAAGCTTGGTAGCCGTCTTTTCGAGGCATGTGCAGGTCACACTGGGGTCAAAAGTCAACCTTGATGCATGTGTGTGCATGTTCGAACCTTTGGCGGCGTTCGTTGGGGACTGTTGAGAAACTTACCAAAATCAGAGAGTAGTACTTGTGAGGCTTGGACAGTACAATCTCTGTGCACTCGACGCCATCGACCGCCACCTCGACGTCGACCCCTATCTTTTTCAGGTACTTTTTGAGGACTTTTTGATTTACGGGATTGTCCTCGACGAGCAAAACTCTGTAGCCCTTGTTGCCCATGCGTTTCTCAATTTCTTGATAGCTGGCCTTTTGGCTCTCCACCATCTGCTGTGCCGTGGATCGGTTCCTGTCGACACTCAGGTCCTGGACTTTGTCCGGGTCGAATATCACGGCAAATCTCGATGGCTTGACTGGTTTGTAGATGAATGTAGTCATGTTATCCGTCAGCAGTCTTTCATGTTTGGTGTCGGTTGCCAGTTTCTGTACCGCTTGTCGTTGCACGGAATCCGTAAGTACCACAATCGTCGTTCCTTCAACCTTTTGAGATTTGGTGATCTGATCCATGACATTGATGATGGCTTCCGCCGAGGCCAGGTTGAGAACAATGTGTGTCAAGGCGATCGGGTCATCTCCGCCAATAAAAGGTTCGGCTTCCTCGACAGTGCCAATGGCCGTGATCTGATGTGGGACATCCTTTGGCAGCGTCATCTCGATATGTTGAGTCGTGGCTTCTCGGCTGTGGTGTTGCGGACAGATAATCAGAATCGAGTACATGGGAGGCCTGAAGTCACCCAGTGACCGTGGACTCTTCACCTCCGGCGTTGCCTTTCGGGACGGCGAGCCTCTATCCGGAGGCATCTCCAGTTTCATCTGGCTCAGGTCCTGTCCGCTGGCCTTGGCGGCCTCACTGAAACGGGCCAGTCCGGCATTCCCAGGCGTCGATGAAGGCGAGCCGGTGAGGCGTCTCACAAGTCGGGCTTGGGCGTCGGGGCTGCCGGCGGCAAGTGCAGACAAGGGGCCCGAAAGCGCACCCGTGACTTTGGAAACGACGCCTTCCTTGGAGCTGTCGCGTACTGGATCCATGATAGACATCGTCGCCTTGCTTGCCGGAATCATGCTCTCCGACAAGTCCTGCCTCGAAGCAGCAGACGCCGACGAGGCTGGGCTTGCGGGACTGTTGGGATGGTCCTCGGCCGACGGTAGCGTGAATTTTGCAGTAAAGGTAAACGTCGATCCTTTTCCAGGGACTGCAGTGCCTTCCATTTTGCCGCCATGCAGCTCCACGAGCTGGCGTGAAATGACAAGGCCAAGGCCGCTTCCACCGTGCTGTCTGGTGCTGCTACCATCAATCTGACTAAAGGGTTTGAAAATCAAATCTGCCTCCTCTTTCGTGAAGCCTCTTCCAGTATCTGTAATGGCGAACTGAAGCACAATTTCGTTCTCGTTGCACACCGCAGGATCGTCTTCCGTGTATACCTTGCATCGACTAAATACTTCGCCTTCCGAGGTGAACTTGATGGCATTGCCTATGACATTGAGCAAGACTTGGCGTATGCGGACCTTGTCGCCCTTTACCCATGCCGGCACATCCGCCTCGATGAGATAATTCAGTTCCAGACGCTTCGCAATGGCCATGGTAGATACAAGCTCGTTGACGTCTTCGATGAGAGATCGAGTATGGAACCATTCATACTTGAGCTTCATCATGCCAGCGTCCACTTTGGACAAGTCCAGTATGTCGTTGATGATCATGATTAGACTGTTGGCGCTGGTCTGAATAGTGTTGGTATAGTCTCGTTGCTCTTCGTTCAGGGTGGTATCCTGCAGAAAGCTCACCATGCCCGAGATACCAATCAGCGGCGTCCTAATCTCGTGAGACATGTTACTCAAAAATCGGCCCTTCGATTCCATGGCTTCCTTCAGCTTCGTCTCCAGAAGCTTGTGATCGTTGATGTCTGTGGCTGAGCCAAAGTATGAGCTGGCCCCTCGTCCGAAATCGAGCGTGTCAATCTCGACGCAACGAATGAGATGCCACCGGTAGTCGCCGGTTTTGGACCGAAGGCGAACCTCTGTGGTGTAAGACAGACGGCCGCTCGTGTCTGTCGCCACTTTGATGATGCCTTTACGTGCTAGCTCAGTAAGCTCCGCGGTAGGAAGTGTGTATGAGGACTCGCTGCTGCCAGAGCTGCTCGCTCTCGATAGCGCTGGTTGCACGTTGCGCAGCGAGGACTTTCCAAAATCTGCTGGTTGGCGCAAAGTCTCGCCCACGCCTCCGTGCGTTGGGGTTGCCGTTTTGCCTGATGGCCATGTGCCATGGTGGCCTGTTTTATCCACCGGCGAGGGTGTATCGGACGGCTTTGTCGCGCGGTCGACGGGAATCCGACATCTTACTAGATCGTCAGGATGTACATGGTCCATGAATCCCAGACCAAGCGCATCTTCAAAGCTCTGTCCCGTATAGGAGAGCCACTGATCATTGGCAAAAGTGATGCCGTCATCCTCCGTGGCAGTAAAAATGATTTGCGGAATGAGATTGGCAAGTAATCTGTGTTTAGCCTCTGATGCCTCGATTTCCTCTTGTCGAGCCGCCTTCAGCTCCGCAATGTGCTGATCATGGATGTCCATGTACGAGCCTAGAAACTGCATGATGACACCCCTCTTGTCCTTGGAAGCCACAGCTCGCGCATAGAACCAGCGGTACGCTCCGTCGAAGCGTTTGATGCGTACACTGCGTGAGAATTGCTCTCCAGTCCGCAAAGAATGACCCCATGCCTTGAGATACCCCTCCCTGTCATCGGGATGGATACTTCCCCAAGGGTCGGCCGAGAGATCTGCGACGGTTTGGCCTCGGTATGACAAGAATCGACTATTTACCCATACCGTCTCCCCGGTTTGGGGCAAGGAAACAAAAACGTGAGCAGGCAACGAATCCAAAATTAGGCCCTTGAGCCGATCTGATGGCGGAGGCATGTCTCCCACCATGGACGGTGAAGAGCCGCTTCGGGGCGGCGCCGAGGGTGTAGGAGGCATCTTTGTCGACACGCTCGAGCTTGGAGGAAGGGACTGGAACGTCGACGCGAAATCAGCACCATAACTATGCAATACAGTGTGATGGGCACGGTCCGCTTTGCCAGGCTCGGGGCTCCTATCGGCGGTTTTTTGTCTAGACGTAGTGGCAGTAGTAGTAGTAGTAGAAGTCCCGGCGGATGAATCTATCGCACAAGCCTGGCCGCGGGCTAGGCCGCTGCCATCTTTGGGGGCCCTGCTCGTTGTGCTAGCACCAGCAGCCCCGAAATAACCCCCGTCGGTCATTTGCTCTGGGCTGGAGGCTTCATTTTCGAATCTCACGCCAGAAAGAGACGGAAGTTCTTTTTCGCCGCCGGGAGAATTGCCCTTGGAGGCGGCGGCACGTGCTCGTTCTCTTCCGGGTGTCGAAAGTTCTTGCTTTGACGCCAGCTTTTGCTTGCTGGCAAAGTAGCTCCCCACAGCCTGAGACCCTGCTGAAGGGCTGCCGGGAGGCTGTCTTCTGTCCATGAAATGGCTTAGAGAACCGTGTTCCCATCCAGGTGTCGCCATTGGAGACGCGGTTGCGCTTTTTGAAATGGCAGAATAATCGCTGGGACTCGTCATACTTCCGCCGAGGGAGTTCTGCTGGGGCGCGTTTGCCGCTAGAAACATGGCGCTCTCGGCATGATTGGCGAAAGGCGCGACCGCCCCGAAGCCCGTAATCGAGGGCCTGCGCCGCTGGATTCCAGCCAGTTCGGTTTCGAGGTTACTATAGTGGCGGCAGAGCGAGAAGGAGGTTGCCATGTGTGGCGCCAGGCATTCTAACGAATGCCTCAGATTAGACGGGTACGGTATAATGGGGCTTAGTATGGAGAGGATTGCAATTGGCGCCGACTTGTTCCGTTTCAGTTGCTCCGGTGTAACACGACCGGATTCTGGTGGAACTTTGCGATCAGGCGGGCTTTCGTCTTTGGCTCGCGGTTGAGATTTTGATTCCAGCGCGGCAGCATCTAGTCTGAAGGCTCGCATAGGCTTGGACAGCAGAACGTGTTTCAGCGGTATGTGAAGGACAGTCCATGAGTTATCTACACCGATAGCCTTGGGCGGCCGCATCCCGATATAGGTGGAAGGAGGCGGGCCAGGATTGAAGGAATCTTCATCGACCATGGCATCAGTGAAGAAAGGATTCTCCTTGGGATCGTTTCGAACAGCGGGTGACGGCGCCGGCGATTGCGACCAGGGAGATGGCGGCGCTTGTTCATACTCTTCGTACTTGGGTGTCGTCGGTCGGCGATTCTCGTCATCAAGACACGATGCAATTGTTTTGGCCTTGTCGCTACTGGCTCCTTTGGTGCGTGGAGTACCGGGCAGAAGGGATGATAGTTTGGAGACGGACTCGGTGCGTTGCTTTTTGGGCCGCTTCGGGTCTGAGCCATGCCCTTTCAAATTTGGATGGTGGTGATCACTTCCCTGATCTGGGTCGGAGTCGGTTCTGGGGAGATACGGACATGTCCGAGTCAAGGCAACGGGATGGCCACGCTCGAGCACTCGCATGATGCCTGTATGATCGATCAAGGGGTCAGCTTCGTAGTCGAGCGCCTGTAAGACGGGCAAGACGCGACCCTGTCCCTCGTAGCGTGCCATGAACGGTGCCTCCCAGCTGGGGATCTTTGGCTGCACATCGGCAGCTGCGTCATGCTCGTCCAACGCATCCTTGTTCAGCTTGGTGTAGTCGTCCTCGAGTTCCGCTGCGACGCGAGGTGAAGGATATTGTGTTTTGCTTCTTGTCAGATTAGTCGGCCGTTTGAGCGGCCCCATGGGAACTCGTTCTCGTGAGTTTGGCTGGTTGTCCTCAAAGGCAGTGAAGGAATGGCGACTTCGTATGCCTGGTCGAGAGAGGCCGGTGGAGCCAGGCGTAGCATCGTCAGACGCAGCCATACCGTCCGAGGCAGCCTCGTACTCGCTGCTTTGAAAGGCACTGCTTCCTTTTGCCATGTAGCCCAAGCTGAGCTCATCCTCTTGGTGTGCATTGAAACTGGCTCTCTGACCCCAAGGGACATTTTCTACGTCAGTGGTGTCGGCAGGAACGGCCAGGGTCACCCTCTCTGCTTTGTATACATCTCTCATGATTTGCACCACCGTGTTCCACCAGGCATCCAGTCCAGGCTCCGCGGATAGCATTAAAGACAGATCATAGAGGCTAGGGGTAGAAAAGTCCGAGTTGTGAGGATAGTTCGAGGTCCCTGGGGGCTCGAAAGCAAAAGTAGACGCCGGCGTAGAAGACTCTGACAATACCTTGTCCAGCATTCCCCGATACTCAAACGAGGGCGCCGTCTGCTGTCGTGATGGGGGGCTCGCGGGTGGGAGCGACATGAATTTGGAGAGCTGATGGGGGAAACCTTGCATTCGAGGGAAAGGATATGAGGGGGTCTGCGCGATTGCGGCTGGTGTCATGCCACCGCGCACAGTGTTGCCAGATTCGGTTGATGATGAGGTGAGGGTGGCTGCCAATATCGGCGAGGTCAAAGTAGCACCTTCCTCCGCAATGGGGGACACTCGTTCCTTTTCTGACTGAGCCATGAGCAGACCTCTGGCGGAAAGTTCGCGGAGCTCAAGATCGCGAGCCAATCTAGCACGGTAGTCATTGGATTGCGACTGAGACATGGCTGTAGTATCGGGATTTTGCGTCGATTCTTCCGTGACAGATATGCTCTCTGCCGGCTCTGAGACGATGGGACCATCACCGGAGATGGTAACAGGCTGGCCACCTTTGTGGTTCTGCTCTTTAGAACGCTGCCACTCTCGCTGGCCCCTGCCCGACGCGTCGAACGGCGAAGAGAAGGGGTAGCTGGGGCGGCGTTGAGCCATTATGCTGTGCGCATTCCCAGTCGACACGGCTGCTGCTTCTGCTGCTTCTGCTGCTTCTGCTTCTTCTGCTGCGACTAGCAAGCTGTCCGGACTCAATCCATCTCTCGACGAATCGCTTATTCTGTCGGCTCGCTTGTGCCCCGTTGGTGACGTGGAAGAGGGGGGAATCGAGTTGCCAGTGACAAAGGTCGAAGCACCAGCCCCAGCGCCCGTACGCGTCGGTCGCGCTCGCAAAGGATCAGAACGTGTCGACGTGGATTTGAAAGAGGCGCCAGCTACAGGATCATGGCTTCGCATGCCTCATATGAGAGGGCTGGAGGTCGGTGGCAAGTCGAGTCGGCAAGCGGATATGTGCATGAGGTCACAGCCAGGGGAGTGTGGTGTATGCGCGGCGTATGCACGGTCTGGTCTCGCGTTGCAGTCGTGGTCGAGGGGCCAGTGCAAATGCACGGCGGACGGCGGACAGGACGTGCTGTTTGTCCTGTTAGAGCTGTTAGGGTTGACAACGAAGAGGGCAACGTTCGTCGGCAAGAGAAGTCGGGTCAGAATGGGAAGAGAGGCAGCGTCTGATGGTGAAAACAAACGGTGAAGATGGCTGTTGGAATAAGGTAGGGGGGCCAGGACAAATGACGAATAGCGCGGGCGACGTCAGTACATAGGTACGCAGCAGCAGCGGGAAGGGTCAACGGCAGGTAAGTTTTGCCCGGGCTGGCGGGCCAGGCCCAAATCGTTTAGCACCGTGTCAACACCTCACTGACAGTCCTGACTCGTTTTGGTAAAGCTAGCTAGACTTGGCACCCGCCAATTGCCATTACTGTTATATGTTCGGATCTCCGTGACGACGGCCTTTTTTTTTTTTGTATTAGGCCAATTTTTTCATTCTTCATTCTTCATCCTGCAATGCAAGTCACGTAAGACTAGGCCCAGTTTGAATCGTTGCAGTTATGGGGGACGTGGTCCGAGAGTGCGCAGCAAAGTCAACGTGGGACATGGAATTTCTGCTGCGCGTCCTGAGGGATGTGATATCAGGACTTCGGAATAAATAGCACGCAGGTCCCCCTTGCAAATACTCAGCCTTCCACCCGGTGGAGAGCCAGGCGAGCTCGCCACGAGGGTATCATGAGCACCTAAACTGTTTTGGGGAATGCTCTGGTATTCCGCAGACAGGTGGTTTGCACAACTAAGAACACACATGCATCATGATGATGACCATCATGTTCCTTTTGTTCACGACGAAGTCACGGGCTATTGCTTGTTCCGGGCACACAGCTTTCCGACGTAACGCTGCACTGCACTGCACTGCACTGCACGATGGGTCGAGCAATGCTTCTTTTTAAAAAAAAAATTGCCCAATGTGGGTGAGTACGGAGGACATCATTAATAATAAAGGGGTAGCCCACTGCCGACTGTTGGCGCTAGCAGAGGAGGAGCTGCCAAGAGGGGGGTATGACGTAGCCATCAGCACGGACCAGTAACACTGCCAGCTGCTCACAACAGCGCCAGTGTGGCCAAGTTGGCGATAGATTCCTCAACACCCACGAGAACGAGGACTCTTGATAATTTGTGTCGACATAGGAGTGGCCTCTTCTTCCTCGACAGTATACGGATCCGTTTGAAATTTTATAGAAGTTCGCCGCCGCCGAGGACCAGAAAGTAGATCATCGGAACCATGTCGAAATGTTTTCCCACGCGCATCCAGTTTCAGCGGCTGTTCCGAGGCCGTCGAGCGGCTATTACTCGATGCTCGGTACTCGGTATTCGGTACTCGGTACGCGCTGGCCAAATGTCACGCCACAGTGGCAGGTAAATTAGCACCTTCCGACTTGTCGTCTTTGTTAAGATCTAATATCACACAAGTTACAACTACTCGGTATGAAGTACGAGTCACGCTTGCCATGCGCATGAGAGCTTCATCTCCGTGACAGGGCCGCTTTTCCTAATTCTGCATCACTCCAAAGAAGCATGTACGTAGTCCGTACATTCAATCACCTGATGCGCCTCGGCATAGTGTTCCAGCACAAGAGCTCCATACATGTAGAAATTGTTGTCCACAACAGTCCTGTCCTACGGGAGCCTGATTGTTGCTCGCTTGTAATGTTCTCTGCGGCCCACACGCTCGTTTCTGTCTCAGGGAATCCTTCGTCTTATCTTCAACGTGGTATATGTTTGACGATGCAAAGGCCCTTTGTATCAGGTATTTAAAGACCTGCGCGTCCCGGACGCCCGGGCTGGCGTCAATAAGCGGTCCACATGTTTGAGCAACGCAGAAGGCATGTCAAGAGATCCGGATTTGACGGATGCTGCTTTTGTTGGGCGGCATGAAAGTAGCGCATGAAAAGTAGCCAAGAGGAAATGAACAAACAGGGAAAGCGCTAAACCGTTTAGGAAAATTGTTCCCTGCTGGCTGGGAATCAAATGGTCTCACCGGAGCGATCTCGGTCAAATCGGCGATCTGACTAAAGAAAGGGCAATCTGCTGCAGCCCTATGCAAACATGTCCGGTTGCCCTTGAAGACAAGTGCATCTACAATGACAACGATGAATGTCTACAAAGAGTCCATGAAAGCATGTTGACTCTCAAATCAAAACAAAACAAAACAAAGATGAGCGGCTCTATTGGTGGGGATTTTCAACAACGGCAACTTGCAGGGATTTGGGGCGCATCTGTTGCCGGGAGAGTCATTTTAAAAGGGGCGAGCCACGACTGCAGTATCACCAACAAGATAATGATTGTATTTGGCCAAGCCCGCAGCTTATTTGAGGGAAGACAAAGCTGCACGACAACTGGCCGAGAGAGACATTGGCATCAAGCCACGCCGCATTTTGCGCGCCTTTGTCATGTCGCACCGGTGTCAAGTTGATGTCATCAGCAGATGGGAAAGAATGCGTCACTACATGTGTTGGATATTGCAGCCTCACATCTCAGGCGTCACTTTTGCAGGATGCAGCTCAACACGACGGCTTCCATATCGACGTCTGACTTGACAAATGCGGGGTGGTTCTTGACGGTGATGGGCGCCCAGTATGCGGAGCGGAGGACATGATATGACAGGTCATTTCATTGCAGTGTTCCTTGGCGTAGACCAGTGCTGGAACAATCATCGAGGAGGACGTGACTTGGATATATGTATTTCTCTAAGAAACATGTCGGAGATATCTCCAAGTGACGCCATCATGTCAACAAGGATTGTTGTATACTTCCTTTCTTTGAAAGCAGCAGGAGCGTGTGTTGACTGTAAGCTAAATCGGGTTCATGTGGAATGGAATCAAATGAGAGGCCAAACGACAACTCAAATTGAATTTTAACATTCTTTTGCTCACTGGTTGTGGCCAATGCATCGGATACGGGTCGTCGCTATTAATGTAGAGGCTCAAACAGCTGTCCATCTATCTCACTGACTTCAATGATGCACGTGACCCCACCTTGCCGCCAGACGCGCTCGCGGTCCATCTGTGTGGTCCCTTGTTTTCTTGTTTAATAATAGGCTACGAAACCCGGTCGCAATCACGAGTCTGGCTGGGTTCACACAAAAAACAAACATCAAACAACCAGATCCCCATCCTCATCCCCATTGTCTGCTAACAGCCACCCTCGCAAAACTCAGTCAAGTCGAGCACCCTTCTCCAGAGTCCTGAAAACACGATTCGTCTCATGCGTCGTCGTCGCCGTCCAACTCCATGCCATCTTCCATTCATGGGTCGCTGCCCCCACGGCACAAGTCGACAACCCCAGCCACGAATGCCCTCGACGACGACGCTGGTCTGACACAGTCGCTGAGCCAGCTCTCCATCACGAATGAACTCAATCAGTCAAAGCTGCCGTCTTCTCGCCGCGCAAGTACCGCGTCAAACACCCCCCTTAGACCTCCGCCTCAACGCTCACCCTCCGCCACGCCTCGACCCCGAAATCCGTCCCGTAGTCCTTCCAATGGTTCGAGTTCTAGGAGAGGCTCCCGCGCTGGGACACCTACATTACTTCGCAAAGCCTCCATGAATTCTCTGCATTCTGCTAGTGGCACCGCGTCCGGAAAATCCTTGTCGCGACGAGCAAGCCATGGCCAGCTCATGTCACCGACGACTTCGAAATCGACACCTGAGGAAGAGAAGGCCCCGGTAACGGCCAACTCGATTGCGAGCGACTACTTCCGAGCCGAACTCGAGGCCCATCATGGACCCATTGCCACCCTCTCAACAGATACGATTGTGATCCTCAACGATGCAGTGTACGGCCACAGGTTCTCCCGTCCTCGCACATCGCGTAGTGCTCTGAGCACCATAGTGGAACGTCCTGAGAGGATCAAGGCATGCGTGCTGGGCGTTTCGACGGCTTACGTACGTTTGGGTGGTCGGCACTGCCAAGGTCGATTGCCTATTCATCCCAAGAGGAACCTACTTGACATCGATGGCATACCATTCCGCATTCACAAGACCACGAGGCGATTGCCCTTGTCGTCGCCAGCCGTGACCAATGTCCATGGCACCAAATGGATGGAGGAACTGAAACTGATGTGCGAGTCTGCTGAATCGACGTTGGCCATGGGGCGCAAGGAGCTTCAACGGCGGGATGTTGCTGGAGGTGCCGACGACCCTGTTCCGCAACAACTCCATGAAGGCGACTTGTATCTCTGCGCGGAGTCGCTCAACGCCATGGAGGGCGCTTTGGGGGCAGTCTGTGAAGCCGTCGATACTGTGTTCGGAGATGGACCTCGCAGAGCTTTTGTCGGCGTGAGACCTCCCGGGCACCACTGCTCCGCGTCTCATCCTTCTGGTTTCTGTTGGGTGAACAATGTCCATGTAGGTATCATGCATGGTGCCCTACATCATGGACTCACACACGCGGCCATTATCGACTTCGACCTTCACCATGGCGATGGGTCCCAAGCCATCACTTGGGACCACAACTCTCGGGCCAATGCCGCCAAGAAGAACGAGGCTCACTGGAAGAAGACCTCGATTGGCTACTTTAGTTTGCATGATATCAACTCTTATCCTTGCGAGTGGGGCGACGCAGAAAAGGTGAGGAATGCCAGCGTATGCATAGACAACGCCCATGGCCAGTCAATCTGGAACATTCACCTGCAGCCCTGGAAAACAGAGCAGGATTTTTGGGCACTGTATGAATCAACGTATAGCGTCTTGTTGGATAAAACACGCAAGTATCTAAGGGAACGGGCGCTGAAAGTACGAGACACGAACCAAACCCCAAAAGCCGCCATCTTCTTCTCTGCTGGTTTCGATGCTAGCGAATGGGAGGGGGCGGGGATGCAGCGTCATCAAGTGAACGTACCAACCGAGCTCTACGCTCGACTAACCCGAGATGTTGTCAAGCTGGCCGCCGAGGACGGACTGGCTGTGGATGGAAGAGTCATCAGCGTTCTTGAGGGCGGATATAGCGACCGTGCTTTATACTCGGGCATCCTAAGTCACTTGAGTGGCATGGTTGGGAAAAGTGAACCTTTGATAAAGACGGAGCAGGAAGACAGCGGCCTTGGGTACGAAATGAGCCAGAGAGCCGGCCTCGTCGATATGGGCGTTGGCCATAATAATACTGAGCCAACGCCTTCACGGATGTCAATTTGTCCTTATAACCCGTCGTGGTGGGCGAGCGGTCAACTGGATCAGCTCGAACAGCCTGCAGAGCCACCATCGCCACCAAAGAAATCACGGAATTCCACACCCCCCACGTATTCATCACCAACACAAGCTTCTGCAGCAAGAGTGACAGACCCGGTTAAGATGCGACGGAGTCTGTCTAGCTTATCTACGGGGCAACCGAGGGTGATGCAACGACCACCCTCGCCTCCGCCCCCGGAGGTGTCATGGGTCGTTGCTGCCAAGGAGCTATGCAATATACTGATTCCCTTGGATCGCCAGACAGACAGCCACAAGGCAGAAGAACTCAATGCGGAGGCATCCCGGGCTCGGCGGGATCGACAATCCCTATTGCTCGGACTCCCTCCTCCACCTCCACCTCCGCCTCCTGGGGCCGATCGATCATCATCGAGAATGTCGTTGCGCGAGAGGCGGGCGAGGACCATAGGCCCCATCGACGAAGAAACCAGCGAGACGCTGCCAAGGACGAGAAGAAAGCCGGTCACTACCCCAGTAGCCTCTCCGATAAAGGTAAAGCGCCTTCTTGCGCCTTCTTCAATCATATGCGTCTGTTGATGACAAGACAAATCTTTGCTGACTTGTATGGCGCAGACGATCAGGAGCACACCTCAACCCAATGTAACCCAGTCTGCGAGGAGATCGACTCGTCGTCTCAGTGCCGCCTCTACCACCCCCCTGAGTCCTCCGAGTGAGGAGGAGTCGCTGTCCATGCCGCCGGTTCCGGCAACAGCTCCCGCCCCGAGGCGAACGACAACCAGCCGACCGGGTTCCCGGGCAGGCAAAGCGCAGAGTGGTGGCGAAGTGCCTTTGCAAAAGAACAGGGGTGCGCCAGTCCGTAAAGAAGCGGCTGCTAAAGGGCCCCGATCTGTGAGAAAAACAAGCACGCCGGCCAGGGCGGGCAAGCAGCCCGTTCTTGTCGGTGCCGACACCCCGACGCCATGCACCGGTCTCCCACTCAGCGTTGCGGGCAACGACGCAAAGGCAGACATGGACAACCTTGCCATGGGTGTGAAGAAGATTCGAATCAACCTGATCACGCAATCGCAAAAGGAGGCAAAGATGAGGACCAAAGACGTGGCGACAGACAGTGCTGCAGGGGAAAGGGGAGTTGATCACGCCTCGGCCATTATCGAATCAGAGAAAACACCGTCCCCTGTAGGTATGTCTTCAATACCCACGGTTTTGGTAGGGCCATCTGCTCTGCCTGCGTCGTGCGCCAGCGAACCTCTCCAAGCACCAGCACCGCCGACCCCCTCGTTAAGCGGAGGAGTGCCCACCCCAGCAGAAGCTCTCTACACATCATCATCAGGCACATCTTCTCCGACGCCTGCTCCGTCGCTCCTCGCAGGCAGCTCTCCCAACATGCCTCATGTTGCCATACATGCAGCAAGCGACACGAGCGACATGTTCATTCCGTACCAGCCCGAGGGCTCCGAAGCCGTGACGCTGGTTCCCCAAGAACCCCTCAAATGGCTTCCACCAAACGTTCCGGCTCCATCGGCTTCGACGCCCACGGGCGCGCCCACACCAGTACCCAAACCAAGCGGGCTATTCAAGTACCAACACAACTCTGGGATTCCGTTCGCCCCGAGGGCAGACAAGCCTGCTCATAACACATCAGGGACCGCGGGCAACGAGAGCCAGCCGTAACACACAGTTCGGGGGGTTTTTTTTGGTTTTTTTTTGGCTCTTATCCTTTTAATCACCCGGACGACGAATAATAGGGAGGAGGTGCCGCAGCCGATGAGCACTGGATTCGACATGGGTGGAGATACCCCTTTCACACAAAGATTTAGTGTTTATAGAAGCGAAAAATCTAAATCATTCCCAATACATCGTTTTACAACTCATCCAAGTCGTTGCTCCAGACCTCATTCGCGCATCGCTCACACGAATACGTCAAGACGGGAAGTGTTCTCTGAAGACGTCGAGCGGGACCGCCCTGTCCACAAGCGAAGCCTTGTCGGGGTCGTCGCCGGGGTGGAGCTGGCGCTCAAAGGTCCACAGGTTCTTGACGCCGAGGGTCTCAAGGTAGGATAGGCCGCGGGCGTAATTTGTGGCGACCTGGGCGACGCCGTGGCAGTCATCTGACATTGTGAATTTGCCGTCTATTTTGATCCATTCCTGGGGGGGGGAATGTTAGAATCAAAGATGGAGATGAAGGGGGTGATGAAGGGGGGGATGTTAGAATCAAAGATGGAGATGAAGCGGGTGATGAAGGGGGGCATGTTAGAATCAAAGATGGAGATGAAAGGGGAAAAGCGAACCTCGGCAATGATTCTCCCGGGATACGGCTCCTCGAGGCCCTTTCTCAGCGCCGCCGTATTCAACTCCAGCCAACCGCCCTGTTGCCGGACGAGGCTCAAGTTCCGCAGGATCCTCGCCCAGACGCCTGTCCACGGCCTCACGTCCCGGCCTGGGTCCTCGCTCATCAGCCGGATCAGATCAAAGTGTCCCACCACTCTTGGCCGGAGCGCCAGCAGCATCTCGTGCTGCAGGTCGTAGTAGTCTTGGTACAGGCGTTCCTCGGAGCCTCCGCTCGCGGCGACGGCGGCGGCGTACTTGGCTGGGTCGTAGTCTATGGGGATGGAGTGCACGTGGTGCACGGAGCCTATGAAGTAGTCTGTTGACGGGGCGAGGGCGAGGGCTCTGACCAACGGGGCGTAGGATGGGCGGATGAACTCTGCTTCGAAGCCGATGAGGATGTGGATCTGGGGGGCGTATTCTTGTTGGAGCCGGTGGGCTTCGCGGATGTAGGCTTCGTGGAGGGGGAGACACGCCAGGGAGGTTTGGGGGTCGGAGAGCTGAAGTTTGGTGGAATGGTTAGATGTGAGAGAAGATGATGGGTGGTGGGTGAGGCGGGTGAGGTGGGTGAGATGAGTGAGATGAGTGAGATGAGTGAGATGAGTGAGATGAGTGAGATGAGTGAGATGAGTGAGATGAGTGAGATGAGTGAGATGAGTGAGATGAGTGAGATGAGAGAGGTGAGTGAAATGGTTGATACAATGTCACGCACGTACCTCCTCAGGGTACAAATCCTGCTCCTCATAGCGCGGCATGTGCTCCGACAGACCCATCGTCTTGAACCCCAGCTTGATAGCGCGCCGGATGATGTCTTCGAGCTGGTCAACCGCGTGGCCGGGGCAGAACTGGCCCGAGTGGGAATGCATGGTGAAGGCCATGACCGACGGTCTGGCGGGAGGGGCCGCGAGACGAAGCAATGGGCGACGCCGTGTTGTATTACTGATGTACCCGGAGTTGATGTCGACAAGTCTTAGTCACCGGGGTCACGGAACCCTTTTTTTTTTTTTTCCGAGCCGCGCCCCTTGCAGCAATGCACGTCGGGGCGGGGCGGGGCCGGAGTTTTCCCAGGCAACATTTAGCCTCCGTTTCTCGACGGGCGCGGGCCGAGTCTACGGGAGCAGCCGAGAGTGATCCAACGACCACCCCTCGCCTCCGCCCCCGGAGGTCCCGCCGGAGGTCTAGTAATACAGGTGTTAATTGTACAAGTAAATGATGGCTTTGCATATGTAGTCGTGATACAGCTTGTGGTGTCACGTCAGCTAGGGTCTGTATCCAATCGGATACAATTGCATCAGAAGTACATAGATTCATGTGTGAATTGGCTTATGAGACAGTTGTGATGGCAATTTTCCTTAGATTGGCTGTCTCACAGAAAACGGTATGGCTGCAAAATCGTATGATTATTCTCCAGTATGCGTGACCCTTGTGATCACGGCATCGCGAGCCATGCCTCTCCGACTGTCAACAGCCTAGATGATTGATTTTGATACATTTTTTTTTTTGCTCATAGGTTGTGGCCAATGCATCTGACCAACCTAGTGAACAAGTCTCAAAGGACCTCTTAATTACTATATAGGGCCTCCTCGATCCTTCATCATGCTCAAATGTTCGCACCAGTCTACCTGCACTTCTTTGCAATTCAAGTGCTTTCCTCGCCAGCGCCCTTCTACTGCACCGTTTGTTATACTCTCTATCAAACTTGTCTTCTTATATTTGGAAACATGTCGCCCCAACACCCAATCTCGGCCTCACTGTGCCCCCCCACGCGTCCACCAGCGGCGTCGCGGAAAAGGTGTCGAGATGAATCTTCGCTCTCCCCAGAGAGAGATGTCCACTACACAAGACGAATGGTTGAGCTCCAACATCGAAACAGCCAATTTCCGGATGTTGGCGACGCGACAGCACCCGAGAATAGCCTCTCGTCTCTCACTTTGGGCGGCGAAGAGAAAAGCCGGGACGTGGGCGTGGCCCGGGGCACTGCTTATCGGCAACTATCAGGGAAGCAAAAACATCGCATGATGGAAAATTTGCGGGCGCTGTACCCTATCCAGTTTCAAATTTGTGATGTCAAAGTTGACCCGGCGCGCTGGTTGAAGTCGCATGAAATATGTCAACGACTCGAGGCCGCAGGACTTGCACCGATTACTGCCGCCACCATGATTACCCGACATTCATTGCACCTCGCAACGCCTCCGAGTCACGTTGCGAACTTGGAGCAACAAGGGACGGCCATTTCCAAAGCCCTTGGATTCGATCTGAGGCTGCGAAGGCAGACTTACGTTCTCTACCTTCCGGAACTAGAACCGAACAACAGCGTGAGCTACCAAAATGACAGGGCCATCGAGCAATTGCGCGCTGATAACGATAACATCCAAGTCGAGAAACTTGTTCTGAGGCACAGTATGTGGTGGTTGTACGTCGGCAACGTCAAACATGCTCTCCAGGTCTTGGACAAGAATCGTTTCAATGCGCGTGGTCAGCTCTCCACAGTCCGGTATGTCAAGTCCTTCTCGCTCCGCTCCACGCAACAGACAGCATCGGCTAATGCATTATCTTCTCACCTTCTCTGCAGGGCTATTTGCCCAGAGTCCGTGCCCGTCTTCTGCTTCAAATGTTGCAAAGCAGGTCATAAGCAAAACCAGTGTCGCTCGCGCCTCATGCGTTGCGGAAAATGCTCCGCCGAGGGTGAGCATTCGACTCTAGATTGTCCGATTCGAAGGGCCGCCCTGTTCCGGTGTCCAAACTGTGGGAAATCCGGCCACGCGAGCTATCACCCGTCCTGCCTCGATGAAGGCGCCGTCATGGCGCGGCGCGATGCCAACGCGGCCAGGAGCGGAACTCCTCATTGGCTTCTTACAACTGCGCGCGATGAACATGCCGCGCAGGGGGTTGTCGAACCTGCGCAGGATGTCGAACCTGCACAGGGCCCCAAGGCCGCAAAGGGCGCCGCCGCCAAAGCCGCAAAGGGCGTCGCCGCCAAAGCCGCAAAGGGCGTCGCCGTCAAGGCCGCAAAGGGCGCCAGCAAACCCCAGCCGGCTTCCATTCCGCGGAACCAAACCACACTCAAGGTTGAAAGGATGGCACAGTAGTGGATCCCGGCAATTGATGCCAAGACAAGACAGAACATCAGTATCATGTACTTTCGCAATGCCAAACTCACTATCATTCTTGTCTTGTAGACCTTTTTCTCCTTCGAGACAGTTTCCCTCCATGATACTTTGTATGTAGAGAAGAAGTTGTCCCTTTCCATTGTCTATCTAGGTAGTTGGTCAATCTTCACCTCATTTCTGTTATCCGTAAAGTGCCATACCATAGACCATACCTGTGCTTTTCTAAAAAGAAAAAAAGGCAATGTTGACTTGGTGGCCAACACCCCACTCCTCTTGTACTCATTCGTGGTCGCCAAATGTAGACGATGCATCCTCTTCGTCTTCGCCGTCATCCGATGCATCGTCAGAGTCACTACTTAGCATATTAAAGTCCGCGTCCGAAACTTGGTCCACATCTTGATCGGGGTCGAAAAACTCGGGCAGGATATCCTCTGCGACGAGATCTTTCCACGAGGGTAGCGAGTGGGGCATGTCAACAAAGCGTTCTGAATTGCTATCAAATGCCGCGAAGAGCGCAAACACCGCATCCAAACCAGGTTCCAAGTAGCTGTATTTTCTGTACTCGGTGACCGGGTCTAAATGGCTTGGTTTGGTTGCGAAGGAGCACTCAATAAGTCTATGCCTGTTTCTCGCCATGTCGTCAATTGCATCAGGATAGCCCTCTATAAAATCTGGAGATTGTGTGAGTGATGTGATTTTGTTGGCTAATTGTATTGTTTGGGATGAGTTGACTTACACCACGGACTAAAGCTGAAGTCAAAGGTTTCCGCTAGTTTTTCAGACTGCTCTTGCTCGGTAAATGTCCATTGGTCGCGCTGCATTTTAATAACCCTTTGCCAGACCGCGTCTCGCTGGATGACATCGTGGAAAATCTGAGAGGATGGCTTTGGTGCGGAATCTCCGTCAAATACTAACTTGAAAGAGCCCTGTGGCATCCCTGAGCGAGCTAGTTCTAGAGCTTCACAAACCCAGAGAGCGAAGGAGCGCGAGGCTCTCTTAGTGTTCAGTCTTGTTCCATTCGCAGACTCCTCTTGGTATTCGGGATTAAGGGCCACTTCCCTTTCAGCTTCCACTGTCCAGTAGTACATGCTACTCGACAAGGATGTTCGAAAAACAGTTCTCCACATATCAACATGGCGCTCGATAAAGAGATGCGGGTTCTCTTGACAAAAGGGTATTAGCCCTAGAGCGTGGCATTCAGGAAAAGCAACGCTGAGGGTATCCTCGTAGAGGCGAATGCGTCTGAAGTGCATTCGCACCTGTTGTGGACAATGAGATAAATAGTGTATAGCATGAGCCGCAGCGGAAAATTTATATCTCCCCTGGGTATACTGGCGGATGCCAAGTCCGTCAACGTGAGGTTTCGTCCAGTAGTCGTGACCTAGTCGCCGGAACAGCATGCCGCTATTCTCCATTAGCCCTTCAAACACTTCCCTGGTCGGATGGAAAGACCAAGGCGGGAAATCTTGAGCTATAGCGTTTGCCCTCTTGGGGCATTGAAATATCCAGGACATTTGGCCATCTAGAACTGTGCCATTTTCTATAGCAAGCTGGAATGTGCGCCACGCACCTCTGCGAAGAGCCGACGGCGACACCCCAAAACGCTCTGCAGCGTTAAAAGGTATAGAGTTGAGGAGCTCCCCTTGATTAAGTATGGCGCGGAAAAACGTTTTGAGCTGGGGGAACTCCTTGACCACTTCATCGATGATGCTATGTGTGAAGTACGGCACACCATCATTATCAATATCATCATCGCCCTCAGTCGCTGCTTCGACATCAACCCCCTCAGCTCGACTGTGGTCCCGATTTGTGAGAAAGCAAAGCAATAGACCGGCGATAGTAGCTTGGATATGGTGAAACCGGGCAGCTGCAATCCGGCCCTCGTTGGAATATTCCGCGCGGAAATTCAATGTGTTACGACGGAGAGCGAGGCCCCTCATCTCGCAAGCGATTTGCTTGCATGTCAGCTGAAGGGCAAACTCATGTTTTTCATTGCTGTTTGCGGGAGTAAGTTTATTGGTCTGGGGCTTTAGCACATAGCCCCCGTCTACAGCAACGTAGGCATCGTAAACTGCGAGGCGGATTTCGGGCGGCAGGTCCAGGAGGGTCATGGTGGTGGTCGTGTTGCTCGGGTAATCTAAATGAAGAACTGGATGGCTGATCGATGGTGTCGTGCGGTGCCGGGCTGTGATATCTATGGGATACAAAGGAGGATGGGATAAGGATAGGAAGAGAAGAGAGAGAGAGAGAGAGAGGAGGGGGGGGAGAGCAAGCGCAGGTATTGCGACAGTCTTCGTAAATATTGATGCAAAAAGATGAGCTTTGGACAAAGGTGAAAGTTAGTCACAGGCCGAAACCTTGTTTTTTTGGTGGCGTGTCCACGCACAAGTGGGCAAGTGGGGGTGGGCAGCAGAAAGCACCAGTATTATGTAAAACAAAGATGATGCAATTTGACAGTTTATCGCCAACAACAACTTTGCTCTAAACTCTGTGATAGCCTCGAAGCTTGTTCCCACATCAGGTCGCATCCCGCATCCCGCATCCCGCATCCCGCATCCCGCGTCACGCCAGGAATCTATCACTGCGGTCCCTTTTATTCGCATATTCACTATTACATTGGCTGGATATCGCCAGCAATCCCGATGTCTTTTCAAATCCGATGCATTGGCCACTTTGACGAAGACGGCAAGACATGTCCGAGCTCAGGTGCGGTCACGTGGGTCAGCGTTTAGCCTTCCCATTGCCAATTGACAACAAAGAAGGCAGAAAAGGGTGCACAGATTGCGCACATGCGGCAGCAGAAACCTACCTTGTTGATATGAAGGTTCCGCCCAAAATAGCCCATGAGACCATTTTCTCAGAAAGCGAGAGAAAGTGCGTCGTGATGCCGTTTGGCCTTTGGGGTACAATGCAACATGCGGGATGCATTGCCCCTCCGCCGTCAGGGAGTTACCATGTATCGATCCACCCTCTTGCTCTTTTGTACATCAGAGACGTTGACGCGTCCGGAATTTAATGCAACGCTATTGCCATCAAACAAACTGTGGTTAGACACAACAGCCTGCGTCGTCGAGAAATGGCCAGACGGCTAGCTAGCGGATGCAAGGATTACGTATCTGATTCAGCTCATCCATCCCAACTGCTTGCTTCTATCAAAGGTTTTATTGACGTCTGTGTGCATGCTGTCAAATCTACTACCGTAAATCTACATTGACCCGGCGCAACGCCTCGACAGCCCAATTCGGATAATCCGCCTTGTTCTCGTACAGATCAGCAAAGAACTGTCGTATATATGCAGGGAACCGATCTGCGACTATGGATTGGCGCACTTCCCTCATCAGGTTCAGCTGGTACCACAAATTGTGTATTGTCAAGAGATGTGCCGAAACCGTCTCCTTGGACGTGTTGTGATGCACGTATGCCCTCGTGATGCCCAATCCGCCGCCCTCCTGTCTGTTGCAACACATGCACCCGCATCCAGCCTCTATGGGCCCAAAGTCATTTGCATATCTCGCATTGCGAACGTTCAAGACGCCATGCCTAGTTACGGCATTGCCAAATCGAGCAGTTCGGGTAGGCCACACGCAGTCAAACATGTCTGCGCCGAGAGCCACGCTGACCACCAAATCTTCGGGATACCCAATGCCCATGACGTACCTGGGTTTCAAGTCGGGCAACAAGGCCGTGCATGTCTCGACAACACGCAGTAGTCGTCCTTTGCCTCTCCGCCGCTCAGTCCGCCGATGGCGATGCCGGGGGTGTCCCTCGCCAGCATTTCCCGGCAGCACTCCTGGCGCATGTCAAGATCAAGACCGCCTTGGATGATGCAGAACAGGTTCTGGGAATCTGGCTTCCTGTGCGCCGCTATGCATCTGTCCAGCCAGCGGACGCTGCGCTCCATGGCTTCGCGCATGCGGGCTTTGTCCGGCGAGGTTGTAACCAGGACGTCATCGAGCTGCATGATGATGTCGCTCCCGATGCTATTCTGGAGAGATATAGAGTGCTCTGGTGTTAGGAGCATGGGTGAGCCATCGTGTGGACTTAGAAACCGAACACCTTCTTCCGTGATGTTGGCAAGCTTTAACAGGCTGACCATTTGGAAGCTTCATTCGAGGGCTCGTCAGCAGAACATTTTACCAAAGCCACTGCACGATGCAAAATAAAAACTCACCCGCCACTATCAGTCAGGAGATTGTGATTCCAACCTTGCAGTTTGTGAGCTCCGCCGACGGTCTCTAGAACCTCCTGGCCTGGTTTCAAGCCCAGGTGATATGTGTTGTTCAGACATAGCCTGCATCCAGTCTCCTCGAGCTGCTGAGGTGTGATGCCCTTGAGTGACGCTTGTGTGGCTACGGGCATGAACATGGGAAGCGGAACGGGGCCATGGGGGAGCGTCAAGTTGGAGGCTCGAGCTCGAGTGGTCTAGAGAGGGTGCTGGTCGTTAGAACTGAGGAGGGTTCTGTTGTTCATCATTTGGTGTTGGAGGCCAAAGAGCCATCATTGAGTGATGAGTGAGACACTCACTGAACAACGCGCTACGAGCTCGAACTTGAGAGCGGAAGACGAAGAAATGTTGGAAGCCATCTTTGCGGCTGCCCTCATGCTCCCGGGACGCTATTGAATGTTCGCCAGTGGCTCCCTACGCCGTCCTCGAGACCTGTACTTGGACTTCTGGTCAAATGTAGGTTAGCATAATAAGTCGACGAAGACGATTCATGTCTTGAGTGGGTCGCCCAGGTACCATCGTGTACATACGAAGTACTCCATAATTAGACTCGGGGGAAAGGGGACGTCAACGTTGTCGGCTTATCACCGGCTCATCCAACTCCACCTCGCGCGACCGGAAACTGGGTAGTTGCGAAATTTCGATCGCTCAGAGTATGGTTACCACCTCTGCTTCCCATCTAAAAGCAAACACCGATTCCTGGCATTGAGCCTCCCCAAACACCACAACTCATACAATGGGGGGCCGTGCAGTGTCTCCCGGAGGGGCTCTACTGAGAACATCACGCATGTTCTCGGTCCCCAAGCCCCTTCCCGAACCCCCGTCTTCGAGCCTTCACATTGGCGACCACAAGTCATCGACCATGACGAGACAGTATCCCCAGCACCAGTCGATAACATCTCCCCTATCGTCAAGGGAAAAGGGAGACTGGGGTTACAAGCGACCGTTCCCGCTCAAATCAACAATGGCTACTTCAACGCCTCTGATTCGAATCAAGCAGGTCGACTCCGTTGAAAATGTGACCGACTTTGCATCGGCGGCAGACCACTCCCTCTCCCTGGAGAAGTTCCAAGAGCTTCGTGTGGCCATGTCAGTACCCAGAGCGAAGGACGCGCTGAGGGGTGACTCGTCACGATCCGGCATGTGGCCAAAGTCGGTGTTCGAGGAAGACATGGACTTTACCGATCCTCACAGCGGCAGGGACGACGAGAAGCGATGGAAGTTCAACGGGCCATGGCTGGCTAGGATGAACGAAGGAGACTTCATTCAGTATCTCAACAAGGCCGTGCGTCCTCGACGCGCCCAATTTCGAGCCCTGCTCAAGGGGAAGCTCGCCGAGGACATGACTGTCGGACGAAACAAGGCGGCCATGGAGAACGGCAAGCCTGCGCCGGCCAAAGTCGAGCCCCGTGACATCAAAGAGGAGCAGTTCACCGAGTATTTGCGACACTTGCGCAATGATCGCGGCACGCTATACGCCTTGGTCTCGAAATTCCTGGACCTCGCACCTCTCGGCAAACCCGTGGGCCTCATGGAGGGCATAATGCAGGCACATGTAAAGGGCGGCCTGTACGGCAAATCCGGCCCGCCAGCCAGCCATCCCTCCGCCGGCATCAGCTATCTACGAACAAGCTCCTACATGGAGAACCACCCAGTCTACGGACCACAAGGCCGCAGGACCCCTGCCTTGGCCAGAGTCGTATACCCCCGGGCTGGCCACAACAAGGCAAAACTTGGTGTGGGAGGTTTCGTTGCAGACGTGCCCGCTGGAGACAACGAGTTTAACTTGCGTTTCGGGCGTGGCAGAAACCAGAGCAGCAGCAGCAAGATGCTCAAAGGTATCGCTCACCTCGACACCACGACCTACGGCGGCGCCAAGGCCTACATTGAGCCGCAAACAGCCACTGTCGACCCCAGCGGTAGAATTGTCCTGCAGCTGCGCGAGACACACCCAGAGGCGCAGGTGGTTGCCAAGGAAAGCAAGGGCATTTCCCTAATATACCATGCAGGCAACACGAACGGGGATGCTAGTCAAGAGTCGGGCCTGCTCAAGGGCAGCCGCGCAGAGGATCACCGTATGGGCAGGATCTCACGTGAAGTATTGAACGATGAGCCAACAAATTGGCACGATTAAGCGAAACGTTTAAAGCTGCCACGTCAGCATTATCGGTGATGGGGAGGGATGGAAATGTTTAAAACACATGTATATCAAGGGGCGGCTGGGCCTTTCGCCTTCCGTGTAATCAAGAGCACTGGAAAACTAGAAGTCAACTAGGGTTGAACAAACTTTGTGAATCCGACCAGTCTGATAAATACGTTATCCAGTGCCATAGACATTTCGGTAGCGTCATTAATAGGCAGCTGGGCATTTTTAACGACGGCTGCAGCCTAACGATCGCTGACTCGTGATTGGCTCAAGAGCTTTGTAGTGGGGGCGCTCCCGGATCTCACATGTACAACTTACTAATCACAAGGAACTCTCGGTCATGTGACAGGTCACGCACAACTTCTCGACGAGCCCTAATCCACAATGGCACACCCCCACTGTCAGAGGGTGCGAGGCACCTGATCCACTCGTCCACGAAACCACGCCACATTTTTCTGGCTCCAGAGCTTTCGCTTTCAAAGACCTGCATTATCAGAAGCTTCGTTCTTGAGTTAAAGAAATCGATCAAAAAGTCCTCTTCGTTTTTGAAGTCACGATCATCGGTCTTTCTAGGGTCAGAGGAAGCCACTGAATTTTTAGAAGCGCAGCTTGAGCTTCTACGACCTACGCACCAGTATCTTCCGCCCACCGACAACCATATCAGCCCGTCCAATACCGCCAAAATGGGCCGTGTTCGTACCAAGACCGTGAAGAAGTCCGCCAAGGTCATTATTGAGCGATACTACCCCAAGCTCACACTTGACTTTGAGACCAATAAGCGTATCTGCGATGAGATTGCTATCATTGCTTCTAAGCGTCTCCGCAACAAGGTTAGTAAACGTCCTACGAGGGTCTTGTCATGTCCTTGACGCGGACTGCTCTTCTTGCCGAAGCCGAAGGGCTCTGCTTTAATTAGGGAACAAGATAGGAGCGCCATCATCGCCAGACATCGAATTTTTATACTGACTGACTGGTTAAATCTTTAGATTGCCGGTTACACCACCCACCTAATGAAGCGTATCCAGCGTGGTCCTGTCCGCGGCATCTCCTTTAAGCTCCAGGAGGAGGAGCGCGAGCGTAAGGATCAGTACGTTCCTGAGGTCTCCGCTCTGGACTTCACCCAGAATGAGTCTGGCCTGCTCGAGGTTGACTCTGAGACAAAGGATCTCCTCAAGCACCTTGGCGTATGTTCACCATCCAACCCGTCTTATTAGAAACACCTATCTGACTTGCTAATGATATTTCCCAGTTCGATTCTATCCCCGTTAATGTCACCCAAGTTACTCAGAATAACCCCAACGAGCGTGGTAACCGCCGCTTCGGTGACCGCCCTCGCCGTGACTAAATGGGTTGCGATAAAAAGAAGTCGATTTTTTTTATTACGATTTGGGAAACTGGGGTCCTGGGCATTTGGCATGGCTTTTGCTGCTTGGCGTCTGAGGATGGTAGTAAGTGCATAGATCTTAAAAGAAAGATCTTCAATCCCCATAAGGTGTCGCTGACTCTCCTGGACTTTTTGTGACGTCTGGAGAGGATGCTTGATCGCCAAGACTTCGGTCTCTTTTCGCCCCGGCTTCCGTGAATTTCTCATGTGTGATTCCTTGACTATAATTTCGATGGTCTGCTCGGGCTACCCACGGCTTCTCAGCAAATCCAATTGTCGGGTCATTCCGTCTAGTCCCATAACTGACTTTTGTTTGGGGAAGAGCTCGTCGTCACTTTCAGAGCGAGGACTTCGACACGTCTGGTGTCATTGATCGACCGGAACGCTCATTCAATTACCGCTCTGGATATCAAGACGCCAACGCCAACGTCATGAACTGGCCCCGATCCAACGTAGTATACCATCATTAGTCGCATGTAAACGTGGTGCCCCGACTTGTTTATATCAAGATTCTTGCTTTGGTCTCGACGGCAGATCAAACTTGTAGCCATCTATCAGTAAATGGTCATCTCCAGACCGGCCAGGAACGTCCTCTGGCGTGGGAACCTTGGTCTCCTTCTCCTTCAGAACGACCTTGACTTTGTCAGCGTTGTTGCCAACGACGCGCTCCCCACGTTCAAGCGCAAGAGCTTTCGCATCCACTGCGGTCTGCCGTTTCCCCTCCAGCTTCAGACCACTCAACTTACGAGCCGTCTTGTCAGACTCGGATTCCGCAGACCGGTCCTCTTCTAGCAAATCAATCTGGATGTCGGGAATGCCCGCTCGTTCCCACGCCGCCGTCTCATTCAACTGGACCTTGACAAACAAAGCGCGCTTGGCGCAAGCCGCCGAGCACCACTTCTCAATGTCCTCCCGCTTGACGATGTCACCGCTCCCAGTAAGCTTCCACTTGCCGCCACCGCCGACCTTTCGCTTCAGCTCCGGGCACAAAGAATACCCGCATAGCTCATTGACATTGCGCTCCTCGATCAAATCGTCATAGTCCGACGGCTGGAAGAGACGAACATGTGCCTTGAAGCCTGAGACGTCACTTGGCGCTGGTTTCGACGCCGAATAGGTCGGCTCTCGAACGAGTGGGTATTCGGAAAGGAGGACGAGACTGTCGAGGATCTCGCGCTCGAGATCTTTGCGATATTGTATAAGTTTGGCATGGGCAATGGCAATCTCCCTGGCGTCGGCTGCGGAGCGTCCGCCAGACTCGGCAACAGGGTTTTTGAGGATGCTTTTTAGCTGATTTTGCTTCGCTTCAATGATATCCATTTGTGCGATTCGGGAAAGTGAGGATGGGGGGCTCTATGTTCCCGCAGCCAGAGCAAGCAGTGGCAACAAGTGAAATTTCAGCTTTGCGAATGCAAGTTTTAAGAGGAAACGTCGGCCAGTTCGTGACGAATTGTTTACCCCACTACGGAGTAAAACCATACATAATCCGTACAACATGGGCTTATTATGCAATGGCGGGGTTCACCGGAACCTGCTGGCAAGATGGGCTCTCCTCAGTCCTAGCACCGTCACGCGTTGAGGTTCTGCTTTGTGCATGGGTAAAAAAGCACCTGGACCCCCCAGCCCAACACTCAACTCAATCAACCACGATCGATGTCCTTGCCAAGCCCGTCCGTCCTTTTGTGTCAGTTGGTGACGACCAGCGACTATGCGGCTATCACGGCGACAAAACCTAACCCGTCCCTTGCAAAAACAATCAAAAAAAAAATCTCAACAACGTCCCGTATTGGTTTGATAGTAGCACGAGCATGTACGAGAACTCACGCCATGTAGACCAGTGCTTCCAAGACGGCTATGCTGGCAAGAAGCTCGTGAAGGCTGCCTTGCTCCAGGTCGTTGTCGTTCTCTTGTACTGTACGTGCCTCACAGCCTGTTGAGGATATCTGGACAATACCTCCGTTATCTTAGCAGTCTTCGTGCCTTTTATATTTTGATGGGTGCCAGCAGTTGTACATGAAAAAGGTGGCAATGGCCAAAAGACGTCAAACGTGGCGCTCCTGGATCCTGGTTGTGCCTGCCTGCCTGAAGTGGCTGCTGCCTGCCTGCGTGCCTGCCTGAAGTGCCTGCTGCCTGCGTGCCTGCCACCCCCCGCCTGCCCATCAGCGACTGCAATGGCAAGTGTCACAGGCCGTGGGATGGGATCAGCCGTCCGTCAATCAATCAGACTCTGGAACACCGAGCAACACCGAGCTGTGGCCCGCACCGCTGACGTCGATGCGTCGATGAGCCGCGCGCCCACTTCACACAGCCACAAGTTACAAGTTCGGAGTACTGTATTACGGTATGTACATATTGCGGGCAGGCGAGATTCCAGTCTCCACCGCCGTCCGCCTCTCGTACATGTACATGTAGAAGCGGTCCCCGGCGTTGCTCTTTGTGGTTTCTATCTTCTTGCCTCAGCAGTCTCCAGCCGTCCGAGCGAGTCCTGGAAATACCCTCAACATTAAGCTTGCGCCCAACCCGCCACCAGTCGTATCCTTTGCACTCTCGGCACAGACTGCCAGATACCGCCTGGCTTGTTTGACCGACCGACACCATTCACCCAGGCAGCAGGCAGGCATCGAGCCGAGCTAGCGGTTGGACATCCAGACAGCAATTTCCCCAACTCCCATCCCCGCTTCTCCCAACCTGACGCAACCGCTCGCAAACTCTCTCCGCGCGTCATCCTCCCATATCGTTTCTGCCCCACATTCGACAATAGAATTCCATTGCGTATTCGACCGAAATATCTCATCTAGCCGCGGCAGACGTGTCAAAGGACCCGTCTGTGACGCAGGATACTTCTAGCTGCACCGCCATGGCCGCGCTGCTCCGGGTCAAGGCTCTCTACGAGTATGCCTCTCCTCACGAAGACGACCTCAACTTCGATGTCGGCCAGATCATCACTGTCATTGAGGCTGATGACGATGATTGGTACACTGGCGAGTACACAGACGATCATGGCGTGAAGAAGGAAGGCATCTTCCCTCGCAATTTTGTAGAGAAGTTTGAGCCGACTGCTCCTCCGCGCCCGACGAGATCACGTCCCAGGAAGGATCCAGAGGAGGCTGCGGCGGCGGCAACGGTACCGCCCCCGCCGGCACCCGTGTCCGAGAAGCCAGCCCCAGTTGAAGAGCCCGAGCAAGAACATAAACCTGAAGACGCCAGGGAAACCGACCATGCAGGAGCCCAGCGTCCTGTCCCGATCGTCCCCGTGCCGGCGACAACCAAAACAACCACTGGATATGCTCTCTCCAGGTATCCCCCTACAGCCACTTCGCCTCCAACAGCGCCCACACCCGCCGAGGGATCAGCTCCGAAATCCAAACCTGGCCCACAGCCGGTTGCCGAGAAACCATTGAGCAACTCGTTCAAGGACCGCATTGCTGCCTTCAACAAGCCCGCGGCACCGCCCGTTGCTCCATTCAAGCCGGGCGCCTTGGGAGGAGGCGCCGGTGGTTCTGTTTTCGTCAAGAAGCCATTTGTGGCACCCCCTCCGAGCCGCAATGCCTACGTCCCACCACCACGGGAGAAGCCTACCACCAATATCTACCGCCGAGAAGAAGATCCAGAGGTTAGGGAGATAGAGGCCGAAAGCCTTGATCAAGCTGGAAAGGCTGGACTGGTCCCCACAGAACAGCAGACCCAAGAAGGTGGCGACGATGACCAACCCAAGCCCACCAGCTTAAAGGAACGCATTGCATTACTCCAGAAGCAGCAGATGGAACAAGCCCACCGCCATGCCGAAGCTGCTGCGAAGAAAGAAAAGCCCAAAAAGCCTCAGAAGAAGAAGCCGGAAGGGACTTTTGCAAACGAAGAAGGGGCTGGGGCTGGAGCTGGAGAAGGGCCTCGTTCGCCTTCCCTCGAGCGAACCTCAACAGCAGAAACTGAATCAAGGACCTCGACGGACGATACTCGTACGAGGGCGCCCCCACCACCTCGGAGAAGAGCTTCCAAGGGCCCAGCGGTGGAAGAGGCCCATGACGGCAATGAAGCTGACATGTCGGGTGCGGGTGACACTACGGAGGGACAAGATGATACCACGGAGCGCGAAGACAGCGAGGGGGCATCCAGATATGCGCGTCATGCACCTACGACCTCCACTATAGCTACGAACGAGGAGAAGGACGAAAATGTGGAAGAGGAGGATCGAGAAGAGGAAGAACGAGACGATGTAGATCCTGAAGTTAGGCGGAAAGAGGAGTTACGCGCCAGAATGGCCAAGATGAGTGGCGGCATGGGATTTCACGGCATGTTTGGGGCACCAGTTCCTCCCGTGGCCAAGGCTCCCCCAAAGAAGAAGACGTCGAAACCTGCCCAACTACCATCAACAGCCGAGGCCGGAGCTGAAGAACAGGCTCATCGGGCACAACCGCCTCCAATCCCGACAGCTATGGCTTTGCCCGGTATGGGTAACCCTCTCGTCCTTGGTCGAAGTCAGCAAGAGGAAGAGGAAGAAGAAGAAGCGGGCGACGACGATGATTGCTATGAAGCTACTCCTCTTTCTTCCAGAGGCGCGCCTCCTCCTGTGCCAACACATGCACCTGTACGCAAGGACGATGCTGACGATGAAGAGGAGGAGGAGGAGGAGGAGGAGGAGGAAGAGGAGGATGAGGCGACTACCCCGGCCGCTGCTGCCCAAGTTACCTGTGCGTGCAATGTTCTCCCCTTTTCGCTACCGAGAGCCAACTAATCCCATACTAGCACACCGCCGAGATATCAGCGGCCCTCCGCCAATTCCTGGTAGCCGGGCCATGCCTCCTCCTGTACCTACCGAATGTAAGCTTGCAATACACCAGCTGACTTGTTATCAAGCACCCGGAGGAGCCCGTGCTGACGTGTTTACCTTCTTGTGAAGCTCATGCGCCACCTCCACCGCCGCCTGCTGAGCTTAAAGCCCCTACAGATGGATCTGAATCAGACGACGAGCTCTCGGGCGGAGCCAATGACAAGGACTGGAAACACTCTGGCATTTATACGAAGCGCTCGTTGGCTATGCCACCATCACAACCAGCTCCCATCTTGCCGCCGAGATCACCGCCTCTGTCGCCTCGCCGTGGTGAGTTTTTGCCGACATCACCAGCTGCTACAAGCAAGCGCTCCAGCCGACCGCCGCCACCGATTCCTGGATCGGCTCCCGCTCCTCCACCTACTTCTAGCCGGCCGCCGCCGCCGCCGCCGCCTCCTCCTCCCGGTGACTCAAGCCGACAATCGACAACTGATGCCGCTGTTGCGACACCAACACGTCCACCGCAGGCGGGCGAGGGGGAAAATGAGGAAATCACCGAGTATGAAGGCGACTATGACACCGACATTGGCTCATCAGTCCCGCACAAAGATGCCTTGAAGGCGCACACGAGAGACTCGAGCGTGGAGGAAAGCACGCTCCAGTCGCCAACCCGAGAGGCTCCGCCCAACATGCCACCTCCCATTCCCTCGGCCACGGTACCACGCGCGGTGCCACCACCAATTCCAAGCCAACCGCCAACGGAGAGTAAGAGACGATCGGTAGATGTTCCCCATGCCGCGCCGCCGCCGCCGCCGCCTCCACCGGTCAATAACCCTCCGGCTCCGGCAGTGCCTGCGGCGATGGCAGGAGCTGCTACAGACGCAGAGGACTACGATCCCTACAATTACTCGTCGCCCCCACCTCCTCTGGCCTCAAGCTATAGCCAAAAGACGCCACAGATTGGCAATGAACAGGATTATTTCCCAGGGCCGCCGCCAGCTGCCGTCTCAGGAGCCTCTCCTTCTGAAAGACGAGGCCCTCCATCAGCACCGCCGCCTCGACCCAACAACAGACAGTCTCTTGATCATCCCCGAACAAGCACGAGCAACAGAAGATCCATGGACATGTACCGGCCATCAGTGGATTCTGATTTCATCGCCAATGATGTTGACCTCGCCGTCCAGAGCGGCTGGTGGAAGCAGGCCAATCAAGTACCGCCCGTCTTCCAGGGTCGCAAAGACGTACACTTTGAGAGCGAAGAAACGACGACGACCAACCAGGGATCCAAGACTGTGGTCACGCGAGATGTGTTTGTTCTGTTCCAGGACTACTCGCAGACTGTCATCACGATCCGGTACGATCCGTACGACCCGTCTGGTGTGGAGCTGGAGCAGCGCCACGAAGCTCCCCCGCGAGCTCTGCGCCAAGACCAGATGGAAGAGTTCTACGAGCGATATGGCAGGCAAATTTCAGACGCGGCCACGTCCAAGAAGGACACGGCTGTCGGGGATGGCACGCCGCAAGGGTTCGTCATGGAGCTGCTGCGACCCTTGAGTGGCGCGCTGCCACCTGTTGGTACGCGTTCTTATGGCGCACTGGTCTACGCCAACATGGCGAATGCCTCGACGCAGCAACAGGATGTGATCCGAGCCGGCGACATCATCTCGTTCCGCAACTCCAAGTTCCAGGGCAAGCACGGACCAATGCACGCCAAGTACTCGGCAGAGGTGGGCAAGCCCGATCACGTGGCGGTAGTGGCCGAGTGGGACGGGACCAAGAAGAAGGTGCGGGCGTGGGAACAAGGGCGAGAGAACAAAAAGGTCAAGATGGAGAGCTACAAGCTGGACGATCTGCGGAGTGGTGAAGTCAAGATTTGGAGAGTTGTGCCTCGCACGTGGGTTGGATGGAACATCCGGCCATAGTGGAGCTGGAGGTCCAGTCGGTCGGAATGGGCATGGCTGCCAGAGGTGCAAGTCAATGTGTGGACGGACAGCTGGCCGAACTGAAGAAGCGTGCATGCATGCATGCCTTTGGATTTATATATGTATGCACACTCACTTGGCAGCCTGCATGGCCGGATGGATGGCTGCGGGCGCGGGACGGACGGGACGGACGCTCGAGATGGACGCTCGAGATGGTTGGAACATGTAGCAACAAAGTTGGTACTGGCTGGGCCGTGTCCGGTTTGACGACTTGGCCCGAGCCGCTGTAACGAGGAATTGTCGTGGCATAATAGCATAGTTGTTCGCGCTACATCATAACTTACGCATGTTTGCGACAGGGTCTCTCTGTCAAAATACCTCGTTTTCACGCAAAGACGTTTTGGCTGGCTGGCTGGTCATGCAGGAAGCATTTTCAAGGTGGTATGTATACATCTACACCCACACAATAGTCCGTCACAGGCCAGCAAGGCTGTCTGTCACAAACGGCACGCAGCCAGGGTTCC
This sequence comes from Epichloe typhina subsp. poae, assembly GCA_030389615.1. Lineage (NCBI taxonomy): Eukaryota > Fungi > Ascomycota > Sordariomycetes > Hypocreales > Clavicipitaceae > Epichloe > Epichloe typhina. The sequence goes on from CP098313.1 coordinate 10,153,425, forward strand.
CCATTATCCTGAGCACGCATGTCACATGGACCATGATTCTCCTCAGCCTCGTCTCGGGCACCAACTCTGGAATGGATTTTTGTACAAGGGGGGAAAAAACGTTGTCCAGGAGCGGGACGGCGAATCAGGGCGGGACACGACGACTGGAGGTGCTTCTGGACAGGGGAGGGGTGGTGGAACGGGGTACGGATGACGGATTACGGATTACGGATTACGGATTACGGATTACGGATTACGGATTACATGTTGTACTCGGTACGGACGTACTCGGTGTGATATGTACATACATACATATGCTTTGTACATAGGTTGGGCTGGGGGCGGGCGCCCAGGGGCAAGGCGCCAAGGAGAGAGAGGGGAGGGGGTTCGATTCGGGCAGCCGCCCCGGATAGCTGGGCGTTCTGGTGACGCTGCTCTGCTCTGCTCGGCTCATGCAGGTTCATTATGCTCCGAACAAGGTGACAAAGTGCCTGGCTTCTTCTGCCGCGCGCCGCACGCTGCTCGCTGCACGCTGCTGGCACAGCGGGGAACCGGACGGGTGAGGTTCGAGGACGCCGCCGTCATCGACGATATCTGGTTGCATATCCATGAATGAAGCATGGTGAAGATTATAAATGGCTCGCCAGAAGCATAGCAAAGATGAATAAATGGCTCGCCAGCGGGCAGCGGACAGCGGGCAGCGGCCAGCCCGGACCAGCCCGAGGCCGCCTGTCGACCAGCTGACAACTGGACAGTGAGCTCTTATCCCGTCACTGCGCCATCCACGCCACGCCAGCACAACTCACGGCCATGTGAGGAAGGAGACTCTGCATATATCTCGCAACCTCCTTCCTCAGCTTCCCAGCTTCCCAGCTTCCCGGCTTCCCGGCTTCTCAGCTTCTCTATCATTTTCACCCATCTCCCCCATCTCCCCCATCTCCCCAATCTCCCATCCCAAGCACCGCACTCCCACAGACGCCACCGCCACTATGGCTGTCATGTCTTCAATACGGCCGCGCGCGCAGGACTCGAGAACGCACATGTCCACTTCTGAACATGTTCCAAACTCACCACAGTCCTCCTACAGCTCGTCAATCTCATCCGCTCGCACCAGCGAACTCTCCGGTGCTTACGTTTTATCAAGGACTGGCCATGTGCCTCCGTCGTACTGCTCTGGCTCGGCATGGAGCTCAAGCCGGCCACGAGAGGAAGCCGAAGATGCCAAAGATGGAGGTGCATACTCACATCAAGGTGGCAGACGACAGGAGCAAGAAAGGGAGAGAACAGGCCGAAAGCCATCACCATCACCATCACCACCACCACCAACCATCACGTACTTTCCCCCTTCTCCTTCCGCGTCTCTGCTCTCGGTCAACACATATGACTCTCGATTTTCCGAAAACGGCCTGGACAACGAGTTTGTCCATGGGCTTGAAGCCGCGCTTCTAGATCAAGAACCCGAAGCACAACGTCTCCACGCTGCCGAGGATTACGCCATCCCAGAAGCTCTTCGTTCATACTGCGCTGGACCTACCGACCCGTCACTCAGACCCTCTGACCCTCGCTCATTCGGCCTTTTGTTCCCCTCTCAGAACCGATTGTCTATCCGCCATGATGATACTACCCCAGATGGGAACATGAACCTTCGTGTGGACACGGTTACTTCATCCATGGGCGGCTCCAGGGAGCGCCGTCGGCCAGCCACTGTTCAGCTGTTCCATCTACGCATGTACGACTTGTCGGACCGTCATTTCTCCTTGCGGCGGTATTGTCGAGATTCGGGGAGGGAAGTGTGCTTTTCTAAACGTGCATATACCTCCACGTCGGCAACTTCGCGACACGGCATTCAACAGTCTGTCTCGTCGGCTCTCCGCTCTGTCAAGGCACCGTTTCGCCGCTCAAACGCGTCAAGCTCGTCTTGCTTCTCACTCAAATCGTCCTCGTCAACGCGGCGGCCATCGACAGCCAGTGCCGTGACGAGTAAATCTTCGGCTTCATCAACAAGCGGTGGCACGGACGGAACTGATGGACGCTCTGCGCGCCTAGCCGTCAAGTCCCCGCCCTCAGTTCTTGTCCCGACCGACAAAATCAAGCTCGAATTCGGAAACTATGCTCGTGTTGAAGTTTCGCGTCGCAATTCGAAACTCTACGGTTTCGAATGGTGGGGCCACACTTATACCTGGAAGAGAGCTGTCGACAAAGAACTGTCGACATTTTCCTTTCATCTCATGCGCGACGACAAGCACGAAGCGATGGCTCACATCGTACAAGAAGTGCAAAGTCCAAGTCAGATTGACGCGGAAAGGCGAGCCGGTGGATGGATCCCTCCATGCTACATGTGGATCAGCGACCGGTCCGCGGTTGATGCAGTGACGGACGTGGCAGAGTACGTGGAAAAGGCCCTCTTGATCCCTAGTATCATGGTCTGAGCTGAAGGTTGACATGCATAACAGTGTCATTGTTGCAACAGGTCTTGCGGCCCTCGTTGACGATTGCATTCGCCAAGAATGGCAATCTGATAAAAGAAACACTTCCGAGACGGCCCCACTCCGGTCGGCCCAGACCCGCCCCGGCCCCGGGCGGGCGGACGGACAGGCCTCAGACAAGGCATTTCGACTTGGCAAAGCAGTGGCCGTCTACTGACGAGCCCAAGAAAGTGACTGTGAATACTAAGTTGAATGGTAGGTCAGCTAGTTTTAGACACTTGTATAGGTCAGGTATTATGCGAAACATGAAACAGAGCAGGGTGATGCAGCACAGCAAGGAGTTTTGGTATGTTTCTAGGAGAAAGCAAGCACGTAGCCAGCGTTTTCAACGACGTTTTCGCGAAGGACTAGGTGAAGTAATGACTAGTGTGTATAACAAGGTGATTTTTCAAACCAAGGCCTTTTAGCGCTCGTTTGTTGTTCGTCCCATCTGCCGGTGTATAAACATGTCCACGTTTGTTTGTCAACCCCCTTCCATTCCATTCCATTTTACCAAGTCGTGGCAAACAGCCACTTTAAAGTTCATTGACCGACATCCCTGCAGATTATCACCTTTCTCGGGGGCAAGACGTGGGCGTTTTGGCGAAAGGGGTGCCAGGATTCACAGCCTTTGTGTTTTGCAATGGGATCGGTGGACATTGCATGTTGACGTACTTGGACACTGGTGGGCGGGGAACGTTGCCTGATGAGGGAACGAGGGAAGTTGGTTCCGCGTCGTGCTATGGGATGCTAGAACAGGCTTGTTTAATGCTTCATAATGGTAACGGGGTTCACTGAAATAATGTATTTGACGCGCTTCATTCCCCGTGCTGACCCCCCTTGCTGTTCCTGCCGCCGATCCAGCTCCCGAAATCCAACTTCATCAATAACCTGTCCACGCCGCCGACCCTCGCGGGAACGTAGGCCCTCTCCTCGCAGTCTTCTTCGTCGACAAGGCCCTGTCCGTCCCAGTCGGCGAGGAACTTGGCGTCTGATTCTAATGCCCGCAAGGCTTCGACGGCTGCTTCTATGCCCCTCTTCACTTGTCGCTCCACGCCGCGCAGGGACGTCAAGACTTGCGCTTGTTCGCGGTCCAGGTCGACGAATGTGTCCGGGACGCCTGCGTCGTGCTCGAGATCCAGGCATGTGAAGAGGGAATGGAGACGGTGCATGTGCGTTACGAGGTGGTCGATGTGCGTGACGAGGGCGTACAATGGCGCCGTGAAGGATGGCTGAGCGAGGAGGAGACGGTGGACGAGAGTCCGCAGGTAGAGCGTGTGCGCTGTGGAGAGGGTTTGCGGATCATGGGAATGAGTGGCGATGGGGGTTGGCGTGCAAGTCGACGTGGGAACGGGAGTCGGTGGTTTGGTATGGGCGGGCGGCGTGGCGTGGCCCGAGCGATGAGGATGAGGACGAGGACGCTTGGGTGGGAGGAGCCAGTTGTGGAAGTTTTCCCAGAGACGGGCGACGATTTCGTTCTGGAAGTAGGCCTCTGTTTCGCCGAGGAAGAAGATGGCTGCGCTGGCCGTCGTCCATGAGCTGCGGAGGAGCCAGGCGCGATCGGACCAGCGCTCGCGGAGGGTGACGGCGTGGTCCGAGGTGCCGCGCGGGGAAGGGTAGTGGCGTCGGAGAGAGGTGATTTTCCAGAGGTCGGTGAGGCGCATGTGTGCGCGGCGGAGGGAGAGGAGATAGGCGTTCATCAAGGAGTAGAGCTGCAGATCCGACGTCGAGATGACCATGTCGAGAGGAGAAGGGAGGTCGATGCTCAGCATGGCTGGGACAGAAAAGAGCATGTTGCGGAAGGGCGATGTGGCGAGCAGATTGGCCGCCTCCACGTCCAGCCCTCTTCCTGTGACGAGAGAAGCAGGAGGTCTGGACTTGGTGAGATGTAGTTGTATCAAGCTCCTTGCCAAGTCTAGCTGGTCGTCTTCTTCGGCGTGTTGGCCCTGCATGGACACGAGGACCGCCCACGTCCTGTTCAGAACGGCAGCTACTTCTCCATCTTTGACAGTGAGGTTTTTCAGGCCCTGGTCCTTCTCGTATGCCAGATTTCCCGCCCTCCGCCAGCGGTTGCGAATCTTCTCGTCTGCCTCTTGCGTCAAGGCCATGGCGAATTCGCCTCGTCCAAGGAGGAAGAATTCTCGGAGCAGCTGCATCATCTCGGAAACTTTGGCCAGGGGAAGCATCTGCTGAAGGGTGTTTTGGGACAGGGAGATTCGGATAGCCTTGATGGCTTTGGAGAAGTCGGAGCTTTCGAGGGGGGATGCGAGCGTAGATAGTTCGGACAGTCTGGCCGCGACATGTGCTACACCGGTAGACGTTGAGCTCGTGTTCATGGCGCGAACGTGGTTGAGTGATTTGCCAATAAAGAGCATGGATGACGCCGTTGAGCCCGTGACGAAGGATGGCAGGCACTCGGCGATGCAGACGAAGTCTTCGGGGGGGCCTTGCGTCGCCTGTACGAAGAAATCATCGGCCCCGAAGCTGGGCAGTCTCCCGTACAGCACCCACGCGGAAACCTGCTTCAGCCACGCCGTCTCTGCTGCTTTGACCAAGCTCTCTGCTGTTGCTGCAACATCCTGGTATCCACTCTGCAGCTCGTTACGCAATCGGTCAATCAGCGTCGCGCCGTGGCAAGCTCTGCCATCGTCATTCGAGGCCATGATGAACCGGACCGTGTCCCATAGCCACTCGAGCCGTCTCGTCCACTGCTGAAACTCGCCCATGACCGCCGTCAAGGGCACGATGCTATACGCTCCGACCAGCTCGGGATCCTTCTTGAGGATGCTCGCCTCCACGTCGAGGACTTTTCTTTGGAAGGCGGCTAAATGGACGGAGCTGATGGCGGTTGCAACAGTTCGACAGATGGTGCTGGAATGTGACGTGGCGATTTCAGAAGAATAGGCGATGAGCTTAGTATGCAGGTCGCTTATGTGGCCGGCGGAGGAGAGCAGTTGTCGTTCGGGCGGCGTTATTCCGGCGAGAGCGTCTGCTTCGGGTGAGGATGGTGGGCGTAGGAGAGGTGACGGGTGGCCGGAGAGGGACAGGAGGATTTCGTGGAGCATCGTGTGAGTGCCACTGGGCTATCAGAGAAGATTCACAGAAGATTGACCAGTTCCAGGTTCTTGAATGTGCAGTTTTCGGGCCCTTTTGCGCTTGATCGCGTCTCGTATGTCGTGGAAAATAAGGATGATGACGCCGAGCAGCTCGAATCGACACATGGAGCTAGCGAGGCCGGGCGCGATGTGGACGTTGGGGGAAATCTCCACAGAATCACAGTCACTGGCCATCTGGCCACAGGAGCAGGGAGGCTGACTCGAGTTGTTCTGCGCGAGGTTCCGAGGATCTTTGCTTGGTCAAAGCCAAATTGTCAAGTTGTCGTTGAATTTCTTACTGAAGCCCATTTGCAGTGACGTGACGTGACGCGACGTGACGCGACGTGACCGGGGGGAGGGGAGGGCGCCACGTTCACACGTGATCCACTTTCCAAGATACTCACGCGCTTCATCATCGCCCATTTTTTTTTACTAGGGCTATCCACAATCATATACTGCGAGCCGAACTTCATGTCTGCCTAGGGTCGTATGCCTTACTCTCTGTTCGTCACGCTCTGTATTTCATCTACATTCCATCATAGGCCTTCTTGCCTTTGCCATTTCCAGTGCCCTCAGCCACGGAGCCACCTTGCTTTTCTTTTTCTCCTTGCTTTTCTTTTTCTCCTTGCTTTTCTCCTTGCTCTTCTCCCCCACCAACGATGACCTTGCCGCCACCCTTGACATTTCCAACCACCATCCCCTTGGCCACGCTCTTCAGGACGGCGCGTCGGGACACGCCCGTGACATCGATGTAAACTAGGCCAACGTTCTTGACTCCGCCACCCAGGTTGCGAGAAACCTCGCCAGCTTCGGGACCCCATTTGTGCTCCACGACCTGGCTGACGCTGGACGAGGTGCTGGTGAGCAAGCAGCGCCCGGCTTGTTCCATGCCGTCGACTACAGTATTGAAAGCCATTAAGCTCTTGTTGAGCATTCCTGGCTTGTAAGTGTCAATCACATTGCCGTCCTTGTCGTACCCTCGCGCACGCCCGTCTTTTCGCTTGGACAGATTGGCACCCAAGTTTTGCGCAACCTTGGCGATTGAGCCAACGGTAGAAGCAGAGAGACAGGCGGCTTTGGTGGAGAATTGGTTCATCTTGCGGATGCGCTCGTGAGTTGTGGGCGTGAAGGTGACAGGTTTGGCGTTGGACTGGCTGTTCTTGGCGTAACTTTCAGCCTGGTTGTTGAGGGTGTGAGCGACATAATCCGACGTCGTGACGAGTAGGCGAGACGCTCTCAACCCCATGTTGACAATGGTCGACTTCTTGTAGGCGGGGTGCATCTTGTCTCCCTCGTCGTCGTACTCTGGAGCGGGCTGGACGCTTATGGCCTGCGAGGCATCGGTAGGCAGAGCGATTTCGACAGGATCTGGGACGCGACAGGCTTAGCTAACATGACTCGCAATCGCAGGGGGGTCCAAATGACATCAAACACGAGTCGGCTGACAACGTACCTTTGGATCCGGGTTTAATGGCTGAATCCTCTACAACCTGGTATCCGTCACCGAGCTCACCAATGACGCTACCGTCTTCCTCGTCCACCAGAACGATGCGGCCGCCCTTGGAGGTTGAGCTCACGCTGCCCTGGACATAGCCTTGACCCGTGTTGAAGGAACCGGGGTCATACGCAGGCAGCTCTTCGCCACATGCCTCTCTTGCCTTGGCAGAAGCCCCCGAAACTGGCGCCGTCTTGCTTCTTTTGGGCTTGGGTGGCGGCGCGCGTTCCAGGAACGCCGTACATTGCGCGAGAATCGTCTCAAAGGTATCTACGTCTTCCTGGATACCAGAGCGACTCCCCGCAGCAGGAAACTCAATCCGTGTAAAGGCGCCGCTGTCGGGGCCGAGATCCCACCGAGGAATCAGATAGCTCGTGGGGGGCTGGTGGTAGATTTGCGTAGTGGCCGGAAGAGGCAGGTCAAGCTCGGGTGGCAAATGGAGATGTAAATAAAAGTCCTCTTCACCAGATCCGATGCCAGATGGGTCAGCGAAGCCCGAGGATGTTGGAACCATGAGCAGCGACAGAGTCTGGGGTCCGGAAGGGGTGAGGGATTGTTCGTTGCCTTGCGCGACATGGTAGGCCTTGATGCCCTCGACGGCGTAGAGAAGCTTCGGATCCTACATTGGAAAGTGTTTTAGCAATGGGGGAGGGGGGAATGCGACGCTTTGGAGTTGTGCTTACATTGTTCCCGGAAGCCATGATGAAGACGGTGTATTCTTGGCGAGTCCACGATGAGCGATATGCAGTGGAAGAAGAGGCCTGCTTGTTGATAGTAGCTTGTACCGAGGGAGTTGGTCGCGGGGAGGGAATTGGGAAGCGTGGGGCAGCTCGCGGCGGCTATGACGACGCGGGCGGCCTCTTGCGCGCAAGGCCGTGTCCGCGGTGATGAAACAAAGGAAAAAAAAAACCAAATGCAAGTCCGACCACGGCGACAAGTCAACCATCCATCATTCACTTGATCCGTGCTGTGTGTGGCACCAGAATTTAAGCTTCTGCCACGCATCGCTCCTTTCAATGTCAAAGGCGGCTGTCTGGTGACTCCCCTGATTCTGCATTGGTGGGGTAAAGTCTTTGTCCACTTCACGTTACTGATGCTAATATTGCCTCATCAATGATCATCCACATCATCCGCCACATCGTTTCCCTTATTATTACAGGGCCATGTTTTCAAATCCCCCAATATAGACCCAATATCGCCTCCTACAGACATAGAGCAACGGGCGAATGGTTTAGTGTATAATACTCCCTTAGCAAGACTCTCACATCGAGTCCCAGTATGGGAGTGGTCCGGGGTTCGATTCCCCGTTTGTCCACGCGCTGCAATATCATCAACGTTTTTTTTTTGACAATTCTCGAGGGGTCTGGTCAGTTTTGGATTCTTCATTGGATGACCGCGTCCGCCCATGGACTCTCATGTTGCACCAGTACTTTCGCAAGGCTGTGGAGTTTTAATTGATGAGATGGCGAATTCGGTTGACATGCCTGTACTTTTCATCACAAGCTCAACTTGCTTCTTTCTTTGCCTCAAGATTTCTTGAAAAAGATGCAGTGGTCTGTCTCATCACGCACAGACAGACAGACATCAATCAGTGTCGCATCAAGTGTCTTTTAAAGAAACATTTCGGGAAATTACGGAAGATGCCGAAAAGACAGGGATACTCTCGTCCCTTGTCTCATTGTGAGAGGTCAATCGAGCATCCACGCGGCCTTGAGCCAAAGGGACTATCGACAGGGGCAGCACACAAGTGGACGTCGTCTCACTATAGATGTCGTCTCACCAGACCACGTCACGACGACATCAGACAGAGATGACTTGCCATCATGACGTCCGCGTAGCCCGGAATTGCGTGTGGACCCCGCTTTGCTTTCCTTCCCCGCCCATCGCGTGCCTCTTTTATTGATTTTATAATTTTTATTGATTTTTTTTTTGGTGTCATTGGTTGTGGGACGAGTACGGAATATTTCCAACGGCAGGAACGTCCGCACATCTGCTCACGCATCGGTCCTGTCTTGGGAAGAATAATTTAAGGCGTCAACTGAAAATGGCTCATTGGTTCGGGAGCCGTCTGCCGAAACGGGAGAAACGGGCGACAGGTACCAGACCAACTTGCGAGAGTGAGAATGCGTCATGATGTTGCACTTGTACAAAAGCTCCATCAAAGTCGCAGTCTTCCCATCCATCCCATCCATGCCGTCCATGCCGTCCATCCCATCCATCCCATCCATCCCATTCTATCCCACTTTTTCTCCTTCCAATAATTGACTCGACTGAACTGGCTGGGCTGGCACGTGAATTCTTTCCACTGCTCCTGCTCCTGTCCCGATCCTGTCCCTGATCCTGTCCTGACGATTCGACTCTTTCAATCATCTGCGTTCCCAACCAACCCTACTCCAAATAAGAAAGAAAAAAAAGGAAACGGAAACAACTTTGTAGAAATCTTCAACGAGCCCTCCCAGTGACCTCTTCAAAATGCCCGCCGCCAAGCAGTGCGTCCAGACGAGGTCATTCACTCCCTCCAAACCCCGCGGACCCCGCGCCCAAGCAAATGATATTATCGACATTCGCAGCAACAAAGTCGACTTCAATCTCAAAGATGAGCTAGTCTCGTCCTTGAATCCCCCCGACGGCGGAGCCCGCAGGCTGCCGACCTTGTTGCTATACGATGAGAGGGGACTGCAGCTATTTGAGCATGTGCGTTCAAGCCAAGAATGAGACATATCACTTTGAAGCTTCCTCCAATCGGCAGTTCCATACTTGACATGTTGGAATATCGTCCCCTTCTCCCTTGCTCCGTTGCCGTTGTTTCCCCCCCCCCAAACCCTTCTTTGCTTGTGGAGGCTTCGTTCCAACTCATACACTTGACCAGATCACCTATCTAGACGAATACTACTTGACCGGCTACGAAATCGAGCTGCTGAAGAAGCATTCTGTCGAGATTGCGGCCAAAATACCCCATGGGGCTATGCTGTTAGAATTGGGGAGTGGGTAAGTATCTGTTGAAGGTTTTTTTTTTTTTTTTCCTGGTTTGGCTTCAGAATTGGTGTTTTCCGCATTCGATGACGAGTGCGGTATTTTCTTTTCTTTCTTCAACATTCTCGGCACTTGTCCCTTCGACTCTGGTGTGCTCTTTTTTCCTTGCCGTGAGAGTTCAAAGCCTCTGCGCGTCCTCGGCCCATGAGCATCAACGACGAGATAATCATGGCACACGTCCAACTCACACGCGCGCAGAAACCTTCGCAAAGTCTGCCTCCTCCTCCAAGCATTCGAGGATGCCCACAAGTTCATTGACTACTATGCACTCGATCTGTCGCGGGAGGAGCTCGAGCGTACTCTCTCGCATGTTCCTGATTTTGAGCATGTATCCTGCCATGGTCTTCTGGGTACCTACGAAGACGGGGTGATGTGGTTGAAGCAGCCTGCCATTGTGGACAGGTCGAAATGCATCCTCCATTTGGGTTCGAGCATCGGTGAGTTTGTAACCCCTTGATTCATTCACGTGGCCATTTCCCATTTCTCGCACTTGATTTGTTTCCCTTCCCCTTCAACACGGCTCTTTGGGATATTCCGGGTTGCACCAGGTCGACTTACGTGGACTCGTTCATAGGCAACTTTCATCGAGATGAGGCTGCCGAGTTTCTGCAATCCTACGCGGATGTTCTGAAACCGAATGACGGCATGATTGTTGGTTTGGACTCGTGCGGGAATCCCGACATGATCTAGTATGTGCACAGAAAAGATGACAGGCCTGGCTGATGGAGCACGCTTTGCTAACGAACTTGTAGTCACGCGTATAATGGTGAGACGGGCTACTACTCTCAGCTGCTTGGAACTGTCTGTTAACCTAGCGATGACCAGACAGCAAAGGCGTAACGCATGAGTAAGACGATTTCGCCATGACCACCCGTTTTGTCAAGGCATGTGTCTCACAATGGTTAGGTTCATCCTCAACGGCCTTGCCAATGCCAATAACATCTACGGCGAGGAGGTCTTCCACGTCCCCGACTGGCGCGTCATCGGCGAATACGTCTACGACGAGGAAGGCGGCCGTCATCAGGCCTTCATCTCTCCCCTCAAGGAAGTTACTGTCCTGGGGTCCGTGGTGAAGCCTCATGAACGTATCCAAATTGAGCAGAGCCTCAAGTACTCGAAGATGGGCGCGGAAAATCTCTGGAGACACGCCGGTCTTGGAAAGGTGGAAAGGTGGACTCGGAACGACGAGTATGGTGTGTATCATGACCCTCAACCCGATTCCATGCCGACTTACCCCGTACAGTCTTCCTTCTAACAAGACGACTCTTCTCAGGCCTCCACATGCTTCAAAGAGCAACGCTCCCCTTCAGCAAAGCCCCCTCCCTCTACGCCGCCAACACCCTTCCCTCCCTCTCCGACTGGCAAGCCCTCTGGGCCGCCTGGGACATGGTCACCAAGGGCATGCTCCCCAAGCAGGAACTTACCGAGAAGCCCATCAAGCTCCGCAACGCATGCATCTTCTACCTCGGCCACATCCCGACCTTTCTCGACATGCAGCTCACAAAGACGACGTCCCTGGCTCCCACGGAGCCAGCATCCTACCACGCCATCTTCGAACGCGGCGTCGACCCGGACGTCGACAACCCCGAGAAATGCCACGAGCACTCGGTTATCCCGGATGAGTGGCCGCCCGTGGACGACATCACCGCTTATCAAGGCCGCGTGCGTGCTCGTCTGACCAGCCTGTACGAGCAGGGCGTGGACACGATGCCCAGGGACATGGCCAGGGCAATCTGGGTGGGCTTCGAGCACGAGGTCATGCACATCGAGACGCTGCTGTACATGATGCTGCAGAGCGATAGGACGTTGCCACCGCCGCACATGGGCATTCCCGATTTTGAGAGAATGGCCAAGAAGGCGCTTGAGGCGCGCGTGCCGAATCAGTGGTTTGACGTGCCTGAGCAGGTCATGACGGTGGGGATGAACGATCCGGAAGATGGGAAGGAAGACGTTCATTTTGGATGGTACGCTGCCTAGTTTCCTTTCTTCCTTTCCCTCCAAAATTCCTGCGCAATACCTCCCCTGTAAAGCTACTTATTGCATCATAGGGACAACGAGAAGCCAGCGCGAGACGTCAAGGTTCACGCGTTCCAGGCGCAGGGCCGACCCATCACCAATGAAGAGGTAATCACTCAATCTTGCCATCAAAGTGCCCATGAATGTAGGGATCAAACCGAGGTTCTAACACGATACAGTACGCCCGATACATGTACACGGCCAAAGTCTCCAAAATTCCCGCCTGCTGGTCCTCCTCCTCCTCCTCCTCCTCCTCCTCCCCAAACAAAAACGGCACATGTACAAACGGCCACACAAACGGCCACACAAGCCATGCCATCCCCACCGATCTCCCCGAGTCCTTCCTCCATGACAAGTCGGTCCGCACAATGTACGGCCTCGTGCCCCTCCAGTACGCCCTCGACTGGCCCGTCCAAGCCTCGTACGACGAGCTCGCCGGCTGTGCATCCTGGATGGGCGGCCGAATCCCCACCTTTGAAGAAGCCCGCAGCATCTACGCCTTCGTCGAGTCCCAGAAGGAACTCGCCACGGGGAACACACTGGTGAGAAAGGTGCCCGCCGTAAACGGACACCTCGTCAACGACGGCGTGGAAGAAACACCGCCTGTTTCTGCACCGGCCCATAATCCCGCGGTCGACAACAACCTGTTCATCGACCTGACGGGCGCAAACGTCGGCTTCAAGCACTGGCATCCCGTGCCGGTGACTTCCCGCGGGACGTCGCTCGCAGGACAGGCCTCCATGGGGGGTGTCTGGGAATGGACCTCGTCTCCGCTGCGTCGGCACGAGGGGTTCCAGCCCATGGGGCTGTACCCTGCGTACACGGCCGACTTCTTGGACGGCAAGCATAATGTTGTGCTGGGCGGGTCGTGGGCCACGCATCCGCGGATCGCGGGCCGGAAGAGCTTTGTGAACTGGTATCAGAGGAATTACCCGTATGCGTGGGTTGGGGCGAGACTTGTGCGGGATGCGTGATGGTCCAGGGATATACAACATTTGATGGTTCAGGGATATACAAGATATTTGATGACTGGACAGGGATATACAGAATCTGATGGTTGGACAGAGACATACAACAGTTGATGGTTGGACAGGGATTCACAGAATTTGATGGTTGGACAAGGATATACAACATTTGATGACTGGACAGGGATACACAACATTTGATGACTGGACAAGGATATACAACATATTCTTGGTGTGGCGTGGAAACGAGACATGAAATAGACCTTGGCGGTCAATATTCAGACTATGGCGCGGCAAGGGACGAGAAATGAAGTATGAAAGACCCAAGACACGCAAGCTCCATAAACGGTCCTTGCTCGGATACAAGAAGAATGTTAATCACGCTCAATTGAACACTTGTGTCGTGGATGTTTCCATTCTTTCAAGTCTAACGTGCCGTGTTCATAATGGCTTCCTTCGGTGCGTGTACCGTGCTAAATACCTGGGTCCCGCGTCTATCGCCTGTCACTTGTGCCCTCAGACTTGGACACCCCGTCCGAGCAAGCATACTCGGTCTGTCACGATTCTCCCTTTCCCTGCAGCCAGCTCCTCTTTCACCCATTAAGACTGCCGTAGATGCTGAGGAGCTGTTCGAAGACGTATCCGGGGAGGTGGACGCCGTTTTCGGTGATGAGATTCGAGATGAGCTCCGGTGGCTATGCATTGGTGAGCTGGTAGCAGAGGCACAAAGATGGGAAGTTGTGTTTCTTTTTTTTTTGCAAAGAAAAGTTTGGATTGCAAGGGAAATAGGGCACAGGGCTGAAAGGGGGGAATACGCACGGTATAGTCTACAGGATCCGGAGGCAGCTTGCTCGTCGAGTGGGTGGTGAAATCCAGCATGGCCTGGTGGAAGCCGAGATCTCGCTGATCCAGCGGGAATTTGCGGACGAACTTGTGCGTCTCGGCGGCGACGTAAAAGGGGATCTTGACCCTCGAAGCCAGCTGGGCGAGCTGGAGGGTGCCGATTCTCGAGATGACGCCGCCGTTTTGCGTGATGGCCTCGGCGCCGACAATGACCATGTTGACCTGGCGCAGGAGGCCCATGACGTGGGCGACGGCCGCCTCGGGCACCTCGGCCACGGGGATGCCCAGGCCGCGCAGCTCGGCGACGACGCTGTCGCTCTCGCCGGCGCGCATCCCGTCCCGCACGTACACCACCTTGAACTTGCCCCTGAGGTTCTCGGCCGCGCGCGCCAGCAGGCCGGTGACGGACCTGGACGCGCCGTGGGCGAGGACGCACTTGCCCTCCCCGACGAAGCGCCACCCCGCCTCCGCGACGCCGTTCCTGGCGGCTACGGCCCTCTGCGCGAACAGCCGCCCGTTGCGGAGGAGGTGCTGCCGCACGGCGTCGAAGCTGCCCTCCTGCTGCTTAAGCGACGAGACGAGGTACTGGAGGAAGAGGTCGGTGCCGGCCGCCAGGGGCACGGGGTTGGCCACCGAGGCCTTGAGGCGGTCCGAGTGCGCCTTGACCGTGTCGAGCGTTTCGTAGACGGTGGTGGACGGGACCGAGTTGAGGAGGGCGATGAGGGACTCGATGGCGGCGACGGGCTTGGTCAGGTCCGGGTCCGAGGAGAGCAGTTCGCGATACGTGCCCACGATGCTGTGTCAAAACCGCGTGAGTAAATTGGGGGGTTATATATATACATATACACATATATATATATATATATCGATTTCGTGGGCTTTGATGGCGCGTGCGAGGGAACGAACTCGAAGGTGCTTGTGGAAATGCTGGGTCTGCGTATGGGCAAATCTCCCGGGACGGCTTGTTACGTGGTGTCAGCGCATCATCCGCAACGGGGGGCACGAGGGCACGAGGGCACAGCACGTACGGGCAGCCGAGCCGGCAGAGGCCATGGTCGGCTTTGGAAGAGGGCGCGTCGGAGACTTGTCGCGGTGAAGGAGATGAGACGAGGTCGTGGTGAAGGTCGTGGACGTGGTCACTGGTGAGTCGAACGTTTTGGAGCAAAAGTTTACATGTTTGATGGAGGGGTGGCGGGCGGAGCGGAGCTGCTATTGGCGGCCAGTGTATACAAGTGGGGGATCCTTGCGATGGCGGGGCAAGCTTCAAAATCGCCGTCTCACTCACACTTCGTCATCGCAACTCGCAGAAACAACGCCGACCATCTTCCTTGCGTCGCCCCCGTCGCCCCAAGGACCAGACCGGAAATGGACCTCGTCGACCCTTCCACCGGCCAGCCTCTGCCCAACGACGCCATCCAGCGCGTCCTCTTCGTCGCCGCCACCGTCCACGTCTACACCATCCCGCCCCTGACGTCCATAAAGGGCCACTCGGCATCGTCCTGGACCGCCGATCCCACGCGCCTCATCTTCACCGCACGCCTGCGCGTCGTGGAAACCGCCTTCGAGACGGCCTCTTCCGACGCCGAGCTCAAGGTCGACGTCGTGCTCGAGGACCCTTCCAACGGCCAGCTGTTCGCCGTCGCGCCCTACACCGATGCCGTGGCCGTGGAGCCCGTCCTGGACAGCAGCCGCTTCTTTGCGCTGACGGTGCGCGATCCGCAGGGCCGCAAGGCCACACTGGGCATTGGCTTCGAGGACCGCTCCGACGCCTTTGACCTGGCTGTTGCGCTGCAGGAGGCGAGGCGCTCGCTGGGGCTCGAGGCCGGCTCGAGGAAGGACGGCAAGGACGGCAGGGACGGTGAGGCCAAGCAGGAGAGTGCCAGGGATTACAGTCTGAAGGCGGGGGAGACCATTACGGTGAATATTGGGAAGAAGTCGGGGAGGAGGAGGAGGGACCAGGCCGATGCGTCGAGCGCGGCCAGCTCGGCGCCGTTGCAGTCGTTTGCGTTGCCTCCGCCTCCGCCTCCGGCTGGTTCGGGCGCCGGAGAAGGGGGGTTTGCGTTGCCGCCGCCGCCGAGTGCTGAGGATGTGAAACGTAGGAGGACGTCGTTGAGAGGTTTGGGCTTTGATGACGGGCAGAATGGGGAGTTCGCTTAGTGTCAAGCAGCAGACCAAGCCAGGGGGAGGGGGTTGGGGTTTAAAATAGGTTCTCTTGTTTTATTCTTTTCTTTTTACCACAGGATATCACATAGACTGGATACGGCGATCGTTTGGTCACGAATTAGCGGTTGTTGCGTGCTTGGCCGTCACAAGAATTCACTTTCAGCCATTTCATCAAAAGGTCGCTCGACGTGGTGAATAATGAACACAACGTCGTCTCTTAATTCTCATCTTTGTTACGTTTATTTTCGGTGTGCGCCTAGTGCGTAGTATTCGTAAATCGGTATTCGTAAATCGGCTAACGCGGCCAGTTGGTGCCCACGTTTGGCATGCTGAGCTGTCGGCGCAGCATGAGTGCATCGTAATCAAGGTCTCCGCTGAAGCGTCGCGGGCGTCGCAGTCTTGACCCGAGCTTCGTCATGTCATCAAGAGACATTCCCAATTCATGCGTGTGAAACCCGCAGCTGAGTTTGTCCTCGTCCATCTCGCCCTGTTCATCGTCGCTGTCCTCGAAGACATCAACTGCGCTGTCTGCCCTTTGGTCCTGCATCCCTTCCTGGGGAATGAATTCCGCTGTTGCGCCGTTGAGACGTGACTCGGAGATGGACGGGCGTCCTTGGCCGCGAGCTCCGTCAGAACGGCTCAGACACTGCCGAGTGGAGTGGTGCCTTGCCGAATCCAATGCCTCTCGGCTCCTGGCCTCGATGTGCAGCTCGCCGAGTCGTACAAAGATGGTCTTCTCCTGCTCGGCCGCGTATCTGATCTGACTGCGCAGGATGCCGACTTGCCTACGGGCCCGTCTCTTCACTTTCCGTGACTCGCCGTATACCGACTCCTCTTCCGCCATGTGGTATCTGCTGACCAAGTCACAGAGTCTGTTGGTGTGTGACTGCGAAGTCAGGCTGAGATAGGCCTGCTCGGCAAATATTTGCTCATATGGTCGCGGATGGAAAATGGTCAGTGAGCGCAGCGATGCGGTCTGGTGGTGCTGTTGAGGCGGTGGTTGGCGTAGAGGCGAAACTGGCCCCCAACGGCCAACTGTTTTCTTCGTCGATTGCGCGTGAGGTTCAGGTCCGTCATCCTCTGGTCCAGAGGGAGCACAGCGCTGCTTGGTATCGACTTGTTCCATGGTCTCGTCTGCCTGATCGAGGAAGTGGTTCGGCTCGGTAGAATCTTGTCTAGGAAGCGCCGCACTCCTCTTTTCCTTGTGGATGGATGATGAGACAGGCCACCTACGAACAACAAGACGAGTGTTGCGCTGGTGGATGAATTTCTATCAGAAGCCGGGAGCATGGGAAGGACCTTGAGAGGCAAGGCTGTCTCTCCCCTCTCCCGAGGTTTCCTAGGGACGTCACTGTTGGATCAGATTCCGTCTGATCCATCTTGGACCGCGCTTCCGCCCCTCAGGTTGGTGTAACGAGAGCAAGAAGAAGGTGGTGTTGGCTTGTGTTGGATCGGCGCACCCCGCTATAGCCTCACAATCACCAAGTGGCATCATCGACCCTCATGAGATCTGTGCCCTGTTCCCCCACGGCGCCACCTGGGCCGGAGCATTATCTTGGCTTAGTATTGTTCGCACCGTTGCCACGAATTTGGCTTTCAGCCCCAAGTTATGGCGCTGATGAAAGATGTACATGGGAAAAAAGGGAACGAGGCTTTAGCCTGCCTCTCTAGTAAGCATCGCGCTCGAAATCTTCGAATCGCCAAACCGTTGCGTTTTTGGTGGTTCGTTGAATCTCCACGGCCCAGGTTTTTCCGTGGCTTGTCGTGCAATCGAGACCTCGCCATCTGTCGCAGTTCGATTCAAGTCTGCATCACGTACCTTGGCCTCATCTCGAGAACTGAGAGTCTGGTACCGCGGAACGTAATCGTCCAGGAGGAAAGAAGAAGGGCTCAATGGATCGCCACGTGTATTGCTATAGCAGGGGAGGTGTATGCTTATATGCAGGTAGATGCCGTTGCCTGCGGGTTCAACCTACCCTGCAATGTTTTGAGCTGGGATATTGCACAGCCTTGTTGACAATGTTTACTCGGCTCAGACAATTGTTGATGTTGACCTCAAAGTGCGTGGGACCGTGTGGTCAATCTGAAGTTGGGCATCGGAGTAGCATTTTGAGGCCTCCATTTACTAGTGCAAGATACCAACTTGAAGCTACAATGCCACTAGTCCGAATTGGGTCCCGAGAGCTGTACCGGCTGCCTCCTCGTCCTTGGTTAATCTTCCGAGTGGCACGCACTGCCTCTGGAGTCTGGACACAGATCTTGGCAGATCTTAGATCTCATCGAACAAGTTGTGTTTAGGTCGACTCATCCATCCGCTCTTGCCAGTTTCGCAGCCGTCCGTGATGTGTGGCGGCCTAAGTATGCAGGCACCAAGCCGAATCATCGAGGGGCTTGGCATGGAATGGAATGCGCCTCTTGCGTATGTGAGGGCATTTTGAGTTTGCGCCACGGTCGCGATTAGACGACGATAAGAGTGTTGTTGTCACTCCTTGCACGAAAAGCAATTGGCTGACTGATGCACGCGGTCCTCGTGGCCCCGCCGAATGCCCAATTTCGGAAGCGCCAGAGACTATAGACGGAAAAAGCAATCAAGGTTGAGCCCGACGCTACCAACTTGTCGACATCGGCAGTGTTGAATTATAATGACGATGACGGACAGTGCTTCCATGCATTATCCAGATCTGTGACGTCGAGCCAAGGTCCTCAACTCGACCAATGATGATGGCAGGGTCGCAACAGCGGGGATCAGTGTGACATGACGACTTGGGTGGGCACTCCGCACTCCTCCTCACCAACTTTTATCGAGCTTTCTTCCTTGTTGTATCTGTGCCACCTCTCGGGTGGTTGTGCCACACTACGGATTACAGATTCTCTCAACTGCCGGCGTTTGCGCCCTCACTGATCAGCGTGCGGTTCGAGTACAGTAATACAAGGAGCGCACAGCTGGACAGGGGTAGACTGGGTAGACGGTAGACTGCATGCGTCGTGGGACGAAACCAGGGTTATTCGCTAAAGTATGTACGGATTACGTCCGCACATACATGCACGTATGGAGCAGATTTGCGGAAGGGCCTGTGGCGGCCTGCCCCTGCGCCGGTCTCGTCAATCCGTCTCATGCACCCACCCCAGCGACGAGAAATTGTTATCAGGAAATTTTATCTTCTCAGATGCGACGACGTTTTGGTGTTTTGGTGTTTTGGTGTGTTGGAAGTGGATGGGAAATGGTAAACACACGTTTTGGATCATTTCTTCGTCAAAAAAACGCCCCAGCAACAGAAAGGCGAGAGTGCAGGGGTGTTGGATCCTCCTGGCCTTGACTGGCTGAGACATTGACTTATTAGTGGGCACCGGTGGATGAGCAGTTCCAGATCGAGTTGGCCGACCCTGGGCCACCCACTCGCAGCTGATTTGGGTTTGATCCGTGTGGATTCCGTTATTTTACTGCGAGATCTGCCCGACAGGCTCTTACATGTGTACACACAAGTATGCTCGCTGTCCTTGTTTGACTACTTGTATGTTGGGCTTGCCCTTGTCATCCCTCCCTTCAGTCCTTCTTATCCAGACCCTGCCCGTCGGTCGGTGACTCGCAATTGCATCGAGCGCCCAGGAAAACAACAGCCAGACACAAAGTAACCGCGACAACGTGCTCTTCGTCAGGCACGAAACGTCGACACTGGTCAGCAGCACCTCGATTTTACAGCAGCACGTCTCGATTCCGCAGCGCAAAGCTGTTGTTTGCTCAAGATGGGCGCCTTTATCAGTTGGATCAAGGAGAATGCCCCCGCGGACCAGAACGCTGGCAGCAATGCGTCGGACGAAAAGAACCAGCCTCAATCACTTTGGGGTACGTGAATCCTGCCCCGTCAGAAATCCACCAACACGGGGGTTCTGTTTTGTCGGAAACTAACAATTTGCTCTGCAGGCATGATTTTGACTCTCGGGCCCGTGCTAGCAGTGTCCCTGGTCTGGATCGCTCTGTTCCTGATATTCAGAAGATCTCAACGGCGATTTTATGCGCCGCGTACGTACATAGGCGGTAGGAGGTACGTGTTGGAACGCAACCGCACGAGGTTGAAGCGAGATTCATCAAGCTAACGGTTGTTTGCGTGTAGTGAACGCAGTCCGGAGATGCCAGGCGGATTACTCAATTGGTTCGGCTCCTTCTGGAAACTTCCCGATACCTATGCGCTTACGCATCAGACCCTCGACGCCTACTTGTTCCTGCGATATCTCAAGATCTGCGCCGTCATCTGCTTTGTGAGCTTGTGCATTACCTGGCCGATCTTGTTCCCGATCAACATCACCGGCGGTGCCGGAAGACAGCAGCTAGACATCCTGACCTTTGGTAACGTGAGCGTTGACGGGAAGCCAAACTACTTCTATGCCCACTGTTTCGTGGCGTGGGCTGTATATGGCTTCCTCATGTACATGATCACTCGCGAGTGCATCTTCTACATCAACCTGCGCCAGGCGTATCTGTTAACTCCCCACTATGCCAAGCGCATCTCTGCTCGAACTGTTCTTTTCACATCGGTACCCCAGGAGTATTTGGATGAAGCCAAGATTCGCCAGATGTTCAACAATGCTGTCAAGAATGTGTGGATCGCTGGTAGAACCGACGAACTGGACAAGCAGGTCGAAGAACGAGACAAGGCAGCTATGAAGCTTGAGGGCGCCGAGGTCAAGCTGATTGTGGCTGTGAACAAGGCTCGGGCCAAGGCTTTGAAGAAGGGCGGCAACGCTGGCGATGCTGAGCAGGATGCGGAAACTGGCAATGCCATCGCTCGATGGGTGCCCGACAAGAAGCGGCCTTCCCACCGCCTTGGTCCTTTGGGCCTGTTTGGCAAGAAGGTTGATACCATCGAATGGGGTCGAGCCGAGCTGGAAAAGAGCATTCCCGAAGTCGAGAGAGCGCAAGCCGAATGGAAGCAGAATGGCAACTTCACCAAGATTGGCTCCGTTTTCGTCGAGTTCCACACTCAAGCTGATGCGCAGGCTGCTTATCAGGTCATCACGCATCACAACGCTCTTCACATGAGTCCAAAGGCCATTGGTGTCAAACCGCAGGACGTCATCTGGAAAAACCTGTCCATTCCTTGGTGGCAACTGATTATCCGTCGTTATGCCGTCTGCGCCGCCATCGCCGCAATGATTATTTTCTGGGCCATTCCTGTCGGTGTCGTTGCCATCATTTCCAAGGTTGACTACTTGAAAACTCTCCCGGGTCTTACCTGGATTGCGAGCATTCCCGAGGTACGTTCTCTTTGCTGTACACGGTCGCCACCATCGGTTCATGCCTTGTTTGAAATTCTGTAGTATCGTGCTGACTCTCCTTGTGCGACGTAGAAAATTTTGGGCTTCATCTCTGGATTGCTGCCATCGGTGGCCCTCGCGATTTTGATGTCACTTGTCCCCGTCATCATGCGCGCGTTGGCCAAAGTTGCCGGGTGCAAGACCAACAGCGAGGCCGAGTTGTACACTCAAAACTCCTACTTCGTCTTCCAGGTCGTCCAAGTCTTCCTGTGGCGATCTGTTGCTGATGCTGCAGTTGGAGCCATCATCGAGATTGCTCAAAACCCTAGCATGGTCTTTTCTCTGCTGGGGAAAACTCTGCCGACGACCTCCAACTTCTACATTTCTTATTTCATGATACAGGGAATCACAATCGCTACTAGCACGGTAACGCAAGTCGTCGGTTTGTTCATCTTCAGAATCATGTACAAGTTCCTCGCCAGCACGCCCCGCGCCAAGTATACCAAGTGGACTTCTCTCTCCGCCGTTCTCTGGGGCAGTCTACTTCCCGTGTACACCAACATGGTCTGCATCAGTAAGTTTGGCCCCATCACGAAGCCTTGTATCACTCATAATCCGTTGCTGACATGCTTTCTCCCCAGGCATCATTTACTCCGTCATCGCCCCTTTCATTCTGTTCTGGTCAGCTTTGGGACTGTTTCTCTTCTACCTTGCTTTTCGATATAACATCCTGTTCGTATCTGAAACCGCCGTGGACACCCAGGGTTTGATCTATCCCCGCGCTCTCAAACAGTTGTTCACTGGCATCTACATTGGCGAGATTGTCATGATTGGATTGTTCTCCGTCGTCAAGGCAGCTGGCCCGGCTGCGCTGATGGCAGTGTTCCTTATCTTCACTATTCTCTACCACATTACGTTTACCCGAAGCATCAGCCCTCTTCTCCAGGGGTTGCCCAGAACGCTGGAGACTCAAGAAGCGATATTCCAATCTCACGGAACCGGCGCCGGAGCTGCTGGGGCTAGCAAGGAGGTCTCCAACGGCTCCAACGGTACTCATGGCGAGAAGGCTGTCCTCGACGGAACCGACTACGGCGTTCAGGAGAAGACGAAGGGCAACGTCTTCACTCGTTTCTTCAAGCCCTGGTTGTTCTCCGACTACGCTACTTTGCGACACATGGTGCCTCGCGAGCAGGACATCAACTTTGCCCAGCTTCAGGCTTCCGGTGAGCTCGTGGAACGTGACGCGTACTTCCCACCCTCTGTCAACAGCGAGCCCCCCCATCTCTGGGTCCCTGAAGATCCCCTCGGCGTTTCCAAGCACGAGATTGCGCTCACCAGCAGGGTTATCCCCATCAGTGACAAGGGCGCTCGACTGGACGAGAAGAACAACGTCGTGTGGTCTGAAGACCTGAGCAACGAGGCGAACTTGCCTCCCATCTACACTGAGAAGGCCTACTACTAGACTTGAATCAATGGTTAGTTAATTGGACTTGATACCCCCTGTGTAGTTGGACATGTTTTTTTTTTTCTTTTTCTTTTTCGATGGTCTGATTCGAGACCTTTGGTTGCAAGGAACACACGCCTCAACACGTGTGTGAGAATCAGTGGCTGATTTTGTATTGAGTTGCGGGGCAATGTTTTGTCATAATGAGGGTGGAGAAGATTATATACTGAAACGATTATGTTTGCGTCTTCATACATACGAGTCGTTCATGTAGCTTAGATGATTGAGAACTTTCACGACAAGCACGTGTAATACGGTACGGTCGAGGATGGTCGCGAAAAGACCAATACTAATCCTCGTGTACATGACTTCGTTGTTCCCCCGATTCCATCGTTGGAAGATTGCAGCAACTCGTGGATATGACATTTCATTGGTGAATGCTACCGCAACACTAATCCGTATTACCAGAGATTGTTTTCCTCATGCGAGCCAGCCAAGGGGGTGGAGGGGTGGACGCAATGCTGTTGCCCCGACAACGAGTGTCTCAGCAGCAACCGGACAGACCCCCACCACTCATTCATCCATGTCAGTAAAAAAAAAAAAAAACGACCACTCCCTTGGCAGACAGGGCCCATCACATTACGTGTACATACGGTTATCTAGGCGACTACTCCGTAGGTGCCGTATATGCAGTGCTTGCTTTTTCCACCCGTGGCTTGGACCTCAACCTGTCTATATCAAATACAAATATCACTGCTATCACTGTTATCACTGTTTATTTCGCACACGTTCCCAGAGAGGCGCCAAGAGACGGACCGTGGAAACGAACGCAACGTTTATACCGGCGCAGCCATTGCATTTTCCCGAACATCTCATTTTTTTTGTCGCTTGACACATGACACGGTTCTCGCTTTGATTGGGTCCAGACACGAGCCGTATACGGGCCTGGCACGAAGGCTCGCGGCGCAGAACAATTGCTGCACTACCTTGTGCTGGAAATCAGGGTGACGGATTGGAGACGGTCGAGTTTCACACGAGGACCACACGAGGACGCAAACAAGGGCAGAGAGGCTGCACAAAGTCTGAATCACCGACTTGTTGATTTTGCGCGTGCGGATCGGAGAGTCGAACTTTGCTACCGACGCCTGTACGCTGACTGTTCTATATCGGTTACCGCAACCATGATTTGAGCCACGCACGGAGGAGAAACAATATCCACCATCGAGAGAGGCCATCAGAGGCTTCACCAACAAGTTGGGGAGGGAGATTGCAAGGCCAAAAGCAGGGACAAGATGCGCAGATCAGCAGTCACCCTTGGGCTTGGGCTTGCCGTGAGGCAACTCCCGACAGCGGCCGCACACGTTTTCCCATATGTACCCACGCAGATCCTCATGCCGGCTGCTTGCTGGAACGAGTCGGTTTGCGGCGCACCCGATGTTGCCTACGTCTTCTCCCAGAGTCATGGCGGAAGCGTCCAGTTCTCAGCACTCGACTACTCGAGCACAGTGGGCGCCGATACACAACTGACGACCGTGACGTCCGAGTTGCCCTTCCTCAAAGACGCGCCTGCGACGACGGCGTTTGGAGCCGCGCGAACGAGCAACGGGTCGGTCGTGGTGTACTCGGGAGCCTGCGATGACACAACGGGCTCGCTATGGAGCTACTCGACTTTGCCAGGGCAGGGCGGAAGCAGCACGTGGAGCAAGAAGATGACGACACCAGGCACGGCGGACCAAGGCTCTCCTCGAGGACCCTATTTCTTGGGCGGTACCTTGGCCTTCTTGTCAAAACTGGCGCCCACGATGGATCAGCCGACCATCTACACTTACGGCGGCATGTGCAGTTCACCGGGGGCCAACGAGACCAGCTGGCAGGCCAGTGCAAATTATACTCATACGATGATGAGCCTGGCTCCCGACAGTCAAGATGCGGATACGGCGTACTCGCTCAGCGTGGCCTCGACGTCTGGGCCACGCACGCCCATTGCCGGATTCACTCTCACGCAACTCCCTGCTTCTATTACCAACATTGCCGCCTCAATCACGCAGCAAGCCGGCTTCGTTTTGCTGGGCGGCCATACGCAGCAGGCATTCATCAACATGAGCACAGCGGCCGTGTGGAGCCTCCCCGAGCAGTCGTGGTCGTATATCAATATCGGGGGCCCGGATTCGTCGAGTGCTGCTGGCCTGGCCATGCGAGATACCGAAGTGGAAAGTCGTTCTGGCCATACTGCTGTGTTGACGGAAGATGGCTCCTCGGTGGTCGTCTTGGGCGGCTGGGTTGGCCATGTCAGCACGCCTGCCGAACCGCAACTCGTGGTGCTGAAGCTCAGCCAAAAATACTCGTCGTGGAAGTGGGCTGTGCCCTCGGCGCAGCCCGACGGGAAGGGAGTCTATGGCCATGGAGCGGCCATGCTGCCTGGAAATGTGATGATGGTGTATGGCGGCTGGGAAACCTCTGCGTCTGGCGGAGCGACGTCGAAGCGGCAGGCATCTGCTGTCGGGGGCGCGCCACGATTCTTCAACGTGACATCCATGTCGTGGTCGAATTCCTACACGAATCCTACTTCTGGGAAACGCCTGCGCAGCAATGGGAATCATGAAGCACCAGAGCGTCATGGCTCCGAGCAATCGAGACGTCTTGGGCTGGGCCTCGGACTGGGCCTCGGGCTCGCGCTGCTGCTCGGTGTCATTCTTGCTACATGTCTTTGGAAACTGCGGCTGAAGAAGCGCCAAAGGTCTCGAGAACTCGCGGCCAGCTCCATGGCCCAGGATGCCCAGTACTTTGCCCATGACACGGATGAGATGATGGAGAGAGACAATGCATCATACCCTTGGTTTGCGCCTCCCAGAAATGACGAAGGCTCGGTCGGTCCAGCAGCAGGGGAATCCTCAAGAGGGTATGAATCTCTCCGCGGAGCAGAAGCCTCATTGGATGATGGCCACGGCCGTCCCGTCATCACCCGGAAGCCAGTCATGTCACGAACGATGAGAGGAGGCTACGTGCCTGCCGAGACTCGCCTCAACGCATTTGTCTCGCCACCTGGAATGATTCATCCCATCATGGAAGATGTCGAGGAGGACCATGCCTACCATGAGCATCGTCATCATCATCATCATCATAATCCTCATCATCATAATCCTCATCATCATCCACTTGATGCGGAACCATTGACGCCCACATCAGAAGCCCCCTCTGATCCGTTCCTCACGCCAACGGGCAACGCGCCGCCCGTCCTGTCCCCCCCCATAAACAGGTCCTGTGCTACACCCAACTCCGAGAGCCATCGATACTATGACCCCGACGTACAGGACTGGGTATCAGACGTGGACGCGGCAGACTCTTTGCTCGACAGGTACAACTCCTCCCGCAAGGGCCGCATCTCGCCCACCCGCCGAAACTCAACTCGTTCCACAGCCCCGAGGGACGACGAATCCAGAAGCGGCTCCAATCTTTCCGATTCCAACCGCAGCACGGCCGACAGTCTGCGCAGGTCGCAGTCCAACCGACGATCCGCAGCAAGCGGTGGTTTCTTTGGAGGCACGCTCCTGGGAGGCGCGGACCATGCCAAACCGGGAAGCTCATCATCAAGCAGCTACAACACGGCGCGCTCAGGCTTCGGGACTCTTCAAGCCGAGGGACCGTCATTGCTGAGCGCGACAGGCCCGTCCCACACCCCTGGCTGCGGAGACGAAGAAGATGAGCCCGACGCTCCTCCGTCACCGTCCAAAACCAAACCTCGACGAGGCTGGCTCGGCTCTCTAGGCCGCGTCTTCTCCCAATCCAGCGGGCCCCCGCCCATTGCGTCCCCGGAACGTAGTTTCGCGCGCGACGGCCCCGAGATGGACTCGTCTACCGGCGACTACGAGCCCCGCGCAGGTCTCCGCGGCGAACTTCTTAGAAGGAAGCAGGGCCGCCAGGACTGGGAGGCCGACGCGCGGGCCCAAGGAGGCGGAGGAGGGTCAGGCCCGTCGGCGCAAGAAAACGAATGGGACATTGAGCGCGCCGTCGAGCAACGTCTCGTACAGGTCATGTTCACCGTGCCCAAGGAAAGACTTCGCGTCGTTAATGGCGGCGAGGAAGTCGACGACGAGCACGACGACGAGCACGAGCACGAAACACTGACCAAGAGAGCGCAGCTTCAGGAAACGAGCGGGGGCTTACCTGACCCGCAGACGGCCGAGCTCGTCGACCCGGAAAAGTCGGGCGACGAAAGCGTCGCCTCTGCCGAGAGGGAGAGGGAGAAGGAGAGGGAGAGGGAGAGGGAGCGAGGGCGGAGAAGCCACTCGACGGACGATTCGGGGAGGAGGTTCTCGGGCGCAGTCTTCACGGCCGAAGCAGTGCGGTTCGAGAAGCCGAGGGGGAGAGTGCTGCAGATGGTGGAGAGCATCGAGAGTTCGAACGGGAGTCAGGAGGGCAGCCCGACTAGAACGCCCGAGAAGTAAGTAGTACGGAACGCGATATATGGATCACAGGACATGCTTTGGAGGACATGCCTGGAGGACATGCCTGGAGGATATGCTTCGTGTGTATTTATTTTGGGAATTTTGGCTTGGAATTTCTCATGCAAATTCCTTCTTTTTTCTTCAGGAGGGGGGCACTGGGAACTGGTTAGCATCAGGTACTTTGAAATAAACACGACCATATGCGTGGGCAAAGTAGGCAGCGGAGTGACGCCGTGCTTTGAGTCGTGGGATGGAATACTTGTACCTTTTTTTCGTACTGGGTCATTGTCCGGCTGGGTATGATGGGTCAGAAATGAGTATAGTTGGCGACGGGTTTTTGAAAAGGGGATGAAGAAAATGATTTTTTAAACGTGCTTGCGGGACTAATTCTGTTCTGTACGGCTCGAAATGCCATGATGCGCCCTGGCTTCTGCAACACTTGACGATGGCCCGTCCTCAGCTGACTGCCCGTCGGGTACGTGTCGTTGGTGGTGCCGGCGGCGAGGATCCCGGAGCGGAGCTGGCCGTGTGCTTCTCGGCGCCGGGGCGGGTGGCGTCTCCAATCTCACATTGCATCAGTCATGTTGAGAACAACCAGGAGATCTTGTCCAACCGGCAGTGTATGTATCTAGGCGTACCGAGTTCACCGCCAGGAGATGGGAGTGCTACAATCTGCACCAAGTGCGCCGGCGCCAGATCAAGCTTTCTTCATTCCATGCCAAAGCGTTCACTTGGCCGGGAGCTCGGGGGCTTTGTTGTCCTGGCGTGAGAGGCGGTGGGCCAATCATTCTTCATGCCAGGGATCAAGGTTGGAATGCAAATTCATGGAGATGCCCAAGATGGTTGGGTTGGTTGCTGGTCTGACGCGGGGGGGTGACACATGTGACATGAGACTGGGAAATTGGATTTAGCAATC
The DNA here is from genome assembly GCA_030389615.1 of Epichloe typhina subsp. poae. Taxonomy (NCBI): domain Eukaryota; kingdom Fungi; phylum Ascomycota; class Sordariomycetes; order Hypocreales; family Clavicipitaceae; genus Epichloe; species Epichloe typhina. The sequence continues at coordinate 10,181,537 of CP098313.1, forward strand.
CGCAGTATCTGTCTGCGCACAAGATAGATGCTGTGGAGTGCAGCAGGCTCATCGTCTTTCCTTCTCTGCAGCTGAACGATCTGTGACACGTTTGTGACGCGATGATTACGGCGGGGCACCGAGATAGTTGGCTTCTTTGTCGTCTCGACTTGTCACGACAAGACAAGACAGGACAGGACATGCAGAGACGCTCAGGATGCGTTGGATCAGCAACTGGTGCCTGACACGGATGGAGTTCTTCCGAGATCGAGATCGAGCAGGTGGCATCTGGTTCCGGTGGCCGCTCCCACTGGCCCACTGGCCCCCACCAGTGACGCCATCTCCTCCAACCACCGAAGCACCCAACGCAGGAAAGAGCACCTATTCCGTATGTATGTATGTATGTACGAGTTACCCAGGGTGATGAATGCATCTGGGAACATCAACAATGAAAGCTGAGAAAGCTTGCCAGCCTTGTTGATGGAAGGGGGGGGTCACGTGCGAAGCTCCCTCTCGTGCTGCGGAAGGCGTTCTTCGGCTTCGGCCTCGTCTCCGACGCTGCTGCAGCCTGCCTTGCCTGTTGACCTTGGCAACCATGATATGAAGCCTCGCATCTTACATATGCGTTCTCCTTGCCAATAATCCGTACATACATAAAATGTAATCCGTATGTACATATTACGGATGATGCAACGCGCAGATTGGATATCCACTCCTTGGTCGGCTTGGCCCCTGATTCGTCCTTCGAGTTGTTGCTGCTGCTCGAGTCCGTACACATGTACATGCACGAGTCCCCACCCTCAAGTCCTTGTTTTTGTCTTTCAACAGCGAGCGCCCCACCCATTTTGACGCCTCATGGCCAAACAAATGATGGATCCTGTGAAAGCTCGTCCGTCAGTGCTTGAACGTTAGTCACAACGAGAACCCGATAGCAAGTGCCTTGCTACAGCCTGTCACTGTAGTTGGCGCTTGTCGGTGCCAAAGAGACGCCCCAAATCTTGGCCAGCCTCCTCCTTCCCAGCAGGTACAGTGGGGGTGTACTTGCGTTCGGGCCATGCGCTCCAGCTGTGCAGCTGTACCACTCCTATGAACTTTTCCCCCCCCTTCTCTTCCTCTCTCTCCCAACTTCTCCTATCCGGGCTGCCCTCAGCTCTCCACCTAAACGTGAACTTTCTTCCAACTCGATCCTCCTCTGCTCCTCCCTCATCATTAGGCTGCATTTCTTTGCTCCAATTGTGACAAATCCACTTGGGGGCTTGGATTGCAGTGTTGCTCGGCTTTAATTGCCTTGTCCCAGTTCCTCTCCGATTGTTGTCTTTCGACTGTTTGTTGCGGCCCGTCCAGCATTCCAGTCTTCCGTCCGTCACCGAACTTTGCCCGCACAGCACTGCACACCCGCGTCAAGCTGGCAACAGCCTCGCCCAACACCTTCACGACCTGGATCCAGGGCATCGTGAGACTGGTGACCTCTTTCGAATTGCATTTCCGACCTCGACATAGTCTCTCGACTTAATTCACTCGGTTGGTCGTACTGCCCCTGCCCCGGAGGCTTGGCTCGCTTTCCCTCTCCTTCCCCAGACACCATCTTTCGTCGGCTCTTGCTTTCCTACCAGTCTTCCCGTCGACGCCTTATCATCGCAATATTCTTCTTCTGAAATCGGCATCATAATCTCTGGCCCGGCCATCGAAACGCTCATCATTCCTGTCCAGTCAATCCGCTTGGGTTGCAGCTCGTTCCGTTGCCAATTTGGACAGTCAGGACTACATTGGCTTCAATTTTATCCCTACCAAGAATCGATAGCAGGGTGAAGACCAAACACTGCAAGGTCGTCTCGTTTTTGGTTTGCGTTTAGCCGTGTTGTGGCGACGCATTGCTGAACAGACTCGGAATTCCGTTGTACTATGCTGTGAATTCTCATTCATCGCTTGTTTCCTTTATTCATGAGACTGCTTATATCTTTAAAAAGTGGTGAGCAAGCCTTGCGCGAACCATTCGACGTCGATGACTAACATCTTCTACCCAGATTCCACGCTTGCTCGCGTTTTCAAGACTCGATTACAATGTCTCTTCTCGGTTTGACGGGCGCCCCGGGCATGGGGACCTTCATGTTCATGGCTGTTGCTTGGAGCATCCCCGCCCACGCGTTTGACGTCGATATCTGTGCCAGCCTAAACACCGCATCGATGAAAGAAGGTAAGATTACACAGACCGCCATCACGTCGCCACGACCAATTCTGACTGTTGCATTGAAGAATTTCGCACCTTCCAGAGCAACGGCCTCTGCCACGATATTTGCAACCCCAATGGTTATGCATATGCCATCACCCAAGGCGGTAACTGTTGGTGCTCAAACTACACACCTGACAAGTCTACCCAAGTCAGCTCAGGCAGGTGTAACACGGGCTGCCCAGGCTACCCGTTCGAGAAATGTGGCGGTCCTGACCTATTTGGTTATGTTGTCGTCAATGGAATACCTTCCGGCACCAAAGGAGGAAGTACTCCATCTAGCACCGTACCATCCAGCACCGTAGTAAGTTTTGCCCATCTCCGACTCGCCTTGCCCACCCGGCTTAGATGCGTGTCTTTGTTTGCCTGTTCCTTCTGGTCTTTCAATCCCATCTTCATTGCTATCCCCTGTCTCGTACATTGTCTATTTCAAATCCTGCACACCGGTCGGGATTTTCTTTTTGTCCTGGATCTAGAACCATCCATTTGTTTCTTGACCTCACGATTTCTCGGTGGTGCCTGTGTCTTCCGTTCTCGTCGTTGTTTGTTTGTCGTCATTGTACGTCTTAACGAAGCTCTTGGCATGTGTCAGGCTTTGCTGGCAAGCCAATCCGCATTTTCGCTGGCGATGTCATCCACAAACCAAGATGATGACGTTGGTGACTGAGACCGGGCAGGACGCATCACCACCTACGTCTACTTCCAGCAGCTCTTCAACACCGCCGAGCAGCAGTAGCAGCAGCAGCAGCAGCAGCAGCAGCAGTGACAGTACAAGCAGCATCTCTACTGTAGGCTCAACCTTGGTCAGCCCCTCGACTTCTTCACTTCAAACCTCAGGAACCACTGTGCCCACGGTACAATGCTTTCCCCATTTTCTCATCTGCTGTTGATATCCCCCAGCATCAATGTCTACACGTTCGAAAGCTTTTAATCCCCGTGTGCGCCGAAAATACACATCATACACATCACTTTTACTAACTGAGCTTTAGTCAACTTCTTCTTCTTCTTCTTCTTCTTCTTCTTCTTCAAAGACCGAAACCGAGTCGACGACAACATGGACGAGCATTCACACTTCCACCGTTGCGACTGTCACCGCAGATGGCACGATAAAGACTGTGTTTATTATTCCAACTGAAACTAGCCGTACTTCAGGCGACAATCCGGGCGTTGCCGTCCAGCAAAGCGGGCTGCAAACCGGATCCGTCGTGGGAATCGTCGTCGGCGTTGTCGGAGGTGTGCTGATGTTGGCAGCGTTGATCATGTTCTTCTACTTTCGGCGCAAGAAGCAACAACAGCAAGATGGCTATCAAGACGATCCTAGCATACGTGGTAGCTCATCCGGTATGATGGGTAGCGGCCGTCCTGAGATGGCGAGAGCCCCGGGTTCCCCTGGATCCACCGGCAACCGTAGCAGCCTTCTGCCTGTGGATCCCAGAATGGATCCTTTCCAACAGAGCTTGTATGCTCGAAATGGTAGTCGAGAGAGTGTCGGTACACTGCGGGACGACCACGACTACTCTCGGAGGATTCAGCAACCCAAGATCCTACGCGCGACCAATCCGGACCCTGACGTGAACTAAATTGGCAATGTCCTCGAAAAGGCACCGTTCTATTCTCATCATTTTTATATTCCTCGGTACATGGTCAACGGATCTTTCTCCCTTGACCTTTTCTTCTTGGACAACTTTTTAGACGACATACAAATGCGACGAAGCACATCACATGAAATTCCTTCGCTTCTCACACAAAGAACAAGTGGATACGGCACATTTTTGACGCACGAGGAGGGCTTTTGCATATATTTATATTACTCCAAGATACCAGGACGGCGTTGGTTCTTATTAGTTTTGTTTTCAATAAGGCATTATAGCAGGGCCATCGTTTCGGCTGGCCTGGACAGCGAGGATGGGGTTGGATGAACACGTGGGCAGGCGAACTCAGCGATTTGACACAGGAGGCTAGCTTTAAGAGGCCCACAGAGCCATTGGGCCTTTGTTGCTGGTTTTTTTTTTTTTTGGTGTGTGTGGCGGGAAGCCGAGGACAGGCGGGACTAGCATTGTGGGCATTATATCCTGGGTTGGCAGACCTTGAGAGATGAGAAGAGAGGGATGATGTGCATTCTTGAAACGACTCTTGTGTAGGTGAAGTATGTATATCAAAAAACAGCGCAAAAGCTGTCACACGCGTTAACATGCATGACGATGTTCTATTTCTGGGCATGGGTGTGAAACTGGAAAGCGTCATATCAGCAAACGCGGGCTCGATTGCTGTGCGGGTATTCGGGGTCATGATGGGTGCGACCCGTAGTCGGTCAGTCATATGGATATTCGGACGGGGCGACCTTGCTCCTGGGTGCTACAAAAGCTGTGTGGTCCCGGGGAGATGACACCAAGGCCATCCCGCCGATTTGGGCTGGAGTTTTGTCGAGGAAAAAGGGTGCGGGTGTGGCTGGCATGTCTCATGTTGTGGAGATTACTTTTGTATCAAGTCTTGTGTGACGAACGTGTTGTTGATAACGGCCACGCAGGAATAATATACACGAAAATTGCTTCTTTTTTGTAGTACTTGAGCTTGCGTCCCTTCTTTCATCTGCTACATGTAGTCTCTTTGTATTCGTCATGCCTACTACCCAGATGTCATCCGCAAGCACCCACCGCTACTCACCACCCTACTACTCGCTGGTCAAATCAATCATTTCAATCTCGGCGGGAGAGGCCTTCCGCTTCACTCCAGCCACGGGTGCCTGTGGCTGGGACGAGCCCGCGGAGCCAATCGCCTGCAACGGCCGACGCGGCGGCTGGCCCGTCGTCCTCGGGGAGGCTGAAGCCACTGGCGGCGGCGGTTGACCCTGGGCCGGCTCCGCCGCGAGGAGGTGCTCCATGTTGACAATGGTCGGGTAGCTGGCCCCGAGGAGTGGCACGAGGTGGGCGCTGTCGAATTGCTGAATCTGTTTTTTCGCCAGCATCAACCGCGACTTCCAGTCCAGGAGCCTCTTCTCATCATGGCAGCATGTTTTGGTCACCACCAACGTTTGGGGCGATCCCGACCGGCGCGTTTCATGAGTGCAGTCGACTTTACAGGAGTCGAGCTGCTGGTGCAAGTGCGCGCGCCGTTGCTTGTTCACGGCAAAGAGGCCGACTCTCTCTGTCCGGCTGGCAAGAAAGGCGTTCAGGGAGTTGCAGTCGGCGCACGGGCAGCGCACACCGGGCCGCACCAGGCTTCTGTCCTCGGCGGGCTTGTGTCCCACGTACCTGTCGAGGTAGGCTTTTAGGAGGGCGGAAAAGAGCTGCTGACAGTATGGGGTGGTGAGGGGTATGGCGTTGGAGGCGAGAATGGGTATTAGGCAGCGTAGGAAGGGCAGCCACAGGGCGTGGAATTCGCCTGCTGGGAGCTGGGGGGCCTTTGCCACGAGCTTGGAAACGAATGGCGTTACGAAGTTGTCTGCCTCTGTGCTCGACTGGACGATGGACGAGAAGAAACCGGCCAGCATTTCAGGACTGATGGCTGTCCGGCGGTCATGGACTTGGACGTTGCCGTGCATCTTTGCAAAATCTACCAGGTTGATGAAGGATCTGGCCTTGGTCTGGTAAAGCTGGACAGCATTCTCCATCGGCTCAGTACCCTCGAGGCTTTGCTGTCGTAGCCGGGCCAGGAACGCAAGGAAGAAGGCGGCGGCGTCGTGTCTCTGATCGATTACGGGCGAGATACTGCGAAATTAGTTGGCGTTGTTGTACCGACAGCGGGAAATCAAAAGTAAGGAAGCTGGTGTTACGAACATTTGCGAGAAAAAGACGGAGGGGTCTTTGAAATACAAGGCAACGTCCACCATGGCCGGTCCATCTTCGCGGCCCAGGGATAGGGACGCGCAGGCATCGAGGCAACGGCGGAGTTTGGCGCGAGCCCAATCCAGAATGTAGCTGGGAGCGGCAGCGAGGCTGAGACGAGTCGAAGTGGTATTCGGAATGAGTATCAAGTTCGCGATGGCCCTGAATTGGGAGGCGAAATGAGGGTACGACGAAATGGCAGAGGATATTCTGCCATCGTTAGCTCTGGAAAAGGGCCACATGATGCAGCAAGCATGCCTACCCCTTGCGAATGGCACTGAACCGCTCATTGGCGCCACCATCGCCAAAGCGCAACCACTGCCGCGCCCAGGAGAAGAACTCTGGTGGCAGACGGCCCTGGTGATGGCTAGCAGCCTCCTCAAACAAGGTCCATTTTTCGTGCTGGATCGCTGCCTTGAGGACGTCCCGTATGCCGTCCCCGTCAACTATCTCGTCGCCAGGATTCCACGCCTGCTTGGACAGTTTCACCAGCGCGTTGACCGAGGACTCGGAGGCCTGTGGCTGCAGACATGCTCGGGCCAAATACTTGATCTGTGTGTTGAGATTCTGGCCGTGTGAAGAGCATCGGTAATCATCCCGAGAGTTGGATGCAAAGAAAGACACGAGCGAATCACGGGGAACGATGGCTACGGCCTAAATTTCTGAAAAGTGAGCGACCAGTGATGGCACACATGAGGATTCAGGATCGGCACGTACCGCCACTCGATACCAGTGTGTTGCCGTTGGACCCTGGGAAGAAAAGAAACAGAAACAATCGTATTAGTACATTTAGCTCTCACAAGTTGCCGGTAATGCTTGAGCTAGCTTCGTTTCAGCTGCCAACAGAGAGACACACCGAGTTACCCATATACCCTTCGTACTCCTCCTCGTCAGCTTGGTCAAGGTTAACGAAACAGTCGTCTTGGAGGATGTCATCTTGATTGAGGTCCAGATCCTGCGTCACCACGTGGCCCTCCAAGTCGACGAGGGTCTTCACTGCATAGTTCGTCTCGAGAATGTCTTCAATATGGTGATAGCCAGGTTCGTCATCGTCGTCGTCGTCGTCGTCGTCGTCGTCGTCATGGTAATACTTATTATACCTGCCATAACGCCTGTCGGAGTGGTCGTACTCGCAAGTTCCCATCTCCCTCAGTTCCAGCAAGGCGAGGAAGACATCGACGGCCAAGTCGCTGGATATCTCCTTGAGAACCTGGACCTGAGCCAAGTCTCGCGTCTTCAACGCCTTAAGCGAAATGTTGGCTTCGGTGTAGTCGTGGTCGAGCACGTGGTACACAAATTTCCTCTCGCGTGACCCTCTGGCCTCGCCAAGCCACCTGCTCAGAGTGCGACGAAGCGCCTGGGTCTCGAACTGATGTAAGCCTGCCGACGGACGTGGTCGAGTCAAATCATGGGCGAGGTTGTAAGTCAGGACCCATCGGAAGCCGGACTTGACAGGGCGCACCTCGTGCGACACGTCCGAGTACCAGGAAGCGAAGGACTGCGAGAAGCTGGACGATTCGAAAACCTTTTTCTCGCCGCAGTGCTGGAGAATTACCTCTCCGCCTTGGTGCGCGGACGGCAGGCAGACGACGAGGGTGCCGAACATGCCAGTTATCTTCTCAGTGCTGCGTGGCCATGGTCAGTCGACATCTTGGCCGTTACGCCGTTACACCTGTCGAGATGCAAGACTGTTCAGGTTTTTTCTGAATAGGAGAGAGGACATACTCGGTGTGTGGCTTGAACATGGCACCCTTCTCGTAGATGAGCATTTTGTAAATCTGCGCCGTGATGGGCGCGTTGATGCCCAGGTCCAAGGAGACTCGGACACACAAACCCTGGATGAAGCCGGGCCAACGTGGATTCCGGAATGTGAACTGCCCCGCGTCCAGCTCCCACGTATTCCGGACCGCAGTGTCGACGATGGTGTCACTCCCCTTGCCGTATGGCGCCTGACGAGCCTTGGTGATGAGCTGACGGGCTTGGGACTCGCTCAAGGGCATGGCGATGTCGCCGACCTGGTCGACGAACAGGTCGGCAGGCGGCGGCTGGGGCAGGACACCGAAGGATGCAAAGGATCCCGGAGCCTGGATGCTTGAGAGGGCACTGAGAAGATCCTCCTTGAGCCCACCATGGTAAGAATCAGTGCCCAGGTCGCTGGCAGCGCTTTCTTCATCGCCGAAGCACTTGAAGGTCTCGACAGCAGAGCGCGGTTGTTCTTGGTTGTTTCGTGCCGAATTGTTTTCTGCCGCGGGCACCGTCGCAGGCACCGTCGCAGTCGTGGATTCTTGGCCTGATGCCATGATTGCCCGCTTCGATTGAAAATGGGAAAAGAGGGAGCAGTCAGTCAGTTGTCTTGGCGAAGGAAGCAAATCGACGCACAATGAACAACTGAATGCCACGACGCGTCGGCCAGAACGCGTCAAGGGTCAAGGATCCATTGGGGGGAGCCGCGTGGTTGAAGGTGGCCATTGGCCATTGACCGCCAGGGTTTTTTTCTCGTCATGTCTGTGTATCCGTAGTTCAGCACGGAGTAGTTCAAGAATTTGTTCAGTCCTGGAGGGGATTTTCTAGAAAAGGACCTCCTACTACTACAAGGTAGCATGATGAGGAGACATGATGAGAGGGACGGACGGCAGGAAGTAGCCGGTTCTAGTGCAACGATTTTGAGACAAGACTGCCCACTTTTGAGACGTAAGCGATTCTCAAGGAGGGTTTTTGATGTTGACTGTCGAGGAAGATGTCGTGCAGCACCACCAAGTCCGGGCGGTGTACGGATTAGAGGTCAGATGTGCAAGTATCGACGATGTGCATGCATCGTTCCTGCCGTCTGAGTGAGTGGCAACTCGGGAGGGGTAAAATGTGGTGTAAAATGTGGTGTAAAATGTGGTAGACGGGCAAATTATGTAGCACGGTCATGTACGAACTTCTGTTACACGGGGGATGGCGATGATTGCACGGGGAAAATCCCTGACCCTTGCTTGTTCGGCTCCGATCAAGGTGTGGCGAAAGAAGAAACGGAGCCATGGATGCAGATTTGTCTTCTGATGAACCAGCGCCGAGGTTTGGACACGCATCACTCACCATTGACGATGAGCTGATGAGTCAATCAGTTTCGTCGACGCGTGTCCCTTGAAGTCGCCCCAGAACAGGGGTCATTCATTGCTCATCGACACAATCGACACAATTAACACAATCAACACACATCAACACACATCAACACCAAACAACACCAAACAACACCAAACAACACGACGGGCCAGCGGGTCTACGCAAATGCTCCAAACCCGTCTTTGCCACCAAAGGACCCCCCGGCCTCGAATGGATCACCCGTTACTCCGTCCTGATCCCACCCCCCACTTCCCACTTCCCAATTGGGCAAAAGTGGCGAGTCCAACTGGCACGCCAGCATCGTGACCGGCCGTCCACCTCCGGGCCTCCCTCCCCCAGAATTCTCGGGCTGGCCATGCTTCTGGCCACGCTTCTGGCCACGCTTCTGGCCATTCATGGCAACCTGGAGCACAGACGGGACGGAGACTTTTCTCACATTCGCCAACACGGCAATATTAGAAACGCGCAACCCACGTCGTCATGCGCCACGCCATGCAGGGCGTTTCACATGCCGGCGGCAAGTCGGGGGGCGAGGCATGTGATGATCTCATTGTTGCCCATCGGGTTCATGTACAAATAGATGGGAGGCGATGATTGCCATCCCTACTTCGCCACGCTCCTGTATGTAAACCCTTTTATATTTATTTCAACCCTCCAGCCGCCTGGACAAGCGCTTCGGTTGCTGCTCACCTGTTTCCGCCCACAACCTGGAATACATCATTCTCATCTTCTGAAACGCAAGCGCCAACTCTCCCACCATGAGTTCAACCCAGCCGAATCCCAAGGACTCGATCAAGTCGACGTGGCGTCAGAAGGACCGCTCCGAGTGGGGTGTCTTCCACTGGTTCTACGAAATCTTCTCCATCCACCCGAGCGATCTGAACAGAGATGTGCCCGTACATCAAAAGTCCGATGCCGTTCCGTACTTGAACGACTTCTACCAGCATCGCTTCATTCTCGCCCACGCCTTCATTCCCATCGCTCTGCACCACCTGTACGTCGTGTACACGGGCCACAATCTGACGGCCTGGCAAGCCGTTCTCCTCTACAGCGCCGCGTTCAAGATCAAGGCCATCCGAGAGCTGAATATTCTGCGAGAACTCGGCCACAAGACGGGCTTCCTCGACGGCGACGTCCACGAGCGCGACGGTGTTCCCGACACCAGTGTCTTCAAGGTTCTGAAATCCCTCATCGCGACGTCAACATTCCGACCAATCTTCACCATTTTTCTATCATACAGCGTTTCCCAGACGCCCTCCACCATCAACTTCCACTGGCTATTCCTCGAAATCGGCCTGTACGGAATCATTCTCGACTTCTGGTTCTACTGGTACCACAGGCTGATGCATGACGTCGACGGCCTGTGGAAGTTCCACCGCACTCATCATCTGACCAAGCACCCTAACCCTCTGTTAACCCTGTACGCCGATTTCGAGCAGGAACTCTTCGACATCGCTGGCATCCCCGTCATCACCTACTTGACCATGAAATTCATGGGCCTCCCCATGGGCTTCTACGAATGGTGGGTTTGCCACCAGTACGTCGTCTTTGCCGAACTCGCCGGCCACAGCGGTCTCCGCATCGTCGCCACGCCACCCAACCCCTTCAACTTCATCCTGCGCTTCTTCAAGGCCGAGCTCATCATCGAGGATCACGACTTGCACCACCGAAAGGGCTGGAAGAGCAGCGCCAACTACGGCAAGCAGACGCGACTTTGGGACCGCATCTTCGGCACTTGTCGCGAGCGAGTCGAGTGCTACGAGAAGAACGTGGACTGGGACAATAAGATTTCGCTGCCAATCTTGTGATTTGCGACTTTTGCGCTTTTTCAGAATGAATGTCTCGGGGGGAAAGGAAAGACATGCGGCCGCGCTGCCCATGGCAGATTCTTCTCTTCTTTTGCGCCACTGCCACAAACGTCGGAATCGTCAACGCGGCCCCGTCACCACTTTTGGTCAAGTCCAAGAGGCACATGTTCCGCATGCCAATCGTCGGGTCGGCATGTCACGCCCCGGCATTCCATTTTGCCAGGAAAGGCGGTCCCGGGAGAACGTGAATGAGGCCCGTCACGGGATAGAGTTTTTTTTTTTTTGCCCGGAAAGGGGAGGGGCGATGGATAGGTAGTCTGTCCGCGAATGAATCCATAGGTGATGAATTTAGAATGACACTTCCGTATGCCTATCCTGTGCGTGAACGAGGACCTTGATGGGGTTCCAGAAACTATGCTTATACTTGTACTTGCACCTACACTTGCACTTTACTTATACTTATAACTTGCACCTACACCTACACTTACACTTAACTTGTACTTACTTATACTTATAACTTACACCTACACCTACACTTACACGACTTGTACAAAAGTACCGCCGCAACACCACCTCGAGCAGCATCTAATCGTCCCTTCGTGCTCCCCAACCACGCATGTTTCCGCGGCCGTCGTCCAACGCAGGTCTAGAGAAACAGGGGCGTCAGTCACGGTTGAACCCCCCTTTTGGCCCCGTCAGGCTGTCTTTACAATGGTCAGCTAGCACGTTTAATGCCTCGTTTGGGAAACCGGAGCACGCACGCCTTCGATTTGGGGGGCTGGGTTGCTGAGAGGGCGATGGGCTGGCTGGCTGGTTATATACGAAGTCTGGGGATACGATACGACGACTTGGATGATTGCGGGATGCGATGCGGCGCGTCCAGGACCGTGGCCATGCTGCGCAGTCTGACATGCATGTTGAGGTGATGCGAGGGGGGGGCTTCGTGGGAAGTTGGCCGAGAAAGCTGCGCCTCGGTTGTACCTCGTGGCATTGGCGAGGCGAGGGATGCATGGTATTCTTGCGCGGCCATGCATGACTTGCATGTTGCGTCTCGGCGGCACCGACTTGCTGATGCAATTTGATGCTGACGTCGCGTCACTTCACTGGATCCTACTGCAGTACATACGAGCCTGGGCCTCTTATTGATGTCTAACAGAGCAATGTAGGTGTGCTGGATATCCAGCAGCTCCGGAATCTTCTGCGTCTCGACGACGCTGCGAGTTCTCTCGAGTTCCCTTTAATTATTATGCGCACTCACACGCACTCACATCCCATCGCTGCCCGGAATGTCTCCTTGGACATGTGCTGCACCTGTCGCACCACTTTCGTCGCCACATCTACCTTGGCATCTCGTCCATTCGTCCGGATCTGGCTGCCGACTACCTTCCCGTGCACCATCATTGCACACACGACATTCTCCTCTGTCAGCGCAGAGGCTCCTTCTTCGGAGCCACAGGGAACAGTGGACACGCAAAGCCTCCAGGAGCGGCAGCCGAAGACGTCCTGCATGAGCTTGGTCAGGACCGTCACTGGATGTCCCGCGGCATATGTGTCGTATAGTGCCATGTCTGCAAAGTAGGGACTTATGAACCTGGTGAAGAAGTCGTGAACGACGTGGTAATTGTACTTGGCGTCCACAAACATTGCGCCAACGACGGCCTCCAAGACATCCGAAAGAGCTTTTGGGGGCTGCATGAGACTCACCCAAAAGTCCAGGCTTGGCTGACCATCACTCCTCGCCCGCGATGATTCCGCCTTGGCTTGCTCTAGTTGTTCCGCAAAATGGGCATTCTTGCCAATCATGGAGGATCCAGTCGTCAGTAGATGTCTGTGCAAGCCGAGCTCAACGCAGAGACAAGCAAAGAAGTGGTTTGATACCATGGCCATTTTGTGCTCCGTCAGCCACTGAGGGTCAGCCGTCGGGAACTTCCTGTACAGATAGTCCACGGCCGCGAGATCAAGCAACGCATCGCCGAGGAACTCCAACCGTTGATAGTGAGGAATATCAGCTTCGTATGGGTAGGATGGGTGCTTGAAAGCACTCCGCAGGAGCTTTGGGTGGTTGAACCTGTAGCCGATGCGCTTGTGAACCTTTTCGGCGGCGAACCTTTCTGTGGCCGAGGCCGCAGCACTCTGCCACTCGGGGACATCATATTCTTTGTAATAGTCATCGAATCTTGTCATTGCGTGGTTCTTGCTCCTGACCATCTTAGTCACAGCCTTGACGGCAAGGTCCATTGTGCCCTCTGGTTCAGACATGTAAGCAGCGCCAATGACAGCCTCGCACACATCGGCAATGGACTTGTCGGCAAGACTGTGGACGACCTTGGTTTTGGGAGCCTTGCCTTTCTTCAGCTTCATGTCGGGGTACCAAGTTCGTCGATCGAAGGCTTTCGATCGAATGTATCCTTGGAGCTTACGATCCACGGCGTGATTAAATAGATTTTTGTTACATATGAGCAACATACGCTCAACATGGTACTCAAACTCAGTAGTCTTTGGTATTCGTGTGAATAGAGAGATTGTGGTTGCCATTTTGAGAAATGCGTCGCCAAGAAACTCCAGCCGCTCGTAATTGTTTCCCATGCCTGGCTGAAAGTCTACTTGCTGTTGACCATGCTCCTCGGTATTGAAGCTGTCCTTTGTAAATGCTTCCAGCGCAAGCCTCGGGTCAATGTCGAGATCAAGAAGTCGGCAGGCATCAACTGAGATTGATACAGAGTCGATCCGATACATGATAACAGGGAGGGCAAGTGCTGTCATGACAACGTCGCCGGGTAGCTTTGTGTCGTTAGCGTCTTAATATCTCGTAGTCATGATGAAAAAAACCGGGCTTACTTGAGAAACAACCAACGGCTCGAGAATGATGAAACATTCTCTACACTTTTCATTATCGTCGCATGGCGGGCAAAGAAAGTTTCGCCGAATTGGTAATAAGTCGGCATGAAACACAGGCTGCTCTGGGTTCCATTTCATTCGAAGTCTTGATGGAAGACTCAAGCTGTTACTGTATTCGGCGATGTTCTGTTCCACCCGGAGGTAGCCGCGGCTCTTTGGAATCGGGACACCGGCGGGCACAGGGTCGAATGGGCCAAGGGTCTTGGCCACGGTTCGTGTCACAAACTTGCGAGATCCATCCCAGGGGTCAATCACGAATTTGTTCTGGAAATCCTCGGCGCGGCTAGCAGTCAAGGTAGCATCGACTTCTGCCGCGCTCGCAATGGCAAGGAGTGGCCAGTCAATGACGGCCCGGGTGTCAACTTCAACCGTCGTCGAGTCTGAATCCGACGCGCACGGAGCTATAAAGTAAGGAAGCGCGTGCGCCATGCAGTCATATTCTTTGCTGAAAACATCTCTGAATATGGTCTTGGTGAACTTTGACAAGAGTTCCAATTCAGCTTCGCTTACTTTCATAGGTGTGCGGCACGCAACTAGCACGGCATTCGTCTTTCGGGTGTGGTCCACGTAGAGCTCAATGGGTGCCAGTTGGGGAAGCATAAAGCGAGTCAGCAGACAAATGTTCCGACCGTGTTTTCCTGCAAGGATGGAGCCATCTATCCTAATAATGGTAGCGAACAGATCTGCCGGGAGTCCAGTGTGCGACCATCTATCAGATTTGATCCTCATATCGTATTCGGAGCGCTTATTTGAACTGATGGCTAAGCGAGCGTTCCGCATCGCTGGGAGTCTCTTGCTTAGAGTTGGCTGCAAGTGGCCGTTGATGTATTTTCGATCAATCATGTCAATGCATGCCTCAAGCGCAGCTGAGCCGCGTGCTAATATCTTGCTTCGCTGAGGCATGCCGCGAAAGGTCTTCACCGGACCCGAGTCCGGAAGTATGACAGTAGCGACGAATCGCCCACCTGTGCATGTCGGCGTAACAACATACTCGGGGTGAGCATCTGCGCCACTTGAGAGCGACGAAACGAATCTGGCAAGAACTTGCTGGCTCGAGTCAAAGGTCAACTGCGCGCCAGTCTCGGGAATACGAAACACTCTCTGTGGTTTGCCTTCTCGCTCAAGGTGATCCACGGGCTGATCAAGATCAGCGACTTTCCTGTCAGCAGATAGAACGGACACGAAGCGCCGTAAGGCATTTGCATCTCTCGAGGCTTCCTTCAGCCGTCGAAGTTGCTTGATGTTGTCCTGCTCTACCATGTTGATGTACGTGGATTTTACCTGCCTTGCTCTGCCTATGGATTGGATATATTGGATCGCTGAGTCGTAAAGGTCAAACCTGACAATTAAATCGCAGTCAGGAATGTCGATGCCTTCCTCGGCTACCTGTGTTGCAAAGAGGCAGTTGATTTCGCCTTTTTGGAACCTTTGCAGGGTTCGGAATTGATCTCGCACAGACATGTTGGCAATGCTCGATGAAATGTTTTGTGAACCGACCTAGTAACACATTCAGCGGTTAGTTTCCCTCTCCCTTCTACTTCAAGACAGTGTTCGCCAGTTATACCAGCCCATCTTACCACATAGCCACAGAGCATGTTCTGTATACGAACCCCAGGTTCGAGGAAAACATTCGAGAGCAGGAACGCAATGTATCGCTTTTGTACAAAGACTATGCATCTTCTCGTTTCTCCATTGGAAAAGGCGTCACGCAGAATATCATGCAAGGCAAGAAACTTGCCCGAAAAATCCCTCGCATCGATCTTTGCATTGTGTCGTTGATCCATGTGCTCCATCATCGATCTTCTGGCTTTTGCGACTGCTGTGACAACATGGTCCGCCTTGAGGCCCTGGTGTAATTGCTGGTTGCTCTCGTCTCTGAGCAGGTCCTCAACAGCCTCTTCACCAAGTTGTTCGACATGGTACATGTGTGAGAAGTTTTGTGAGGTGTTGCAAGCAGAGAACAGAATATTCCAGTACTGATCGGCACACCAGGGGCCTAATATTGTGCAGACGTCCTGCGTCGCCTCGAGGTGACTGGAAAACTCGGTAATAAGGCCAAATGCTACTGACAAGGTTTGCCATAGGTCGGTCCCGGCTTCCTCTGGCTGTAGGAGGGGAGCATAGTAGACAACCCGCTCAATCTGCTGCCTTTTTTCATTCTCTTTTGCTAAAGCTTCGTCGGAGATGGTCGCAATTCTGCTACAAAGAGTGGCCTCCAACTCTAGGGCAGCCGCTTTTAGATCTCCAGTTCTTGAGTCAACGGGTGATGCTGTCATGCCCAAAATACGAGGACGGTCTTTCTTGACTCTCATATAGTGATCTCTTACAATTCTCGCGTAAGGGTGACCTTTCTTCGTGTGATGAGCTTCATCAAAAATGAGAAGATTGATCTGGTCCATGGATATGAGACCACTGCCTAGCAGGTCAAGCAAGATTTGTGCAGTGCACACAATAACCATATTATCTCGAATATGGCCATCCCAATCCTCTTTTGTCTTCAGGCCCGTAATGGTGTTTCCGTGGAACTTACCCACCGGATGATCAAGATTAGCCGAGAGGACATTGTACTGTTGCAGGCAGAGAACGACCTTGTCCACTAGAAAGAAAGCACTTCTGTTTGGTAGACCTTCCGCCCTTCTTTCCAGCTCGCCATCGAGAGTATGTCGAAGCAAGAGGGCGGCGATAAGGGTTTTTCCCGATCCTGAAGCTCGTGAGTTGGCGATTATGATACAAGATGTGTGATGAACTAACCTGTGTCAAGTACTATGATTGTGTTGCTCTCTTTCGCTCGCTCAAAAAGATCTAATTGATATTGTCGCGGTGAGTTGATAATTCTTCTCGTATCATCACATATACCAAGATTCTTAAGTCGAAGCGACTTGTCTGCCTCTACAGGCTCGTTCAAATCCGATGATGTTTCATGGGTTCGGTTCGCAACCCATGTCTGGAACGCGACATCTTCGGCATTCGGAGGCTTTTCGCGCGCTTGGGGGGCTGCATTAGAAGTCTGCAGGTATCTTTCGATGCCATCATCACTGTCGGTACCAGTCTCGGCGGAGCTCATGTCGTGGGATGAAGGGCAAAATGTCGGGGTTGAGCACACTGCCGGGGTTAAAGCCATGTCCAGAAGTTGGAACGGTGGCACCTCCAAGGAGAAGCTTTGATATCTCGGCTCCTGTCGAAAACGAGGCCACACTAAACGTTGGCGAGCATCTGAATGAGTTTGAGTTTTTTTCTGATCAAGGCTCAACTGCAAGACCACATGAGTGTGATTATCCGTGACATGACCGTGATGATCAGTTGCGAATCCCATTAGACGGGCAGTTGGCAGCCAGCTGATGGCCAGCCGCCGACAGCTGCTCCAGCAAACGAATGGCTGCCTGCACAAGGAAGACAAGACTGCCAGAGAGCCGTGCCGTCAGTCACCATCGCTCATCGAAGCCATCATGACTACTTCTACATTGCATCCCTCGTGCGAATTACACTATTTCCTCAATATAGATGAATTCTTCGGAAACAAGAAACGCGCACGTGTTATGGCCGACCGGTAGTCGAGTACTCGTTCAACGGAACTTTATCCGCCAATTTCAGTTCCGCACGTTGAGTTTTGCCTCAACTTGCACAACACACCTCAGTCAGGCAGAACCAAGCTTCAGGAGATTGCTGGCGATGGACAGCCCGGGATAGCACACGGACAATCTGAAGCTGTTCCTTAAGACGGCAAACTTGAGGTCCTTTCAACTCGCTACGACATTGCAGGGCAACATGGATCTGAATCTCCCGAGTTAAATTGTCCCGCCGTAATGATCCGTAGTCGCGTTAACGCCGTTGTCGCGTTGTACCCATGTTGGAAGGTGAGACAAGTCTGCATCGGCTCGGAAATAACTCTGTGCTGACAACGCATCCTCCTCCGAATGAAGCTTTGCTCCACTCTTATACTCAATCCCTGTCGGACCGTGTCAACATCTGACACCACGGATGTCCTTTCATTCTTTGACCTTGGCCGTACTGCTGGTTTTGGCCACGGGTTTTCGCTGGAAGAGAAGCTCAATCGACCAACCGTTCTCACGGAAGATGTATGCCACACTGTTCCCTCTGATCTCGACAGTGTTGCACCTGGTACGATATTGAAACACAGACGGCCTCCGTCTCCTATTGCGGGTCTCGTCGGTCTTTCAACAACCACGGAAACGCAACTGCAACTGTTCACACTGTTCGATTCCACGCAATGCTGATTGGGGCAAGTTACTGTCGTACCAGTTCGCAGAAGACGTTGCTTGCGCCAAGGCACGCTCCAGGGCTCCGCATAGCAGAGGCAGCGCTCGGGAGTTCAGTGCCCGATATTGCAAATGCTCTGCGGACGCTCGTCAGAGGATCAATCTCCGGTCTCGTTGCATCTGGCATAAACGGCATGGCTCATGAGCATCCTGAACTCCGGGCGTTGATTGATAAGCAAGTTCTGCCTGACTTCAAGCCAAAGCCTGACAATGTGCTGAATCAATACCTCATCGAGATATCAAGGACTTGCCAATTTATGACATATGCACCAAGGCCAGAGACCCCAACTTCATGGAAATACCTTGAGTTCAGATGACCCTCGTGGGAACAAACAACTCCCAAGACTCCCAAGGAAAGCCCACTCCCGCGATCCCAATATCGTTATTCAAGCGCGTTCAAGACCAAGCTGCTGCGGAAGCCGACGCGGACAAGCTCATCGACAGGTACGCACTGTGAAATTGGCGCATCTGTGTCCGCTACGTCTTCTCTGACCACATCACCCTTGCCATAACAAGTGCTTCTCTGGGCCTGTCCTGGCTGAAGGTACGAAGGGGGGTTATGAATGGCGAGACACCGCAAACGAGGCTTTACTACACGAACAGAGATGATGATTCTCCGTGATCCGGCCCGTGGCCACCACCGAGGTGTTCCCCAAGTCCATCATCAATATATTTCCGAGTCTTCTCTCGGCTGGCGGGTGGCAACCATGAAGAACCAAGTTACGAGCAATGTCATCATGTCTATGAAAGGTTCCTCTTCATTCATCCAAGCACCAATCATGTTCATAGCCGATGGAATGTCGGGTCAACAGACAACATGAACATACAAGCAAGCCACCTCCTATTCCAAAAAAAAACCTTGCGTAAAAGTGCCGTCGCAGTTTCGGTTTCGGCGTCCACCACGTAAGATGGAACAACACAAGGTCATGAGCAGCCATGGCTCGGCTCGCACCCGCATCGTCTCAATGCCAACCGCCAACCCAACTCGCAGACCCAGATCAAAAACAACAACAACAACAACAACGAGATGGGCACATCCATTCCTCGCAACCTACACACCACTTGACCACAACTCACACGGCCGCCCACACCCGATCCGTTTCCACACCCGTCCTCTCCAACCACCAAATATCCAACCTCCACCAGATGTCCTTGAAGTACAGCAGCTGCTCCGCGGTCAAGTACACCATCCGCGCCGCAATCTCCTTGTATATGGCGCTGATCTCCTCCCACAGCCGCCCCATCAGAGCCTGCACCCGCGCCATCTCCAGCCCATCAGTCGTCACCGAGAGCTTTTCCCGCAGCAAGCCCAGCACCACCTTCCTGAGCTTGGCCCACTCCACGAACGCGGCCAGGCGGAACTCAATGGCCCAAACGTGGCACCAGACATCGACGCGCTCAAAGTCCAAGTCAGGAAGGGTCATGCGGAGGAGGCCGTCGACAGCCATCCTGGTAACGCGGTACGTGAAGAAGATGCCGCCGTCAATGTTCGCCTCGTACAGGAGTTTCTTGAGGACAGTGCCGTCGGTGATGGTGAGATGTGCGAAGCATTTGATATCGGGCCTTTTCTCCAATGGTGGCTCGGGCGATTCTACTCCCACGCTGCTTTGTGTATCTCCCTCCATGTTGCTTTGTTGTCTCCGTCACTTTTTTTTGTTCTTTTTTTTTTTTGTTGCAGGACGGGTCTGCTAAGTTGGCGTGAGAACAGACAATTTGGTGTATGTGTGGCATACCACGGCTAGGCTTAAACTCATATAAAGTTTTTTTTTCTGGGGGGGGGGGGGAAAGTCAATTCATCGCTTGTTGTTCTAACAATGATTCGGGTTCTCGCAAGTAGTTGCCGTCAAACAAAGCATCAACATCTCGGATCTGAACAGCGCTACAAATATATGTGCCTTTCCTCTCAATGAATCTGACTACTGGAGAATTCGACTCCAAACAAATCATCTGTGAGGAACTCTGAACTGAACAAGACAACAAATCGGCCCCCATTTGACTCGTCTAGTCCAATGGACGCAATAGGCTGTTCAACTCAACTCGGCTCCTCTTGTTCATGGTATGAAGCACGAGTTTTCGTTTATTGATACATTATGAATACAAAACGAAACCCTCCATCCTGTGTTCCATTTACTCCTGCCTCCTACTCCACCAAAGAACGATGACGCAACACCCTGATCAGTCCTTTATTCCCGCCCCGATTGCCTCATCCTTTCCAAATTCATTCCCTCCGGCTTCGTGCAGATGAGTTCCCCACCTATAGTAGGCAGGTGTGTGATGTTGGCAAGGTTTCAAATAGGGCCGAGGATCATCCTCGGGATCAGGGTAGTCCCTTAACCCGTCAGGATCAATTCTCCTGGCCGGATCCTTCTCTTCCTTCCCGCGGAACATGACCCCCTTCAAATGGCCGTCCATGAGCCATGCTATGTGTGTGTGCCGAAACAAGATGGCGTAATGGTCATCTTTTGATCCGCCGTCTTCTCCAAATGCCGTTTCGGATGCGATGGCAATAAAGTCGGTAATGATTCCGGAGATCCAACTGACGGAAATATGGCCACTTTCGCGTCCAGCTATCCGCTGGCAAATATACTCTGTAAAGACCCAGTTTGCTTCGCCCAGGTCTCGCCAGATGCCGAACTGGCTTGCATCGTGATAATAGCTGAGTTGTAAACGGAATTCATCTACGTTCGTGCTCGAAGCAGAGTTGAGGAACAGGATGCGGTTGTGCTGCGGCCACGGGAGCGTCCAGTTCCGGTAACTGTAGAGTATCATTGATCCGCTGCTGCCCGGACCAGGATCAGGCATGTTCTTGTCCGGCTTGAAGGGCCCGAAGCCGTCAGCGACGGTGCCTCGGCTGACTCTGCGAAAGCCGCCGCCAGGATTGGCGCCGTCGCTGCGAAGAATCAGATCGCTGCCGGTCTGGACGACTGTGCCTTCTTCACCTGCACCTTCCAGCCATTGAATTTCCCACGTCCGATTGCCTGGAGGCCCACGCCCGATCAAGTTTCTTCCCTTGGCAGGCACGACGAGTTCACCGGATCTTACCTTGATTCCGCGACCCCGGCCTACTACGTCCCAGCTCCAACCCTTTGGTGTGAGTTGCTCCGTCATGTCCTCGGGCGGGGACCAGGTCGTGCCATCGTCGGTGCTTTTGCTCAAGAAGAGGCGACGCCGCCCCTCGGGAGTACTGTCAATCTTCTTGGTCACCTGCCCGGTGGCAAGAGTCTCGTTTCCATCGCGGCTGTATTCAAGTGCGTTCCAGTTGGCAAAGAGGTAGATGGTTTGCCCGTCTATGACTGGGGTAGGGTTTGTCCAAGTGCCTGGATAATCCTCAAAGGGTTCCTGAAGGGGTTTCCACCAATCGCGATAGACATACATGTGTCGCACCGAGTTGAGCCTGGGGTCTTTCGGCCTCCTGAGGATGATGGTGACTTGCCCACACTCCCGATTGTCATATCTATGGCCTTGGGCGAAGGCGATGACACGAGTCGAGGCCGTGTTGACCAGGATGGGCTTTCGGAAGGAATGGTAGGTTTGGCCTGCAGGGCCGGTGTCAGGGTATCTCAAATTGTTGCTGCGGAGTAGACGGAACATCTTATGCGAGGGGGGCAAATCCCCCTCCCGATCCCAAAAGCCATACGAGTACCAGTTCGTCGTGTCCCGATCTTTAAAACCTGAGCCATCCCACTTGCATGAAGCAGGCGTGATCCAGATGATGGTGGCGAGAGCGAAAACCGCAAGATAGACAGGTAATTGGCGGTGGCGGCCGGTGCCCCGCATCTTGTCTAATGAAAACCAGAAACCAAGAAAATTTGCCAATGCCAAGATGTGTGCGGATTGACGTGTGGGAAATGAGAAGAGCAGAAGTGAAGCAAGAAACGGCCAAGAGGACAGCGCGGGCAGGAGAATAATGATTTTATTCCGCACCTTCTTGTCCACACATACGCATGGCCGAGCTGTGTTTCTTGAAACACCACGGGCGGTGGGAATGAGGCGACGGCCCGCCGCAAACTCTACCAGAGTGAAGAAAGACTAATCAATCGCCACCCAAGCACTAGGGAAAAAAAAAAAGCATGACCATGGTGAAAAGCATATTTTGACGTTAACAAACGCCATCAGCCAGTGTGTGCCGCTCCGACTAGTCAAGCTTCCTCGCTGATCGCTTCAACTTGTTCAATTATACGCATTCTACCATCCCTTGGCCCGCGACCACGCATTCGCACAACAAGTGAGCATCATGTCATGTGAACCTTGTTCTGCCACTACTTCACATGAAAACAAGATTCGTCCCATCATTTCGCCTGTTGCTTTTCCTCACGTCTTACTCCTCATCCTCTTCTTCAGCCTCTTGCTCTTCCTCTTCCTGCACTTCGTCATCAGCGGCGACGTCGTCGCCATCATTCGTCTCAGGCACCGTGTCTACTGAGCCTCCCTCTCGTTCAGCTCTTAACCATGCATCCCACTCGGGAAACAGGTCATCATCGTCCTCGGGAACTCCAATCAGCTTGGCGACTCGGCCTTTCTTCGATTTCTCCAGTCCCTCTTTCCACTCCTTCACGAGTGGTGCTGTCAAGCTAGGCTTGTATGTTTGTGAAAAGAACACGGCTTCGGCCAGCCTTCCCGTCTTTTTCAGCATCTCCACACAGTTTTCAACATCGCTCAACAGCCACGAGCATGAGAATGCAATGTTGTGGGCGTTTGCTTCCTCTGCTTGCTTGGCGAGGGCTTTCAACCCCTCTCTGTCCCCGGTAGAAGAATGAACAAGGAGTAGAGAGCCGAGATCCTTGGCGTGACTGAAACATTCAGCAGCCAAAACCACATCCCAAGCTGCTAGGGCAGAATCACCAACAGTCTTCCACTTGTGCTCGACATCTGCAGCCCGAGCCAGTTCTAGGGCCGTGTCCAGTTGGTTCAAGGATAGAGCAAGGTCAAATTTGTGCTCGGGATCGGTAGCAACCTCCAAAGCCAGCTCCTTGTGGCCTTGTCCCTCCAGGAATCTGGCAATCTTGTTGAGTTGGTCAGAGGGGATGGTGGGGAGAAGTTCAGCCGCAGTCTCCATATCCTCGCGAAGGACCAACGTCTGGTACTCCAAAACAGGAAGCGAGAGTCCAAAAGACGTAACGTTGACATCCTTGTCGGCTAGGTAGATTCTCGAGTCTCGTTGGATATAGCCCAGGATGTACATGGGCTTGTCAAAATGGGACACGGTGTAAGTCTGATCGCCGACCAGGTAGTTCAACCGATTGGTGTTGTTAGTGTAGAGGAAGCAATCGCCGACCCATTCGCCGGTTCGAACGCTGCGACTTCTGTTAGCCTGAGAGTGCCCTTCAGATAGTATAGTGTCTCGTGTTGGGCGAGAAGGCCACTCACCTTTCACTGATGTCAGTGACGACTTCAAACGCAGCCTCGACACCATCTTCCTCGACTTGGCCGGACTGAGCAGCCTCAATGTAATTCTCCCGAGAGAAGCGCAAGACGTAGCAGCTGTCCTCGCAGGCAATGGCGACTAACTCTCCACTTTTGGACCAGTAGACTTGCTTAGGTTCAACCTCAATTCTTCGGACCAGACCGCCAGTAGCCCAATCAAAGAACGAAACGCCGCCTTGCCCAGTGACGCCAAGAAGGACTCCGCCCGTAAGGCCATCAGCCTGGAAGCCAACATCAAGACCGCCGGTCTTCTCAGTGAAGTTCTTGTACATCTTCACGCTCATCGCTGATTCCCGAATGGCAAAGTCGTTGCTGTTTTCCTTGGAGCCCCAAACAAAGTCCAAGGCGGAGCCAAAAGCCTTGTTGCGCCAGGCCAAGGCCGTATAGATGATGTATTCGCCGTCTCCACAAACTGCAACAAAGCGACCGTTCGGTGAGTGTATTAAAGTCTGTGGGTATACTTCACAGGTGCCCAGATCCTTTATTGGGAGGGAGATCGGGTCGTTATCCTTGAGCGAGGCATCCCCCTTGATTATGGAAGATACGACCTCATTGTGTCTCGCCCAGATCAATTTGCCGGACGCATCCATGGACACGGCGGGCTCCTCTCGTCCCAGCTTGACCACGACAGCGCCATCATCGAATCCTACTGCAATTCCCTGTTTCCCCTTCTGATAGGAGACACACCAAGCTCGCTCGAGGCTATAGTTCAAGGACTGCTCGAATCGATATGTATTTGCATGCCAAATGCGAATGGTGCCATCCTCGGAACCCGAGACGATGACGGGAAGCTCAGGATGGTAGCAAGCGAAGGACACATTGTTTGTGTGGCCCTCCAGAGTGGCTATGAGAGACTTGGTGGTGTAGTCCCAGATCTTGACAGTCCTATCATCGGAAGTGGTAAGAAGATAAGGCTTGTCGGAGTGGGGGTAGTAATCGACGTGATTTACACCCTTGGTTTCGTGGGCCTCGAGGGTGAAGTTGGCAGTAGATGAACCCAGGCTCCAGATCTTGACCGTGCGATCTAAACATGCAGAGGCAAAGGTGTTGGTGTCCTTTGGGTTGATGGCAATGCCCATGACATAATGGCTGTGGCCCTCGAAAACTTGAACGCACTTCCAGCCCTTATCCCAATCCCACAACTTGATCGTCATGTCATCGGATGCGGTCAAAACGAAGGGAAGCGTAGGATGAACAGCGATGGCACGAATGTAGTCGGGGTGTGCTTCGAACTGCGCGACCTTCTCCGATGTGTTGTAATTATAGACTCGTATCTGGAAGTCATCGGAGCCACAGACAATCCAATTCTTGCGTGCCACGAATCGACCAGCTCGGACGGGGACTTCTGTAAGCTCGAATGTCTTTACTGTTTGTTGAGTCTCGTATGACCATATATAGACATGTCCTGAAAATCAAGCACGCCATGAGTATGTGCAAGTTGCTCGGTTCCATGCAGAGGGAGTTTTACCGCTATAGAGTGTAGTAAGAATCCATGGCTCCTGAGGATGGAAGTCAACGCCTTTCACCCGATCGCTACGAGCGTACAGCTGGCGCTAAGGGACAAGATATCGTGTTAGTCATTCCTCTCCAGCATACTGTGCTTTTAGAGACTGCAGTTGCGGTCGAGAGAGGCGGTGGGGGCCGCTCGCCAGTCCATCACCGCGACCAGGTCGACAATCTCAATACAAATATGCCTTGAAAGCCTATGGCTTACCTTGACGTCCAGCTTCATGGTGATTGTAGAATCGCAATTGGCCAGACTTAGCACAGAGCGTCGGGGTAGAAAGGTATGGATTATCCTTGGTGGGGTTGACAATAAGTAAGATCGAAGTTATCGCTCGACCACCATTTATCTTTTCGAGAGCAATCGGCGACGCAGACGACTGAAAAGCAGAATAGACGGGATCAAGAGAAAACCAATATGTTTCTATAACACCAACGGCGGCTTAGGCAGCTCTCGGGTTTGCGCACGAAATTGGTTCGAGGCGGCGTGAGGGTGGCGTGAGGGAGCTCTGTCGAAAATGTGTCCGAAGTTGTCTTTCCGTTGTGACACCCTCATTCGGCGGTTCAGTTGCCAGGCTGGCACTGGCCAGGCCACTTGGCATTGACTGAAAGCTGAAAGCAGGTGGGTACGGAGGGCCTCCCAGTATGGCCTTGTATATCAGGTATCAACCCCCTTTCAGCGCACAGCCAAGCAGCCAAGCCGTCCTGGATGGTCTTATCTCCCTCCTCCGTCCATCTCTACATGTATGCAGCTTGTTATCAGCCAGATTGCCACGATAGGGATGCGTCGCAACCACATAAAGAATAATCTGTCCTTGGATGTATATAGAGTAATCGTATGAAATACTAGCTTTTTAGCTGGGGTAGAAATCCGTGCAAGCACAATCATTTTTACTGTCTTGTAGTTGCTCGTTTGGGTAAGCTGGTGTTAAACTGGCGAAATGTTTACATAATCCAGTTGGACAGCACTCAGCGGAGGCCATGACAGCGCATGTTTCTTCGAGGCATCATTCGTTTTGTCAATATTCGAAGTCCGGAGATCTCGGATGCATTCCAATAAGCTGACCGTACAATTGGTAGTCCGTACAGGGTACCAAGATATCACAATACTGGTAAACAGTAGTAGTGGTGGCTATCGGCTCAGTACCTGGTGCCTATAATCAAGTTGCAACATCGTCGCATGTCAACCATTCGTCAGATCAACTTTCTTCATTAGCGCGACGGACGATAAGCTTGAAACGAGGCGACAAAGCAAATAATTGTAAGGACAAGAACCTTTGGGTTTGCTGTCATTTATTATGGTGGAATTTTACCCTTTGATCTAACACTTACTGTCAAGAGGTGGCCGCTACATTACCCTGCGCTGCGCGCTGCGGACAAAGCCATTCTTTCTACCGAGTACTCCGCGTGGAGAGCAGACGACACGCTCCTCGCACTGTAGATCAGGGTCCCGATGTATGTACCGCACAAGCGGGGCACCTTTCAATACATACTGTGCGGCTAAGCCGGGCCTCGATCTCATCACCCTTGCACCTGCCCGTAATGGCCCAAGCCGCCCAAGCCCAGCCCGGTCCACATCGCTGACTGCTCCGCCACCCACCCGCCTCCTCCCAACTTCATGACTGTCACGACGCCACGACAAGGCAATTTCGAATGGTTGCATCGATCCGATAATATGAAAGTGCCCTTTGCTTGCGCAGGGGCGGTCTCGGTCTCGGTCACGGGCGGGGTGCTTTGCGGAAGCGACACGAGTTACTCGGTATTACATACAAGTCGTGGCAAAATCAACGCTTTACGGAGTGAGTACTCCGTACTCCGTACATTATTATTAGTGGAGGTGCGGCAACGAGTCAACTGGGCGCAGGTGATTCAGGCGGATTTCCGTCCAGCCTCCACCCCAACGTTGCGTCGCAAATTTGAGAGGCATGTACCTCGTTTCTGAACAAAGCCACTCATCAACTGCGACGTCGCAGTTCCGTTCAGTCGGTAACCTCTCAGGATTGAGAACGTGGAAGCCGAAGTGGCTCAACTTGTTTCTGAATGGGTCAGCTGAGATGTCAACGAATGGGACTGGGTCTCTGCCGCGCAATGACATTGGAAGGGGGTGTCGACCGCCGTCGTGGCCATGAGAACATGAGAAAGACGAGCATGGTCATGGCCGACCGGCGCATCATGCATCAGCATCTACGGATTACCAACCAACAATGGTGTTGAATCAACAAGGTACAACAAGACGACAGGGACTCTGTGCGGGCCAACCGCTCGCTGCTGCTCATAATGCATAAAACTTTCCCGTCAGTGGCATCTTATTTAAGCACACCACGCTCGGCGCCTTCCCAATCGGAAAAGTACCGGTATGCAGAAGCCTGCTGAATCAGTGCTGATACTAGTACAACGTGACGACGACGAGTGGGCCAGAAGTGAGTGAGTGGTGGGTGTGAGAGAGATTCGAAGTCGGCATCGGGCAATGAGTACTACTACCACGGTCCACCACATTGCTACTTATTCAGAGACCGATGCAGGCAATAACCAATGAGACACAACCTCGGACAACACAGAGTTGCTACATACGCGGCAGATGCTTGATTAATTACAATGCAGAGAGAGGTCACCCAGGCTATATTACGACAGGGTTATTGTCTGGCCAGCCGGAGACTAACTGGAAGGGGCAACCGACCGCGATTTCGTCCATACACAACTTGACACACGAAGACCCGGGGAAGCACGGAGAAAACATCTGGGGGTTGTTCTAAAACGAAATCGAACTAGGCGCATGTGGTGATGCAGGCTTCGCGTGGCAACCCCCTGGCTTGACACACCCCGGCTGGTACTGCCAGGCTAGCCGGCAGTACAACAATTCATTGATGGTGCGCTTTTGATTCTGATTCCAATCCTGATCCTGATCCTCATCCTGATCCTCATCCTGATCCTGATCCTCATCCTGATCCTGACGCGACCTCGATGTTTCCGCGGCGCAGGGCTTGGCCCGCAACAGGTAAATTATCCGGCAGCATTGGTGTACAACCACCGGCACATAGCGTCACATCATGTGGCCCTCACTGGAGACAAACATGACAACCCGCAGAGGGTCACCGCAACCGAGGCACATAATTCTACCCAAGCAGCCCTGTCCATACGAAGCAAGATGGCATTGCTCCAACCAGCCATCGTTCATGAGTGCGTCGAGAAATACAACAGACGAACCTGAACTTCCCCTTAAAAATAGATGGAGCGGGTCAGATCTGACTTGTTTGGCCCGGTTTAGCCCGCGCTACTTTACAAACTCGCCAAAACAGCTTGTTCATGCTTCGTCGAGCGAGTTTCGATAGTCTGCTTCACCGTTTAGGCTCATTCGATGGCGGGTCTCGAGCAATTTGCTTGCCGCGGCTCACTAGCACGGGCTGTGGGATTCTCCTTGCCAAGCCCGCAGACCCTAATCATGCTCAACGTTGGAGCAGTAAGCAAGCACTGTTGATACGGATTATATAAGTTACTGTTGTCGACGTTGGCCGATTAAACAACCCATGGCAACCATGCCTCGCTTTCCTGGTGACTCTGATGATCAGTTCAATTGCTGCATCATGTACACATTGTCCCGGTCTCTGTTTCTCTCCCTCGTTCCTTTCTTCTCCTCCTTCCATTGTCTCGGCAATGGTAAAATCGGGTCCCACGGCTCAGCGGCCGGGGGATCCGGTTGCAACAGTTCTCAGAATGAGTGACGTGATTCCTCTTGCCACTTCTTCTTCACAAATCGTCGGTGTCAATTTTCTCACTACAGTATTAGCGAGCGGTAGCATACAGGCGGGTCCGCGCTATTCGTGTATTATGTATGTTGGTTCAGACAATCACGTACGTATCGTCAAGATTCTACGAGGGTGTTGAGAACTTCTGTCCGGAGTACTCGGAGTAGTTTCTGTCATGGACAGAAACCAACCGGCACCCCCTCCCGTATTCAGTTGTTTTGGCCGTGATGGCAGGGGGCAAACTTGACTTTGAACCAGACTGTCGGGTCCTGGGAAAGTAACCTGCCATTTCAGGCCAGGTCGCGTGACAACATTGCTCGGTTCAGCATGAAGATGCAAATCCATCTGCTCTTTTGGCCGCGTTTGACTCCACAGAGAGTTTGGCGGTGGTGGATGGAGATCTGTCAGTTGTTACTGTAGACAGGTAGGTCTGGAGAAGCAGCCAGATGGGCTTTATCACGGCGTCGCAGGTTTTGTGGGCGTCGTCTGCTATCTGCTATTTCGGCCGACCCCCGACGCAACGCGATCAATCGAGCACTTCTGGCACGGCGTGGCGCAACTCTCACTCTAATTCTCCTCCGGCATATGACTGACTTGATTGTCATTGCCATGGTCAAGAACGGTGCTGCAACATGGAATGGCCATGACTTGTTTGTGCGTCTGCCGTCAGGCAACAATGATTCATCTGGGGAGTCGCATGAGCATTGGCATCGCGCATGGACAATAAGAACACGACTGACCAACGCGACTGACCAACGCGACATGCGGGTCATCACTATCAATGGTCAAGCCAACAAGGTACGGTGTCAGTCTACCTTTGGGATCCTGGCTCTTGCCAAGGATTGATGTGATGGTGGCAATGCTGGCATGTCACGGATGCAGATTTTCTTTTCCAGGAATCAACGCTTTTTGTGCGCTTGGCACTTCATCTCATCCGTGTGATTGAACCGAACCATGTGTGAGGGGTTTTTTTTGGTTGGGTCCGACCCTGCCAAGGCTTTGTTGCCATTGCGCGCCCGCCTCCACAACGACGAAAGACCGATTCGATTCCGGCTTGCGTAGCAACCTGCCTCGAATATGGGCCAGTTCCAGATTCTCGGGTCGTAGGCAGCAGCGATGAAGTATTTATTCATCATCAATGCCACAGACACCCTGACAATGATGCAAGTCTGCTGTGATGCGATGCTACGCAGACGGTAGGTGACGGCACATTTCCTCAGGGGCCTGGACGGGTGGCAGTTAGTTGCACGGGAGTGTACGTTGTTTCAACGAGCGGGCTGAAAGCCGGATGACGGGACGAGATAGGCACATGCTCTCATTCACTTTCCGTTTCCGCCGCCTCACTTTGCACCTGTCTGTGTACGATGATTGATGAGAGCGACCAACAAGAACCCGTAGGGGCCGGCATTATCCACGTTGGGTTTAGCCAGTCTGGTTCGTCTGACTTGTACTCTGCTCACGATGCCACGTACCTCGGTACATATGTGCGGAGTACACGCTGTATGTACATGTACATCTGCATCGACTAATAGCATATCTGGCGGGTGGGAAGCCGGGCTTTCGGGCTTTCGGGCTTTGATGAGTGGGACAGCCGCGCGGGTGTCACTCTGTAGCACTTGGCAGCTTGGGTAATGATACCTAATATCAAGTTGGTGTGAAGAGTGAGACGGTGATCCGTCCGTTGTACGGACTGCAGAAGCGAAGAGCCGACCTATGTACGGGCCACGGCAGGCAAAAAAGCAAGCCTGAGTCATTCATGAGAGAGATCTGCCCACGGCCGTCGAATCGTCCACCCATCCATTTCGATGTCGGTCGGCATGGGAAGAAGGGGTGGGTGAGTCGGACCAACTGGGGTTCAACGGGGCCAGGGGGTCAACTTTAGGAGTGGGCGACAGGACCGGCACTCAATCTCGACGACCCTCTCGGATCGGTCTTCTTCTCTCGGGCGATGGTACAAGTTGGCCGACTGGATCGTACGGGAAGAGTGCGGACACCATGCCGTCCACAAACCTGTCACTGGACTGTGGCGTGTGTCATGTCGAGATAACGGACGGCATCCTGCACTAGTCAAACTTCTTCCATGAAGAACAAAGAAAGCTGCTTGTGGAGGACACCCCCCTCCACTTTGGCTTTTTGTTTTCCGCGCTCATGTTTTGTTTCGTCGATACAAATTAGATGTACGGGGTACGGGGTACGGGGTACGGGGTACAGCTCGTTCGTTCTTTGCCATGTACATTTTTGAGTCCAGCCCATATTAAGCGCACCCCTCTCTCGCTTCTTTCAAGGGACCTTCACTCCTCTCTGATCCGCCCAGCTCGTCTAATCTTACTGGAGCCGAAAACGGGCAAAAGCTGGCGGCATGCAGAAGGAAGAGGAAAGGACATGCAGATGTTGCAGGAGAGCGGTGCTCGGCTAAGACGGAAGGAAGGAATGACGACAAGATACCCAAAAAAAAAAAAAAAATGCCACCGGCGGAACGCCCGGGTTATGCCGGGCTTGCCAAGGATGGCCTGGCCCTACGTGCATTTTCAGCAGCACGACAGCAAGCACGACAGCAAGCACGACAGCAGCACGACCGAAAAAGATCGGGCACACATTGCCATGACTGCCGAGTGCTACATGCACAATCAGGCAGAAGAGAAGAAGTGCATGAGTTGAATAAATGCCATGACATTACCAGACCCGTTGGCCATGGCCATGCCGTTGTCATTGGATTTCCGTGGCTCGCAGCACGGCGGAGCAGCGGGGTTCCCTTGATAAGCTTTTACGGGGGAACAACAGGAGCTCGTGATTCGCCCAAATACGGGATGCATATGTATGTATGTACATATCATCATGTGTACATATGTATCCAGCCTGTTGCGGTCAATTCTTTCTGTCCGCCGCCAAGAAACGAACGAAATGAAATTACCCAAATCAGTCATGGTTGTGCGATACCGAGTGAGCCGTTCCACCCGAGGGCGTGGGTGGTTGCGACGATGACGAGGCCCTTTTTTTTTTTTTTTTTTTTTTTTCAATCCCCTTGTGTCCTTTATTCCCCCGGTTCGTTTCTTCTTTTTTTTTCTTGTCAGGGGCTTCGGAGCACCTACGGGAGTACTACCACCCATGAATCATCGTTTGTACTCCATGTAATATGTAAATATGTATTGCACGGCATTGTCTGTTTAGCCGCCACATACATCCGTCCAGGGTCTGGGGTGCATCCGAAAGCTCGTTCGTGGAAGAAAGAAATAGCTCCTCCAAAACCCACATCGATCGGTGCCAAGAAATGCACAAGGACCGTTTTATCCAGTTGGCGGCTCGGCTAAGCTACGCCAGTCTGTTCGCTAGTGAGCCATGGCCGCTGCTAGCCGATTGCCGTTCGTTGAAAGACAAAAAGTACCGAGTAGGAGAGACCGGCATTGGACCAGAATGTGTTTCGTCGGCGCTCTGTTTTGCCTGCAGATGCATCGACTGAGTGAGTGAGTGACTGGCTCGGTGGCTAATAGCGGTTAATTGATTGTCTGTTTGCCATGACTTGTCGAGGGTGACATGGAATTGATGACTATTTCTGGTGCAGGGTAGGTCATATTCCGGGACGTCAACTTGCGACCGAGTTGAAGTTCTGTGTCGATTGTTCCAATGGTTTCTGCGATACGATGTGCTGACATGTATGTGTCTGTGTGTATAGACACGTGTATGTATGGGATTGTATTGGTTCGCGGTAGGTTGTCTGGGAACCAGCATGTTCTAATGTTGATTTCAAAGTTTGCGTCATGACGGCCGGGACGGAATACAGATGAGAGGAGAAAATCTGTCGATACTCGGTGGAATAATTCACACGGCCGGCGCCATGTCCTCGGGATGAGAGGGAGAAACGTGGTCAGAGGGCAGTCCACTTCACGTACGCTTCTTGGAAAAATCTGGGCTCTGCCATGCGTAGACGAAATGACTGCTATTCGGACGAGCCCCCCCCCCCGAGGAACGGAGAACAAGATTCTCAAGCGGCGGATTTGTCCTTCTTTTGCTTTTCTAGAAACAACCTCGTGCAAGATTAATGGGTGACATCGTGGGGGGCCGGGGGCGAGTATGAATATCTAGAGTTCTCCGATGTCGATGTGTTCATTGCTCTCAGAGTCGTGCTCGATAACGAGAAGATGCACCTAGTTCGGGACATTCACTGGCTTGAAGGGAAAGAAAAAAAGGGACGGGGGTAGCATATATTGAGGAGCTTTTTCATCATGTTCCGGTATAGTCTTTCACAGAGAAGAGGTCTGTCTGAGTGTTCAGTTGAAGCAGCATTGCTGGCTCCCTCCTAGTACGTAGCTGGGACTTGTCTCGACTTTGTTCACAGGAACTTCCATACACATGGGCTTGGCTTTGACGCACGCAAGAAGCAACGTATGCTGCATATATACGTCAAGCAGAGAGCAACGCTCGACGCACTGCCTGTGCGAGACGAGGTCATGGATCAAGATTCGATGGATAGCCTGACGGTAGCCATCTCAGCCCACCGCGACAGAATAATGTTCATCTAGGAATGGTTTCCGGATGCCATTTCCGACGACTTCGGGCGGTTTGTTTGTGTGTCTGTCCAAGGAATGTGAGTTTTGCTGACACATGATTGACGTGTGAGCGAGCCCAGGGAGTCTTTTGTTCCCTCGTCGTATGCAGACGGACTTGTCAAGATGTGATGATTGTTTTCTCAACAGATTTGGCGACAAGTTTGGACTTACCGGATGCCCCACACCGACGGTCGACCCAATGAAAGTCCCGAGCGAGTCGGCCACTCAGGGACAAGTGGGGCGGGGCGAACGGAAACAAGATCAATTAGCAGGGCGCGTCACGACTCACGACTTGGATTGACTGAACTGACTTTTGACGAATTCCAGAAAAGCCGTTCAGGTCAGCACAAACTTGATCGTGGATTTCCACAAGGCGCCTGCGAATAGACTCACCATAACACTTGAGCGATTTTATTCTTTGTTCAAACTCGTCTATCCGCCCCTCTTCCGCCGTGCGCGTTTCCTTGCGTGTCCCATCATCCATCCATCCGGTGGTCGCTCGTCGCAATCCACCGACCTTCTCCTTTCCTCTCTGATATCATCGACCGTTGAGAAAGAAAGAAGAAGGGGAAAGGAAAAAAAAAAAAGAAAAAAAAAAGGCGACAGTCATGAGCTGGTTGACCACGTTGACGGGCTTCGCGGCCCCTTTTTTCATCATCATGTCGCCCATAATTTCCTACGGCGATCAGATCGTGGCCATGCATCGCAGCAAAACCAGCGCCGGCTTCTCTCTCGACATTCCTTTAATCATGCTGGTAGCATCCTTCTTGAGGTACGCTGGGTTGCCAGTTTCTGTCCTGTGCGACGCGCATCGCCTTGCCTCTCTGGATCCTTTGATTTCTAACAAGGAACTTGTGTGTGGTGCAGGATCTTCTACTGGCCTGGCGCCAGATTCGATGCCAGTCTGCTGGTGCAGTCGTTAATCATGGTGGTTGTCCAACTCAACCTGCTCAAGATTGCCCTCGAACACCGACCACTGCCTGCCACCAGGGGAGGTCAAGGAAGCGCGCCATTTTCTGGCCTCGAGGGAGGCGGTCCTGGTCCTTTTGCCATTCAGCGACCTCATAATTTCTGGCAGTGGCAATCGCACAAGCCGTATGTTTTTTAATTTTTATTAGCCTCTTCTCCTGAATGGCTTAGTCCTCAGTTCCAAGTTTTGCTTGGACTGTGTGCATGCTTGCCCCCCTAATTCTTTGCGCGCTCACCAGATTTGATGACTGACCATGTCGCTTCTTCTTTTTCGCACAGATACTGGCACTTTCTCCTGTACCTCCTTGGCGGCCTAATCGTTTGCCAAGTTCTCTTGCGACCCATGGAACCCGTCTATTCCGCCTACTCCGTCTTCATCGGATATCTCGGCCTGTCTATCGAAGCGACCCTGCCTATTCCTCAGCTGATCTCAAACGCCCAAAAACAGTCGTGCAAGGGCTTCCGACTTTCGGTTCTGGCGAGTTGGATCGGTGGTGACGCCATGAAGGTCTTTTGGTTCTTTACGTCAACGAGCGCGATCCCCATGGCTTTCAAGATTTGCGGATGTTTCCAGGCCGCTTGCGATTGTCTTTTGGGAGTTCAGTACTTGATCTACGGTGCCGGAGACGGCGACGCTATCCTGAAGGAGCATGCTATGGAGGAGGCACATTGGGCCGGCGGCCACCGGTCGTCTCACTCACATACCCGAAGCCTGTCGGCATCAAAACGATCAACCGTGTTTAGCGAACCCGAGTCGGAATAGAGGACTGTCTTGGAATCGATTCTCCATTGGCCGCGCGACAGCAGGATGCGATGGCAGGCGAGCCAGTTCTTCATGGTTTCTCGGTGTTTGGGCTACCAGTCTTGCGACATGAGCATACATGCAGGGGATGAAGCACGTTCAATATGTTGATTGATGCATTGGCTACGAAGCGAGGAGGAGAATAATAACAGAAACAAGAGTAGAGCTGTGATTCCGTGGAATCAAATGGTACGAATTGGGTATGGGTTTGGGTTTCTTGTTCTTGGTGTAGAAGATGGACTGGATTGGATTTGAGAACGGCAGAAAGGGTAGAAAGGGCATCTCTGCGCAGGCGCGCAAGGCGTTAAGTCATGATAGAAGCGGTACAAGCCACGGCCGCGGTCGGTCCTGAAGATTTCGAGTCACCAGGGCGCCAAAGGCACGTATTTACCATTGTAATAAGACCAAAAGGCATTTTTAATAGCAGAAGACGAACCTTTTCGGGCTTTTTGTGATGCGGGCTACGTGCTTGTCGCGGGTTGAGAGATGTCGGGCCAAGTCGCCTGATATCACGGATGCACGACGTTCTGGTGGGGTTCAAGTCGAGGCTCAGAACTCAGGAGACGACGCCCGGCCAAGCCAAAAGTCACTTTCGACCGATGCTCACGACAAATTCGTTGGCAATTGCACTGGCAGAAGGAGCTGGCTGTCCCGAGAATCTTGTTCAACCCATACGCATTGACTTTTCAGATACGCACTGCAATTTACTCTGATCGATTTTACTTAGCGTTGGTTATCAAGCACGTGGCCTGCCTGCCAGGCTGCCTGCATTTGCAACTGCAAACTGCAAACTGCGACGGCAACGGCAACGGCATCAGCGGCGGGACACGGCTTCGGCTTTCAGAAACCCTTGTTGCTTTCTCTCAAAAAACTTCAAAACTCTCTGATCACCGTCATCACCGTCTCAAAAACTGGTCGATGACAGATTCGCCGGGAAAGTCTCTCCAAGGTGCTCCACGGCAGTCTGGTGGTCTATTCCTCCAAGATCGGTCAGGTATATGCCATGCCACTTGCAAGAAAACGAAGCAGACCAGCTCGGCATCATTAAAGTAAGAAGCAATCAAGCGAATCATCGTCCGTACACTCCACATCCATCTCACTTCGTCATCACCCTACGGCTCAACTGCCGCGCAGCTGGCACGTTCGACCCTACACCCGCCAAGTGGTGCACTTCTGGCCACGCAGCGTCGCCTTCTTCCCCGTTTGAGCTTTTCCACGGACTACACCCTCTTCTCTTTCTTCTCGCTACAGATTCAATTCACCCAAAGAGTGAGTGCTGCTTTTGTGCTTCACAGAGCGCCTTTCAATATTGCAACCCATCCCATGAGCTAACCTTTTTGTCCTCCTGACAAGTAGACGCCGTCTCATCGTGTCCCTCCTTTCTCACCTCTCATCAACCACTCAAGGGACTCATCACTCATCCCGGGAAAAACTAGCCTTCTGCCCTTGAACAATAACGCTCACCAGTCCAAGAAGGATATCGAAGAAATTGAGAGGAAATGGCCCCCTCCAACTCCAAAGCGAACTACAAGACGTACGAAGCGCAAGCTCGCATGGTCAGAGCCATTGTGGCAGCTCATCCCGAGGTGAAATGGAATTACAAAGGTAAGATGCAGTTCATTCAGTCGTCGCCATCACCTTCACGCATCTTTTGTTCCCCATGGTCATCCTGTACAGTCCCACTCGCTTGCATCCCGTCCTTTTTCTTCATCTCTTCATCGCGGGGACAAAGTTGACAACCCCCTGCTTTTGCGGTCCTCCCAGAAATCGCCGCCTGCTACGGCTCAGACATGTCGGAACACGCGCTGAACCACCGCTTCCGCAAGATCAGGGCCCAAAGTCTGGTAATCAAGACGGGGCGTGAGCGCGGGTTCGACATGCGGGGTTTGTCTGTCGATGAGAACGAGTTGCCTTCTACGAAGGAGGGCGTTGATCAGAAGAGTATGCTTTTTTCTTGACGCTTTCTTGTAACAAACCATTCTTGTGTTCTCTCGTTTCCCCTTTGTATCCTAGATCATTCCCCCCATCTTGGTCGTTGTTCCATCCAAGCGTCTATAAATTTCTTTCTGTTCTTTTTTCTTTTCTTTACAAATCTGCCTACCCAACGAAAAAAAAAAAAAAAAAAAAAAGCTAACCATCCATTCCCCCCCCCCCCATCAGACATCGCCAAATACTTTGGCCAATCCACCGCCGACGGAATTCAGTTCCAATTCCGCGCCTACAAGAAGGACGCCGAGAAACTACGCACCGTCCACTCCTCCGGCGGCAATGTAGCCAACTGCCTCCCGCTCTCAACGCTCGCCACCCCTCCAAGGTCGCCCCCTCCCGCACAACACCCACCTCCCGCGCCAGCACTGCCCGCAAGCGCCCCCTCGGCGTCAAGATCAAGCGCTCGTCTTCAGACGACGAGGCCTCGGCCTCGGCCGACCCGGAGGACTGGAGCGACGGCGCCGAAACACCCTCCAGGAGACCCTCCAAGCATGCCAGGACCGCAGCGTCCACCCCGTCCCGTCGCCTCGCCGCGAGCAAGGCTGACGCTACCATCGCCCGTGTCTCGGCGCAGCTGGGCCGGGACGAGTCCCCCGATGATTCAGGCGAAGAGACGGCGACAATGTCGCAATCTACACCTGCCGAGTATAAATCCCTGTTTGGAGACGCTCGTGCTTCTTCGGCCAATGGAAACGGACACGGGCATGCAGATGTCCCGGGCGAGGGACTTACCACCTTCTCCCTGGATCCCTACATGTCTACTACCATGAGCAGGAGCGTGTACAGCGATGGTCCAGGTAGGGACGACGCGTATGGGGATGGGGAAATCTGAGGGCAACCTTTCAGAGACTGGGGACGAATGCGAAACATTGTTTGAGAGTGGAACAATTGTTTGCTCCTCTTTTTTTTTTTTTGGGTTGCCGAAAGGGGAAAACGGCACCGTGGAATATATGGCTGGCGTTAGGGTGAGAAATCACAACACAAAGAGTGTCTATACATATACACTGAGGTGGACATGGCCTGGCCATTGCTGCATAGAGACAAAGGGATTGAGGTGGGGGGGGGTCCTTCATTAACACGAAAAGAGTTGCAATGCTTTAAATGGCTGGAACACACATCTCGAGACGGAAAAAAGTTTTACCTAGGCCAGAATCCATGCCTGGATGCACATCGTCGTCATCTTTTCATAGTATACAAGGCTTTTGCTTTCTACTTCTGGTCCCTGAACCTTGATCAGCCGAGCAGCAAGTTCCACAACGCCTCTTTATCTGTAAAATCGTGGTGGATCATGTTGACGAGCCAGTAATCTGACCTGATGCTGCTCAGCAACTTGTCGCTATCCGACCCCCGTCCGTAGACCTTGGCCCACTCGCCCCAGATCCCGAATGCCTCTTCGCTCCATGCCTTGAAACTGACTTCTTCGATAATCGTCGGCGTGACAATCTCTTTGCCCGGGAACACGCCCCATGTTACTGCGTTGGTGCTCGCTGCAACGGTGCGCGTGGAGATTCCGTCAGTGACGTCCGAGGACACGAACTCGCCCTTGGCATTGGCGGCGTAGAAACAAACGCTGTCGCGGTAGTCAGAATCCTTCAGCTTGTCTGCCAATACGTGCCAGTCGGCTGAGGGCAGGAAGAATTCGGCAAAGGCCTTCTGGAACACGAAGCCATTCGCTGGGCCCCATCCGAACGTCCTGTCACTGGATGGGATGCCGTTGACGGCAGGTTGCGAAGCTACCGTCAGCCAGCCCTTGCTGTTCATGTCTATCAGACGGGGCTGGATGGTCGACGACTCTGCAGATAAACCTTCCTCGCTCCAGGGGATAGCCGAAACTTCCCCTTTGATGTGTTTAACAAATATTTCGTTGATGTCTGCGTGTGTCTTGGGGTGTCCCCATAGACTGACAGCTTGGTTGACAGACATGTGCAGGCTCACACCGTAGCCATCAATCTCACCGTACGCCGGTGATCTCGAGTCACCAAAACGCCCGTTGGGGAAATCATCCCACGTGGCTTCTCGACCCAGCACGCCTTCGCCTTCGGATATCGCGAGCGTGTTGGCACGAGAATTGATGCTCTCGGCAGGGACACCGGCTTCCTGGCCAGTTGTCTCCCATTCGGGATGTGTAGCTGGCCGACCGCCAACGATGACGCGGTTATAGGGGTCTGAACCAACAGATGATCTTCTTCTAGACGTCCTCGAGTGGCTTGAAGTCCGATTTCCATTGATCTGCAACACAGGTGGTGCAAGAGCCGTCGAGTCGTCAACAACTGCCTCCTCCCTTCTTGCGTCATGTGGAATGAGGCCGGTTCCCTCGACAATGAAGGAAACGGCCTTTTCCAGGTTGAGTGTGTAGAAATGATAGCCTTTACGGCCCGGCGACCGGTCCTTGATGGTCCTGATCTGATCTACCAGCTCGCTGACAATTTCCACACCAACGAGCTTGACCCTCTCATCGTCGCCCTTGACAGCATCAAGCCGGTCCATAATGGCACTCGGCATCTTGGCATGACTGAGCTTGGTTGTTCTCTTGATCATTTGATAGCTCTGAATGGGCATCAGCCCGGGCATTATAGGAATGGTCTTGAACGCTCCGCTGGGATGTTCTCTCAGGGTCTTTTCGAAACGATCGTAAGCGTTGATGTCGAAGAACAACTGGGTCATGATGAAGTCGGCGCCGGCCTGGACCTTATCCACGAGATAAGGCAAGTCATGTTCCAAGCTTTGTCCCATTGGGTGGCTCCCATCGGCGTGCCCTTCGGGGTATGCAGACACACCGATACAGAAGTAATCATTGTATTTCCGTCGAATATATCGTACGAGGTCAATGGCCCATGTATAATCATCACCGCCATCATCTTCAGAATCTTCTGCGTCTCGGTATTCTTCTTTTCGGGGAGGATCGCCTCTCAGAGCGAGAATGTTGCGGATACCAAGAACCCTGGCGTCTTCGAGCGCTTTATCAACAAGTCGCTTGCTCATGTTGGTGCAGGTTAAGTGCAAACAGGTTGTGAGGCCCAGCTCCCGTTGGCATAGCTCTGCGAGCTCCAACGACTTGGTCACAGTCGATCCGCCAGCGCCCCATGTGACATTGACAAACAGAGGTTTGAGAGCCTGTTCCATGCGTTGTAGTCGATGCCGTAGATTGGAAAAGCCCATGGCCGTTTTGGGCGGGAAAAATTCGAGGGAGAAATACTCCCCATCGGCTGGTAGAGCGGCAATCTTGTCCGTGATTTTGTCGTCCATCATGGCAGCGACGATGGGGACGAGGATGATGGAATGTGGTATTATCTAGAGAATCGAAATACGTCGACACGAAAAATGTCTTCAAGACGGGATACCCTGTATCTGCTTCTACCGCGAGGCAAGATATCGGTCGAGTGCAAAGCTACCCAAGTGGCGACGAGCCGAACCCAACACTTATGGCAGGCTTATCGCGATCGGGGGGAGGGGAAATTGATGCAGCTCCGAACACGCGCGCACGGTCGTTCGCAGAGCGATGGACGAGACAGTCAGAAAGCCGGGAAGCCGAGCTTTGTCCAGGGGAAGGGCTTTCACTTCACTTGTCTGAGAGGCGTTCCTGTCCAAGCTGTAATGGAGGAAGTATTATTTAAAACACAAAGGCAAGCCGAGGGGAGAAGAGGTTGGTAGTCAGTCTAAAACCAACGCTCCACAGCGGGCACGCCGCCAGCGCGACGATGATTGAAATATACCGACTACGGAGTATTGACGGAGTATTGACGGAGTATTTGAGTGAGCGGTCCAGGTTCAAAGCGCCCAGTCAACCCAGCCAACTCCACTTGTGCGCCCGTATGTAGTGCGCCAGCGAGAAGGAAGGAAGCAAGCACTGCCAAGCAGAAGAAGAAGCAGGAAGTCTGTTGGAGTACGGATTATGTACTCCGTAATACGGACCAGATGACGCACAAGGTCCCGAAACGGCAGGATCCCTGCAGGGTCTTGCGGTCCGACTTTCGCAGCGAATTCTCGTCAATTCTCGTCTCGTCACGCCTTCTAGTTTTTCGACAGGCGGCCTCGTCCATTGACGGCTGGCTTGTCTCTCACCAGGTATATCTGCCCCTGCTCGTATGATGCAATTGCCCTGATGCAGCTCGTCTACGCAAAGCACACGGGCTGCAAGTCTATCGGCCCGGTACTTTGGTCTGCTGCGCGATGGATATGCATGCCTGGCGGTGCACGCAGAGTGCGCCTCACAAAATGGGCACCTACCACACCGTCAAGCGGTGCAACGCCGAGGTCCTACGCCGTTGATCTGAAATCTTTGGACAGAAAATGGAGGCAAAGATGGAAGGAAGACGAAGAAAAAGGTGCCATCCGATTTCAGGACCAACAAGACGCAGCTTCGCCCAAGGCTACCCGAAAGAGAAACTACGTTCTGTCAATGTTTCCCTATCCATCCGGCAGCCTACATCTTGGGCACCTGCGAGTCTATACAATTGCCGACGTCGTCGCTCGATACAACAGAATGAAAGGGGACGACGTCTTGCTGCCAATGGGCTGGGATGCATTTGGTCTGCCGGCTGAAAATGCGGCTCAAGAACGAGGAATTGCCCCAGGAATTTGGACAAGGACCAACATTGCCAAGATGAAGGAGCAGATTGATAACATGAATGGTAGCTGGGACTGGAGCTGTGTGAGTACTCCAATGGCTGAAAAGAAAGGGGAGGGAGTTCACAACGCTCAAGGACTAACGGCTTCCCAGGAGGTCACTACCTGCGAACCCGAGTTTTACAAACACACACAGAAGCTCTTCCTCATG
The DNA here is from genome assembly GCA_030389615.1 of Epichloe typhina subsp. poae. Taxonomy (NCBI): domain Eukaryota; kingdom Fungi; phylum Ascomycota; class Sordariomycetes; order Hypocreales; family Clavicipitaceae; genus Epichloe; species Epichloe typhina. The sequence continues at coordinate 10,223,409 of CP098313.1, forward strand.
TTATACGAGCGAGGCCTTGCATACCAAGCCGAGGCCGAAGTCAACTATGACCCTGTGGACAAGACAGTCCTGGCGAACGAGCAGGTAGATGCCAATGGCTGCTCTTGGAGATCAGGTGCCAAAGTAGAAAAGAGAAAGTTGAAGCAATGGTTTTTCCGCACCTCGCAATATCGCGAGGCACTTCTCAGAGGCTTGGACGAGTTGGCCAAGGACAATGCCTGGCCGGAGCGCGTCATCTCTCAACAGAAAAACTGGCTGGGGAAGTCTACTGGTGCCATGATCAAGTTCCCCGTCATGGCCATGGGAGGTGCGAATCTTAGCGCAGCAATCGAGGTCTTCACGACACGGCCCGATACCCTGTTTGGCGTCCAATACATTGCACTTTCCGCCTCTCATCCCGTTGTCAGTCAATTAGCACAAATAGACGCCGAGCTACAAGCTTTTCTGGACACGCTACCTGGGTTGCCCCAAGACTCCAAGGTGGGCTATCTTCTGCCTCAAATACGAGCCATCAACCCGCTGGCTTACCACGACGACACCCCCGATGCCACCAAGGCCTCGCTGCCCATATATGTAGCACCCTACGTGCTGGGTGACTACGGCGAGGGAGCCGTTATGGGTGTTCCTGGCCATGATCTGCGGGATCATTCATTCTGGGAGACACATCAAACAGACCAGCCAATACGCATGGTCCTAGCAGCATCAGAAGACGGTTGCACAACCGTGCTTCCAAGCCAGGGGCCTTTTGTAAACCATGGCGTCTTGACGCATCACAGTGGTGTCTACAAGGGGAAGCCATCACAGGAAGCTGGACAGATCATGGTGCGCATGCTTGAGGCAGCCAGTCTGGCCAAACCCGTCGAGAAGTGGCGTCTGAGAGACTGGTTGATCAGTCGCCAGCGATACTGGGGGGCTCCTATACCCATTATTCACTGTGATTCTTGTGGTGCGGTGCCAGTTCCTGACGAAGAACTTCCCGTACAATTACCAAACGTTGATCAGCACTGGGCTGAAAGCAAAACTGGAAATGCTCTTGAATCGTCGCCCGACTTTGTCAAGACTACCTGCCCCAAGTGCAAAGGGGCTGCTCGCCGGGATACAGACACCATGGACACGTTTGTGGACTCAAGCTGGTATTACACTCGCTACGTGGACCCCCACAACACGAAGCAGCCGTTTTCCCCTGAAGCGAGCAAGATGTTGCCGGTTGATACCTACATTGGAGGCATTGAGCACGCAATTCTGCACCTTTTGTATGCTCGGTTCATCTATAAGTTCCTGGCATCAACCTCCCTCATGCCAGGTTTCAACGAGAAGACGTCGTCATCCGCAGAACCGTTCAAGCGACTCATCACACAAGGCATGGTTCATGGAAGGACGTACATCAATCCTGAAAATGGAACATTCCTGAAACACAGCGAAGTGGATTTATCTGACCCATTGAATCCCAGGGTCATTGCTACAGGTGCTCGGGCAACAGTGGCTTTTGAGAAGATGTCCAAATCCAAGCACAACGGCGTTGACCCAACAGAATTTATTGCCAAGTACGGTGCCGATGCCACAAGAGCCCACATTCTTTTTCAGGCGCCAGTGGGAGATGTGCTCAACTGGGACGAGTCCAAAATCTCTGGTGTTACTCGCTGGCTGCAGAGACTGCATGACCAAGTGGTGGCAACCCCGGCGTCCGATGATGGATCTGTAGAGGTCAGGAAATTCCTGGAATCGAGGTATCAGAAGATGGACTCGATGAATGCCGCAGAGCTGTCGCAATGGGATGCAGATGCTGCTTTGTGGCGACAGGTGCAGCACACTATTGCTTCCGTCACGAGGTCATACGCCGAAGTCTACTCCCTCAACACAGTCGTGTCGGACCTGATGAGTCTCACCAATGGCTTGGCGAGCTCAAAAGCTGACAGTGCAATCAAGAAGCGTGCAGCCAGTACGATTACGCAGCTCTTGGCACCGATTACGCCAGCATTCGCAGAAGAGTGCTGGAGTGTGTTGCATCCATCAAAGGGGTCAGTGTTCAAGTCAGCCCTCTTCCCCGTACAAGACGGCACTTTGGATTCTGCCATGCTAGAGCCCCGACATCAGTCTTGCGCGGTGCAAATCAATGGCAAAATACGAGGTGTGGTGGATATACCTCCTCCACCAGCTGGGCTGCAGGGCGATGACCTGAAAGGCTGGATGATTACAGCAATTCTCGACACGGAAGTTGGCAAGGAGCGGTTTGGAGATGGCAAGTATGACTTGACGAGAGCCAAGAGAGCCATTCCCGTGCGGGGCGGCAAGGTGATGAACTTTGTCTTGTAAAACATGGAATGCCCGCACTCTGGTAGAGATGTGCAAACAAGCATCATGCATGTATATAGTAATCGTAGTACAACAGTCACAGACGAACAAGTTCGCCGACTTGTACAAGAACTGACTGGCGACAGATGAAGATGATTTGTGTGCATATCTCTGCCTGAGCTTACTACTGGTCGATGCCTCCTGTCAGACAACTGCGAAAGCAGGGCAAGGCTCGCCACAAGTGAAGGCGAAAGCCACGCTCGCCCCCGGCAATAAAGATGCTGACGTGGGGCTTCTCATTCAGCAGATGACAAATGGACGCCCGCGTCAGCCGTTGTCAGAACTTGGGCTCGGCCAAGAGCAGTTTGTTGGGGGCAAAAAAATCGCCGAGCCGGGTCGGCAGGGAGGGTCAAGCCGGCCGGCGCCACCGGCGCAACCGGCCCCACTTGAGGACGTCACCTCATCCGAGACAATGATAAGGCTGCGGCGACGAGAGCGAACCCAGCCACTTTTCCCTCCCGAGCTGTGGGTTACGTTGTGAGTGACGTTTATCAGGGAATCGCATTGTACTACACTTGAAAAGTCATTATTCGGACAATCAGGTTTTAGTATAGAATAAGGATGAATAAGAGAATCGATCCAGTGTGACCGCCACGCGACCTTTTTGTAGCCTTCACACTGCCAAGGGGATAAATGTCGTGCGCTTTCGCGATAGAACTGATGCTCGATAGTGAATGCCATCGCAGGGCTCGGTATACATTTTCAACAGTGCGACTAGGTAAACCAAGGTTGACGTCGAGTCGCTCTAACTACATGATTTCTTCCAAGATCAAACAAGTTCTGGCTTCACCGTTTATTTCTTTACGCATCTTTTTTTCCTGCGTCCCCATATGCAATAGAATACGAGCGTCACGATGCCCATGGCAATCGCAAGAGAGCCATAGACCCACGCCATGTAAGGGTCCTTGTACAAGGGACTGAGAGCAAATGCTCAAGGACGATCCAACGGCGCCTGTGGTACTAAATAATGCCTGCAAGACGCTCTTCATGCTAGTAGGCGCCATGGTAAAAGCTAGTTCATAGCCGGCGGGGGAAGACAGGATTTCGGAAAAAGCCTCCAGTGCAAAGATCGGTATCTGCAAGAAGATGCTGACGGAATTAGGAATTGAACCACCCTTGGATGCAGGACACGTCAGTGGATACTCGTAGCACGGCCCCGAGCGGTATATCAGATGCTGCACGATGGCGGCCATGGCCATGGCGAGAGCCTCGAGCAGAAAGCCGCACACGAGGCGTGTGACGGCGGTTAAGGCGAACCCACGACGCCGAAGCCAAGGGAAGAGAAGCCCGTCCACAATTGGTATGAAGAGAATGATGACAATGGGGTTTGTGTTATACATCATATCATTGGGAACGCCCGAGTTCTGCATCTGCGAGGCTTGAGAAACGAGATTGTTGCTGACCTGTCCGCGGCAAATCCAAAGAATTGGCCACGCCGCATACATCATGCGGCACGCTGACAATGATTTCTTCACTTCTTCAACGAAATCATCTGTCCAAGAAACTTGACGATTGTGCTTTCTTTCTTGGTGAGACTCCTTGGCCTGGTCGAGGGAGAATCTCCCACGAACTCCTAACCACATGACCTTGGCAGCGTTGGGCAGCGCTGTCGATTCCGCCAGAATAACGATGAAGTGGCTTCTCCCTAGGTATAATATTCCCGCCGATATGGCAAGCGCACAAGTTGGGAGTAAATAGGCCGCCCAGAAGCCAATATGGAGCTCGAGCTCTGTGCTTGCTATACCTGCCAGGCCACCCACATTAATGCTCCAGTAGTACATGTTGTATATGGACTCGAGAGTTCGGCCGTGATCAAGAACAACCTGCTCGCCCTTGAGAGTCTTGATGATGGGTACATCCTCCTTGGGTAATTGGTCGCTTACGAAGGCAGCCATGAGCCCGTTGACGCCAGACATGCCCACGGCTATTAATATCAGAGACGTGATGAACAGAGGCGCCACGTAATTCGCCGAAGATGGCAGACTAGACACAACAAGGAGAATCCCACCAGCGAGGTAAATGTCAAACGTGACGCACAGGACCCTGTATCGACCTAGCGACTTATCAGCTACCAGCGAGGCACCCATCGGCGTCAAGAGCGACATGATGAAAAAAGAATTCGAAACTTGGGAAGCTCTTGACTGACCCCAGCCCAGGCAGCCGGGATGCAGCGGGTCATTGCGTTGATTTTGCATGAAATTCATGAAAGGAGCCGTCATGCCATAGAAAGAGAATCGCTCTGCCATATTCAGTAGCAAGACAAGCCAAACGGAACCCGGGATCGGACCAGCCACTTTTCGTAGATTGTCTGTCACGTTTTCATCGCTTCTGTTCTCGCTCGACGAGTTGCCATGGTCAGTTATCGTGCCTTTGGCAAGACAGTGATGCACCTTTTCAGTAGCATCTGCTGGTCCTGGGCTCGCTGCCTCGTCAGGCAGGCAGGCCATTTGCCTGGTGTGGTGGTGACCGAAAAAGAGGCAATGTTACGACATGAAAATCACAATGTAGTGCGAGTAAAGTCAAGTATTTCTGGTCCTCCATAGGTCTGTGGCAGCGACGAAGGAGAAGGATTGGTTGCAAGAAAGAAGATGGTCGTGAGCAACCCCGGGAGATGAGAAAATAAGAAAATAAGAAATCAAGTAGATTTCCAGTGAACGGGTACAGTGGGTGTGCCTCAGTATATCCTTTTAGGACACAGGGGCCCGGGCACGAACGTGTACAGCTGACCGTCAGCTGACCGCATGAGCCGAGTTGATGACTGCATTGCATTATTATTATTACATGTAGCCCTTCTTATGTTTGGGTCATGCTGCAGTTGAATCGGAACTGTCGTCGTCGCGCTATCGTCACATCGCATTATAATTGATTCTCTTATCCAACATCCCTTCAATGTTTTAAAACACCTAGAACTGCTCAAAGTCTAGGAAGAAAAACGCAGCTGAGAAAACATGGGTAGGTGCCGCATCCATGGAACCTGTCCTGCTGAAATTTGCTAATGTGTTGAGATGGACTGAGATGGATAGGGTCACCCGGTGAGTCTGACACAGGAAGAGGATGGAGCCTCTGTGGTTTGCCTGACGAGACCGGCTCCATAGTCGTCACCGTCGACGTCAACCGCGTGTCGGAAAACTTGACAGCGACACTGAATGAGAACTCCGCAACATGCGCAGCCTTCCTGTTTCTACGGGAAGTCCCTCGACTGAGCGATGGGGTCGTTAAACTATTGCTGCCATCGCAATCCGGATACGTCATTCAGTCTGACTTTCTTGAGCGGCGCTTGATTGATTGCCCCAATGTCGCCAAGGTACAGGGCTTTGTTGCACCAGGCCAACACATCAAAGATTGTACTATCGAACTGTACCAGTCCATGGCCCTATCAAGTTTACTTCCTCATTGTTATGGCGCAGTCCAGATACAGGCCGAGAGCTCATGCTCTACCCCTTCCACATCTGCAGCCGTCGACGATGAGTTGACGAACCGCATTTCTTTTCCCTGGCTTTCCTCAAGCCCGATACCTCGAAAGCGTTTGGCTCTTGTAGGAGCTGGCTCTCTTCCCAAGGTTCAAGGTTATTTGCTGGCGGCTGCATCGTTGAACATTGCATTGGTGGTGTTTGATGATGCCAGTCACTGGATGGCAGCAAACGACACGTACAAGCACCTTCGTGAAGAATTTGTGGCAATGGACATGGAAGCAAACGAGGGCATAGTTGAGCGCATTGTTGAAAAGATGAAAGAATACCAACAAAGCAAGACGGAGGGAATCGTCTTGATGGTATGATCAGTGTAGATGAACATCTTCATACCGTCATAGCCAAAGCCAACAGCCAGCTCGGTTTCAATACCTCACCCCCAGAAGCTGTGGCCCTGGCTCAAAACAAGTACAAGACGCGCCAGCTGGACCAAAATGTCTTCTGCCAACTTGTTCGATCTCAGGGCGACTTGGACGCCATGCTTTCCAGGGAAGGACCGCAGCTTCCCTACCCTCTCATCGTCAAGCCGTCCAAGGGTTGGTCGTCAGAAGGCGTATGGAAAGTGCGCGACGAGCAGGAGCTGCGTGAGAAAGTGCCTCTGCTATGGCGCGAATCATTTACAGCCTGGCATGGCCATGACGTTGTCATTGAGACTTATGTTGATGGACCAGAGGTCGACGCCAACATGGTGCTCGTTGATGGCAAGATTGTCTTTTTTGAGGTCAACGATGACTTCCCGAGCGCTGGAGACGGTAAAAGCAGCGACACTGGGGCCCGAGTGCCTAATTTCGTCGAGACTTCAAATATGCTACCCTCTCGTCTGCCCTCGACTGAACTTGAAGCACTGCAGCAAAAGCTTCATGAGCTTTCTCTGGCAGCTGGCTTTCAAAATGCCGTGTTGCATATCGAGGCGAAGCTGCGGAACTCTAGCTGCCACTATGCTACAGATGCTGATGCAGACGGACTCATCGATCTACAGCTAGACAAATCAGCAACGGCAACGACAACACAGCCGGATGATGTGTTCCTCTTGGAGATCAATCCCCGGGCACCAGGATGGCAAGAGGTTGAAGCCACCGCAAGGGCATATGGCGTGTCATACTACAGTATTTCTCTTTTGAACGCCTTAGCCGACAATAATCGTATCTTGGCTTTATCTAACCCTTTTCGTGACGGCGCGCAGTACTTCATGCAGCTCTTGTTTGTTTCTGCTCAGAAAGGAGGGACTTATAGATTTGGGGATATTTGCAAGACAGTTCTGCAAGCAAACCCGCACAAGCTCGGCCAAGAGCAGGATTTGGGCGTCCACGTCGTATATTGTGCTAATCTCATGGAGGATGGTGAAGAAGTTCTTGATCCTAAAACGGGGCAAGTTTATGGTAACTTCATTGCTTTCTTCCTCGTAGTTTCGCGCAAGAGTCGCAAAGAAGCGCTTCGCATCGGACGAGAGATCGAGAAGCGGGTGAGAGAACACACAAACAATTTCTGAGACGTCAATAAAGAAATGGCTTGTTCCAAAATTTGGTTATTTCAGGACTTCAAACTCTTTAGGGTAGCGCTAGAATGATTATTCAACGTACTTGTTCTAGTTCCTAGCAACGTATCTTCTGATATTCCTCCTTTCCACGGTGGAAGTATGAGGGACTGCCTGTGTGTCTTTTATTCTACATTCGATGCTGACGGGAAAGACAAGGGATCAAAGCCAAAAGAAAAAAAAAGAAGTGTTTAAATCAAATCTATGTATTGACAAGCACTTTATGCGTTACATGAGGGTTTTTTTTTTTTTCACTTTTCTCAATTATACAGGTGCGCCTTTGCTCTCTCTCTCAGTCATCGGATACCCATTCGGGCAAAAGACCCAGCTTTTGGGCTGGAAATTTTGTGTTTTCCACGCTCGCACACCGATTGCTTGAACCAAATGGCCCGTAGTTGATCCAACAGTTTTGCACCCACATCTCCATTGTCATGGCCCTCCTAGCGAGTGGCGAGTACATAGCTAGGTGTCCCCGCCAAGCGTTGTACTCACCCTCGGACCGGAAACCAAGACCCTTGCGGGCGTGGCCGAAGTAGTCATGTACAACTCGAAGAATGTCATTGACAAGTGGTACGTCACCGGATATACGCTCATCGGGCACCTCGTCCAGAAGGGGATTGGATGGGTCGAGCTCAAAAGACGCAGCACCATATGCTGATCGGGTGGCGGTGACAAAGAGATGGTTGTTCTGTCTCACATCGAGAATGAGCCGCCTGGGATTAGAGTATGGATCCGGTTCACCTCTCATGGAGGGATTGTATTCGATGCGGAGCCCCGTGGCTTTCACAAACTTCCATTGTGCCAGCGTTTCTCCAGCCAGTGCACGGTATGAAGCTTGAGTGAGTTTGTCTTCAGGCGAAGGCTGTAGCTCTTCATACAAGCAGGCGATTCGCCTGGCTTTTTCCTTGTCAACCTTGGCGTATACTAAAGGCAGCAAATCTGGGCATATGCCGACCGATAAACAATAGGCGATGGCAGCCCGACGAGCCGGTATATGAGGACCAAATCGAACTTTCGCGCCGTCCACCATTATAGAGGCTGGTAGTCCGATCAAGGGGTTCGTATGGATGTAAGCGTCTATGCGAGCCGACAACTCACTGTGTTCGACCTTGTTGGATCCAGCCTCGTCATCATACTCGTTCGAAGTCTCTGTAATGTCCAAGGTGGAGGCTGGGCCAGATATTTTCTGAGTCGGGCGAGTTCCTGTCTTTGAGCCACCCCCAAGAGCCACCAAACTGCTGCTGCTGCCATGACAGGCTAGAACATCGGGCGGAAAGGGGTGGGCCGAAGGAAGGTTTCTCGTGGACATGGTCAATGAAGTATGAAAACAGGGGGTTCGTCTTGCCGACTGAGCGTAATACCAAATTCAACTTTGGGTTTGGTATTACCAGCTTGGCCTACATCGTTTTTCGTCACCCTGCGAAAAATGCTCCGTATTTTAAAGGTCACACCCCTGGTGGAGGAGAATGCTTCAACTGGATTTGTGGGATGATTTTCATATTGGTATTGGCCAACTGTGTCGTTGTAATTTTCACGACACTGCATAAGAGCAACATTTCATGTTTGCCAGTTGATGATGAATGAATTTTTTTGTTTCCTGGATTTTCCGAGCTCTCATACGTGATAATTAAATTTCTAGGTAAAATTCTGTCTTTATACTCTGCTTAAGAGACACTCCACCAGCCTTCGTGAAGCTTTCTCAAATCTATTTCAGCTGGATCGACAAGGTATGAGGTAACATCATGGTCCATGTTGCGCTCCCTTTTAGTGCTGCCATTACCAAAGTACCACAAAAGATGATTTCCGGTATCGGTAAGATACTCGTATTCCCAATCTTCCAATCTTGGGTCGTGAGAAACAATAGATACCAGGGATGAGCTGCCAGGCCACAGACCATGGACACGCGATCCAGGAATGCCGCCATTGTACCACGAACGGCATTTTTCGGATAAAACCGTGGTTTCCCAGAACGCATCCGAATATTGTATAAAGAAGTAATGGCCTCAAAATACCCGGGACCTGGAGTCAACCGGCGGCAGTGGGGAGAAAAATCAGGAATCATGGAATCAACAAGATGCGGCCTTTTGGCAAGTCGTCGTTGAGCATGTTGTACGAATTCCTCGCGCGCTTGATGGTTGCTTTCTGATCCCTTGAGCCAACCATCGATTCCACGCCAGAAGTTTTGTTCAATATTCTTACGATATTCAAGGTACACGTCGGTGTCTTCGCTGAAGGATCTTTTGGTCTCTTCCGATATTGGAAAAGACTCTAGGCTCGTTGAATCGCCCAGAAAGTCTGGCGCAATCCACGTTTTGCTGCGGGCATAGTGGTCCAGCCGTGCAGTCTTGTCGTAGATATTGGTCATCAATTGAATGCCCGTTGACCCATTTCCAATAACGGCAACTTTCTTCCCTGCAACGTCGAATGTAGGGTCCCAATTTGACGCATGGCGGATCAACCCCTCGAAGTCCTTGATTCCCGGGTAATTGGGTATCTTCCAGTCATTGAAGTGGCCAATTGCGGCAAGTACAAAATCGGTTTCATGAACATGGCTTTCTCCTGTTGAGAGGTTCTGCACAGTGACGTGCCAGATAGCCTTTGTACTATCCCAGGACAGATTCTCAACGCGCTGAGAGAGCTTCAAGTACTTGTAAAGTCCATGTTTCCTCGCCGTTCTTGTCCAGTACTGTCGTATTTCCTCACCCTGTGCGTACACCTCGCTCCACTGGGTATTTATCTCAAACGAAGTCTGGTACACATGTGCTGGTACGTCGCAGCGAACACCAGGATAGACGTTTTCGAACCACGCTCCGCCCTTGACTGCATATCAGCATTTGCATATCAAAAGGATTTATTCAGAGACATTCAGAGGTTCTGACTAACAACATCTGGATTCTTCTCAAAAATCGTCAGTTCAATACCGGGGACCTTGGCTGGGAGCAGTACCCCGGCAATGATGCCGGATATACCCGCGCCAATGACTGCAACTCTCAGTCCGCGCGGCTCGTCGGCATGGCGATCGATTAGAGGTATTTCAGGAAGTGTGTACATGGGAACTTCTGGTCCGTCTTGGTTCCAATTCGTATTCGTAGCTTGGCCACCCTTTGCGGACCCAGGTTCAGGCAGTTCTTGTAGGGAAAAAAATGATTCCCCCACCACAGCCGACGGCTCCAAATTCGCTAAAAACTGCTGACCATGCTTCGTCACATCTCGTCAATGTTGCAAAAGGTGATATAAGACAGCCGTCAGCATGCCGTCAGCGTACTATTGATGGTCAGCTGGTGGGCTTATCGGCATTCAACCGAGGGAGCACCCTTTTCCGCACTGGCTTACATTTGGCGGACCTCAAATGCGAACTTGCCATGTTCGAGAAAGTGTGACGAAGTTGGGACCAATGGAAGGATTCAGTAAGTGCTGGAGCCACGGACTTCATGACACAAGCTCCCAATATCAATGCAAATGCAGTCTTGATGACTGCATATCGAGGATCCCTGGTCATAGTATACGGTAGCCCTGCAGTCCTCGAACATCATTAGCATGGCCCGTTGTCAGCGTGAATGTCATCGAGAGCGCGGATGCCCGCATACTGGTTGGTGGTGTTGCTCGCAGATCCTTGGCCCCAGGGAAAAGCAAAAGTAATGTCACCTGGTATCAGACAAGCTTCCTAGGCTAATTCGACCTGCAGTACATATGCGCTGGCCGAAGCACAGGAAGTCTTCTCATCTCTATTCACTTTCCAATTCTTGTTTTATTCTTCAGTCTACTTTTGGGTTTCACGATTAGCTCTTCTTCTCATGTAGAAACCGCCATTTTGGCACTTTCTACAAATGGCTACAGACAACATACTGATCCTAGACGGCGGCCTAGGCACGTCTTTGATCAAAAAGTTCAACGTCGAATTCAAAGATGACGCTCCTTTATGGACTGCACATCTCGTTCTTTCCGATCGCGAAACTCTCCTCCAATGTCAGCAAGATTTCGGCACTGTGCCCGTCGATATACTCTTAACGGCAACATATCAGGTCAACCAGGACGCGTTCTCACGGACTAGAACAGAAAGTTATCCCAGCGGAATTCCCTCAGAACACATCCCAGAGCTGATCAACGATGTGGTCAGAGTTGCCGAGGAAGCAAAGCACAAAGATGCAAAAGTGGTGCTCAGCATGGGCCCATACGGGGCCATCATGAAGCCTTGTCAAGAATACAGTGGCCAGTACGACAGTGACCACGATCGACTTGATACCCCTGCAAGCTTGGCATACACAGCGGATCGAGCTATTCACCAGTATCACCGACGTAGCATCAAGACTCGGATACATGGCATTCGAGACCATCCCCCGTGTTGACGAGATAAAGGCTATGAGAAGGGCTCTCGACCATGTGCCAAAGCTAGCCACCATCCCTTTTTGGATGAGTTGCGTGTATCCGGACGACAAGTTTGCTCTACCCAGCGGTGCGTCAGTCGAAGAGGCAGTCGAATCGATGCTGAGCCGCGAATTCGCGAAAGCACTGCCGTGGGGGATCGGCATCAACTGTACCAACGTCTGGAAACTCGACACGCTTCTGCGTAGATACGAGAAGGCGGTTCTCGCCATGACAGAAGCAGGCCAGTTGCAGGAATGGCCGGCCTTGGTACTCTACCCAGACGGAGTCAATGGCGAGAAGTTTAGCTATGAAACCATGAGATGGGAGTTGCCAGAGGCGGACAAGTGTACGGACAAGATTCCATGGGAGGAGCAGGTGGCGGGAGTTGTCAAAGCAACACAGGCAAGAGGGAAATGGAAGCAAATCGTAGTAGGAGGATGCTGTCTGTCAACTTCGGATGGCATCAAGCGTCTTCGCCATTTGCTAATACCCGAATAAGGAATCCCGCTAGCATGCCGATGGTGGTACATGTTCGGTTGGCAGTCTCCTGCTTTGAAGTTGTTTCATCAGTACGGAATTGTAGAGAATAAGTAAAACCTGCCAGAGTCCTCCAGCGCCAACTCCCCGCCCAATCAGCGGCCCATTATTATCTCAATTCCAGACCAGAACCTGTGTCTAGTATTAGTAGTGTTTATTTCTATAAATTAGTTTATGGCTCGTTGGAAACAGTAATCTTAACCTCTATAAAACAAGGTATATACCTCTATATTCCAAGGCTATATAACCTCGCGGAAGAGCTTGACGGGATCCCGAATTTTCTAGTAGGTATGGCCGTATGTGCAAGTAGAGGGAAAATTTCAAGTTGTGTAGCTGGAATTGTGATACAGTTTCACCCAACTTTACTCATCATAATTGAGTGATTTTTCCGCCCATCTTTTCTGGTCACCAAGTTGGCAACCCAGCCGTGCGAATTGTCCAAGAATCCCCTCCTCTTTCTGCAAATGCAATCCTTGTAATCATCACAATATTCTAATCCATCGTTTCCGTACAAGCACAATCTCTGAATGCGTCTATGCCATAGCCATAAAATGCATAACCTTGACCTCATTTACATTTCCATGACAAATAATGCAATCATTGCGTAAATTGGACCCATTGGTGGGCAATCCAGTCAATCTTGGTCGCCTTGTCGGCATTGAGGTCGAAACCCTTCCACACAATGCAGAGCATCTGATTGATAGCGTTGACTAAAGATTGTAAGTACGGGTTTCGTTCCGGGAGATGGGGGCAAGGGGGCGGCAAGTCATGTACTTACTTTCTGTCTTGTGCAGCTCAGGAATCGTCTCGGGGAACCAGATACATGGTTTTCCGTTGCTGGGGTCCATCAACGGATAGAGAGTGGCGAAGGGGCTGTGGATGAAGATAGCGCCGTTGATGCGGGCCAGGCGACGGTTTTCAAAGCTATGACTTGTTAGTACTATTATTCCGGGGGGGGGGCAGAGAGGCAGAGAAGGTATGATGGGTGTACTTACTATATGTCCGCGGTCGGGGAGCGTCGTTGAGAATCTGTGGCTGTGGCTGTGGCAGCTGGTAGGGGGCCGGACGCGGATGCTATTTCTGCGAAATCCTTGAAGGGATCTTGCTCTTGATTCTGGTTCTGGTTCTGGTTCTGATTCTGATTCTGATTCTGACTCTGATTCTGATTCTGATTCTGATTCTGATCCTGATCCTGATCCTGATCCTGATGGTCGTCGCCGTCTTCTTCTTTGTAGTAGGAAGAGGTAAATGGCAGCCCGGCAACAGGGAATCGTGCGTGCCATGGCGTGGGGTTTCGCGCCGGGGGCCGAAGATGAGCAGGAGGATATTGACACTCGTAGATGAGCTCCTGGTTCGGGGGCCCTGAGCTCGGGGGATGCGGGCAAAGGGGGAGGGAAAGGGCACAAGAAGGATGATGATGAGGTCACCGACGCGGGAGGCTCGTCCAGCAGGTCGCAGTAGGGTCCAAGCTCGTCTGCTAGCTGTGAGAGATCGAGGGGGTACTTGGCCTCATGCTCTGCCTGGCGCTTGAGGCGGTCTTGCTCGAGGCGCATCTTTCGGTTCTCGGCGACGCGGAAGACGTGTGGGTGAGGAGTGCGTGGTTCAGTAGGAGCCTGAGCCGGAGCCTGAGCCGGAGCCGGAGCTGAGGCTGATGACGAAAAGGACGCTGCAGCTGTTCCTGAATGTGATTGCGATGCTGAAGCCTGTGGTCTTGCTGGAATAGGGCCGGGGCCGAGGGCGCCGGACAGCAGGTTTGCGGCTGACATGGTTGGAGATGTATGTCTTTGAGTATTTATGGTATATGAGATGTTTCTTTTTAATGATGGAGCAAATTTATTTTCAAGTTGTGTATGAGAAGCTTGTGTATAAGCGTGAGATGAAATGTATGTCTGATCAGGTTGTTTTGGTGACAAGAGTGGTGAGAACACTTGATGATTTGAACTTTTAGTTAGGGGCTTCAGGAACTCGGTTGAAGAAAGAGGGACAACATTGAAAAAAGAGACCAGCAGAGAGGGAGAACGGGGCAAACTTGTAGTCATTGGCAAAAAGAAGTTTTTACGACTAAGTTCGCCGAGTTGGCAAACTTGGAATCTTAATTCGGGATGGTCATGCGGGTGTGCGGGTTACATGCGGTCCGGCGGATTAAGTTGTCGTGTTTCTGCATGGACAAAGTTAAATCAGAGCAGAGTGTCTTTCCGACAGGTTTGGCGGTGAAATGTCCATGGCGAGCTCAGATACATTCCAACGGACCTTTACGGACCATGGAGACGAGGAAGGATTACCAGGAACACAGGATGTGATCCGTGAGGGAAGACACGAAGCTCACCACTTCTGGCAAGCTAGTGGTCCTGGTTCGAGGTTCGAGAAGAACTCCAGAAACATGCTTTCCCACCGAGTCGTCCAGTGAACCAATAAATTTACTCTTGCTCTTGCATATTTTTTGCTCTTAGATGACTCGTTAAAGTTATAAGTTTCCAGAAACATGCTTCCCCACCAACGCTTTCAGTAAACTAAGAAACTTACTCTTGCTCTTGCATATTTCATATTTTTTGCTTTTAGATGACTCGTTAAAGTTGAGAGTCTCTAGAAACATGCTCTCCCACCGAGGCTTCCAGTGAAGAAATTCAATCTTGCTCTTGCATTTTTTTTTTGCCCTTGGATGACTCATCAAAGTTGCCGTGTGCGCAGATGAGAGTTCGATAACTACTTGCGACAACACATTGGTGAGGGTTAGGCAACACGTAGGCTTTAGCAAGACGTCGCGGTAAAAGTATACGGTGAAGTGATGAGACTTGATGCCGCTACTCGGGCATATCAAGTGGCCAATCTGGCCAGTCTGGCCAGAGCTAATTTGTTGCATGAAAATTCGTGAGGTGGCCATCCCGCATCCCGTGATGCGTGAGGAAAGCGGACGTTGAAACGTGGTTCCATCTAATTCATCTTCGGGGAGAGAATCGCTTGGCGAGGCGGGTGAGGGCGGCTTTCCTGTGAAATTTGGACGAGTCAGGGTTCGGTGGTTCGTCGGGGTCGTCGATTGCAAGCATGCTTTCTGTTGCAAGACACATAGTAGTAGCCAGTCGGCTGCGCCTCTTTTTTTTTGGGGGGGGGCAACACATGCATATCCAGAGCATATCCAGAGCATATCCAGAGCCTAGTCCAACCGACGCCTGCTCTGCTCCTCGTCCCCTTCAAGCTTGCTTTCGGATTCGCGATACAAAACGTAATGCTGTGCGAGGAAAATGCTATCGTACACAAAGCTTATGTTGCCCAGCGCAAACTTGACGGGATTCCCCGTGATTCCACTCCAGTCATGCTGCAAGTAACTATCGATACCCTGCTGTGCGGTGCTCAAGATGCCACCCACGAGATCCAGAGTGACTTGCCAGACACTCCAGCCCTCGGTGCTCTTGTTGCGGTAGTTGGTGAGGATCTGCGGCCACAGCTTGATCATGGAAATGGCGAGCTTGACGTAGCCCAGCGTGTAGACAATGTCCAGTTCACACCAGTCGCTCAAGGGGTCGACGTGGCCCTTGGCCGCGGCAGATGCAGATGCAGATGCAGCGAAAGTCCAGACGACGAACACGGCAACCAACGAGCCGACTGCGACACCAAGTATAAAGCGGCTGGGGCTCGAGCCCGCCGAGGGAGTGAATCCCCACCATGACCGACTCAGGTACTGCGACACAGTGACGGCGGAGACGACGGATGCGTGCAGCGCAAAGGTGATGTCGTTGAACTGAACAGTCGGGGTCAACCCATGGTGTCGAGCGGCGTACTGGCTGCGGACGACGCTGGAATAGTACAGAGCGGCGCTGGAAAGAAAGTAAGCCACGAAGCCTAAAGGAAAATTTTTGTCAGCAACAGCAACAGGCTTTGCGCGTGCGCGAGAGCCCGCGCGCTACGACGATGCTCGCAATATGCAAGACATGGGTGCTTACCAAGGACGTTGATCAAGGGGAAATCAACTGTAGTGCCCGACGTGCTCTTGCGACGGAAATTCAGCAAAAGTTGGGGATAGAAGGATGCGCTCCAGCAAAAGGTGTAGATCCAGCCAAAGAGGCCAGAAATGACTTGAGGAAGACCCATGGCGTGACTGGACTGATTGCAGGTTGCGAAACGATGGGCGAATGCGAATGCGAATGCGAAGCAGGAGCACGGGAGAATAAAGAATCTCGTGCAGAATGGGTCGAATCGAATGACGGGGCCGCCCACGCCTTCCCAAAGTGAGTGGGACGAGGTCAGCTCAATGTGCATTTGGCCGAAGCCGGCGTGGGGAGACTCGGAGAGGGAGGGGGGGGCCACAAGACTCTTTTACATACAACATTACGACAATCAGGAGAACAGCCAAGACAGGGTCCATGTCACATCACACACATTCGCGAACTTCACAATCTTCGGACCGCACACGACTGTCGTGAAAACACGGAACACCAACACTGTCTCTCTTGGTATCTAGACTCGTCGACATTGTCCGTCATCCCCACGAACACGTTGCCAAAAATATACACATGAAAAATGACCAAAGACCCGCAACCAAGCTCATATACATATATATATATTGCCCCACAAGTCTCCAGCCTTGTTGGTCGTCCTGAACCACGAAGAATTTGTACAAAGGTCGGGACATTTAGATGCCAGCGGGATGACCTTTAAGAGGCCCGTCGACGATGCTAGTGACAGGCTTCAGGATCTGGTCGACGTTGCCAAGGGGGAGGCCAGTGTCTGACTCCTCGCCACCAACAATCGGGATGTTTTTCAGGAGCTCACTTCCAACGGGGAGGTCCTTCAGGTCCCCAACGGGGAGGCCAGTGTCTGACTTCTCGCCACCAATAATCGGGATGTTTTTAAGGAGCTCACTTCCAACGGGGAGGTCCTTGAGGTCCCCAACGGGGAGGCCAGTGTCTCGCTTCTCCTCGCCACCAACAATCGGGATGTTTTTCAGGAGCTCACTTCCAACGGGGAGGTTCTTGAGGTCCCCAACGGGGAGGCCAGTGTCTCGCTTCTTCTTGCCACCAACAATCGGGATGTTTTTAAGGAGCTCACTTCCGACGGGGAGGTTCTTGAGGTCCCCAACGGGGAGGCCAGCGCCTGGCTTCTCCCCGCCACCAACAAGCGGGATGTCCTTGAGGAGCTCACTTCCAACGGGGAGGTTTTCAAGGAGCTCGCTCCCAGAGCCAACGGGGAGGTCCCCGAGGTCCCCAACAACGGGGAGGCCAGTGTCTCGCTTCTCCTCGCCACCAGCAAGCGGGAAGCCCTTGAGGAGCTCGTTCTCAGACCCAACGGGGAGACCATCGAGGCCCTTCTCAGTCGAAGAAGGTACGACAGATCCAACATTGGCACCCTTGGCAAGGCCACCAACAATGTTTTCGACTCGGTTCCCAGTCAGGCCGTCGGCGACTTGACCAACAGGGACTTTGTTTCCAAGGGTGGTGGGAACAACATTTCGCTTGACGATGCCACCAACGAGGTTCTCGGCAGCGCCGTTGATGGGGAGGCCCTTGGTCACCTCGTCAAGCAGGCCAGTGACCTGGTTGACTGGTGCGCCGATGGGGGCACCGAAAGAGCTGCCGTACAGGCAGGTAAGAAGGACAGCGTAGACTGAGGGTTGCATTTTCGATTTGCTTGGTGAAAGTTGAAAGTGAGGGAACGGGTGGGTATGGAATGAATGACTTTGTGGTAATTACGATGGACCTGATGATGAATGAATGAATGGCTTTCTGAGAAGCTGGTCGAGAAGGCGAGAGAGATGGAAGTTGGGAAGAGGTTTGTCCAAAGGCAAAGCAGTCCGACGTGTACTACATGTCTTTATAAGTGAAGAAAATACCCTGGTGCGGACGCAGGATGAAAAAGGGAGGGGAGGGGGCCGCCGAGAGGATGAGGTAATATTGACCAGGCTGGAAAAAAACTGCAAATTTGCAATACGAAAGTATTACGGGGTACCCAGCAGCGTTTCAAGGTGGCTCTTTGAGGGGGATCTGCAATGAAGGGGACGATGTCGACTTGGATTTGTGAGACATGCACGAATGGAAGCTGGGTTGAGTACTCCGTGTGTACACAGATTGGCTGATGCGCGACAAGTGGGCAACTTGGTGTTAAGATTGCAAGAGTAATTACCACCCACTTGAACGCAATGCCTGCCTGCCCATGCCACGGAGGAAACAAAGACTGTAACACCGCCCGCCGTCCTTGCAACCTCATCTACAATGTGTAAGGCTGGGATGTCACCCTCCCGTAACGGTCGCGTTCGACGGCAAGTCTCCGGGAGCCAAACGAACTTGTAGAGTGCACCATCTTGAACTTTTGTCCTATATCTATGTACTTTTTTTTTTTTTTTCTGCTTCTGCTGGATGCGGTCTGTCCAAGACATTCAACAATGGATGGGACGTCATGCCTGGACCTTTCACGTGTGTTCTCAGATGCTCAAACAAGCTCGTTGGCTTGACCGGCCAATGGGAACGTGAGAGATGAGACATGTTTAATGGGATGGAGCCACATGGCCTGCAAGTCGTCAGAAAGCGGAATGCTCCGCGAGCGCCGTTGTCACATACACGTACGGATTACATACACAGATGTTTTTGTCCTGGGGAGGATCAATGAACCACAAGGGGTTGTAAATTACACCGTGGCCCATGACGTCTCGCCGCATATGAGTGCTTTCGATAAAGTGAATGAATGGATATGAGGAATGACTAGTGATGAAACGGACATGAATGAACATGAAATGTGAGCGCGAGCAAAGGGGATGAGGAAGAGGGTTTAAGAAAACAGCTCACAGCGACAGAAACAATGCCCGGAATACCCTGGAAAAGCATAACCACGGAACAATACTCGGCACAGCAGCAAAAGACGCTCACAAACCAAATGAAAAGCAGAAGATACCACTGATAATCTATTCTCAACTAGCATCAGCTAGCCCCCGCACTCATTCAACCCATCCCTTCCATCATCTCCGTTAGACACAAACAGAATGAATCGAGAGCCGGAAGAGATGAGCAAACAGCGACAACGACAAATAGAATACCAACAACAATATACAATTCCAATTCCAAAGCTTAGTTTTCCAACGCAACAAAGACGCGCCATAGTGCCAATTGAAATTATTTTCATCATAACCTTTAACGCCTCGTCGGATGCTGTCTTCATCTCCATCAGATGACATCTTGGTTTCGTGAATACCCCTCTCTTCTGTGACAACAGATCAGATACTTCGGGGGGTGGAAGGGGGGGTTGAACAAGACAAGATGCTCCCGCCTCCCATGCACGGTTTCAAAGCTTCGTCTTCTCTCTCTCTCTATTTTTATTTTTAGTTTTTTTTACAACGCCAGTATTCTGGAACAATCACAAAACTGACAGCAAGGCAGGTCCGATTTGTGAATTTGCGGGTCTTTTTTTATGATGCTGCGCCGCCCCCGCCCATGGCCTTGGGCAGACCCTTCCAGCTATCGGCATCGGGAATCTTGGCTCGTCCAAAGTCCTCGTCGATATCCAGAATAATCTTGAGGGCATTTCTGCTACGCGCAAATGGCGACGTGTCGATGTTGGCTGCCTTGGTTATGGAGTTGACTACTTCTCCGACGCCAACCTGCATCTTCTCTTCCGGCTTCTTGTTGCCGGGCATGGGGAGAACGTTCTGAAGGACTTCGTACGCGGCGAGGGTGAAACCGAATTGGGGCGAGGATCGGAAAATACGGGCTGGGCCACCCTTGAAAAACGCAGTGAAGCCTTCCTCCTTCCAGATTGTCTTGGCGGCGTGTCGCAGCCCCGTGTACGTGGCCTCGCCCTTTCGAGCTTCGACCTGGAGACGTGTCTTGATGACATCGCACGGTGTCGTCAGGTACGCAGCGGGCATGCCGGCAATAGCACCGGCCGTCAGGAGCTGCAGTACACCAAGCTTTTTGGTCGGCGACTCGCCGAAGAAATCTCTCTTCAAGTGGCTGTAGGTGGGGAAGTAAATGGCAGAGAAGGGCACATCACGCAGCAGACACGCAGACGCTCCCTTGTACAAGCCGACCAAGCCCAGGTTACGTACAATCCACATGGCTGATCGCTTGGGTGCGCCTTCAATCGTCTTGGCGACCTCACCCTGGATCTGCAGTCGAATCTTGACAATCTCAAGGGGGTTGGTGAAGACCTAAACAGCTGCGTGGTTAGCAAAACCTCTTGTTTCTTCCTTCTCTGACATGGTCATCATCATCACCATCATTCAGCCGACGGCACGTACCACTTGACAACCACCAGCAGTGGCACCAGCCAGAATCTCAGCGCTCAAGGCAATGCGTCCCTGCTTATCGGTAAAGTGACTACGGACGAGATCATTCACTGTCAACTTGATGGCCTTTTCGGGAGCCACACCGACCAGCTGAGGCAAAACACCCGAGTACAGGCCACGAAGACCCTCGTTGCGAAAGACCTTTTGGAAGCAGTCGATTGAGTTCTTGTACAGGCGCTGGCCA
Organism: Epichloe typhina subsp. poae; assembly: GCA_030389615.1. NCBI lineage: Eukaryota > Fungi > Ascomycota > Sordariomycetes > Hypocreales > Clavicipitaceae > Epichloe > Epichloe typhina. The sequence continues at coordinate 10,244,120 of CP098313.1, forward strand.
GGCTGAGCACCACGCTGGTTTTGAAGGCGAGTCTTGACCAGGTCGATGGGATATACCATGAAGGCACCAAAGGCACCAGCCAAACTACCCAGCGCAAAGTTGTACGCTGACTCGAGCGCGCCGTGCAACACGGATGCCTTTTTCGGCGCGGCAGCCGCATCGTCGCCATCGTACATGGGCGTCCGCCATGAGGGGTCGAGCACCTTGGCAAAGTTCATCAATCCCAAGCGGCCCGAGGGCTCGTCCAGGCTGGCAAAGTGGAAGAGGATGTCGGCCTCCATGGGCGTGAAGAGGGAGAAGCGCGTGGTTTTGGAGGCCTCATGAACAAATTCCGCGCGAGTGATCTTGCCGTCGGAGCTCTTGGCAATGGCGCGACGCACAATGAGCTCTACCAGATCCATTTCCTTAATCATGTTCTGGAAAGCCCGGACATTGGCGTACGAGATCTTGCTGCCCGTGGAGATGTTGCACAGAGTGTGCAAGTTCTCCAGAAGATGGTCGGAGAGCTTGTGCTTGGAAGTCTCGCGAATGATGCGCTCAAACTCCTCGGGGTCGATGTAGCCGTCACCATCCTTGTCGAAGAGCTGGAAGGCTTGTCGAATGCGCTCACCCTGCAAGCCGCGCAGCATTTGCGAGAACTGAGGGTAACTCAAGTTGTGGCGCTTCTTCTTGCTGCCAATGTACAGCTTGGCCCATTCGCAGTCCCAGTCAAAGGGGATGTTATCCGGGCCCTTGTTGAGTTCGTAGAGGCGTCGGAAGTCGTCGTACTTGACATTGCCGGTGCGGTCAACGTCAAAGAGGCGGAACGCGATTTCGTACTCGGCATCTGGTTTTAACAAGAGGTTGTCAAACACACCCCAGTCGGTCAAGCTCACACGTCCAGTGCCCTTGTTGTCGGCGACGTGGAACAGAATTGAGTACTGGTCTCTTTGTATTTTGTGCTACAAACCGCCCCAGAACAGAAACAGAACGTCAGTCAGCATGTGAGAATCAGTTTGTGATTCTGCTCTCGTTTTCCTTGACTCACGTAATCTTCATCCTTGGGCGCGATAGCATTGATGAACTCCTCCCGTCCCATGTATAGCTCTCCGGTCTCGGGATCCTTGGCAGCATGCGAATTGAAGCGCGCTCTGCTCTGCGCCGACAACTGAGAACCAGGCTCCTCGGTCGCGGTCCCCACGAGGGTCTCCTTGACCGTTTCCTTGACCACCGCAGAAGGGCTCGCCATGATGGGGGAAAGAAAAGAACAAAGACAGGTCTAAATGCGTGGGTATATTAAAATCACGCGCCAGAAAGTCGTCTCCTATCGACCGAGGAAGGGAAAGGTCTTGTTGTTTGTCCCGAATCGGATCGAGTCGACCAAAGAATGTTGGGTTCCGAGAGCAGCAAACCAATGGCACGGAAATGAAAGAGCGAGTGAAACAGCGCGCGCGTGCCCGAGAGAGAACCCTGGGAAAAGGGCTCTGATTCGCCTTTCGTTTTCCCTTTAACCGTACAGGGGTGGGAGAGGCCGGCCAGGGCAAAGTCGATAGTGAAGGTGAAGACGAAAAAGTGAAAGTGGGCTCGGGAGGACACGGGTCACCGGAGGGACGTCGGAGGAATATTGTTCCTAGGCAAGTCGCGAAGGCCGAGGAGGAAGTTCGAGAACCAACTTTTGCCACACCAACGGCGGCCGGTTCCGCCGCTGCAGCTTCGCGTGATTTCTGTGTACTCGATAATGACTTGCGTATGTATGCTCGGTCATCCATCTATGTACTCCGTTGCGAACTGGACATGATACATGCTCGGTATTTCAATCTTCAACCTCGACGTCTTGTCTCCATCATCTCCCCTCCTTGATGCAATCGGTTAACACTTACGGGTCCATCCATCATGAGCACAGCCTCACTTGCCCTCATCATGATTGACAATGAGTCAGTCGTCTCCAATGAGTACTATCCCAAGCCAGTAAGAGTGCATAATACATACAATTCACGGTGCACATCCATCATCATACATGTACGGTATGCCAAATCGCCTGGTATTACTCGCCTCACAGTAGGCTTTAAATATGTCTCAACAAAAGATGCCTCCCATAGCCACAGCACTGCCCAATTATCTGAGCAAAGATTAATCCATACAAAAATGTCGACCTTCCCCTGCCACACCGCCACGCAGCCGGCTATAGACAGCATCATCCTCCTAGCAAGGGCTTCTCTGCGGCTTACTTTCTGCCTCTGCATCTCATACCAGGGGCAATCAAGCAGACTTTGGAATCTGAGTGACAAGTAAAAGGGGAAATTGAAAACGAAGAGGAATCAAAACGCAGCACTACATCCGCCGAATGTGCCAGAATACTCCTTCCTTTTTGATGCGGTATATATGTCCGTTCCGGGAAAGAAAAACACAATTAACTGTCTAAAAGAGCAAGCCCGAAAACGCCGAAAATGTGGAACAGAAGAGCAGCGTCGACCAGGTGTACTGGAAGACTGACCAAAAAAGATGCAAACCAACTCATAAAACTCGTTAAGAAAAAAATTCACAAGAAGAACTTGTCGGAGACTTTCATATGAAGAAACCGTCATGGGGCGAGTCTTTGGTAGTCCCAACGGGACAGCAAAGTCCACATATTAGGTGTTTCTGGCCACAGGTGCCATCTTGAAATAACCATGGAACACGGCGGCAGACTAGGGACAACTCCGCAGAATGACATGTCCAGTTTCGACCATCCTCGATCAACAAATCCAGCTGGCAAAGCTGTGTGTGGTGTATGTGTGTATGTAAATATGCTCAGACAGGCGATTCTCAACAATATGGGCGGAAAGACTGGCTCGATGCAATCATTAAATTCCCGCGGGGACCAACAAGTCGTTTGCTCATTCCGCCGAGCGATCCGGCAGTCCACCCAACGGTCCAAGGACAGGTCGAACAGGAACAGCATGATTAGGCAGGGTGAACCCGGCGTCCAAGGCGTGCTGGACAACAGCCGAAGCCTCCTTGAATCTCTTCTCCTGATACTTTTCGAACACGGCACAATGATGAAGACGTGCGCGCTCGCAACACTCAATCATCGTGGTCACTAGAGGCCGTAGCTGGGCCCAAGTGTATCCTGAGTAGTGGACGTGTGCCTTGGTCTGCAAAGAGGCGGTCAGTAAAGATACGGCCCGGATAAATAAAAAAATCAAACGGGCTTCTTGTTAGCAAGAGAGACCAAGAGAAGACTTACCCAATCGCCCTTCTTCAAAATCAATCTCGACAAGCAGTGGGCTCCGGCAGCCAGGAAACTGGGAGGCAACGCGACAAAGCGTTCATCCATGATTGTCAACTCAAGAAAGTACTTGGCAAGCGTGCGTGTGTCGAGGTCGTAGTCGTCGGCTTTGCTCACCCGACGGAGAAAGCTCATTGGGCCTGGCCAACCAAGCTCGAAACTGAGCATGCTCAGCATGAAGCGCTCGGCCTTGAGTATCTCTTCTGGTGTGTAGCCACCATCTACCATGTATACGATTTCATCGAGAGAGGGACAGTTGATCTCTTCATATTTTGATGCGACCAGAATGGCCGTGGCGCCAACCAGCTGCAGTTTGCCAATCGACACAATCTTGCACGACAAAAATCGATCAATGTAGTTGACAGTGAGAAACAAGGTCTCGGGCAGCAAGCTGAATCGGTTGTGAACTTGTACAAGCCAATCCATAAGAACTGACCGCATCGTCCACTGGATTTCAGTCTGCATTTCCATGTAGTGAGGATTCGGCTGCATTTTAATCTAGAGTAGACACACGCCATGTTAGTAAAGGACTCAAAACCGTTACGAAAGTATGCTCTACTTGGAGCAGTGGCAAGAAACACGACCCTCATAAAGACAAGGTACCAGCAGGAAGGAGTGAGTGGGCGATCAACAACATACTTCCAGCTCCCGCATGTATTCAAAAATTTCCTCTCCATACTCGGCCACCATGCTGACGTCCCACATTTCCTCTTCAATATCATCCAAAGTTCGAGTTTGTTGAACTTCAAGCTTCGCTTCTTCTAGCTCGCGCTGTGTCTTGGAAGTGATTGATGGCGCAAGAATGGTGGTCACGCCGCCAGTGGTCATGTTTTGCGACCGGAAAGAGTGAGCGGTAGTGTATGCTTGATCTTGATCGTCATAGTCCTCGTCCTCTTCCTCGTCCCAGTACTCCTCTGGCTCTGACAGTGTTTGCGTGTGACTTTCCTTGGCAGGGTTGTGAGTTTGGTGAGCTTCTTCAGAGATGAGGTCCAGCTTTGAGGAAAGCTCAGGGTACGCGTCTACGTGATTCACCGCGTGCAGCAGCTCGTGGTCGTCATCAGCACAGTAAGGGAGATGAGCGTAAAGTTGCTCTTCCACGATGCTGGCAGGAATTCCGATGTAATCCGAGTTTGCCGCAGCTGACTCTCGGGTAGGCTTGTCGAGTGACTGGTCAAGGTGTTCAAACTGTTTACTTTGCGTTCGGCGAAGCATCGGTTGCCGTGATTGTTTCAAATGTGGCTGACTCTTGTGATGACGAGGCTGCATCGGCGGTGCGTCAAATGTGGCTGTAGACGAAGGCACAACAGCTTCTCTGTCAGAAGATGCATGGGTCGTTCGGGGTCGTGCAACGACGCTTGGGTATCCAGCTTGAACCCCAGCGGCAGACATGGCTGCTGCTCTCGCGTCTTTGCCAGTGCCTGCCGCCGACTTCTTTCCTGCATCAGGGAATACCATCCAGCTTGGTCTGCTGAACGACGCAGTGCTCGGCCGTTGTGCAGGACGGACAAGGGAGTCCTTTCCGCCGTGTTTGTATGGAGCGTTCTCCTTGTTGATCAAGGTCGCATTGGGAATGCCGTTGATCGTCGGCATCTTTGCCAATTTTCCGTCGTGGAGTCCGCCGACCGTGTTTTTGGGCATATTGGTCACATCGCCAAACGCAGCACGCTTCGCTGGACCACGAAAGCCAGCCGTGGCGGTAGCGGCGGCAGCCATGGCCAAGTTGCCTGTCGACTTGTGTTTTTGGTGGAGAGACTGAATGTTGTTTTCAGAACCGCGAGGTCGGAAGGGCTAGAGATGTGTAGAACACACAATTGTCAGCAACGTCCATGCAAGGCCGCGAATAGCTAGCTCCAGCTTCCGCACAGGAAGAGGGAAGAAGGGAAGAGCCTGGGAGGGGTGAGGCTCTGGAAGAGCTGTTGAGGCTGAAGAAAGAAAACAAAAGATGCACGTACCCTGGCGTCCATTTTGTCCCTTCTGAGCGAGTGACAACAGAAGAATAGATGAGAACAAAAATTCTAAAGATAATGCGGGAATCCTACTCGAGAGGGAGGCGCGGCTCTGGCAGGCAACCTCGTGAGGAAGAAGAGACAACCTCGCGGACCCTCAACTTCGACAATGCGCAATCGATCGCGTCGACGACGTCATGTAAATAAGGGGGAGGAGAGCGAAACAAGAAGACAAGAAAAGCCCGTCGGCCGATGCAAGGATGCAGTGGGTGCTTGTCGTGTTTTGTTTGTTTCTTTTTTCTTTTCTTTTTTTATCAAGACGTGCCTTTCTTTATCCGTATGCGTGTGTTGATTTCTCCGGTTGAGGCAAAGTCGAAGGTTAAGAAATGCGGACTCTGAGACGTGTCTGAACCAGAGTAGATTGCGGAAAAGGCTATGTCTCCGTAGAATTGAAAGGTGATAAGCAACCGAGAGCCTCTTGTTCTCGAGTCAGCACACACAAAGAAACAAGGAAAGACGTGAGCAAGCCAGACAAGAGCAGCCGCGAGCGAGTTGGCAAGTGCTCAGTCGACACGGACTCGAGAGGGCCGTGATTTTTGGTGTTCTGGGGCTCACCTTACCGAGCAGGCCAGAGCAGGCCAGAGCAGGCCAGAGCAGAGCAGACAGCAATGACTATGCGCCCAGCTGTTCAGCCAGCACACGGTGCAGTTCACTTTTGGCAGGTCGGGAAAGAGACTTGTCCGGGGCTGGGAATTAAAGGGATACAGTCGAGGCCACCGCGTAGATGCCAGCGTCGTGTCGGCCTTTGTGCGAAAGCGTGATGAGCGTCATGCGCTAAAAGGGAAAGACGAAAAGACAGAAAGAAGAAAAACTAGACCAAGGACAGGTTGGCGGCTGGATCGATCCTCAATATCCCAACCCGAATCCTGGTAGTTCTGCGTATTTTGGGTGTCCGCAAATCTCCTAACCGAAAAAGGATGGAAGAAGGGGAAATTGGTGATGTGATGGGGGACTGGGGGATGGGGATGGGGATGGGCGACCAGGCAGAAACCAGTCGTAATTCAGCAGCAGTGGTGTGTTGTGGAAAGCAGTAAAATAAACAACTCCAACAGGACAAAGAACTGGTGAATTATGGATGATGCAAGAAATCGAGCAAAACGCATGATGGTTGGACTTATCCGTCGCTACGGGTACCAGACGGGCCGTGGTCGATATGGCTGTCAAAAATGTTAATAATAAACGCGCATGCATGGCTTAATAGGCTTATAAGTTATAGCACAACCCAACATGATCATGCCAATTGCAAGCGCAAGCTAGCAAGCGAGCCATCGAATGGCATGGGGCCGGCTTTGCACCTTTTCGTTGAGTGTTTATTTGTTTATTTACCCCGGTCCTGGGCTAGGCTGGGCTGGGCCGGACAGACAGACTAGTTCGCATCATCAGTCCTGCGACTGGATTGTTATGCAAAGGGGGCTTCATCTGCCGCCGCCAGCCAGTCACAGGCCGCGCAGCCGCGTCGATTGAAGACAAAGTGGTATGCAGTGCACGGGCCAAGGCACGCCTGTGCCGTGCCTTGACCAGATCGAGTCATCGAATTCGAAGCGGGCCCCCAATGGCCCCCCATCAATCCGTCGTCCGGACGATGACGATGGGTTCACTTTCCGGCATTCTGCCCCAGCCGGTCCGCACTGCTCAGGCGCTAGTCCTAATTAGGATGTTTTACGTTGTCCGTCGCGTCTCACCAACGAGTATTCATGAGTGAGAGAAAAGTGAAATTCATCAGCACTTGTAGCAATCAAGATGCAGGCATGTGAAGAATATGTCCGACTTGTATCTTCATACATCTGGACAAGTTCCGAGCATGGTTGCAGTTTTTTTTTTCACTCAAAGTTCAGCGCATGTGGTAAAAACAAGCCCATGGAGTAGTTCATTGTGTACCGCGTCAACGCAGTTTTGCAAAAGTCACCAACTTCGCGCGGACACACGTGATCCCCGCTCATTGCTCAATGGCCCTATTACATACTCACCACCCCGCCCACGGAGTACAAGCGGCGCTGAGAAACAAGTCGGCCATGTGCCGGGTTCATCTGAGGTTTCATTTCGCGCGCGATCCCGTACGCGCCGATGGTCGCATTCCAACTTTATAGCGGCGCAAGCTCAAGCCAGCGTTTCATCGTCGTTGTCGAATCCGCCAAGTGACTTGCTGAGTGAGAAGAGTGAGAAGAGTGAGAAGAGTGAGAAGTCGTCCCTTGACGAGCGCCAGCGCGCATCTCTCACGCACGAGGCGACACATGTGGTTCAATTGCGCAAGTGATGGCGGCGACGACAAGAGAAGTCGAACCTTTTGACAGGCAAACTGCCCAGGGTGCTTGCTGCCGCCGTCTTTGCATGCCAAGTCCAGTTTTGCTGAGTGCCACGCAAAGCCACGCAGACGCTAATGAATAACGGTGTGCGCACACCCGACCTATCCTCAGCCACCTGGCGCCGACTCGTCCACAACGTAGCGAATTCGTCATATCGGATTCGTAGCGCTGGTGTACTGCTGTCGCATCCGGTTTACTATTATGCTTACGGCCTTGTCTGCCTGCTACTCGTCTCGGGGACGTCGAGTCGCTGCTAGACAGGTGGCGCGAACCATGTGAAAGATGTCATGTCCCAATCCAATCGTGTTGCGTGACCGAAAAAATGTTCTGGCGTTTGGTCCATGCGCCTCGTTTGGGCCGTCGTCCCCCAACCACCTCGACTCAACGGGTCGCAAATGATGAATGAAATGCGCGAAAAGTACCATAGGACCTCTAGAACTGCATTCTAGTTTTGTCATTGCTAGGTTACTGCTCAGCACTCAATTCCTTGGACGGACAGCATGCTGGGCTGCCTGATTATTACCCAGCACGCATTGATGAGAAAGCGACTTGTGCGAATGCAACGCCGATCTGGCACCGGAAAGCCAGCTCCGTCGGCAAGTCCACAAGGAGGGGAGGGGAGAGGAGAGGAGGGGAGAGGAGAGGAGGGGAGAGGAGGGGAGGGGAGAGGAGGGGAGAGGAGAGGAGGGGAGAGGAGAGGAGAGGAGGGGAGAGGAGGTGAACACAAGCCATTTATGTAATATGTGCCCGAGGATTCATCACTGTCACGCCAGGAGCGGGCCGCGTCCTTCCCAACCCGAGTTGATCAAGGTCATCATGATGAATGATGGATGGTACCTGATGGGTGGTACCTGATGGTACCTAATAAGCAGGCGGTGGTGGGCGTCGGTGCATATTCTCATCAAGAGGCCTGACCAAAATGACCATGAAATGAATCCTGACTGAGGCGCGCAGCTCGGCACTACCCTGTAGGCTGCTTCGACAGCACATCGGGATGGGTGGGATGCTGCTATCCAACGCAACTCTCAAACAACCTTGGGTCCTTCATGAATCGCCGTTGTCCAGTTCCCCCCCTCACTTCTTTCACTCTTATTATGCGTGCAGGAGCGCGCATGCGCCAGGACCACCAGGGGATCCAATGGCGTTTCGGTCTGCAGCTCCATGACTTGTTCAAAGTCAATCACGATCTAGTACTCCCGCCAAACGTAATATCCCAACGAGGCCGAGCACAAGTCACGGCAATAATCATTCATAATGCGTGCTTGCATCCCGAGCTCTGGTAGACAAAGGCCATGTTGGCAACTCTGCCGTTATCTTGATCATGCGCGCACGCACACCGTGGCGGTTGATATCAATGGCTCCATCTTTTATCCCTCCGGCCGTGGCGTGGTGCCTCTGATGACGGACTTCGCACCATGTCGCAAGAAGCGCAGTTGGTAGAAGGTAGCATTTTTGTTATCCTGACCGACCGATACGTTGTTTGCTGAACTGTAACATTGTCGCTCAGGTTGGTAGCGCCCACCTTGATAGCTTGCCATGCGCCTAGATAGCGCAATCAATGGCATGAAACGTGCTACTTCCTTGTGTTCCCCTGCGAACTTGAATCAGGATAATCGGGGGAGAGTGTTCCTTGCTCTCAGGTAGTCTTTACCGTCTTTACCCCAGTCCGTACATGCGTGCTCCGTTGAAAAATCCCTACAAGGCATGTCATTATCAAGTCGTGTGCCGTTGTGCCAAGTTGCGGAGTAGACTGCCCATCACACCTTTTTTTTACAACATGCAACAACAGGTAGACGAGAGGTCTTGGTGTGGACAGAGTCGGATGGCCCAAGTCTATCGGGTTTTGGATTTCATATCCAAGCCTTCACTTTGCCAACAAACCACTCATGACTCTGTGGAAGAGAATGAGGAAGAGAATGAGACGAGAGATCTTGCAAGCAAGGGCCGGCCTGTTCGAACCTTGAATGAAGCGAGGCATTCATTCACCCCACCACACCTCCAGAGAAAGTCCAGGCACCCGGACTCCGCTTGTCGCTCAGATCCCTGCAGGCAATGCCAGCGGGCGGGTCGTGGCAAGGCGAAGGATGGTCAACGTTCGTTGGCAACAACCGGCGCCATAGCAAAGGTGTCGAGGACATGTTCGTGGTCTGTTGCGATGAGCTCGGAATGCGGGCTTGCGGCCACTTGCGGACAGATGAACGTAGACTTGCAGGCAGACAATCCTGGGGGTCTGTGACCATGCAATGGAAGGGGAGGGGAGGGGAGGGGAGGGGGTATCAAAGCATCAAAGCCAGCGCAGAGCTCACCCGTCGTCACGTTCTATCATCGTCAAGCCGTCCATGTCGCACTTGTACAAAACTGTAGCACTGTTCCTACAGCGCCGAGTGCCTTGCCCTTGTTGCTGCCGCTAGATGGAGACTTTGGGGCGCATACTGGAGCAATCCAAGCTTGCGATCCGTGATGAATATCATGTCCGGTCTAGCATGGCTGGGAAATGGTCACCAGACTGAAGATGCTGGATGGGTGGAGGGGAGCCACTTTTAAAGCTGGCAAACGGAGTATCAAGAAAAGAAATAGTCAACGTGCTATGGTCGGCCGTTGCGAGTTCTCCCTGGTCTCAAGTGCTTCGAGTTTCCTGGACAATGAAGCCATTGCAAGTTGGCAAAAGTCAATGTCTGCATGGGTATGCCTATAATCTCACATTTCTTTTCTTGAGAGTCGCAGTCGCAGTCGCAGTCGCAGTCGTGTCGTGTCGTGTCGTGATCTGGGTTCGTTGCACACAAAAATGAGAGCCCCACATTAAGATACAGTGTGCCCTCGCGCAAGGTGAAAGGTATCAAGGGCTTGCTTGAGTGGAAGAAGCGAGCGAGGAAGTTGTGTGCCCACGGAATGGCCCAGATTGGCCCAAAGGGACGGAGGAATGATGCATTTGACCTCAGTCGTTTTCCTGGCACGCAAACCGTGATGGACTTGTCACACCTCAACTGGCTGGTGTTGGGGCCGCAGATACAAGACTTTGCCAGTCACGACTCACCAGCCAGTCACCAGCCAGTCACCAGCCAGTCACTGCCCTTTTAACCCAGCCCAGCCAGCAGACGGAGCTGGTCCAGCGTGGCCGAGCGAATGAAAAGCCCCCGTGGTCCCCAGTGGCAGGCCTGGGGGGAGGGCACGGAACAGAGCTGCCCGTCGACTATTACCTCTCCCGACCACTTGCGGCTGCGCAGTGACGCCACACCACCGTTTCTGCCATGTCGAGTGCTACTACGGAGTATACGGATGTACGGAGTACATAAAGGCATGCCTTGGTCTTCTCGAGGGGTTCTTCACGGGCGCCTTATGGATTCACCATCCACTCCGACGCGTAGCACGGAGATGGGCATTGACGCTGGCAATCCCACCATCTTTCTTCCTCTTGCCCTCCTTCCTCCTTCCTCCTTCCTCCATGAACCTGACGCCTGTCTGTTCCCTTGCGCACAGGCATTTCCATTTCCACCCGGCCATGTTTAGTTTAGTGACGGACGGAAACATTTTAAGAGTAGTGGGCTGGCCTGGCCGCAGTTGGACTTGAAGCATAATGATAGCCATCCCAGAGCAAAAACAAGAGACATATGATCCGTAGTAGTCCAAGCAGTGGGAAAAGAAGAGGAAACAAGGTCGCAGGCTCTGATCAGTCAACTCACTCCAAGTCCAGTCCGAGCGAGAGAGAGCCATTGGGGGGCCCATCAGCGACCTACTGGCCATGTTTCAGGCCCTCGCATACGACCCATTGGCCATCTTCACCGGACAATGACACCTACCAGAGGCCTGACCAGCGGCTTCTTTCCACTGCACACTGCTGGTGCGCCCGGGCAGCCAGCCAGCCAGCGAACAAATCGTTCGACCTCGCCAGCCTGCTCCTCTTTTCCCCCAACACACACATTCTTTCCATCTTGGTCACCGTCAACAACCATCCAAGCCCCTCCTGACATCTCTGGTAAGTCCCATCGTCTCTATTGTCATGCGCAATCACCATGGAGTCTCAATTTGAGCCATTCCAAGCCGTATCGTCACTGCGGCGCTGTACTTGTGCCGTGCCAGGCTCGCATTGCCCCGACCATCGGTAGCAAGCCATCAAGGACACAGAACAGCCCTGACGAGGGGCATTTCGACATCGTTCAAGCCATTCGTGCCACGATATATGCTAATCACTGTGAACCTTCCAGTAGATACTGTCTTGGTAGGTGTCATCTCCCTCCTAGCAAAGTATTGCTGTCGCCGCGCAAGCCTGGATCCCAACATCGAGTTGGCGCTTACCGCCCGCAGCCTTGACGGCGGTGTTTTTTCCCTGGCTGTGCTCAGAGAGACATCAACGAGTGGTTATCGATCGTACAAATCATACATTCATACCATACAGAAGTCCACAGAAAACACAGAGTCTCTTGAGGGCCATCGAGCGACTCTGCCTTCTCTGCTCTCTCTGGTACTTTGGCGCCTGGCTGCGTCAATCCATCCATCCACCACCACCCACCCACCCGCACAACTTATCTCGTCGCTCACAGACAAAACCCGCACGAGGAGCCGGTCTTTCCCCAACCACTCCAGCCTTGGCTGGACGCTCGTTCCGGCCGATTTCAATATTTCGCAATACGGCAAAGAAGAAGAATTCACTGCCCGAACAAGAAACCACTGTCCGGCGTCATGACTTCCATGTCGCCCGTCAACACTTCGCATGGGGAGTCTCCCAATGGTGGCAGTGTGTCGCCGGGGCTTCCAACAACACCCAAGAATGTCGCATTCGAGCTTCTCTTTCTCGAATCGCCACAATATCGCGCGCGCTTGCCCATGCGGGTGCAGATATTTCCCCATGATACCACAGACTCAATAGTCACCACCGTCAAGAACTTTTACGGTCTGTACTCTGGTCCCACTGGGTCCAAAGGTGTCAGCTTTGAGGACGAACATGGCAACACCCTCATTGCTCGGTACGAAAACTTCAAGAACAACATGGTCGTCTATGTCCGTGTCATTGAGGAACCTCCTGTAATATCAGGCCCCATTGGCCAGCAGTCAACATTCCACCGGGCCCCAGTGAGCAACACTGCCGAGTCCTACTGTGAGCAGGATGGTTATCCAGCTCAGCAACAGCAACACCAGGGCTGTGCTCAAGATATTGCCAGACCCAACTCTAGGGGCTCACGGCGACGTAGCCCGTCTCCTGTCAATGGCCATGTTCGAAGGAGTGACTCGGTCAGCACAAGTGAGAAGCATGGCCGGTCCCAATCTGCCAGAGATCGGAGGTCAATCAATTACGCGCATGCCGATGCTTACAGCGACAGCCTGAACGGCTACAGCAGTGGCGATGGCGCTGCCAGCAGTGCTTCTGCCAAGGCCAAGGAGCAGCTGGGCACGACCGACATCAGCGTCGAGAATATTGTTGAAGGCGGACGTCGCAAGCGAGCCAAGTTCGAGAGTTCGGTAAGAAACTTGACATGCCGAGTCATTCTTCTTCACCATCATCATCCGGACCGAGTCAATTTATTCCCATCATTTCCGCTTCTAGACTTGTTACTGACCAGCTTTGTTTGGCCCTTGTAGGAGCTGCCGTTGTTCGCACCGCCTCAGATGCCTGCGGCTACTTCAAATCCCTCTGTTTCGCCGGCTCGTCGTATCGAGCATCATCGCCCATCATTACCGTTTGTCCATCCGGGGCAGCACCCATTTGCCAACCCTCGACCGATGCAATCCCCCCAGGGCTATAATAATGCTCAGCCTACCATGTATGCCACACCGGCGCACGGCCATCGCTCCCGCGACAGCATCGGCTATGCCAGTAATGGCAGCGGTGTAGGGTCTGGCATGGGTGGTGTGCTGCCCACGCCCGACCCCACCGTCGGTAGTTGCATGTCGGAGGAGGACAAGGATGTCGCCATCCAACTCATGCGACTGGGAGAGATGTCCAACATTTCACACGGCCGCACCTCTGCATCCACGCTGGATGACACATTCAGTGGTCGCGCCGACGCCGCATCCTCTACTGGAGCCACTAGCGATGGCGACAGTTCCAGCGGAGATGAAATGCCAGCACCTCGCCGGCAGAAGACGGACTCTACTGGCACTGCTCGGTTAATCTACCCGTCTACCGAGATTCCCTTCCTTCCTTCCACCGAGACGGCCGATGTCAGCAGCGATGAGGCTGGCTATCGAGATGGAAAGTTGGCGTCCAAGTCCGGCGCTCACAAGGCCGGGTCGGTAAAGGCAAAGTCGGCCTCCTCCAAGCACAAACCCGTCGCTATTTCGGCATCTAAGCCGTCGACGCAAAAGGCGCCAAAGCCACCTCGACATGCCAACACCATCAAGACCAAGAAACTACCTCCTGTCGCCGCTGGCGGCACTTCTGCCGCCACCGCACCTGGCCCAATGTCTCCTGCATCCACAAACCATTCGAGAAAAGCATCCGTTGCGTCGGTCGGTCACGTTTCTCAGCCGGGCGGAGATGAGCACCCGGATCTTTCAACCAAACCTCGCTGCCAGCGCTGTCGCAAGAGCAAGAAGGGCTGCGATCGCCAGCGTCCTTGCGGACGTTGTCGGGATGCGGGACTTTCGGCTGATCAATGTATCAGCGAAGATGAAGGCAACGGTCGCAAGGGACGATATGGTCGCCACATGGGCGTGCCGATCAAGAAAGAGGAAGTGACCGCTCCATCGCAGCCCGCTCTTTTGCCAGCAGCTCCCATTACAGCGGCTGGCTCGGCTGGAGTCGACAAGGCCAAGAAACGGAAAAGGTAGTCGAACACTGCATGCAATCCATGCAACGCTGGCGGGCCATTGTCCAAGATGGCCATATGAAAACTTTTCGTCCATCATCTTGGAAAGGAGATGACAGCCGTTCTAATGAGTGAGCCATGAATGAGCAGAGACTTGCGGCTTGGTCTCGCTCTTGTCTGATTTCTATTTTTGAGGACATGACGTCCCGTACTTATGACTTTAGAAGGAGTATGTAATTACGACGGTCAATACTAGCAAGACCATTACGCTCCTTGATAGGCGTTGGGGAAGAGGATGAGTTGGAGTTGTGTCTTTTCTTCTTTCTTTTTTACACTCTGCAGGACAAAATGGAATTGCTGCGTTGTCTTTGCTCTTTGCCGCTGGCCTTTGATTATCTTGGTGCTTTCCTCATCCTTTTTTCGACTCTTTTATCACGCATTGATTGTGTGCGATTCCTCTGGCTACACAGGAGACGAAGAGGCAGTCGATTTGGGAACGGCCTGGCTCACAACAAGCGATAGGGCGGCGCGGAAGGAATTGGCTGCGCTTTTGGGGATGCATCACATCTCACCAGCAGAAAGCAATTTGCGATGGAGGGATGTATTGTTGGCGATATACATGATTGTATGGTGCCGGGCTCAGGAACTGCGTCGAACTGGCTTTGCGACGAGCCCTCGGATGTACGGTGCCCCGGTACAATTCATCTATCGAGCACTTGCAAAGGCGGACGGGACAGGACAAGACAGGAAAGGCCCCAAGGAGAAAAAAAAAAAGAGGACACGGGGGTAATTTTGAAGAAGGGAAAACCGGGTTCTGATTGCACGTTTATTGTAGTTTTTGTTCTTTTTCCCCCCCGGATGTCAATCTCCTATTTTGTGTTGGGCCTCTATTTTCTTCACATTCTTTCTGGCGGTGTTCCGAAAATAGGGCTGGGCCGGGCTGGTTAATCAGCGGCAAATGGTTGAAGGCTGATTGATGCTTTGCTTGTCATGTTGATTTGTTGTCGTTGTTTTCTATTTAAAAAGGATTTCTGCGTTGCATCTATTTCCGTGCAGCTCCCGGCCCTTTTTCGCCTTGTTTTCCCGTTAAAATGGTGGCGAATGCGCAGACTGCCGCGCCAGGAAAGGATGGGGGTGCCTTGTAGTCCGTAATTATTTTTTTTGCGCGCGAATGCGCATCAACGGCAGGCACGCAATGCGATGCGATGCGATGCGATGCGATGCGCTTGTTCTGTGCGCCGCACCATTAAACGAACGCATGCGCCCGTTTTGCACAATGTGCCCGCGGTCAGCCACCGTTCTATGAAAACAAACGAATTGTTTCGCACCTTTTTTATTAGCCATCCGACGTCAGTCGTCGGGCACAGGCACGCTATCCCGTAAACGGATGTGGGGATCTCGGGGAAAGCCGTTTCAGCAGGGGGGCTCGGGGCTCTGAAGACGGGGGAATTAGCCCGATTGGCTGATTCACACGTGATGGGCTCACGAGCGTACGGAGTGCGGATGGGACGAAGTGGCCAAGTGGTAGGTAAATCTGCCCCTCGGTCCCCTGCCTGCCTGCCAGACTTTCGGTGGAGGTCGATGGAGCCCACTTCTCGCTGGCCAGACCCAGCAACCCAAGTTCATTTATTCCCTCCTTTGCCTCCCTCGCCTCCCTCGCCGTCCAACTCTTCAGGAGTCTAGTTTTTTTCTTTTCTTTGCATCTACCAGAGCAGCGGGGGCCCGGTGTCGCTGCTTGCGCAAAATGCGTCCCTTCCGACTGGCCAGACCCCCCCTCGTCCGGCTGAGGGCCAAGTCGGTGCGATTTCGATGCCACGAAGCCCGGTTCCTCTCCCAATCATCATCATCATCATCTCGACACTCGTCCCAGGACCCCCGTGATCGCCTCCGACAAGCCCGACCGCTCGTTCCCGATGTCTTCGCCAATAAAATCGCGTCGGCCGGTAGCTCGCGCAACTCTCGAACCGTAGTGGTCCTTGCCGTCGTCGGCGCCGTCTCATTCTACCTGTACAACTCGCAAACCGTGCCGGTGACGGGACGAAGGAGATTCAACTTCCTCTCCGACAGGCTCGTCGAACGAGCACATGCGAGCGCCGCCGAGGCAGTCATCCGGTCCGTCCAGGAGCAGGGCGGGCATTTCCTGTCCGACTGGGATCCGAGGACGATGCTCGTGAAGAGGGTGATGAGGAGGCTGATCCCCGTCAGCGGACTGCCCGGACTAGATTGGGAGGTCCGCGTCATTGCAGATAATAGTACGTGCGCGCGCGAATCCCGGTGCTCACTCTCTCTCTCTCTCTCTCTTCTCTCTCTCTCTCCCCCTCTCTCATATCTACAGGGCGACCCTACCACGCGCTAACACCAAATGTCGCTGCACACACCAGAAACGGCAAACGCCTTTGTCCTCCCGGGTGGAAAGCTCTTTGTCCACAGCGGCCTCGTGAACGTGTGCGGGAGCGAAGACGCTCTGGCGGCGGTTCTCGGCCACGAGGTCGCGCACGCCACTGCGTCGCACGTCGCCGAGCGTCTGTCGGCCGCGTGGGTGGGCAATCTCACGGCAGGGAGCTTGTTCTTCCTCGCGGGCGCCCTGCCTGGGCTGGCGCTGTTCGGGCTGTGGAGCCTCGTCGGGGGATTCTACCTGCAGGAGCTGCTGTATTACTTGCCCATGGGCCGCAAGCAGGAGACCGAGGCCGACTATATTGGATTGATGATGATGGCAGAGGCTTGCTATGACCCCCGGCAGGCGGTGGGATTCTGGCAGCGCATCGAGGCCATCCAGAGGCATGGCGGCCAGGAGGCCCCGGAGATACTGAGCACGCATCCTTCGGTGAGTTTTGGAAACGCCGCCTCTTTCTCCCTTGGTGCTTCTTCTCCCTTGGTTGGTCCGTATGTAGCCAGCTTCACCGCGATTTGCTGACAGCCATGTGTAGAATGAGCACCGGATCACGAAAATACAGGAGTGGATGCCAATCGCCATGGAGAAGAGGGCGGAAAGCGACTGCAGCGGCACCTCGGCATTCGCGGACAGGTTCAGGATTGCATTGCGGAGGAGCATTCCCATTCACGAGGTGGATGCGTTTGTAAAGCACTCGCAAGCGCGGCCGGGATAGAATTGTAATTATTTGGCTTGCATGGAGATTCCCCCTACTCTACAAAGGATGTAGCGATGGACGGCATCATGTATGTAGACCACGTCGGGGCCACTCTCATATGTACAATCAAAACCTCAACGGCCAAATCTTGGCAATCCAGCAGCCCTCATAGGTAGGTCCAAACAGCCAAACAGCCCCCCCGCCTGCCTCGTCTGGGGCGGCCACCCCGCCGAGCTGACGAGCCGAGGTAAAAAAACCAAAAAGGGCCGAACTATGTAAGCCCCAGATATATCCCCGTTAGGCCCGTCGACTTCCCCAGCGAGCTCCTGCATCGCATCCTCTTCATAACGACCCTTCTGTCCCCCATCACCAGCAAAACAATTCCCAGCCCCTCGCCATGTCCGAGACCTACACTGTTGCCGACGTGCAGAAGCACAAGACCGAGGCAGACGGCATGTGGTTAATTGTCGAGAACAACGTCTACGACATCACCAGTATGTGTTTTCTCCCCCATTTCCCATCCGGGGCGCTCGCCCGTGCAGCAAGTGGACTTGCTCGATTCACCCCTTCTAGCCACCCCCTACGTGTAATATCCCGAAGAAGCTGACGGCTTCTTTTCCAGAGTTCCTCCCCGAACACCCCGGCGGCGACCGCATCCTCAAGCGATTCGCAGGCAAGAACGCAACCAAGGCATTCTGGAAGTACCACTCGGAGAGCGTGCTGAAAAAGTACGGCGACAAGTACAAGATTGGGACTGTGGCCGAGGCTCCCAAGCTGTAGAGGCTGGCCCCTCGCTCGTCTTGGGCGTTCAGCGATCCTCGGCCAGGTTATTGTTGTCGCAGGACAGGAAGGGGGGGGGAGAGAGGGCGTCGTGCGATGTTTACGTCTTCTGGGATATATGATGAAAGACGGGGCCATGTTATTTTTTTAAAACTACGCGCGATGGGGGGGGCAATGCGTGCCCTTTTGGAAATGCTAGATGCCAGCCAGACTTGGATCGGGTGGGCTGAGCGAGCTTGTGTATTATTGCAATGGATCATTTTCGACTACTCTGTTTTTGCGTGTCAAGACCTGAACTTGCCAGTTCTGTGATTTGTCGGCGATACAACAATGTCGGGTACTAACTAGATCAGTGCTGTCTCTTCTGTAGGCGATGGCGTCAACTTGGATGGTGTGGCTGTGGCAGCGAGACGCACCCCGAGATGGGAAATGTCTATGAAGCTAGGATTCTCACATCTTGCGCGAAATCAGAAATCGAGACCCCAAAGTACCTTGGCAGTCCCTTGGGCGCTTTGCGCAGCTACTCAAGGCCAGTTTCCTTTCTGGCGAAACCAATCATCTCCTCATTGCAGGATGCTTGCTAACCATGCCTGGTTTCCCAACAGGTTTGATAGACTAGCCAGGCCATGGTCAAAAGAGCGCTAGAGTAGATGCATCAAGCCCAATGCCATGGTAAGAGGAGGAGGGTGCTCGACCCAGCTCTGGCCTTTCTCCCCCCACAATATGCTGTACAAAATCCTGTGGTTGCCCAACGCAAATCGCCATCATAGACAGAGGGGAAAGCATCGGTCGGTGTCTGCAGATGGAGGGAACCGTGGTTTCCGAAACGATAATGGCCGTGCTTCGCAGGTGCTATCCTCATCGTAAGGACAACATTAAACCTTGTTTGAAAAAAAAAAAGAGTACCACAGCAGATTCACCATCGCCACGAAACAAACAGGCCTCAACAAGACTCCTCATCCAATTGGTACAAAGTAAACCGTCATCTCGCCGCCATCGTTACGCATCCGTAAAGATATCCAAAGCACAGTGAAGTCGCACCGTATCAACCCCGGCATCGAGGCATCCAAGTTCCCCTTCGATTCGTTCTTTTGATTTTTCAAACACACAACTGCACATGACTTGTCGCTCCGCCATTCTTCAGGGGTATAATCGGCCCATCTAAGCCGCCTGGGTCACCTATGCACGAGGGAAAATAGAGCAATGGTCAACAGTCGTAAAACAAGAAAAGTTGATTATTAAAGGAGTAGAAGAGAAATTTCATCTCTTGTGTGTGAGGTTGCAGTGCGGCGGGCCTTAGTATTCGCTCCCTTGGTTTGGGCTCATTATGCCGCTGTTGGGTGTGCTCTCGCTATTGGACAGATATGTCTGGTCGATGCGGAATATCCAATCCATTTTGTCCTTTTCGCTCCTCGCCGCGAATAGCCACGTGTTGTCTGTGCCGTAGATGGCAAACACGGCGGATTGCATGCGCTCGCTGAGACGCGCAAGTCCCTGGCCGTTGCTGCCGTTGCTGCCGTTGCTGCCGTTGCTGCCTGATGGGTTGCCGCCTCCTGTGCCGGTCCATATCGTAGAGATGACTCGGCCAGATCCTGTGCGGCGATGGCCCGGGGTGAAGTCCGGCGCCGCCGGAAAGTTGCCGTGGGGTGCGTCATAGTCGTCCGGGCCGTGGAGGAGACCCAGCACGCCGGGTTGACTGTCGACGCGCGAGTTGCGAAGGCTGACGAGGGCTACTTCATCGCCATCGCTGGCCGAATGGATGTGGAGATACGGCCGGCGGAGTTCTACAAAGCGCTTGACCCATCTGGTAGAGTCGTTGTTGGGAACCAGCAGATAGCCTCCCTTGAGAACCTTGGGATTCTTCGGGACACGGATGATGGTCGTGATGAGACTGGGTGGGAGTGAGGACTCGGGTGCGATGCCGTTGGTGGGAGGAGCCGTGTTGGCAGGGCTGAGAATGTTGGTCAGGGGATCGGGGTACTTGCGCCATAATTTCAAGGCCTTGTCAAGCAACTCGGCCTGGCGCTCATTGTACTCGGGTCCGGGTTCCTCGTCGTTCTCTTCTGGGGCTGACTGGTCCGCAGGAGGCTGATGTTGAGTTTCCACCTTGACGGTGTCCTCGCCCTCATCGTCGGAACCTTCGTCAATAGAGGGGGCTTGAGATGTATCTGGTGTGTCGTTGAGCAAGTCGTCATCGTCGTCCGGAATCATGGGTTTCACCTCCGGCAGCGGTTCCGGCTCGGCGTTGTCTTCTGCGTCACGGACACTGGAAATGTCGACGCCTAGTTTGTGAAGTGTTGTCTGCACGGAACCAATCTCGGCAACTCTTTGCTTCTTCTTGCGCGCCATGATGAAGTCGCTGACAAGGGAGACGCCACGAGGAGCCCAGCTCGTCAGGTTTTCTTCGCCTTTGACGTAGTCATGTCGGCTGTTGATGCGCCACAGGTCGCCCACTCTCTTGATTGGAGCGGGTCGCATGGTCAGAGTAAAGATGCCAGTGGATGAGCGAACGAATCGTACATTCTGCCACAGCGACGAGAACATGGAAGCCTGGCGAACAAACGTCCGCGATAATATTTGCACGCACACCTTTTGAGCAAACCTCATTGGCTCCGCCAGTTTCTCCGAGCTGATCTCCCAGTGTATCGTCATTTGCACGCGGTACTTATCCGCCGTCACTCTATCCAACAGGAGTGAGTTATGCAAGCTCGAGTCCCACTGAGCGTAGATTGTGATGCTTCTGGTGCCGTTGGGGTTCTCGCGGAATATGGGGTTCGAGGCCAATTTCAGCGACACATCGGGCTCGCTGCTGCCCATGTCGGGCGTCTTGCCAGCCGAGTCCACCAGGCAAACTTTGCCAACACGCACGGCAGTGACATCGCCCCATGGCAGGGCGTCTCCCGAGCTGTGCGAGATATTGATCCCGATTCGGCGTTGCAGACCTTGGTGCAGTTGGAAGGTACCCGTGTCCAGCTCGCTCGTCTGGCTCACCTCCACCGGCTGGTATTCGCCGTTCTCGTTCAGCTCCATGATTTGCACGCGAGACAGCAGATCATGCTTCTCTTGTGTGAAGAATTGTGATTCATTGATGCGTGATCCCTTTGTTGCGTCTTGTACGGGCCCGGCATCTCTCATATCATCCCAACTAAGGAGTTTATCCAAGTGCATCAGAGAGACTTTTGCAAAAATAGCCGCCCGCAGTGTGACATCTTGCGAGGCAAACAGGGACACGCTCATATTGTGGACGCTCTCGAAGCGGATGGGGCCCTCATCAAACTCGGTAATCATCTGTGTCGTGGTAACGCCGTCCTCCGAAACGCCGGGAATGAACAGCTGTGCATGAACTTCGGTTCCCTCTCGCTCTGCGAAGCCGATTAGCTCGTGCATGACCACGTTGAACTTCAGCGTGTTCGTGGGGGCCCGCGCGTGGGACGGTTCCAATGACAACTTGACGATGCCGATTGCATGCGATGTGTATGGCGACAGCACATCGAGGGTGAAGTCCTGAACTCGACTCTCGAACACGGCCTTCAAGGGAACATCCACTTCGCCAATCAACGTGTACGACGGCATGCAGGTTTCCACAAAGGGGTTGTCAAGGCTCAAATGCTGCGCGTATTCTGGTTGATCGAGATATTGGTGCATCTGTCGCATTTGACGAACACGGTCATGGAGTTTCTCCAAGCTCCAGAGGTGCACCACGCTGTTTCTGTAGTCGATGACACGGATGCCGATGCATGGCTTCTGTGCCTCTTCTAGCGCAGCATCCTCTCCTTCACCAGTCAATCCATTCAGGACCATGTCGTACGACGAGCACAAGGCGTGCCCGACATCGGCAACAGTGAACTGAAACACTACACTTTCCTCCAACTCGTTGCTCATGATCTGCGCCTCTTTTAAAACCGCAGCATTTTGTAACACGGTCTCGGCCATCTTGACAAAGTGGCGGCCCCGCCACACTTTGATCACCTTCCTTGCTCGGTCCATTTCCTCGTCTGTCAGCTTTGGATTCGCTTTGGGTCGCCTCAATGGATCCATCTTGTCAATCTTTTCCTCGTACCGTTTTCGCTGTAGATTGAGTTGCTTCTGCATGTCCTCCTTGAGCTCAAGAAGTGCAGTTTCCATTTTGGCCTTTTCTTTCTTGATTTCTGCAACTTCGACGTTGGCGGCTTCTGCGCTCTTCAACTGTTCCTGGAATTCCTCTTTTTGCCTCTCCAATTGGTTCTGCATCTCCTCTCGAGCTTCCTTCAGCCTATCCTCGTGCTCTCCTTGTTTTGGTGTTGATGGCATGGTCAGGGCCGTGTCGAGTGAGAAGTTGTCAATCGTGCCTGTGGACATGTACTTCTCCCGCAATTGGTACGATGTGACCGACTCGGTGTCATCCCCATCTTCTCGGCCATTGACACGTTCCGCCCGGGCCCTCTGTACATCCTCGAACAAAGCGTTCAACTCTTCATCTGTCAGACTGGTGAAATTTTGATCGGAGCCAAGCATGGCACCGGCTGCTTCCCGTCGAGCAAGCGACCAGTCTGAGTCGCGCCCGTTCCGCAAAACCGGTGCAGGGGATTCGGGACGAGAGTCGCCAAAGTCCGAAACTTTGCTCATGGACCTCTCGTGGCCGCCCGGCCGAGGAGACGGCGTCCGGTCCAGGGCCTGCAGCTGGCTAGCCGTTATTGATTGTCGAAGCAAGCTTGATCCCACCTCTGCTCTTTCGGCCTTGGCTTCCAGGGGGTGGTTGAAGCGAAAGATATGAAAGTCGCCCAGGATGACTCGGTAACCAGAATGAAGCTGCTTGGGCTCCGTGATTCGCTTGCCGTTGACCATGACGGAGGCTCCTTCTGTTGGCACGACTACTACGGTTCCATCCACATTGTTCTCGAATTTACAGTGGTCGTGAAGGATTCTTGTCCCATTGAGACGGATGTTAGCCTGATGCTCAGCATTTGTGTCAACGTTGCCGACCGTCGTGGTACCCGGCTTGAGATTGTAGACGAGACATTCGGCGAGCAGGGGATCATCTGATAAGTTTACAAGATGGGGCATTTTCTTTGGCGTGCTCAGACCAATGAATCCCTTCTCGATGCTGATGCCGAGCTCTTCCAGGGCCGCCTCTCTCTCCTTGTGAATCTCTTCAGTCTTTTGTAGCTTCTGCTCCCAAGTCTGGTTCAAGTCGGTGAGCAGCTTCTCACTTTGGTTGAGCTGCTCCGCAATGTCTGCCTTGGACACCTTCTTGACCGTGCAGTCGGACGTGGTAATGGTAACAATCTGCTTTTCCAGAGGAGTGCCCTCGGCGTACACCTCTTCCGCAGGAATGGGCATCCCGCCCGGCATGACGGGACCACCGCCCAGTTTGCTTCTCAGTACTGCCAACTCCTCCTTCAGCTCTCTAATCATGCGCGCATTTGCATCTTCGTTGATGACGGCGTGGTTCTTGATTCTCTTGGCCGAGTCGGCATAACGGAGTGTACTGAGTGTTTCGTCGTAATTTATGTCGGCAGGACTGATGGCAGCTATCATTGCCGTCATGCTGTTGCCACCTAGCGAGTCTTTCAGAAGCCAGGTCAGAACACTGTCACGGTACGGAACCTGAGTTGCGCCCTTCTTCTTCTTCACTGTGGACAAGTCCGCCAACGCAGCAATGACACGACCGAGAGTGGACAACGATCGATTGATTTCAGCACCTTCTTTCAATCGAGCGCCAGTGGCACCGGTCGATGTCGCACGCTCAGAGCCTGCCAGATCAACCAAGCTGATCTTGGCCACCTTTTCCATTTCCATCTTGGTTTCGGCATCGTATTTCTTCTGGGTAAGCATCAGGGTGAAGACGGCGTGACTTCGACTCGACGTCTCGTTCATGTTTGTCGCCGCCACAGTTCTGGCCTTGTTGCCTTCGTCCATCAAGTTTTCAATCTCTTGAAAGCTACCCACCACAAGTTTGGCAAGGTCCTCGACATAAGGGCCTGTCGACGGATGTTCTCGAACTTTCAGGTTGCCCTTGGTCGTGGGGTTGAGCAAGTCGCGGACGCGTTCGTTGTAAATTTCGAGATAAGATACCTCGACGGTACACTTGGTGGTCTTGTCTTGTTGAATAGCATCGATTCGATGGAACATTTCTTGACAAATGTTGGGGATGATGCCAACTTCTTTGCCATAGCCCATCATCGAGTATGACTTTCCCGACCCTGTTTGACCGTAGGCGAAGATACAGTTGTTGTAACCCTGAAAAGCATTGTCAAGGAGGGGCGCACCCAAATCGTCGAAAAGATTCGATTGACCGGCGTAATTCGAGTCGTCCTTATTGAATGACCAGTATGATCGATCGAACGCGAAAGTTTTTGCTCCCGCGTCCTTTGCGCCTTTACTATCCGGGCTGGTGAGAACGGTCTGGTTCTCCTTCATTTCGACAATGCATTTTGATCCGCGGTCAATTTCTGTCACGCAATTTAGTACTTTTACTGAGCCATGGCGCCTGTGCAACTATCTGCACGTCAAAGGCGCCAACAGCGCGAGAGACACGATATGGAAGCTACTACTCACCTCTGCCATTGAACGGACGTACTCTTACCACCACCTTGATATTCCCACCACCTGCCGGCGCCATGACTGCGAATTCGTGTGCGGGGACCTGGGCTGGTCCCCTGAAGGCTGGACGTCTCTACGAGGAATGCGCCGGGCAGTTCTCTCCCGCAGCGAGCTGGGTATCCGAATCTTTGTGATGAATTCGCAGCTCTAGAGTCCTGATACGTGGGTGGGTATCCTCATCAAGTAGAAAGAACCATGCTCTTTCCGTGTGCGTTTCGTGACGTAAGCACACAGGAATGGCAGCTCTCGGAAGCTCAGACACCGCGGCGTCTCTCCAGTCAGGGGACTGATTGACAGACACGGAAGCAACAGGCAGCGAGGAGGGGTCGTGGCCTGCGGAAAGGAGTAACAGCTCGGTCGCAAGGCTGCAAGTTGCTACAGGTTCGGGAAGAAGGTGCGCAGGTATCGTGTGAAGCGGGTCGTAAGTCGTGAGGGAATCGCAGGAATGTCGTGACTCGAAAGAGGGTATTATGTCTAGGGCTGCCGACGAGTCCTTTTGTCTCAACAGAGCAACAGAGCAACAGAGCCGGTTGAGGGAAACGCGGTCTGGTCGCGCTGGTGCGGTGCGGTGCGGTGCGGTGCGGTGCGGTGCGGTGCGGTGCTAGCGTTGTGCTTGACATTGGAGCTGTCAACCCAACCAGAAAGAACTTCATATTCGCTAGTTGGATTTGAGTGGGGCGGAGACATTGCATGAAGGCTTGTTGGTGGTGGGCACAATTCAACGTTCCACCTATGTACGGAGTAGTACCAGTGTAATTACCAGTGACCACCCAACAACAACTTGCGTGCACGTGTTTTGGCGCGGTGCAAAGGTGCAAAGCAGGACTCTCCGTGAAAATAGATATTATGCCTTGACAATGTGTGGACACTGGTTGGTTGGTTGGTTGGTTGTATTCATTACGCCGGCTAGAAACCCGAAGGGTTACGTGGCGCCACTAGAAAATTTCTAGTGAAGTAGTAGCTACAAGACCTAGTATCCCACTCTAGTCCTTATTCTTTTTCCCCCTTTTATATAGTATATAGCGGAATTAAAGATCTCTAGATTCCCTCTCTTTTAGGGATTCTAGAGTCTTTTTCTACTTATGCTTATACTCTTAGAGCCCCCTAGTGCCCTCTTACCCCCTATACCTATTAGTAACTCTCTAGAATCCCTAGTGTGTTTTCTCTAAGGTTATCTAGTAGTCTTAATTACTCTTTCTCTATTCTTTATTCTCTCTTATAGTCCCCCTTAGTATATATAGCTTTTTAAGTCTCCTTTCCTTCCTATCTATTTATATTCCTATAGGGGGTTTATATAGGATTATAGCAAAATTATTATAAAGACAGGTTATAGTCCTATTAATAGTAAGGGTTATAGGTAATGCTTTATGTCTTACGCCTAAGGGTTAGTAGTTAAATAACTCCTAACTAATACAGGCTAGCCTAGCTTTATACCTATTCTTAGTGCCTTATCCTTCTCTTTAGCTTCTTTAGCTTTTAGCTTAAGGGCCTCTTATCTAGCTTGATACCTTTTTAGCTACTTACTGTTAGTAGTAGAGATATTATCTTTATTTACCTAGTGGAATTGTTTTAGGATATTTACTTAGAGAATCATTTAGGCTACGTTAACCGCTATATCTAGGTCTCCTAGGAGCTTCTTGTGAGAACAAAGGGATAGCTAGGCAAGAGGTATAGGGGCACTCGTATATTAACTAAAGCTTGCTAGGTCTAAGTGTATTATGTATGCAAGTCACTAGCTTATAGCTAGTGGCTTACTAGTATTACATAAACCTAGCCCTAAGGTATAGTATGCCTAGCCTAGTGTACGCTAGCGTATAAGTATTATAAGTAAGGCCTTATAATTACCCCCTTACTTTTAGCTAGGCTTCTAAATAGCTTTTAGTAAGTAGTATCTAGCTATTTACTAAGTAGTAGTAATATTAAAATAATAATAAATAATACTTAGCACTTAAGTATAAGTTTACTTATAACTCCTTATTATATTACTAACTTTTCCCTTCCTTATTTATAGTAAACTTTTCCTAGATACTATTATATTATTAGTTACTATAATTTTACCTTTACTACTCCTTATATTTTTGCTATAAAATTAGATAAGAAAAGCATTACTACTATCCCTAATATCTATTTAAAGGGATATAGCTATATATATTATTTACACATAAGTTACGTAAACTTTAAGAAGAATTCTCTAGCTAAGCCTAACATCCCTTAGATTAACTATTAATTCCCTAGTGTATAGAGTGTTATTATTAAAGGGAAGAATTTAAAATATTATATTTAATATATTAAATATAGTAATACTTATAAGATAGTAAGTATATTACTTTCTTTATATTTTTAGTTCTTAATTACCTATATCTCCCTAGGTAATACTAACTATATAAGGGATTTCCTTAATCTTCTTACTATCCTTAATTAGGTAAAAACTTTAATAAATACCCTAAGTAATTAAGTCCCTAATAATCCTAATAATTATATATTTTTAGAAATAACTTACTACTATTTTAGTATTTATTACCTAAACCTTATTTTAGGGTTTAATTATACTAGTATAGCTTATTATATTTCCTTTAGTTTAACTAGGGCTACTAAGGTCTATTAGGTATATCTTACTATATATTCTCTAGACCTTTACTTACTCTCTAGGTAAGCTACTTTAGCTATATATAATTAGTATATTATTTTATACTAGTAACTTTTAGTTACTATATTTCCTACCCTTATTCTAGGGATAGTAAGTTATTACTTCTCCTTTGCTATATATTTACTAACTTTATATAGCTAAATTACACTATATATTATAATTCCTAGAAGGTAAAAATAACTTTATAACTATACTATTATAACCTAGGATTTATACCCTAGGGGTAGTAAAATACTAGTTTTTCTAGGTAATAAAGTTAGTAATTTAGGAGGATAAGAGTAAGGGCACTAAGTACTTTCTCTATAATAGCGTTATTTTAATATATAAGGGGGTAACTATAGAAGGGTTTCCCTTAAAACTTCTCTTCTTATAAGGATATTTTCTTTTATTATTTAGTAAATAGTTTAATAAGGTTTTTAATTAGAGTATAATAGTAACTAATAAGGCTAGGCCTTTTTTATAATTACCTTATCCCTTATTACCTATAACTTACTTATATCTTACCACACTTTCTTCTTATTTTAATTTAATAAAAAGCCTAAATTACATATTAAGTGCCTTTTATATCTTTTACTACTACCTATTAATTATATTTGCTTAGCTAACCCTTTTACTTTACTAGGTATTTATTACCTTTATAAGTCTTTCTATAATCCTTAACTTCTTTAACTTTGAATTTATTATCTTTATCTTTAAGGTCTAGTTGTGAGGCCCCACTCATAACACCTGTGCGCTAGCGCACACTAGGCTAGGCACACCACGCCCTAGGGCTAGGTTTACATAACACTAGCAAGCCGCTAGCTATAAGCTAGTGACTTATATATATAACACACTTAGACCTAGTAAGCTTTAGTTAATATATAAGTACCCTTATATCTCTTACCTAGCTATCCCTTTATTCTTATAATTTTAAAGCTTCTCTTACTAGCTACCTAAGAGTAATATAAGGGGGAGAATAACTTAATTTACTAGAATAATACTATATATTACTTAGGATTAGCTAAATAATAGTAATACTATATCTAAGAATATACTATATTTTATAACCTTATTTAAAGCTATACCCTTTACTATAGGAGTAAAAGAGGTAGTAGTTAAAGAGTAAATTACTTAGCTTAAGTAACTTAAGGAACTATAAGAGTAAGAATAGAAGCTTACTAACTTAATATAATCTTATAGAGAAGGAAAACTAGTAAAAAGGGGCTAAAAGGCTAGTTTTTTCTTAAGCCTTAGTAGCTAAGAAATTAAGGTTTAAAATATTATAAAACTTTAATACCTTATAAACTTATAAAAGTATAAGATATAGCTTAATAACCTTAATTATACCTTTAAGGGGGTAAAGAAGAAATATTACTAAGATAACTAAAAGATTCTCTTTATACTTAATTATATATATATAAACTATTAGGCTAGATAGGACTAATATATTAAAGAATAACTAGCTAATAGTTAGAATTACCTTAAGGATAACTAGGATAAGTTCTAGGACTAGACCCTTATACTACTTAAGGACTTTATAAGCTATAATATATAAATAGCTATATAGCTAGAAAACATAAAGTAAAAGAGAGCTAGAGTCTTATTAAGTTTAGTATTTACTTAGATTTACTAGAGAAATACCTAGAATAAGCCCTAGAAAAACCTATACTCTTATGTTTTTATAAAATTACTTCCTAACTTATAAGACTATATTAACTTATATATAAATATTACTAGGTTAATATAAGAAAAGGTTATATAACTTAGCTAATAGTTCTAGGAGGTAATATTAAAGAATAAGTAAAAGCTAAGTAATTTAGAAGAGAAGGGCCTATATAAGGCCCCTTAATATTAAAGATATAACTCTTTATAAGGCTATTAGCTAAATAAAAACTAAAAAGATAAAAATAAGGATAAAGAAAAACCCTAGCTACTTACCTAAATAATAATAGGCTATAAGGAAGAAAATAGTATTATAATTATAGTAGTATAAAGTATTTTTTTATAATTATAATAAGCTAAGGAAAGACTAGTAAGAAGGTTAGGAAAACTCCTAGAGATAGAAGTAAATACCCTTACCTTTACCTTAGACACTAAGGTACTAGTAGGATGCTAATTTTATATACTAGTTACTATTTATAAGTAAGAAGATATTAAAATAGTAGTGGATCTTAATAATTATACTAAAATTAACATTATTAGCGCCTAGTTTATATAGACCTATAAGCTTAATTAGGCTAAGGTTATAGTGCCTATCCTAAAGGTAGTAGGGTCTCTTATAGTTCCTTAATATAGTGTCTATAAAGTACTTATTATAATCTAAGACTTAAGGGGTAAAAAGAAGGACCTTAAACTACTATATATAGCTATTAATAAGGACTTAAGAGTAAAGAGAAGCCCTATATTAATTAGGATATATATACTTATAGAAGAATATATATACCTTTGCTTATACTTATAAGAATAGTGGTTTAAGAAAAGAAAGGTAGCCTTTTTACTACTAACTCCTTATAAGTTTGTAAAGGTAATATATAATAAGATAATTATATATACTATTATAAGTGTAATAGAAGATAAGTTTATCTTTCTTAAAGATAAAGAGAAGGTGAAAGTATATAGAACTATTAAAGATATCCCTAAGAAGCTATATAAGTTTAAAGACATATTTATATTAGATAAGGTAGGGAGTCTTCTATCTAAGAAGTTAACTAACTATATAATTAATCTTATACTAGAAGCTACACCCTTATATAGACTAATTTACTTTCTTTTCTAAAGTAAACTTAAAGAGCTTTAGGAATATATTAATAATAACCTAAGGAAAGGCTAAATAAGACCCTTAAAAAGCCTAGTAGGCATGCCTATCCTATTTATACTAAAAAGGATAGGATACTTTAGCTATATATAGATTATTAAGGACTTAATAAGGTAATATAAAAGAATTACTATACTCTCCCTTAATTTTAGAGATTCTTAATTAGTGCTAAGGGGCTTGTTTTTTTTAAAGATTAATATTAAGGATATATATTACTAAATCTATATTAAAAAGGGTAATAAGTAAAAGATAGCTTTTTATATATATTATAAGCACTATAAGTACCTTATAATACCTTTTAGGTTAACTAATGCCCTAGCTACTTTTTAAAGCTATATTTATAAGACGCTTTATAGGCTAGTTAATACTATTTATATAGTGTATTTAGATAATATCTTAACTTTCTTTAAGATAAAGGAGAAGCACACTAAATATATTAAGGAAGTCTTAGAACATATAAGGTTAGTAAAGTTATATATAAAACCCTCTAAGTACTCTTTCTATAAGGAATTAGTAAAATTCCTAGGGTTTATTCTCTTTATTAATAGGATATTAATAAATACTTACTAGGTTAATATAATTAGAGAATAGAAGAAGCTAATAAGTTTTAAGAATATATAGTTATTTCTTAGATTTTATAACTTTTACTAATGGTTTATTTATAGATACTTTAGGATTATAGTACCTCTTTATATATTAATAAAGGGTAGTTAAAATAGTATCTAGACTAGGAGGTTTATATTTAGGGAAAAGAAATAGCTAGTATTTAACTAGCTAAAAGATGCCTTTTAGTAAGCGCTTTTACTCTAATATTATAACCTAAGTTAAGTAGTGCGTATTAAGATAAATGCCTTAATTTTCGTAATAGTAGGAATCCTATCTTAGTAGGATAATAAGGGCTATTAGTATCTAGTAGCCTTTTAGTTAAGGAAGTTATAGATACTAAATATAACTATAATATAGCTAACTAAGAGTTGCTTACTATAGTAGAGTTATTTAAACACTAGTAACACTATATTAAAGGCATAAAGATACCTATAGAGGTCTTATTAGATTACTATAACTTATAGACCTTTATAAGGTAGTAGAAGCTAAATAGAAGGTAGGCATAATAGTGTATATTCCTTTGCCCTTTCTATTTTATAATTAAGTATAGACTAAGGAAAAGTAACCCTATAGATATACTATTAAGAAGGTCTAATTATAAAGGTAAACTTATATTAAATAGGGTGCTTTTACTAAAGCTTTAAAGGAAGATAGTAGCTACCTATATAGTAGAAGAAGAAGTACTAATATATTAAAGAAGTTATAGTATAGTGCTAGTCTTAGAGCTTACTAAGTTAATAGTAGCCTAGGTAGAAGGCTAGTTAGCTACTATAGATCTAGTAATAGGTTAGCTAAATAAGGGTAATTTTAAGGAGAAGGTAGTGTATATCTAAGATATTAGTATAGTATAAGAGATTTAGAGGGCTATTATATTACTAAATCCTTACTAATCTATAGTAAATAAACTATTAGTATAATTACTATAAAAGGCATAAGACTAAGATCTAGATTTATAAAAACGCGAAGGTAAGGTTAACTCCTAAGTAAAAGGGAGGGGAAAAGCTAGTTTATAGTTATATAATATAAGGGGTCTCCTAATATATAAAGACTAGGTAGTTATTTTACGGGAGCTTATCTTATAATAAAAGCTTCTATGGCTATACTATAATAATTTACTAGTAGGTTACTTTAGGACTAAACACACTCTTAAGCTACTAAAATATTACTATTAGTAGCTAGTAATAAGTAAAGCTATTTTAGACTATGTGTCTAGCTACGGAGTATGCTAGTGTATAGTAGCTAGAAGGCACTGCCTATATAGAAGCCTTAAATTACTGCTAATACTAAGGTAACTATAAGTAGAGATCTTAATAGATTTTATTATAGGATTACTACTAGTATAGCTAGGTAACTAAGAAACTAATGTAATCCTAGTAATTATAAACTAATTTACTAAGTACTCTGTCTTCCTTATTATAGAGACTATAATTAATATAGCTAAATTAGCAAAGTTATTCTATAAGGAAATTAAGCTTTAATTTAGGCTACTAGAGAGCATTATATCTAATAGAGGATTAGTATTTATAAGCTAATTCTAGTTAGATATATATTACTTATTATATATAAAGCAAAGGCTTTTAATAGCGTTTTACCCCTAAACTAATAGGTAAATAAAGAGAATAAACTAAGTGCTTAAATATTACCTATAATACTTTATTAAAGAAAACTAATAGCTATAGCTAAAGCTACTCCTAATAGCTTAATTTACGTGTAATAATGCTATTAATAAAATAATAGGTTACTTCCCTAACTATACTTTTATAGGCTATTTACCTAAGTTTTATCTAGCTTTTAAGAATAAGAGTAAGGAAGGGAAGGTCCTAGAAGCCTATATATATGTCTAGAAGCTATATAAGGTTAAGGAGAAACTAGTATATAACTAGGTAAGAGCTACTAAAGCATAAGTAAAGTACTATAACTAATAACACTAGCTATTAACCTTAAAAGAGAAGACTTAGTATTACTATTAGTAAAGAATATTAGACTTAAGGATATAAAATAGAAGCTAAACCTAAGATTTATTAGGCTATTTTAAACACTTAATACTATAAGCAAATAAGCATACTAACTAGCATTACCTAATAAGTATAGTTAACTATATAATATATTTTATATTAGCTTATTAGAGCTATAGAATTACTAGGAAGACACTATAGACAAAGAAATGCTAATACTAGACCTTAAAGATAAAGATAATAAATTTAAAGTTAAAGAAGTTAAGAATTATAAAAAGACTTATAAAGGTAATAAATACCTAGTAAAGTAAAAGGGTTAGCTAAGTAAATATAATTAATAAGTAGTAGTAAAAGATATAGAAAGCACTTAATATATAATTTAGGCTTTCTATTAAATTAAAATAAGGAGAAAGCATAGTAAGATATAAGTAAGTTATAGGTAATAAGGGATAAGGTAATTATAAAAAAGGCCTAGCCTTATTAGCTACTATTACACTCTAATTAAAAACCTTATTAGATTATTTACTAAATAATAAAAGAAAATATTCTTATAAGGAAGGGAGTTTTAAGGGAAACCCTTTTATAATTACTCCCTTATATATTAAAATAACACTATTATAAAGAAAGTACTTAGCACCCTTACTCTTATCCTCCTAAACTACTAACTTTATTACCTAGAAAAACTAGTATTTTACTACCCCTAGGGCATAAATCCTAGGTTATAATAGTATAGCTATAAAGTTATTTTTACCTTCTAGGAATTATAATATATAGTATAATTTAGCTATAAAAAGTTAGTAAATATATAGTAAAGGAGAAGTAATAACTTACTATCCCTAGGATAAGGGTAGGAAATATAGTAACTAAAAGTTACTAGTATAAAATAATATACTAATTATATATAGCTAAAGTAGCCTACTTAGAGAGTAAGTAAAGGTCTAGAGAATATATAGTAAGATATACCTAATAAACCTTAGTAGCCTTAGTTAAACTAAAGGAAATATAATAAGCTATATTAGTATAATTAAACCCTAAAATAAGGTTTAGGTAATAGATACTAAAATAGTAGTAAGTTACTTCTAAAAACATATAATTATTAGGATTATTAGGGACCTAATTACTTAGGGTATTTATTAAAGTTTTTACTTAATTAAGAATAGTAAGAAAATTAAGGAAATCCCCTTATATAATTAGCATTACCTAAGGAGATATAGGTAATTAGGGACTAAAAATATAAAGAAAGTAATATACTTACTATCTTATAAGTATTACTATATTTAATATATTAGATATAATATTTTAAATTCTTCCTTTTAATAATAATACTTTATATACTAGGGAATTAATAGTTAATCTAAGGGATATTAGGCTTAGCTAGAGGATTCTTCTTAAAGTCTACGTAACTTATACGTAAATAATATATATAGCTATATTCCTTTAATTAGATATTAGGGATAGTAATAATACTCTTCTTATCTAATTCTATAGTAAAAATATAGGGAGTAGCAGAGGTAAAATTATAGTAACTAATAATATAATAGTATTTAGGAAAAGTTTACTATAGATAAGGAAGGGAAAAGTTAGTAATATAATAAGGAGTTATAAGTAAACTTATACTTAAGTGCTAAGTATTATTTATTATTATTTTAATATTACTATTACTTAGTAAATAGCTAGATACTACTTACTAAAAGCTATTTAAAAGCCTAGCTAAAAGTAAGGGGGTAATTATAAAGCCTTACTTATAATACCTATACGCTAGCGCACACTAGGCTAGGCACACTATGCCCTAGGGCTAGGTCTATGTAATACTAGCAAGCTACTAGCTATAAGCTAGTGACTTACACGCATAATATACTTAGACCTAGCAAGCTTCAGTCAATATACAAGTGCCCCTATACCTCTTGCCTAGCTATCCCTTTGTTCTCACACTAGTATTAGCATTTCTTTATCTATAGTGTCTTCCTAGCGATTCCATAGCTCTAACAGGCTAATATAGAATATATTATATAGTTAACTATACTTATTAGGTAGTGCTAGTTAGTATACTTATTTACCTATAGTATTAAGTATCTAAAATAGCCTAATAAATCTTAGGTTTAGCTTCTATTTTACGTCCTTAAGTTTAATATTCTTTGCTAATAGTAGTACTAAGTCTTCTTTTTAAGGTTAATAGCTAGTGTTATTAGTTATAGTACTTTACCTATGCTTTAGTAGCTCTTACTTAGTTATATACTAGTTTTTTCCTAACCTTATATAGCTTCTAGATATATATATAAGCTTCTAGGACCTTCCCTTCCTTACTCTTATTCTTAAAAGCTAGATAAAACTTAAGTAAATAGCCTATAAAAGCATAGTTAGGGAAGTAACCTATTATCCTATTAATAGTATTATTATATATAAATTAAGCTATTAGGAGTAGCTTTAGCTATAGCTATTAGTTTTCTTTAATAAAGTATTATAAGTAATATTTAAGTACTTAGTTTATTCTCTTTATTTACCTATTAATTTAGGGGTAAAATACTATTAAAAGCCTTTACTTTACGTATAATAGGTAATATATATCTAACTAGAATTAGCTTATAAACACTAATTCTCTGTTAGATATAATGCCCTCTAGTAGCCTAAATTAAAGCTTAATTTCCTTATAAAATAACTTTACTAATTTAGCTATATTAATTATAGTCTTTATAGCAAGGAAGACAAAGTACTTAGTAAATTAGTTTATAATTACTAGGATTATATTAGTTTCTTAGTTACCTAGCTATACTAGTGGTAATTCTATAATAAAATCTATTAAGATCTTCGCCTATAGTTACCTTAGTATTAGTAGTAATTTAAGGCTTTTATATAGGTAATACCTTCTAGCTACTATATACTAGTATACTTTATAGCTAGATATATAGTCTAAAATAGCTTTACTTATTACTAGCTACTAATAGTAATATTTTAGTAGCTTAAGAGTGTGTTTAGTCCTAAAGTAACTTACTAGTAAATTATTATAGTATAGCTATTAAAGCTTCTATTATAAAATAAGCTCCTATAAAATAACTACCTAGTCTTTATATATTAGGAAACCCCTTATACTATATAACTATAAACTAGCTTTTCCCCTCTCTTTACTTAGGAGTTAACCTTACCTTTGTGTTTTTATAGATTTAAATCTTAGTCTTATACTTTCTATAGTAATTATACTAATAGTTTATTTACTATAGATTAGTAGGAATCTAGTAATATAATAGCCCCTAAATCTCTTATACTATACTAATATCTTAGATATATACTACCTTCTCCTTAAAATTACCCTTATTTAGCTAACTTATTACTAGATTTATAGTAGCTAACTAGCCTTCTACCTAGGCTACTATTAACTTAGTAAGCTTTAAGACTAGCGCTATACTATAACTTCTTTAATATATTAATACTTTTTCTTCTATTATATAAGTAACTACTATTTTCCTTTAAAGCTCTAGTAAGAGTGCCTTATTTAACATAGGTTTGCCCTTATAATTAGACCTTCTTAATAGTATATCTATAAGGTTACTTTTCCTTAGTTTATACTTAATTATAAAATAGAAAGGGTAGAGAAATATACACTATTATGCTTACCTTCTATTTAGCTTCTACTACCTTATAAAGGTCTATAGGTTATAGTAGTCTAATAAGACCTTTATAGGTATCTCTATACCTTTAATATAGTATTACTAGTGTTTAAATAACTTTACTATAGTAAGTAACTCTTAGTTAGCTATGCTATAGTTACGTTTAGTATTTATAAACTTCCTTAACTAAAAGGCTACTAGATGCTAATAGCCCTTATTATCCTACTAAGATAGGATTCCTACTATTATAAAAATTAAGGTATTTATCTTAATACACACTACTTAACTTAGGTTATAATATTAGAGTAAAGGCACTTACTAAAAGGTGTCTTTTAGCTAGTTAAACACTAGCTATTCCTTTTCCTTAAATATAAACCTCCTAGTCTAAATGCTATTTTAACTACCTTTTATTAATATGTAAAGAGGTGCTATAATCCTAGAGTATTTATAGATAAACTATTAGTAGAAGTTATAAAATCTAAGAAATAACTATATATTCTTAAAACTTATTAGCTTCTTTTATTCTCTAATTATATTAACCTAGTAAGTATTTATTAATATCCTATTAATAAAGAGAATAAACCCTAGGAATTCTACTAATTCCTTATAGAAAGAGCACTTAGAGGGTTTTATATATAACTTTGCTAATCTTATATATTCTAAGACTTCCTTAATATATTTAGTATGCTTCTCCTTTATCTTAGAGAAGATTAAGATATTATTTAAATATATTATATAAATAGTATTAACTAGCCTATAAAGCGCCTTATAGATATAGCTTTAAAAAGTAGCTAGGGCATTAGTTAACCTAAAAGGCATTATAAGGTACTTATAGTACCTATAACACGTATAAAAAGCTATTTTTTACTTATTACCCTCTTTAATATAGATTTAGTAGTATATATTCTTAATATTAATCTTTAAAAAAACAGGCCTCTTAGCACTAATTAAGAATCTTTAAAATTAGGGGAGAGTATAGTAATTCTTTTATATTACCTTATTAAGTCCTTAATAGTCTATATATAGCTAAAGCATCTTATTCTTCTTTAGTATAAATAGAATAGGCATGCTTACTAGGCTTTTAAGGGTCTTATCTAGCCTTTCCTTAGGTTATTATTAATATATTCCTAGAGCTCTTTAAGTTTACTTTAGGAAAGAGGGTAAATTAGTCTATATAGGGGTGTGGCTCCTAGTATAAGATTAATTATGTAGTTAGTTAACTTCTTAGATAGGAGACTCCTTACCTTATCTAATATAAATATATCTTTAAACTTATATAGCTTCTTAAGGATATTTTTAATAGTTCTATATACTTTTACTTTCTCTTTATCTTTAAGAGAGATAAACTTATCTTCTATTATACTTATAATAGCATATATAATTATCTTATTATATATTACCTTTATAAACTTATAGGGAGTTAGTAGCAAAAGGCTACCTTTCTTTTCTTAAACTATTATTCTTATAAGTATAAGTAAAGATATATACGTTCTTCTATAAGTATATATATCCTAATTAATATAAGGCTTCCCTTTACTCTTAAGTCCTTATTAATAGCTATATATAGTAGTTTAAGGTCCTTCTTTTACCCCTTAAGTCTTAGATTATAATAGGCACCTTATAAATACTATATTAGGGAACTATAAGAGACCTTACTACCTTTAGGATAGGCACTATAGCCTTAGCTTAATTAAGCTTATAGGTCTATGTAAACTAGGCACTAATAATATTAATCTTAGCGTAACTATTAAGATCCACTACTATTTTAATATTTTCTTACTTATAAATAGTAACTAGTATATAAAATTAGTGTCCTACTAGTACCCTAGTGTCTAAGGTAAAGGTAAGGGTATTTACTTCTATCTTTAGGAGTTTCCTTAACCTTCTTACTAGTCTTTCCTTAGCTTATTATAATTATAAAAAGATACTTTATATTATTATAATTATAGTATTATTTTCTTCCTTATAGCCTATTATTATTTAGGTAAGTAACTAGGGTCTTTTCTTTATCCTTATTCTTATCTTTTTAGTCCTTATTTAGCTAATAGCCTTATAAAGAGTTATATCTTTAATATTAAGGGGCCTTATATAAGCCTTTCTCTTCTAAATTACTTAGCTTTTACTTATTCTTTAATATTACCTCCTAAAACTATTAGCTAAGTTATATAATCTCTTCTTATATTAACCTAGTAATATTTATATATAAGTTAATATAGTCTTATAAGTTAGGAAGTAATTTTATAAAGAATATAAAAGCATAGGTTTTTTTAAGGCTTATTCTAGGTGTTTCTCTAGTAAATCTAAGTAAATACTAAACTTAATAGGACTCTAGCTCTCTTTTTACTTTATGTTTTCTAGCTATATAGCTATTTATATATTATAGCTTATAAAGTCCTTAAGTAGCATAAGGGTTTAGTCCTAGAACTTATCCTAGTTATCCTTAGGGTAATCCTAACTATTAGCTAGTTATTCTTTAATATATTAGTCCTATCTAGCCTAATAGTTTATATATATATAATTAAGTGTAAAGAGAATCTTTTAGTTATCTTAGTAATATTTTTCTTTACCCCTTAAAGGTATAATTAAGGTTATTAAGCTATATCTTATACTTCTATAGGTTTATAAGGTATTAGAGTTTTATAATATTTTAGACCTTAATTTCTTAGCTACTAAGGCTTAAGAAGAAACTAGCCTTTTAGCCCCTTTTACTAGTTCTCCTTCTTTATAAGATTATATTAAGTTAGTAAGCTTCTATTCTTGCTTTTATAGTTCCTTAAGTTACTTAAGCTAGGTAATTTACTCTCTAATTACTACCTTTTTTACTCTTATAGTAAAGGGTATAGCTTTAAATAAGGTTATAAAATATAGTATATCCCTAGATATAGTATTATTATTATTTAGCTAATCCTAAGTAGTATATAGTATTATTCTAGTGAATTAGGTTATTCTCCCCCTTATATTACTCTTAGGTAACTAGTAGGAGAAGCTTTAGAATTATAAGAATAAAGGGATAGCTAAGTAAGAGGTATAGGGGTACTTATATATTAACTAAAGCTTGCTAGGTCTAAGTGTGTTATATATGTGAGTTACTAGCTTATAGCTAGCGGCTTGCTAGTGTTACGTGAACCTAGCCCTAGGGCATGGTGTGCCTAGCCTGGTGTGCGCTAGCATACAGGTGTTGTGAGTGGGGCCTCACACTTCTTTAGGCTTATTATCTTAACCCTAATATTCTTCTATATAGCTTCCCTTTTCTCTCTTAGTCTAGGGCACTATAGTAGCATATAGTTAAGGGTTTATTGCTTATTAAGGTTATATAGGTTATAGTTAGGTGATTTTACTATATCTTATTTGTATAAAGTAGTGTTTAGGCTAATCTTACTTGTTCTAATTTAGGCGATTATAGTATATATTACCTTATGTAGTCTAGTGTATTTATTAAGGGTCCTTAGGGTTATGTCTAGTTAGATTCTTTTTAGGTATGCTTTGCTCTTACTGCTATTTGCTATTTACTTACCTTACTAGATCTCTAGTGTCTTTTCTTTAATATATTAGATAACTATTAATCTAATAGGGTGGAAGCCTTTAACCTGTAGTGCTTTTCCTAGTATAGGATCCCCCTAGATAAGGTTGCTTAGCTTTGCCTTCTATCTAGCCATACCTTTAGCTAGACTATTAATAGCTTTATTACCTAGGATACCTATATGTGCTAGGATCTAGTATATATAGATAAGGTTAATAATCTTCCTTTGTTTCTTATAGAAGTCCTATAGGAATTATTAGCTATATTTTAGTGC
Organism: Epichloe typhina subsp. poae; assembly: GCA_030389615.1. Lineage (NCBI taxonomy): Eukaryota > Fungi > Ascomycota > Sordariomycetes > Hypocreales > Clavicipitaceae > Epichloe > Epichloe typhina. The sequence continues at coordinate 10,284,268 of CP098313.1, forward strand.
TAGGTTAGTAACTAAGAAAGCAGCTTCTTTATTATTAGTATATATAAATACTAGTAGCTAGTTATCCTTTAGCACTAGATCTAGGGCTAGGCTAAGGGTATATAGCTTCCTATTATATACTAAGAAGTTATGTAAGGAGCCTAGGTATGCTATCTTTATAGTACCTAGGTTACTATAGTATGCTACTAATCCTACTTGCCCTTCTATTCCTAACCTATTAGTGTATATATAGATTACTTCCTTATAGAGAGTCCTATTATATGCTTTTACTATGCGTTCTTTTTTAGAGGTAATATATATATTAGGGAAGTTATGCTATAGGGGTATAATAAATAGTTCTAGGGGCTTAGTCTAGACTTTATTATATCCTAGGTTACTAATAATCTAATTTTTAGCCTATGCTAGTAGGCTTTTAGGGGTATATGTAAAGCTATAGGAGGTTATTAGGTCTCTTATTATTAGTTTTACTACTAGCTTAACTATAGTTTAAATTATTTAGGATAGGATTACTTTCTTTACTAGTAGTATATATAGTTTTATATTTAAGGCCTCCCTATTAGTTATTTTCTAGTATCCTATAATATAAGTTATAGCTTGTTTCTAGATTTATCTTAGGGCTATAACTACTAGGCTATTCTTAAGGTGTAGCCTATGCTATACTAAGTAGGCTATAAGGAAGGTTAGGAGTACTATTACTTTATACGCTAGTTATATATGTTTTATGCTAATTCCCTAGTTTAAGTTCCCTAGGGATTAGAGCTAGTATAGTTTATGAAGTGCTATACCCTTAGCTTATTAGATATAGGCTTTAAAGTTAAGTTTAGGATTAAGGGTAATGCCTAGGATCTTATACTTCTCTAATAGTTTAATCTCCTAGTCCTTGTAGTAAATTAGGTCTATAAGGGGGGGTGCTTTTTTTCTAGGCTTTAGGAAGTATATTAGCTAGAATTTTATAAGGTTAAAGACTACTCTATGTGTTTAGGCCTATTTATTATAGATTTCTAGGGCTTAGGTAAGTGCCTTATAGATTTCTTCCTTGCTTCCTTTAACTAGGATATTAGTGTTATTAATTTACACTACTACTAGCCTTATTTCTTCTAGCTATTTAGTAAGGGTTATATTAAAGAAGAGAAAGATTAGGGGGGATATTAGTAAGCCTTATAGGATTCCTATTTATATAAGTAAGAGGGAGCCTTTATGGTTTAGGAGCTTAAGGGCTATTAATCTATTAGAGAGTAGGCTAGCTATAAATCTTAGGAGTTTGCCCCTAATTATTCTTATAGCTAGATTATATAGTACTCTCTTATAGGATATATTATTAAAGGCTAAGCTAAGGTCTAGGGATACCGTGGTAATGTCCTTCCCTTCTGCCTAGGCCTTATAAATATATTAGATAATTATATGTAGCGTATTATTAATTAATACCCCCTTTCTTCCTCTATAGTAAAATTTAGGGAGGAGGTTATACTTATATATAACATATTAGAGCTAGGTAGTAATTACTACTTCTAGGATTTTACCTAGAGAGTTAAGCAAGGCAATTAGCTAGTATAACTTAGGTGATTCTAGGTCCTTTTTTCCTGCTTTCTTAAGGGCTACTATTATTAAGGCTCTAAAGTGTTTTAGGTAGTATCTAATGTTAAGGCATATATTAAAGAGGGCTATGATCTTTTTAATCTAGTTTTTCCTAGGGTCTCTTAGGTTTACTTATTCTATAGCCTCTTTTAGTGCTTTATTAGGGAGTTTATTAGGTCCTAGGGCTTTCTTAGCTACTAAGTAATATATAGCTTCTTTAACTTCCTTCTTAGTAATTAAGGGGAATTTAATAGGCTCTAGGTAGTTATTATATATATCTAATATGTTTGCCTCCTTTAGGGGGGGGGAAAAGGTAGCCCTTAGTGTTTCTATAATATTATTAGGGGTAATAGCTTTAGTGTTATTAGGTTTAGTAAGAGAGTTAATTCCTACTAGGGCTAATCTGTCACGACTAGGTTAGGGAGATATAAACAGAGTGAAGGCTAAGGTTCTTAGTTATAGCTAGAGAGCTACTACTTAGGGGTAGGTATATAAAGGTCTTAAACTCTAACCTTCCACATACCTTATAGGCAGTCCTTGTCTAAATACCCTACTATATACATATAGCTATCTAATAGCTACTTAGTTATTTGTATAACCTAAGGCTTATCTAAGGGTTCTATTATATAACTATTTTATCCCTAGCTCCCTAGTCTCTATGCTCCTAATATACTACCCCTAATATATAATTATCCTTAATTAAAAGGAGCTACTTAGCTAATATAAGTATGCTATATATAGCTTATAATAGTGTTTAATATTACTAGCTGTTTTATAAGTATGTAGCTATTATATTTACTTAAGATAATAAAACAAAAGTTATAGGGTTCTAGGTAATTCCCTCCTTTACCCTCTAGCTCTAAATAGCTATATACTTACTACTTTATTACTTCTAATATATATACCTTTACCTAATGATTTATTAATACTAAGTAAGTAGACTACTTATGTTAGATTTTATAATTAGGTTAAATAGATAGGGTGCTACGTGCTATTTAAAACAAATAAGCTCTTATCTAATATTAGGGATATTATATTATTCTTACTAGGAGTTTGCAGCTAGTATATATATTTACTAGTAGTAGCTATAACTATAAATATTATAATTTCTAGATTAGCTATATATAACGCATAAATCACTTAGGGGTCTAAAGCTAATATAAAAGAGGCTTACTTTTCCTTACTTTTACATATTCTCTTTCTCTATATTCTCCTTTAATATTATAAGTTACCCTTACCTATAACCTAGTAGCTTTATAGCTACTATTATAGTAATTACTAATATCCTATAGTATTATTTTATTATCTATATTTAATCTTACTTAAACACTTAATCCCTTTTAAACACTAGAATATTAGTTACTTTACCTTCTATACCTATGTTTCTATAGTGTATTATTACTAACTTACTAATAGTAAATTATATCTAAGCGCTATAATACTCCTATTTTATTAGATTCTCTAATAGCTAAGAAGACCTCTTAGATATCTCCTTAAAAATCTCCTAAGAAGTAAATAGCTTTAAAAATTTTAATATAAGTATAGTATCTCTAACCCCTAGTATATGCCTTACTAACTTATAGCTAGTAGCGCTAGTAGTATGAAAATTCCTTATATACATTATATATAATAGGTAGTAATATAAGCTATTACCCCTAAAGATAGTAATAGTATTATTCTATAGTATATTACTAAAGGTAAATTTGCTCTAACTAAGTATACTAACTCCTTAAGTATAACTTTACTACTACCTTACTATATACTACTACTAACTTACGTAAGTAACTTAATAAAATACGCTTATTATACGTAAAATAATAAAGACTATTTAGGGGTATATCTTCCCTTTCTTTACTACTTATACTTATACTAACACACTACTAGTACTTTACTTGCTTTACAAAATTATACTAAGTACTCTTTAAGTATATTAATAATTATATTATCTCTAATAATAATCCCTACTTTCTTAATAATATATATGCATATTTATCTTTATAACTTAGGTTACTACTAATATACTACTAGCGCTTAATACGCGTAAAACATAAACTTTATAATATACTTTTATTTATAAAGAACGCTAATAAGCGTGGCTAGGCTAGATAAGTAAGGCTAACCGTAGAGGTTATATAAGAGGCTAATTATTACGTGCTAGAATTGACAAGTGGCCTGCCACTTCGGATGTGGCCTGCCGTGCCGAGGATGTGGCCTAGCACGTGACCTAGAACCCCTATATTAGACGATAGCTTCAGCCTCTAGCTAGTTAAATGGAACAACAACCTTAACACTTATTATATCTTACATTTTATATCGTAACAAGTGGTAGCAATTGCTCTTCGATTTTGCGTACCTAGCGCTTTTACTGCTAATAAAAGCCACTAAACCGACTATTCGTCAACCAACCACCAAGCCTATCAAATCTATCCCTTTTACTAGGCCTAATAGTCCCTCTAGGCATCGCGCCTATCGTCAGATTCGTTAACCTTCAATTCGACCGTCAATCTGACCAAATCAAAGCTATCCCTTTTAATAGGCCTAATAGCTCCCTTAGGCATCGCGCCCATTGTCAGATTCTTCGATCTCTTTGAAGACCCTTTAATCCGTTAAATTAAAGACTCTTCAATCCGTTGATTTAAAGACCCTTCAATCCGTTAATTTGAAGACCCTTTAATCCGTCGATTCAAAGACCTTCGATTCTTCAATTTGAAGACCTTCAACCTTCGACCTTCGATTTCTTCAACCATCGATTCTTCGACCATCGATTCTTCGACCTTCGATTCTTCAACCTTCGATTCTTTGATTTAAAGACCTTCGACCTTTGAATCAATTGATCGTGCGATTTCGATCAATTCAAAGACCCTTAACCTTTGATTCTTTGATTTTCAATTCAATTCAATTAATCCGAAGACCTGTGACCTTTGATCTTCGACCTTTGATCTTCGACCTTTAATTTAAAGACCTTTAATTTAAAGACCTTTAATTTAAAGACCTTTGACCTTCGACCTTCGACCTGACCGTTAAATCTAACAAATCCGTTAATCAATCTAATAAAGCCGCTATAATGCTTCCCTTACATTAGCTAGACCAGTATAAGCAACAGCAATTACAGCGACTTTATAAGCAAGATCATCAACGCCGAACCTATGGTATCTGCAGGAAGACCTTCCCTTCAAGAAATCAGGTCTTTCAGCATCTTAAGGACCTATGCCCAGCTAGTTAGCAATATTAACAGATTTAATAGCAGCTAGTTTAGCAATTTCAGTGGTAGCAGGAACAACATCAGCGGGACCTTTAGGACCTAAGGACCCGTTATCTATGGCAACAGCAGTAATTATAATAGCAATTACAGCAGTAAATTTAGTGGCAGCAGTAATAGATACAGGACCTTTAACGGAAGCTAGCGATAGAAAAAGATGATTTTCAGTAGCTTAAAGACCTTGTTAAGGAAGTCTTCGAAGAACGCGATAACCTTCAAAGGCAGCTAGCCTGTTAGCAAATTCGTTAGCTAATTCAATAGCCTAACCGAATTCCTAACCCTTTGCAAAGCTCGTTGCCTAGACCTCTACAAAGCTTATTGCCTAGACCTCTGCAAAGCTCGTTGCCCGGCCCGTTGCAAAGCTCGTTGCCTGGCCCGTTGCAAAGCTCGTTGCCCGGCCCGTTGCAGCGAATTCGTCAGCCAATTCGTTAGCTAATTCAACAGCCTAACCGAATTCGTGACCCGTTGCAAAGCTTGTTACCCAGCCCCTTGCAAAGCTCGTTAACTAGCCAAGCTATTAACCATTAGATCTATCAGCCCAATCAATACAACTATCTGTACAATTATTAATCTAATAGCGACTCGGATTATTAATCTAATCGTTAGCCTAACCATCAACCTAATCAATCCAATTAACCGGATTAATTCGATTAATCCGATGATTAAATTAACTATGATTTGGAGCGCCCTGTTGACTTACATTTCGAATCAGATGTACAATTTAACAATTAACCCGACCGCTATAGTTACAGATCCCGGAGGTCAAGTTATCAACCTAACCAATTTAATGACCAATTTAATGACCGAATTAATGACCGAATTAATGACCGAATTAATGACCGATTCGATGACCGATTCGATGACCAATTTGATGACCGATTTGATGATCAATTTGATGACCGATTTTATGACCGCCAGACCTGACAATCTATCTAACTGAATTCCCTTGCAAGAGCCTGTTTCCTAGCTTATTACAAATTCGTTAGATCTTAGATAGCTAGGACAGCTATCTCTTTTATCCGTAGTGCCCGCATTTATTACATGCTAGAATTAACAAGTAGCCTGCCACTTCGGATGTGGCCTGCCGTGCCGAGGATGTAGCCTAGCACGTGACCTAGAACCCCTATATTAGACGATAGCTTCAGCCTCTAGCTAGTTGAATGGAACAACAACCTTAACACTCATTATATCTTACATTTTATATCGTAACACTAATACTAACAAGAGAATTACTATATTACTACTAAGTAATATTATTAATCTAGAAGTCTAGATTAATATCTCTAAAAGCTTATACTTTATTATATAAAACCTTCCCTTAGTAAGTTTCTTAATATTCTTACTTATAGCCTTACTAACTTACTAATAGCTTACTATATACATACCTACGCTTCCTACTTATATTAGGCCTTTAGACTTTCTAGGTAAGCTTTATATATATATATATAAGAAGGGGGATTTCTTTAATAATAAGGATAAATCCCTTACCTAGGGTCTTACTACTAACCTAGCGCCTAGGAATAAAAATAATAATACTAGGGGCTAGGGCCTAATATGCATATAAGGTAAATAGTGCTAGGTAGCTATAAGGTGAATTATCTAAGAAATTATCTGGTTTTTTTTTTGTATATTACTATTGCTATCTAATCTCTACTAAATACACCTTTATATCCATAAACTAGCTGCTTAGTTACTGCTTATAATTATTAATAATATCTATTATAATAAAATCTCTTCTCTTAACCTATAAATTCTTTAAAGTATTATAGCCCTTTTATTTAACTAGGTATTTCTAATGTCTCTTATTATAATAATATAAGATAATTCTTTTAACTTTAAACTCCTGTTTATTATCCGTGACATTATCTTATAGTAAGGATATGTCTTTTACACTAGTTAGGTCCCTTATAAATAGTTTAAGGTTAGTAATATTAAAAATATTATATAGTTATATACTAGGTAGTAGCTTTAATTAGTACACTAATCTATAAGTTCTAATTACCTTTTTAACTTTATAAGGGCCTAGGTACTTTACACTTAGCTTCCTACTAGGTTACTATAAATTAATATTCTTTATAAATAATAAAATATAGTTACTTACTCTAAACTTTATTAGAGTCTACTTCTTATTATAATGCTTTATATACTAGGTCTATAAGTTACTTAGAAGCTACTTAATTACTATATGTTTATCTCTTAGCATAGTTACTTAAGTCTTTACCTAGTTATTTATTACTAGAATATTTATAACTGCTTACTATAGGCCTCTAGGGTTATAACCTTATAGCACCTCTACTAGGGTATAGCTGTAAGTTAAGTAAGCGCTTATATTATACATAAACTAGGCTATTAATAGGTTATTTGCCTAGTTAGTCTAATTAAAGCAAGCAAAAGCTCTTAGATAATGCTCTAAAACTTAGTTTAGACATTCTATCTGCTTATTTATTTATAGGTAAAACGTAGTGCTTAGTTACTACTTAGTAGCAATAAGGTAGCAAAAGGTTATCTAAAACCTGCTAGTAAATATTAAACTATAGTCTATAATAATACCTTCTAGGGCACTATAGTCCCTAAAAACATATTCTAGAAATATAGTAGCTAACCTATTGCTAGTTAGTTACGTTAAAATAGGGATATAAATACTATATTTTATAAAATAGTTTATAATAACTAAGATTATATTATAAGTCTAATTTACGTCTCTTATAGGTAGTAGCTCTATAATAAAATTTATTAATAATTCTTAAAAAGGCTAATTAGGCACTAGTAGCGCTACTAGCTTGCTATAAGGTTTATAGTGCCTTAGCTTTAAAGTCTAATAGCTTATATAAGTTTGTATATATAACTTAGTGTCTTTCTTTATTAATAGCTAGTAATACTAATTTATAATATAATAAAGGGTCTTACTAACTCCCTAGTAGCCTACTACTAGGTTATTATAGGTAAGTAGTAAAATTTCCTTTCTTATACTAGCTAGAATAAAAACTTAATTTTTAAATATTAATAGCTTAGAGAGCCTAATAGACTATATCTATAACGCTTCTAGGTTACTACTCTTAAGTAGCTTCCTATAACCTATAGTAAAGTTATTACCTTACTATACTTTAAATAATATAACCTAAATTAGAGCCTCTAATTTTACATGTATAAAACAAGCATTACATATAAACTTAGAAGAGGTTTACTAGACTACTTATATTCTTACTATAACACCGCTATAAGTAGCTAGCTTATAGTGTGCTTATAGACTTACAAATAAATTATAAATAAGTAATGTTTTAAAGGGGCGCTTACGCTACTTACTAGCTACTAACCTAGCTAGACTCCTAACCTGTAGGCTTGCTAGACTTATAGAAACATTAAAAAACATAGATAAGGCATAACCTTACTACTTAGAATTAATAAACCTAGTCTACGTATTACTACTAGGCTTTGCTAAACTATTAGGTTTCTTAATAATATAATTAAGTTATAACTTCTTAAAACCCTAAAGGCTAGTAAGGCTATTGCAGCGTCTTTATAACAAAATATTAGCTACGCTAAGTAATATAATACTAAAACCCGTAATAATACTATTATTTATATAGTATTCCTATTACTTAGTATTATTAAATTTAGATAAGAAGTTAGGTAGCTATAAGGTTAATACCTTTGCCTTACGCTTCTTACTAATATAATTTACTCTTCTAGATAGGGTATCCGCAAGGTTTAACTTACCTACATAATATTTAATTCTAAAATTAAATAGATAAAGCTTATCTAATACTATTACCTACTTACTAGTTAGCTTTAGCTTTATAGCTAGGTATTTATAATTTAGATAGTTTATAATAACTATAATCTAATAAAAAGAATACATAAGGTAGTGTCTCTAGGCTTAAAATACCTCTTAGATTACTAATAACTTAGTATTAGGTATTAAGTAGTAAAGCTTAATATTAGTTAACTTCCTTAAAAAATACATCACTAGGTGCTAGCTACCTAGCACTAATATTATAAGTATAGCTCTAATTATATAACTAGATATATTTATCTTTACTCTTAGCAAGTAAAGTAGGTTAAAATACACTAAAATTAGCGCCTCTTAAAACTTCTTTTAAAGTTCTCTAAATACTACTAGTTTACTAGGTTCTAGCTTAAACTTTACTAGCTAAACACCTTTTAAATAGTCTATTAGCAAGACTACTACCTTATTATATTATTTTATAAAGTATTAGTAAAAACCTATAAACCTAAGGAATAATTAAATATTAAACACATTATAAGGTATTAGCTAGGTTATAATAGCTTTAACTCGCAATAGTTCTATCTTAATACCCTTTTTAAATATAATAAAACCTAGGAATTTCACTTACCTAATAGAAAATTAGCACTTTTTAAGGTTAATATAAAGGTTTATGTCTTAAAGTCACTCTAGCATGCTTTTAATATACTCTGTATATCTTATAGGGTTATTACTATATATTAGGATATTATTAAGGTAAATAATATAGAATTTATCTATAAGTCCCTTAAGGGCATTATTAATATATTCCTAAAAAGTAGCTAGTGCGTTTACTAATCTAAATAGTATTATAAGATATTCAAAGTGGCTATAGTAGCATTAGAAAGCTATTTTCTACTTATTACCCTTGCGGATATATAGCTAGTAGTACGCTTCTTAAAGATCTAGTAATATAAAAACCTTTACGCTTACTAATTAGTTAAGGATTTCAGAGATTAATAGTAAAGGGGCCTTATATTTAACTATAATCCTATTAAGGCCCTTATAATTTATATAAAGCCTTAATTTCCTAATTTTTTAGAATAAATAAAATTAGGGCTTTAGCTAGACTAGTTAATCTTCTAATCTACCCTTTTTCCTACGCACTTACTAGGTACTCCCTAAGCACTTCTAGCTTTTTTTTAGCTAGGTTATATATAAGTCCCTAGGGTAGTTATTTCCCCTTTTCTAATTTAATTATATAAGTGTAGTTACCTAATTCTAGGAGCTTACTAGCTAGATCTTTTAAAAACATATTTATAAATTCCACGTACTTTTCTAGGATTTACTATTAGGTTATATTACTATCTGTCTCTTATGTAGTTACTACTATCTCTTTATAGTATACTACCTAGAGTGCTATTATACTTCTTAGTTTTTTCTTTTTTAAGGAATAGGTATATTTTACTATTATTACTATAGCTACGCTATAACCTTAGTTATTACTTACTATATTATTTACTAATAAGTCTTTATTAGTCTCCTTTCTTTTTCCCTAGGCTTAATTACCTAATCTTTAGTAATACTAGTAATAGCATAATAAATAACTATTTTACTACCTTATATAATTATTACTTCCTTATAGTAAGTGTAATATAGTCCTTAGTTATTAGGAACCTCTAAAAATTCTACTTCTAATCTATTACTATAGGTTTATACTCTAGGGTCTAATTTATACCTAGGAGCATCCCCTCTCCTATATTAGTAATATAGTAGCTAATATAGTAAACCTTTATATAGCCTATGCTATCTTTTACCTTAATTAGCTTATATAGGATTCCTTTATATAGAATTTTATCCTTACTTATGCTTTCTAGTATTATCTCTGTTTTTTCTATGTTCTTCTAATCCTATTTTAATAATAATTTAGGGTGGATTATTAAATACTTTATAGCTATATTAAATAATGCTAGTATAGCTAACTAGCGGTTATCTTACTATAAGGATACCTATATTCTTATTCTCTTATCTATAGGTTTCTTTATAGTAAGACTATTATCCTAGGCTTATACTAACCTAATTAAAATCTTATTAGGGTCTAAGGTCTTATTACTACTATCCTTATACTTCTTAGTTATATACTTACTACTTTTATAAATTAAATAATCTATTACTTTATATCTATTTACACTATATCTAGGACTACTATATTTATAGCACTTAAATAGTCTTTAACCTATGCTTAGTTACTATAAGTCTTACTATAAGTTATCTATAAGGGAGCTAAAGTATTATCTCTTTCTCTTACTTTCTTTATTATTATAGTTTCTATTATAATTATTTAATATAGATATTATTATAACTTTAGCCTTTTTACCTTATTCTTATAGGTAGCTTTAAGATATTAGGAACTCCTAGCTAACTATATGCTTCCTTATAGTATTATTTAGGCTATTTAGGAAAATTACTATCCTTAAGTATATAGGGATTTAGTTAGGTAATTTAGCTTTTACTTTAGTTTAAAGTCTTAAGAAGGACTAGAAAAACTAGTTATCCTTCTACCTTAGATTTAGTAATATTCTAGTAGCTTCTAAGCACCTTATATTCTTATTTATTACTTCTAAGTTTAACTAGAATATAAATTTGTCCTAAGAATAGGCTAAGTAGTTAACTAACCTATTTACTATTATATAATATATTTATTATTACTTTATATTATCCGCTAGGTAGCTACTAGTATATACTACCTTAGTTTTATTATTATAAAAGGTTCTTAGATTTAACTAGAATAATATATTTAAATTTGCTAAGTATGCCTATAGATTCTTATAGGTATTACCTTTATATACTAGTACTTTATATTATATTTTTATAAAGCTTTATAGGTATATATTTACTATAAAGTTAAGGTTAGGTAAGAAGGCTAGAAATAAGGGATTAATTAGTGTAAGTATCTAAGGGGTAATTATAAGTTCTCTACCTAATCTAGCTAATTATAAGTTTACCTTAATTTCTTTAAGCTATACTTCTATATTTATAATATCTTACCTTATATAAGTATATTATAGCTAGGCTTATATAACCTTATAGTAGCGCTCTAGCTTATCTAGGTTATTATTATTCCTAGATTTAGTGTTACTATATTAATTAGGGTTAGGTAATATCTATTAAATCCTTTTATTATTAGGCCTTAAAGTTAGGGTATATAGGTTACTCCCTAGGTACTATAGGTTTATATTTCCCTTACTAGGTAGTATAAGTATGTTTTAAGTAAATATTCTATAGCTTCTTTATATTTAAACCTAGCTAATAGTCTATTTACCCTAAAGGGTTTAAGAGTTTAACTTATTATAACTAGGTTAAGAAAATATAAATAAAGTAAAGGCTAAGGTTCTTAGTTATAGCTAAAAAGCTACTACTTAGGGGTAGGTATATAAAGGTCTTAAACTCTAACCTTTTACATACCTTATAGGTAGTCCTTGTCTAAATACCCTATTATATACACGTAGCTATCTAATAGCTACTTAGTTATCCGCATAACCTAAGGCTTATCTAAGGGTTCCATTATGTGACCATTCTGTCCCTAGCTCCCTGGCCTCCGTGCTCCTAACATAATCTCTCTTAGTGGCATTAGGTTTAGTTTGTAAGTTACTATAGTTTATCTTTATTTTTTATAGCTCTTAATACTTATTCTTTATATTTATTTATCCTTTACTTTTTTAGCTTCTTTTTATATTTCTTTCTCTTTTCTATATAAAGCTTATTATTTTCCTAAGTGTTATTCCTAGACTTTTACTAGTATAGAGATTAGTAGGCTTTGCGGATTTCTGTAAGCTTAGGGGTCTAGCCTAATTTGCTATGTCCTAGCTTTAGTCTCTTAGTATTAGTAGATTCTACTACTACTAACTAGAGTGCCTTAATTACTATACTAGTGTACTTATCTAGGTCTTCTAGCGTGTTTAGGTCTATAAGTGGTAGCATCCTACTAAGGAGGTTATAGAGGATATCTAAGTCTAGCGTGGCCTACTTATATATTACTTTCTCTTCGGGCTTAGGGATTATTTATATTAGCATTGTGATTTCTATTAGCACTAGGCGGTGGTCTAAAAGGTCTTTAAGCCCTTAGATTACGCTATATCTCATTATTTAGGCATTAGTGAAGATAAGGTTAATTACTAAGTCTCTTTAGATAACGTTAGATCTATGGATTCCTAGCCTAGTAATAGTATCCTTTAGTATTAAGTATTTAAGTTCTAGGGCTTCTATAAGGGTAATTAGGGCTACTTCTCTTAGGTTTTGCTTTGCTCTTATTTACTATTTAAGGGAGTAGGCGTTAAAGTCTCCTATAAGGATTATTATATCTCCCCTAAAGCCCCCGTAGATTTTAAAGCATTTATTTATAGTAGTAGTGTTATTTACTTTAGTAAGTAACTAGTAAGTGTTAATATATAGAGTCTTAGTAAATTAGTTTATAAATTTAACTACATATATAAAGGCTAAGTTTTCTACTATTCTCTATAATTCTTAGGGGATATGTTTGTAAATAAAGGTGGTAATTCTAGGGGATTCTTCTTCTATTATAATTAGGTAAAACTCTCCTATGACTCCTCTATAGGTAAGGCTATTATAGGTATTCCGCTAGACCTCCTAGAAGCCTATAATATCTAGTTATTTAAAGTTAAATCCTAGGGTTCCCCTTAGGGCTACTATAGCTATTATTTAGGTATTAAAGTTATTAGCATAGTTCTATTAGAGTAGTCTTAGGGGGAAGGGGTTATTATTTTTAGATATTATAGTACTCCCTAGCCCTAAAGCATGCCTCTAATCCCTCTATAGATAATCTATTTAAGTTATTAGAGGGTTTATTAGCGTATAAGTAGAAGCATGCCTTACTAATTATAACTTAGCGGGTTCTAGGGGTAAAGTTATTAATATTTACTAGGATTTATAGGCATAGGGTTCTTAGTTCCTTAGCCCTTAGGCTCTTAGATAATGATTTAACTATTATTATGCTCTAGTATAAGGGTTAAGGCTTTTTGGCTTAACAGGGGTTAGGTTATATAGCTTAGCTTAGTCTTAGCCTCTTTGCCCCTATTATAGCATAGGGGGTTCTTAGTGTCTTAGTCTTCTAGAGGTAGTCTAATTTAATCTTTTTAAGGATAGTATTAAGTTATCTATATTTCTCCTCTAGGTAGTCCTTTAAGTCTATTACCTTTAGGATATTATCTTCCCTTTACTTTATAACTAGGCTTGCCTATAGGGTTACTTTTTAGAGGATATCCTTAGTTTCTTATACTATCTTTTTGTACTTATTACCTAGGCATCTTCTTCTCTCTTATGCTAAGGGGGTAAGTAAAGCCTATTAGGTAGCTAGGTATTATTCTAAGTCTTATAAGAATTTACCCCCTATCCTTAGTGTCTAGGCTTTAGGGGTTTTAGCTAGGGCTAATTCTTCCTAGGGTAGGATCTTGTAAATTAGGAAATTAGGCTCCGCTTTAGTGAGGGCCTGTGGCATTATTATTAATATTATCTTAGCTATGTTTTTTATGTTTCCTACTAAGCGCGTTAGAAGGGTTAAGAGGCTAGTCCCTAGTTCCTAGTTTCCTTAGTTATATTATCCTAGGTTACTCCATAGGTAAGGTCTAGGGGTATGCTACTATAGTATATCCTATGGCTGTGAGGTTAGTAGGTTATAGGGGATTAGATATCTGTTTAGTAGTAGCCTTCTACACTTTAGAGCATCTTTCTCTATTACCTTCTAGTATTTATATCCCCTATAGTTAGCTTTGTGGCTATTATAGTAGTTTAAATATTTAATTTTAGTTAATAAGTATTCAGAGTTTCTATAAGGCCCTATGTAAGTTATGTATATAGCAAGTGCCTAGTAATAGGTTTCTTAGTAGCTAAATTTTATGTAGTTAAAGTATTATAGTACTCTTATAAAGCTATAGTAAATCTTATATTATTTAGGTTAGCTAGTCTATAGCATTCTAGTATTAAGGAAGGAGTTAGCCACCTAGGGGTTATTAAATCCTACTATTATAAATAATTTTGCTTTATTTCTCTAGTTATATAGGGAGACCTAGTTAATATAAGTAACCTAAATAGCCTTTTTAATCTTATAGGTAATATAGTAGTTTTTATAGCTATTCTTATTTTAAGGATCTCCTTCCCTCTATTACTTATATTTTTATAGGTAAGGATTCTATAAACTAAAACTTTAAATAGTATTTCTACTATTCTTAGGTTTAGTCCTAGTATTCCTAGCTATATAGGATAGTTTGCTTTAAAGTAAAGTTAGTTCTTTTTAGTATAGAAGTAGATTTTAATATCTCCTAAGGGGAGTAGCCTAGCTCCTAGGACCCTAATATTAGTATAGTTTTAGAGTTAGTAGTTAATTAGGTCCCTTAGGCTATATAGTCTTATATATATCTATTTAAGGACCTAATATTAAGCTTTACTTTTTAGGAGTCTAATTCTAGTATAGAGTTAGGTATTAGCTCCTATAAGAGTAATATTTATTAGGTATGTTATAAGGGATCTTAGGGCTTAACCTTAGGGTCTTATTATAGTCTAGTGTTAACTTGCTTTAGCATTAAGATTAGATTATTTATTAGGGTTACTTTAGGGGAGTTACTAGGCTTTAAGTTTAAGGATTTAGCTTCTTATATCTTAGAGAATCACCCTAATATCTAGGCTATTATTCCTAGTGGTTATGCTTACTTAGTTTAGAACTAGCGTAAGAGATCTAATTAGGTCCTAAACTGCTTTTTTAGAGATTATATGTCCCTTCTATTTGCTTATCTACTTAGCAAGGTTTACTACTTTACTTTATAATATTATAATAAGGCAGTTTAGTAGGTTATAGGTAATATCTATGCCCTAAAAATTTCCCTAGGGAGTCTATATTATTACTAGTATTAGGTTTAGGGTCCTAATAAGGAGAGTAAAAGATAAAAATAGCATTATCTTATTCCTATAGGTCTGTAAAGTCTTAAGGTAAAATTTTAGGGTGGTGTAGGCACTATTTTGTGGTAAAATTGGGATTTCAAAAATTTTTCTGATGGTTATGTAGAAGTTTTTGTGTGGACACTAGACCCTGATAGTCAAGGATCATGCATGCATCGGGAAATCACCACGCCAAATATGTATGTCTGACGGTCTGACCGGGGGGCTACTATTTCCATATCTTATTCTTCATGCCGAGCCGATTCCTCGAGTTTCCCAGCATGTTTTCGAATAGCCGTGTCTACAACAATCAAACCGTCCTCTACCGCCTTCTCGTACTCGTGAACATCCAGCGGTCCCGTCGACCACATCATCAACGCCTGAACATGCGCATCCACCCCCCTCGCCTGGTCGGTCGCGCCCCCGTCCACCACATACCCAATGACGTTCACCCACTGTCCGACATCCATGATGCCCGGCTCCATTGTCTCCAGTACCAACCGCACGTCCACCGAGACCAAGACGTCTGTGTCTTTGGGGTAGAGATGGCCGAGACGTGCTGATGCCGTCTTGGTATCATACGACGTGACGCTTCACTCGAGAATATCAGCCCCTGTCCTCGCCGAGCGTCGAGCTTCTTTCACACTTCCCTCATCTGCTGAACATCTTACCATCCTAGGAAACGGACCTTGGCACCTGTCTTCTGCGCTGGGACTTGCGACAGGAAACAGAGCGTCGAGGGCAGTGGTCCGCGCGACATTGTAGATTTGTGCTAGGGCTGCAGCTAGATCAGATGCATTCCTGAGACGGGTTCGACTGGAAAAGAGCCGAGTCCAACTGTTCCAGTCGTCGGATGCGGTCGCATGATGAAGGGTAGAGGTGGAAGTTAGAGAGTCCGCTGTGTTCGGGCCTTTGAGATTACGTCAAGCAAAAACATCTTTCAGTCTTTCCTCACTTGAATGTGCCTCGACCCCCCCCCGCAGCCAACCTACCCTGAACCTGGGCTGAGATTGGGAACCAACGGATTAAACCACAACTTTCCTACCACGCCCCTTTCGCATCTTGTCAAGAGAAACAAAATGTCAGCCGGTTCGCCCCCCAAATTCGTGTACAAGATTGTTCCCTCTGCTCCTCCCGACACACTTCCCCAGCAATTCCCCCTTTCGCCGCTCGACGAACAAGATGGATTTGTTCACTTGAGCACAGGCCAGCAGGTAAAGAGTCAACGTACTCACGACTTACTTGTGCCACGTTCATACTTGACAACTGACCACCCCCAGGTCCCTCTCACTTGCAACACATTCTTCAGCGGCGCCTCTACGCTCTGGGTGTTCAAATTCGAACTTGCCCGGTTCGCGGATCTCGTTAGGTGGGAGGGGGGCTTCCCACATTTGTACGGCAACTTTGGTGGCAAAGATGTCTTGTCCGTAGAAAAGTTTGTCAAGGGGGAGGGCCAGACCTGGGCAGACGCCATGGGTTGCTCGACATGGTTAGAGTAGTTGCTTCGGACTTGGGTCGCACGCAATACAAGCAAGACGACTGATAGACTACTACGCCGCTGGGACTTTTTTTTCTCTCATTCATCTTCCAATTCTTCCTCCTCAGATGCTAAGCGCCCTTTCATCTATTTTTCCTGAAGATCCAGATCCTTTTCAACCATGCCCTTGCAGATAGGATGATAGAAGTCCTTGTTCTTGGCAAATGTCTCCAAAGCCAATTCACGATTCACCTTGTTCAGGCCGCGGAACAGAGGACGCACAAACTTCATGCGGCCTACTGAGCCCAGGAGCTCGGCTACGCCATATATGCACGTCGGGTCCCCGGCGTCCAGGGCAATACGGTAGTAGGAGGACTTGAGCTCTATATTCTTAGAGGTGATGAAGCCGTATATTTTGCCGAGAAGCTGGGCGCGCTCGGTGGGCAGGGTTCCAGATTCCTGAACCTTGTCCAGAAAGGCAATCTTTTGGTTGGCTGTGAAGGACTCGACGTCCTTGGGGGTGGGCTCAAACGACTACATTCCAGTTGTTAGCAGGGGGCTATTCCGACCTTGTCCCAGGTGTTCTTCATTTGTGAGTGACTTTGGCGCGGAAAAAAACTTACGGAATTATTTTGCCACTTGGAAGCCAGTTCATAGCAGGCTGCTACCATGCTGGTGTCAAAGTCAGGCTTCGGCGGCAGACCAGGGGTGTACAGACGGTCCTCCCAGTCAATGGTGGCAATCCTCTGCTTGATGCTATCGTCGCCCAGGTCATTGAAGTAGTCCAAAAAGGTGTCTCTGAACTCAAAAGAGTCGAGTGACTTGCCGGACCACTTGGCAAAGTAGTGAGGAATAAACTTGTCAAAAGCTTCACGGCCCACCAATCTGTCCAGGTAGTACAGGAAGTGGAACCCTTTCTCGTAGGCAACGATGCTGTAGACATCTTCGGGGTCGACGTCCTTGTGGCTGATGATGAGTTTGGTGTATTCATGGTGCTTGCCGAACAGCTCAACGGCGTCCTCTACATACAGTTTAGTTGTTTACTCGCGTTTGCTTCAGAGGAGCATGTGTGGTGGTTGCTCACCAAGGCCCTTCCAGCCAATGATGGACGAAAAGTCGAACTCGGCGTCGCCGTGGATGGCGGCCTGGATTCTCCGCTCCAGGTACACGGTCCAGCCCTCGTTCAACCAGCTGCGAGTACTCAATTAGCTCACGATACCGAGGCGTGTAGTCGTATGGGGATATTCCAACACTCACAAATGCTCCCAACTTGCATTGGATACCAAGTTTCCACTCCAGCTGTGACTCAGCTCATGCGCGATAACGTCCACGTTCTGGCGATCACCGCTGATGATGGTCGGTGTGGCGAAGGTGTAGATCGGGTTCTCCATGCCTGCGGTTGATCGTTATTCGGCTGCCGTCCCCCACCCTTCCTGAAAATGACGGAACGAGTGAAATCGATTAAGCTCACCTCCGTAAGGGAAACTGGGGGGGAGTACCAGCACATTGTACTCCCCCCACTTGTAAGGGAAGATCAGCTTCTCAGCAACCTCCATGAACTTGTCCATGTCCCGCTCAAGTTCCCACTTGCAGTCGTCGAGCTCATTCGGACCAGTGACGACAACGGACCTGGAGCCAATCTTGGCCGCAACAATATCACCCGAAGCCACGGCAAACAGGTAAGACGGAATAGGGACCTTTTGCTCAAACTCGTATGTCTTCTCGGTTCCCACGGAAGGAGTGTGATCACCGACAGGCACACCGCTGGCAACAACCGGCAACGAGGACGTCAGCTTGAACGAAAAGGTGGACTTGACGTCCGGGGTATCCTGACAAGGGAAGATGGCTCGCGCGTTGATAGCCTGGCATTGCGAGAACATGTAAGGATGCTTCTTGTTGGAGGTCTGGGCAGGAGTCAGCCATTGCAGAGCAGTGCACTTGGCAGTCGTTTCCAAGTCGATGGCGACGGTGATGATGTCGCCCTTGGCGGCGCCTTTAGGAACAGGGACGTGGAGAGGAGCGCCAAAGGGGTCACTGTGAGGCTTCAGCTCCCACTTTGACTCAGCCGAGTTGACATTGACACCCTTGACGTTGATGAACCGGGTATCGAGAATGACCTCTGTGCTCTCCTTGTCGGTTTGGCTTTCCAGCTCCACAGTGGCCGTACCCTTGAGTAACTTGTGGTCGAAATCCAACTTGAAATCGACGGTGGTGTGCTTGGTGCGCCAAGCCGAGTAGTTGGACAGGGTGGTGGGATCACGGTTAGCCATGGTGTTGACAGTTGCGATTCCGCGACGTAGACCGCGAACAGCTGAGACCTTGGAAAAAGGAACAAGACTAGATCTTCCGAATATTGAGAACCACGACATGTGTCCTGCAAATGCGCCTCCACGATTGCCTCTCTCTCTCTCTCTCTCTCTCAGTCGCCCCTCAACACGCAAAAGTGCTGTAACCTTGCTGCCTCACATTCCTAATCTGGGCCGTCACGTGCGGTGGGGGGCGAAGGTGGCCCCACGCTGATTGGGGCCGAAGCTAAGCGCGCAGAACAGAATCCGTCGTGACTTCTTTCTGCATCCAACGTCAGTCTTCTGACTCTATTGCAATCCCAATGCTCTCGGTCCTGAACTCTCCCGTGAAAGCCCAGGCTCGCCAGATCTTCCAGGTCTCGGAGGCCAAATTCTCGACTTCATGATTTTCTCGCAACTCGAGCGGCTTGGTCTCGCCCGACGGAGTGATGCCAAGCAGACCTGGCGCCAAGGCGATGCCATGCAGAGGAGATGCGCAGGGCACAATGGTGACCGGATGTGCGTTCGTGTTGGTCACGGTTGCCTCGGCCGCGGGCGGTGGGGAGGCACTAGTCTGACTGAGAGCGATTGGAAGGCTGTCTTTTGGTGATGCGAGGTACACGTGATTGCCGAGAAATGCCACGCAGGTGATTGACTCAGGACAATGGAGTCCAAGATCGGATGGATGCGTAAGAATGCCATTTAACAGATATATAAACAAGCAGAGCGTGGGGGTTTGAGAAAAAGGTCCCAGGATGATCAGAGGCGGCTACTCCTCTCTCGGGTCACTTTTGTGATTAGATGTACACGTTTTTCCTTTGATGGAGCATTTGAGCGAGTACGTCAGAGTCAGCGATCTCCATAGGGAAGCTGTCGTAATGTGAGGGGGCTGTGCAGGCTCGCCGTGCCAAGTTCTTGGGTGTGTACTCGGTAGATGCCGACATCAAAGGGATCCTTTTTTTGGGCTCACGTTACTCCGTACATGATGGCAAGACGAACGACCCAGCTGTGCACCTCGGGCTCGATTAACCGATACCACGTATGAGCGGCCGGAGGAAACACGGTGATGCCGAGACATAGAAGTCGGTTCTCGTCAATGTGTTTGAGGAGGTTGAGGACGCGTCAGATAAAACCAGTGTTATTATACGTCCCGTGCCACTAGATTTGTCCCCTACGATTACACCACACCCCCTGAATTATTTTACAAATTTACATGACGGGGGGAATTGAGCCACTTAGTTATTAGCAAGGAAATATGGGAGACAGGGAATAGGATTAAAAGGTACCTTTTGCTACTAGTAACGTATACTCCGTATGGGAATGAATATATTCTTTTATAGCGCTATATACCCTATGCTGCCGATGGATTTTTCTGTCAGCTGTCTTACTCGTCGTTGCATCTGCCGTGAGCCTGACGACCTCAACAAGGCACGAAGTGACTCGTCAGTCGGCCCCCTTTTCAAAGCACGATTCTTCCATTCCTCCCATCCCTCCTCGCTGGAATCAAATATCCTCCTGAGCCCCGTGAAAAGGTTGACGAAAGACTCTTGATTTGAGAAAGAGCATTCGGGCCCAAGAGGGAAACACAGTCTGATATCTTTCTCCCTTTAATGACACATTTGCTGAGATCCTCGCGGCCCCTTTCTCGGAAGATTTCAGCTAACCGCACTTCTTTTGTGGCCAGTTCCATTAAGCCCGTCATAAAACTCACTCACCGGCCACATCATGCACGGCGAACAGGAGACGTTTTCCTTGGACACTGTCTGCGTCCACTCCCAGTCGATGATTCCAACAATGTTGAAAGAGTAAATTGACGAGAATGTGGTCGCCCTTATCGTCGGGATGCTTGGGAAACACTTGCCCCGTGGATGGAAAGACTTGATGGATGACATCGAGACGGAGACGGTGTACAAGGTAAGTGTTGACTGAGTCCAAGGCCTGAATCTCGCCGCCTGCTATTATGCGAAGATGGGATTCCAGAATGGCACGCATCCCCTCCAACGACGATGGGAATGGGCCAAGCGGACCTCCAGATCCCACGCGAAAGGTCGCTGGATCTGCAAACCCCTGCATCTGTTACTCAAGAGGCTCTCCGACAGAGGTGAGTGATGCCATCAAGTTAAAGGGATGCTTCTCAATGTCAAGGAAGACGTCAGCTTGCTGCATAATCTTTCGGCGTTGCTCAGGGGGGCGCTGTCCCAGTCTTCGGAGCGAAGCCGCAACCATTGATTCATCTCCAGCAACACAACTCGAATTCCCACTCCCAAAGTGTTCCACTGGGCATGCGAATCAGATGCTACAAACTCCATTGGAGCTTCGGCTTCGCTCCGAAGGATGTAGTCGCGAACTTCGCATGGAGGAGATGAGGTCTTGGTAAGGCGAAAGCGCGCGAGCCATTCCACATTGCCGGTATCAGCATCACACAGAAGCGCTGTTTTACTCAGGCTGCACACACCTCTGGCGATGGGCATTTATGCCACGGTGTTGCGAGATGAATGCCAGAGGTGTTTGTCACAGAGCAGGCAGTCTCCGTCTCTTTGGACGGCCGGACGCCGACAAGCGTTTCAGTCACAAGGCCACAGAGGCATCGTGAATCGACGCGAATGTTGTTGAATGCGGAACACGGAGTACGGATTACGGACTACATACATGTTGGGATGAGGTGTCTGGGGTGTCTGCAAGGCATGTCGGCAGAATAAAGTATCATGTGCACGTCCCTGATCATCCTTGTTTCGCCGCGGCCCGACTGATCATTATTACTCGGTAATACAATTAGAGTCGGGATCCTCGGACATCGTCAGGGGCAGGTAACCCGCCACTGTACATTGTAGTCATGGATATTTAAGGGGGCTGTCCCGTCGCTTTCCTACAAACAAGAACCATGAACACAAACAAACACGCCACAACCTCATTAGCTTGTATTACTTATATATTTATTTCTTTCCGCAGCTAAGCACACCATGCGGGGTTCGTACTCTTATTCGTTTCCGCTATGGCAAGTGTAGCATTCGCTGCTCCCCTTGATGGCTCTGACATCCGGGATCCCGAGGCCATCCACGACAACGAGCTTGACGCAGAGCTAATAATGCCGTCGAGAGTGCGCCCGACCAGGTACTCTCAGCGAGAGACGGATGTTGTTCCCCCCCCCCCTCAACGGCGGCGGTTGCGTAAGTGCTTACAAGCGTGCAGACAATTGATCTTAACTCATAATCATCAGGGTTGCTATAATAGCGTATGTTCCTAACCCTTGTGCTAATAATAAGATTCGTTCCTACTAACACTCTGGCAGCAATCATGCTGCCAGCTACCTGAAGGGCCTGATGGGCCGCGCGGCCCACGCCACAAACAGCCACCCCACTTCTAAGCAGTTCATATGTAGCCGCTCCTTATTAAAGGGGTTACTGGTGTTTTTAGTAGCTACAATTCATAAATAACCTTTTCCCCTGCAAAGTCTCTCCCCTCTCGTGAGTTATAAAGCTCTCCAGTGCTAGTGCTACTTCTATTAAAGGGACCTCTAAATGCACATCCCCCCTTAGTCCTAAAACAGAAGGGACAACCCACCTACCTACTTTTAGTGCGGCTCACACCTATTAATTTTCACTATTATCAGTAGCTTTAATAACATCTTCTATAGTCACATAAAATAGCTCTTTCTTAGTTAATAACGCGTATCTATAAGAGACTCATTCCTATTACTTTACAAGGCCTTATAATGATAAAATGGAAGGAATCAAGTGTTGCAATAAGCGTTGCAAGCGTTGCACATTGCAGTGAGCTGCCGTAAGCTACCTGCATTTACTACTAAAAAGAGCTATTATATTTAGCGAGGGGTTAGATGAAAAGGTATGTACTTCTTCCGTTTTAGTTTGAGGAAGGATGCGCATTTAGATGTCCCACGTAAATGTCTTCTCGGCACTTGTCCAACATCTTTTGGCGACGAATAACGGAAGAACGGTGAGGCACCCGGGCTTCGCTCGTCCACTGTTCAATAACAATTTATTCCGCATGTGAAACATTTTGACATGAATAGCATTTAGCCGCGGCCCGGCTCAGTCCACCAGCGATGCCGATTCCGCTAGGAGTACTCGGTAGTCCGTACAGAGGCAGTAATTGGAGCCGGATCCTCGGGTCTCGTCAGGGGGTAGGTAGTCGAGCTAAGAAGAATACATTTATGCCTGGCAATCTGTAACATAGAGGAGTGAAATGGCCGCGCAGAGAAATGCCGTTGCTCAATATCAGGCAGAATGACATAGGCAGCTAGCTTCATGTATGCACGTTGCAACTATAGATATATAAGGGGGCCGTGCCGTCGAAATAAGAATCATTAGTTAACATCAACGAACACACCAACGCCTTATTAGCTTATACTTATATATTTCTTTCTTTCCGCAGCTAAACACAACATGCGATTTATACTCTTTGCTTCCGCTATTGCGAGTGCCGCATTCGCTGCTCCCGTTGATGGTGACATCGTCCGGGATCCTGCGGCCATTGACGACAAGGGGCAGAACGCAAAGCTGACGCCGAGAGTCAAGTTCCTCGAATGTTGTTCCCCCCCAAACTTTGCCGGCGGCAGTTGCGTAAGTGCTTGTAAGCGTGCAGACGATGGATTTTAACACTAACAATTATTAGACTTGCTATATTGACGTACGTTCCTTACCTCGTGCTAACAAGATTTGTTCCTATTAACACTTTGACAGGAATCATGCTGCCACCCCTAAAGGGCCTAAGGAGACACCCCACGAAAAGCAGTTCATAGTCGCTCCTCATACAAGGGGTTACCGGTGTTTTTAGTAGATACATTTCATGAAAATAAACCTTTTCCCTTGCAAAGTCTCTCCCCTCTTATCAGTAAAGCTCTCTAGTGCCAGTGCTACTTCTATTCAAGCCATGTTCCGCACCACATGCACATGGTCTTCTAGGCCCGTGGAAGCTTGATGATCCAAGACACAACGGACATCAGGGCTAGCGATCAACCTCATCAATTCCACCTCTTTTTCATCAGTTCCACCGTGCTGAATTGCTCACCGATTCAAAGCCATCAACCCAACCAGTTACGGGTTGTCGATCATCTCGGACACTACTCCCAGCGCTGTAAGGCTATTTTCATGCTTTGAAAGTCAGTGTCATGGACCGTGAATCAAGATGTACACCATGTGCGTACCTGACTCCAGTAGAATCCAGTAACAGTAGACCCTTCAGCCAGCGTTAATATGAGCTTAACTTGAACTCGGTCATCCACAGCCGCCTCTTCTGATTTGAAATGGCAACATCTTCCACGATTCGTCCAAATCTGCTGAGCTGTGAGCACGGAGGAGCATCCACAATATCTCAACTTTGCGACAACATAATGTGAAAGTGATTCCGGACTATGATCGACCTGCCTTGAAAGAGCTCAACTGCCCTTCTTTGTAGAACCACATGACTCTGTAGCTGGCGAAATCGTGAACATGCAGCTCAATGGCATTGATGAACTCTCCACCGGGACCATCAATCTCAAAGTGCGTAGTCTCCACGTGCTCGGGAATTTTATATCTCCCTACTTTGCGGCTCGTAGCTGGAACATGCTCGGTGTTGAAATGTATATCGATGCGACGAATCGTACCAAAGCCAGTAACAGACATCCCGGTCAAGTTACGGAGATATGAACCCCCAGGCCCTCCGAAATGTGTCCAGCAAAGTGGTCGGTACCTGTTTATCGATGTGTCTACTGCTGCAAAATTATCCTCGTTTGATTGCAAATCACTTCCCGGGATCTCTGGGTAATACCAGAACGCAGAGTCTCGCTGTGCTTGGCGTTTTGTGGTGTCATTTCCAGCAGCAGGCGGAATAAGTTCTGCAACGGCTAAGCTGACCATCTTCAGTCCCTTGAAACCCCTGTCAGCGATTCCATTGTAGACTAAAGAAGAGTAGTTCTGCTGCCAACTTACATAGAACCCGGCTTTGATGGCTACTATTTGGTCCCGAGACTGCAAGGCGCCTCGTCTTTAGAGCATCTCGTGTACATCCAACCCATGGCGATTTTCGCCCATCCTCCAGGACGCATTGAATTCCTTGAATTCCCCTTGATCCTACGGCTAGGACGAAGCCCTGCAGGGACGAAGATATGTAGTACACACTCCGTACCATCTGCCTTGTATCCCAGCGCAATGGCCCGACCTTTCTCTGGAACCAACCTCAAACCAGCGGTATACTTGCCATCTCCCAGCTTGACGACAGAAAAGGCAATTTGATCCAGTCGGTTTGGAACAGGTGTTTCTAGCTCGTGAAACAAACAACAAACCTCATTATATAAGTGGTATGGACCGACCTGTGTCTGCTGACGCAAATCGCCCGTCGCCTCAAGCCATCTGAGTCCAACGCCATTCGGCTCAGGCGGAGTGAGCACAGGTGGTTCATTCCATTGCAAACTCAATATTTTCTGGGCGTGCTGGATCAAACTCCAGACTCTTTCTCGATTTCTCATGCCCTTGATACGATGAACGGCGTTCGTGCGATGATGGAGCCATCGCCATTCGGATGCCTCGTCCCACTCCCGTGACTCACATAGCCAGGAGCGATCAGCATCTTTCTTGGAACCTAGAAGCCCAAAATCGATTGCTGTAGAAGATGGGTCCGAACGATCGAGAAACTTGACGAGCGTTCAAAGCACCTACTGTTGGCAGATAAGATGCAATCTCTACACAAATTTCTGGAGGAAGTTTGTACCACAGTAATCCGTACAGCAAGTCTTGAATCGAGTTCGGGTCCGATTGAGGGAAGCTGGCGCATGCTACATTTACATTGGTGGGGCACGTCAGCGCACGTACAACCCCACCCACTGTATGTGCGGAGTCGCAGCCGCATAATGCAGGGACCACACTGTGTCGTGTGGGTCAGCCGTGCCCAGCACAGTCTCACACTCACACCCATACACTGTACATGCTTACATACAGTGCTTGCAGCCACTGCACAGGCAGCACGTGCGCCTTCTAGAAGGGACGGACGTTTCACTGCACCGCCGAAGCCAGCAATACTAAAGCGTCTCGCCGCATTCGCAGAAAGAATTTTCCTGCCAGCCTCAGTCGACCAGCAACGCACTCCACCAGCCAGACGTCCATCTCCAGCTCATCGGAATATCGCAAGCATGTGTGGTGTAGCCGCCCTGCTGGTTCGTTTGCCCGTTGCTCACAATTGCACTGACCCTAATGCTATCGGATATATTGACTGACCTTGTTCTATCTAGTTGGGTGACACCAAGGCCACCACGGCCGCCGTCGACTTGCATGAGTCTCTTTACATGCTACAGCACGTGCGTATCTATTTCCTCATTGCATCTGTCTTTCGTTTCTGATGACTGCCATACTGACTCCTGAAACATATTGCAGCGTGGACAAGAAGCTGCAGGTATCACGGTATGCCAAGGCGGAAGATTCTTCCTTGTCAAGCAGCTGGGGATGGCTGCCAAGGTTTTTGCCGAGGGAAGACGGCTTCAGCAACTGCCTGGCTATATGGGTAAGTTAACAATGCTTCTGCAATGATGAGAAACTAACGTCTGCCAGGCCTGGGCCATTTGCGCTATCCAACTATGGGCACAACATCAGCGTACGCACTGTACCGTGTTAATGCCCACCGTGATATCGCTAACAGAGACTTACAGATCAGAGGCCCAGCCCTTTTACGTCAATTCGCCATTCGGTATTGCCATGAGTGTCAATGGAAACCTCGTCAACACGGAATATCTTCGCAAGTTTCTAGACGAGGAAGCTCACCGTCACGTCAATTCGGATTCTGACTCGGAGCTGCTGTGCGTGTTTGCCCGCCTCACTTGGCCATGTTTGGTCGTGCAACACTGACATTTATTCTCTCTCTAGCCTGAACGTGTTTGCGCATGGACTTCAGAAGCTTGGCAAGAACCGGGTCAACTCTGATGACATCTTCACTGCTTTGGGTGACGTGTACTCCATGTGCCAAGGCGCATTTGCATGCACTGCCATGATTGCCGGCTTCGGCATTCTCTGCTTCAGGTAATGAAAGCTTTTGCTACCGCTTGTTTCGATTCTGTCGTGGAGTTCTAATTTGAGCAGGGATGCCAATGGAATTCGCCCTCTCTGCATGGGATCGCGATCCTCGGCTTCCCTTCCCGGAGCGACAGATTACTTCATCGCATCAGAATCCGTTGCCCTGAAGCAGCTTGGTTTCGGTAACATCAGGGATATCGCGCCTGGTGAAGCCGTCTTTTTAGAGAAAGGGAAAGCGCCACGCTTCCGCCAGATTGTCGAGAGAAGGACTTACACACCGGACATTTTTGAGTTTGTTTACTTTTCCCGCCCCGAGACTGTCATCGACGGCATCTCCGTATACCGCAGTCGACAGAAGATGGGAGAGAAGCTGGCCAACAAGATCAGGAGAGTCCTCGGAGACAAAGGAGTGGACGAAATTGATGCCGGTACGTTCAGTTCTCAGACTGTCTCTCTGCGCTTGCACAATACTAAGACTAAGGGATCCTCCAGTGATTCCAGTCCCTGAGGTATACAATTCTCCAGGCATCTCTCAAACGTATGCCTACGTCACAAGCTGACTCCATACATAAAGACAAGTAATGTTGCGGCTGCCGCCTTAGCTGAGAAGCTGAGGAAGCCGTACGTGACTGCTCTCATCAAGAACAGATACGTCCACCGCACTTTCATCCTACCGAACCAAGCTCTGCGACAAAAGAGCGTTCGCCGAAAACTCTCGCCCATTGATTCCGAATTCATGGGAAAGAACCTAATCATTGTGGACGACAGTCTCGTTCGTGGCAGTAAGTAATGCGCTTTCCTTCAACACAACTTGAGGTTAACCATGGTATCAGCTACGTCACGGGAAATCGTGAGTCAACCCGTTCGGCACTTTTTCAAAATGATGTACCACTAACAAAGACATTAAGGTTCAAATGGCTAGGGAAGCAGGTGCGACTCGCGTTATTTTTGTTTCTTGCTCTCCGGAATGCACACATCCGCATATTGTAAGTTGAAGCATGGTATCCACAGTCGCGACCATGACTAACTCCACGTCAAGTATGGCATAGATCTTGCAGACCCTGCTGGTAGGAAGCCCCCCCTCATACCATTGTACCTTTGATCCATGCTATTCAACTTCATACTAACCCCCAGCGTTCAAGATCTGGTTGCCCATGGAAGGACACGGCAAGAAATCGCCGAGTATATCCATGCTGACGACGTCATCTTCGAGGACCTTGACGGACCT
The DNA here is from genome assembly GCA_030389615.1 of Epichloe typhina subsp. poae. NCBI lineage: Eukaryota > Fungi > Ascomycota > Sordariomycetes > Hypocreales > Clavicipitaceae > Epichloe > Epichloe typhina. The sequence goes on from CP098313.1 coordinate 10,312,743, forward strand.
GACGGATTAAAAGCCGCCTGTCTCGAGGCAGCCGACAGTAAGAGCGAGGTCAAGGACTTTGAGGTGGGCGTCTTCTGCGGCAAGTACGTCACAGGGGTGCCGGAAGGCTACTTCGAGCACCTAAGCGACCTTCGGAATGGACGGCGCGGAAAAGCAGCTACTCTGATGAACATGAGTGCCGGTTTGAACGGAGACGCAAGCGTCATCACCAGTTCAGGAACGGCAAATGGGCCACCCGCAAGTGATGAGGACGATGATGCGTGCCCTTATGCTAATGGGATCAAGACTCCCGAACATCGCGAGGATATAAGGTATGTACTCGCTGACGTTTTTGAAAAACAAAAAAATTCGACGCATTTACTGATGCGTGGAACAGTCTCTACAACATTGGTAGCGAATTTCCAGCCCATGAGAAATAGCGAGACTGGGTTTGGTATAGAAAGAAAAGGAAATGTATTGGACCAACATGGCGAGAAACCCCATTGCCGTTTCTGTCGTCGTGTGACTGTCGCACTTGCTTGTCTGGTTTACGGATCAGTGCTTGTTCTTTTTCCCACCTATATGTGGTCGTGACGAACACCAGGGAGCGCAGATGCGGGAGGGAAGTATCTTGCTTCTTGTGTCCAACTATCCAATAATTGCACCCGGCCTCCACGACCACGACTTTCAGAATCGTAGAGTGGGCAAAAAAGACCTTGACACGTTGCGACAGATGCGAAAAGCCCTCACTTAAGAGGAGCAAGATGTAGGCATCATGCCTCGAGTAATGCAGAGCCTGGGGTATCACAATGCGTTGGTTCTGCTTAGAGAAATGCCACGGCGGGGTTGCCGTTGTTGGGGAGCCACGCTTGTGGTGGAACGGAACAACTCCCGCAATGGAGACTTTTGTGCCATCTCACCATCTCTTACTATATAGAATGTGGCAACCATGCTGCTCTCCTCATGGTCAACCTATTGCCACGCAAGTGAACCTTGCGCAGAGTCAACTTCTTCATTCAGCCGAGCATCACCCGAATCAAGCCTGGTGGTGCTGGCCCAATGTACCCAATGCGCATCGAGGCCATCGATCTGTCATGGGCGTGGCTACACTGCGACCCCGGAGATCGGTCATGCGACTAGAAATATCGGGCATTTTTGCATCGATATCCTTGTACGACGAAGACCGATTGGACAACCGACGCATTTTCGATTTTTGCAATTCACCAACACACCAACAGAATCCCCTTGAGCCCCTGTCATTACCGCTGTCGAGCCAGAGTACTTGCAATGTGATTCGTCAGCTTCGCTTGTTTGTCACCCTTTGGCTTCTTCCTACGCTCCAACGGCAGCTGCAGCTGTGACGATGCTCGCTCAGCGAGGTGCTGTTCGCTATTGTACCATTTGACACTATGTTGTTTGTTCCCCCTTCTTGGCCTCAGTTCCCCCGACACGTCTTCGACATTCAGTGCCACGACGAGCATGGGAGCTGTCGGGATCGTCGGTCGCCCCGAACCATTCTGGGGGTAGCGATGCATCCAGTCCGTCTCCTTCGTGCGCTTTGTGACGACTTCCATTAGAGAATCCATCACTGTGGATAGTCGGTTGTCCCACCATGACTACAAAGAAGCTTCCTTGTTCTCTCGGTTCGCGCCGTTTTGTTCAATGCTTGCTCCAGGCCATTGGACTGGATAGCGCACCACCGTGGCCCATTGCACTTCCATCTACCCTCGAGGAGTCCATCAGCCAGGGTATGCAGGAATTTCAGGCCGAGGAATGGCCACGAGAAACGTCCTCTGAGACGTGAAATTTATTTGACTAAAACGAGGTCTTTTTAGGCATCAAACGAATTGCAAGGCTCCTGTCAATTTCCTACCGTTGACCTCCCTGCTTGATCAATCAATCTTTTTTCAGGTTTCCTTCATTGCCCCCCAAGGCTTGTACCACGGCCTCGAGAGCTTGACGGTCCGCCCCACAGACCTTGGCGACTCGGCCATCATCAGTGAGGCTGACAGATCGGCGGCCTTGCATGCCCTCAACCGCAACGCCTTTGGGTGCGCCTTTTTCGAAAAACATAAAGGTAGGCATGGCAGAGATGCTGTATCGCTTGGCCACGTCTTGGACATGGTCAACATTGACCTTGACGAAGGCAATTTGACCCTTTTTTGAGTGTGCGTCAGCCAGCTTGGAGAAAACCGGAGCGATGGCACGACATGGTGGGCACCAGTCTGCGTAAAAGTCAACCACCAAATGCGTGGTGGAGGATAGCAGGGCGTCCAACTCGCCAGCCTCCTTGATTTTGTACACGTTCTGCGACAGCTCGGGTATGGGCGAGTGGTTCGCAAATATGGCCTTTCAAAAGTTGCATCATCAGCACATGAGAGAAGTTCCGTATTCGTCGCAGCAAAAATGGGCATGGAACGCTCGATCGTTGCGAAGATGACTCAAAAGTGGCTTGGGTCAAACTTACTGGTCCAATGAAGAGCACGGCCAGAAATGCCAGAATTATGATATAGATAGTCTCCATCTTGATCTGACTGAGCCCCTGCAGGGTGACATGAAAGAAGTCTGTCCGGTCTCGGATTGCTCATCGCAGCGTCGGACAAACAGTTTGGGCGGTCACGTGGCCGACATGCCACCAGCGCGTGCACCAGACAACATTGAATCCCAAAAGGAACCCATCCATCCTCGCCGTCGAACGGGTTCTGAGCTGGTGAACCATCAATCGCCAGAGGGCACCAATGTCAGATGAAGATCTGATAACAGACCTCTTAACGCTGGTCATCACAACATCGCCCACGCTTTCGGCGCCATCCACAGAGCTTCTCTCCACGGTGTTGAAGTCTTTCAGAGCTCACTGTCCCCCCTTGCTAAAATGCAGGGTGATTGTGGTGTTTGATGGATGTGAACAAATCACGACTCAACCTCGCCTCAAAAAAGGCTACGTTACACAGAGGAGTGCGGGGGACTATGTTCTCTACAGCGAGAAGGCGAAAACCCTCTTTCTGAAAGAACATCTACCCAGCGCATTGGGCGATGCCAAGTTGATAAAGGCCAGTGGCGAAGCCGAGTATGGCTCGCCCCGTAGCAAGACCGTCAAACCAGTGCCTTTTTCAACTACATGCACGGAAGATGGTGGTCGGGTCACATTTATAGAGGCCACGGATAAACGCCTCGGCTTTGGCCTAGCAGTTCGCACGGCATTACGGATGGTCAGAACCCCTTACACCTGGGTTCACCAGCACGACTGGGCTCTGATATACGATATTCCCATAATGTCTATGATTTACGTCATGCAAACCTCGGAGTCGGACGAGAAGAAGCCTATCAAATATGTGTGCCTGCCTTCGGGCCGCCGAGCATCCTACGCAGTCTCGGATCAAGTCATGCGCTTTCCGGAACTAAGAAAGCTCGCCGTCGCCCTCACAGGCGATTTCTTGGCGGCGGGTGAACTCCCGTCGCCGTTCCCCTGACGCCCATGTTCTTCTGGCATGACAAGCCGCATATTGCTTCAACCGCACATTACCTTCAGCGTGTCTTCCCCAGCGGATTGGCCATGATGCGCGGAGCTTTCATAGAGGATACCGTTGGACAGAAAGCGAGGGACCAAATGAAAGAGGGACAGTGGCCCAAGTGGGCAACCTGGCTGTTCAATCCTGGCAATGGCAAGCAACCGTGTCTCAAACATTTACATGGGAGGACGTGGAGGGGCGGGGAAGAAGAAGAACGAGTGAAAGAGGCGCGTCGTGCGCGTAATACGGCTGCGACGTGCCAGGTGGCAGATACATCGAAGCGCGAGACCAACGACAACGCAGACGACACCAAGGCCGCGGGCGCAAATACAGATATTGAGACTCAGGTAGACGTCTCTCGCCAGAAATGTTGACTGGTTCTGAAGAATTCGGGCCCGTGTAGCAACTTCCATCACAATACGCACGCATGCCTTTTAGACAAGGACGCTGTGACAAAGCCTGCAAGAGCACGTCAATTGTGTCTCGTGACTTTCCCGTCGCAAGCCCAGAATGAGACATGGCTCTAGAACATCAGTCTTCTGGTTTTGATGTCCCAATCGGCATCTCAGGATTTCGATGCCGAAAATGTTCAGACGTGGTCGACGTTGCTATTCAGAGCTGTGCTTTCTTGTTCTTCGGAGCTGTACCCACACTTCAGATTATCCTGGCTATATATAGTCAAGCGCAATTTCCATGCCCTCCCTTTAAATATTACTCACAAAAGTCTTGAATTAAGCCTCTCACCACGGAATTCCGCTCAGAGCTGATCGAATGAAAAAGGTTGCGCCCGGGAGAACGGGTGGGTGGTGGTGGCTACTGATTCAAATCAAACATGCAGTGGGAATAATGACCCGATGATTCTACACGAAAGGCCCATGAGCGAGGGACATGTTTTCCTCATCATCATCTTTTGAAGCCCACAGGGTCTCGGATCCGGCGTCGAAGTGAGCCTCGCAGCATGGCTAAAAAGTATTCCACCAGAAGATGTGCAAGTAGGTTTAGTAAGTTATAAATGACCAATTGAATAATTCTAGGAGTACATTAGCCTTGGAGCGGGTTTAGTTTATTATAAGCTTAAAATGTATCTGCGACCCGGAGCAACAACCCGCCGGAGTTTAAGTCGGACGTCGGACGGACTTTTTCCCTGCAGAAGCCGAGGTAACAATTTGGTAAATAGCCGAGCGACAGCGCTCACAGATCCATGTGCCAGTGACGCAAAACCGCACATGCCACCGCCTCCCTTCCAAAACATGAAGACGAGAACATGACAACCCCCCAAGATGGCCGTCGCAGGGATTGAACGTCGTGTCGATATCAAAATTGCCTCCTCGTCCTCGGAGGACTGCATGTGTGGATGGCTTTACTCGTCCGAAAAGTTCACCGCATCCAACCCCGGACCAGCCATCGTCCTGGCCCACGGCCTGGGCGGGACGAAGGAACTAAAGCTCGACGTATACGCCGACTGCTTCAATCGGATGGGCTACACATGCGTCGTCTTCGACTACCGTTGCAGCGGTGGATCGGAGGGGCTACCGAGAGGGCTGATTGACTGGCATCAGCAGCAGCAGGACTGGAAATGCGCCATCGCATACACGCGCCAGCTGGAAAACTTCGATGCAGACCGAGTCGGCCTTTTTGGAACATCTTTCAGCGGGGGCCATGTCATCCAGCTGGCCGCCACTGACCGGAGACTGAAAGCAGTCATCTCCCAATGCCCCTTTACTTCTGGCTGGCAGAGCAGTCTTTGCACGGGCATCGCAGTCGCCCCGAGGCTCGCGGCGCTTGGTCTACTGGACCTTCTCATCGGCTCGGACCGGAAGCCGATAACTGTCCCGCTGACGGGGAAGCCGGGAGAAAGTAAGTTCAAGAGCCGTTCCCGTCCTCGCACGAGATGATGAATGAACTAGGAGAGGCAGGCTAAACCCATGGTGCAGCGGCTCTGATGAATGCCCCGGACGTGCTCAGCACCTTTCCACCGCTTGTCCCCGATGGCCACTCAGTTCAGGAACGAGTCCCTGCCCGTCTGACTTTGAAGCTCCCCTTCCTGAGACCTGGCTCTTACGCGCCCGAGGTGAGATGCCCGATTCTCTTTGGCATATGTGCCAGGGACTCTGTCGCACCCGCAGGCACAACCTTGGCGTATGCCAAGACAGCCCCCAGAGGAGTCATCAAGTGGTACGAGGACGTGGGCCACTTCGAAATCTACTACGGTCAACCATTCGAGCAAGCCATGCAGGACTATAAGCAGTTCCTTGAAGAATGTTTGCCAGTTTAGCGTCATCGGGGGAAAGGCATGTACCGAACGGGGAAGTTGGGGCCCATGACTTGAGTTTTGTCTTTTTTGTATTGCGTTCTCGGGGGCAATACGGGAGGTCCAAACCTGATGATGAATGGATCTGGGCGGCGGATTTTTCATCAGGCTGGGTGGCCTCGAGTGTGATTCTTTCACATGCCGGGAGAACTAGGCAGGATCAATGTAAGCATGGCCAGATTGTAGACTTTGTTAGATGCCGGACGAGCGAGGTTGAAACCATCTACATGACCTGTTCGCACGGCCCCCGGTTCGACACGATGACGTTCCAGTTGGCAGAAGGGGAAGATTTGGCCAGCCGTGAAAGGAGAGTTGAAGCTCCCGTTACGCCAGAACAGGACTCTACCAACCCATTGAGCCCCCCCCATCAGCAGTACGGAGCTCATTCTTTCCCTCGGCTGGCCTCACGTGATTACAATTCGCGGAATATGGGGACGAGCCGTGTTAAAACGTGCGTATGAGCATGGATCTAATAAACAACAAGCCATGCTGAGTAATGGAGTAATCCGCTGCTGCGCGTTTTGTTGAGGACTCATGTTGACATGTGGCCATGTGATGTATCAATAACTCATCTCGATGCGCCGAACATGCGAAGGACCGACTTCAGCAACGCCAGCAAGGTGAAGTTCGACAGGGAAACATTCGGTTCCGCCTCTGTTGATGGGTTGCGTCGAGGTATTGACCAGCTGCGCGGTTTGGGTGGTCGCCTCGATGGCGGATCCCGTGCGGGCGAAGTGGGCGGACAGGTCTTCCGTTGGACCGGCTGGAGTGTCATTGTTCGGCAAAACGACTTGCTGATGTGTACGTGGAAGAATAAATCATCTCATGTCGATGCCCCGTTCCATCACGGCGTCACCCAGAATGACTTGGCCCGGACCTCTCTGACAGATTCGCGATTCGTCAAGGCCCGTAAGACGGTGCACCGATGGCTCAGACGTCCTACGCAATCAAGGGGATGACGAGAGCTGTGCCAGCGACAGAGAAGCTTTCCTTTTTTGTTTCAATTCCTGGAATGGCAGTGGCTGGCTGAGACGTGAAGTGTATCAGGGAGCCGATCCCGAGTAGCCCCAGGGCGAAATAGTTTCTGACACCATCCTAGATAGAAAGCTTACTTGCCGCTAAGGGGTTCATCGCAACTTTGCTTCATTCAAGTCTTGTTCAGGAGTCCAGGTTTTGATGGAGTCGGGATGACCAGCCAGCGGAGGAGCGAACCGCGTCCGCACGCTCCCCGCCGGTGGCCGATCTGTTGTCTTGTCCGGCCGCGAATTGCTGAGACGCCTTGGTTTTGAAGAAACGGGCGCTGCTCTCCTGCATTAGCATCGTTCTAGCGCCACTCATTAATTGGTTAATTGGCCAACCTGTGTCAAGTACATTTCTACGCAACTGACTGTCCTGAAACCAGATTGTAGCTTCTCAATTTGATCAAGAGCCACCACGGAACGGCTATCGTCATGGAAATAACCAGTGCTTCACCTTCACGACTTGACGACTTCACAAGTGGTCGGCTCCACCTGCCGGCTCGTCGGCTCCGTAGATGATGCACAAAGCTGCTGGTGGTGTCATTGCCCACGGTCCAAGCGTGCTGTGAGCTGAAATCAGCGAAGCCTTGACGTGCATCGTTTCAGCACCCCGCATCTCGCCATGGCGGCATCCCCAGTGCCCAAGTGCTTTGACCCGGCACGGTTTGCCGTAGTATTGAGTCTTGACTCCCCCAGCACATGGGATAATGCAGCTTTTCGAAAGAGCACATACAAAAAGGATGGCATTTCGACAAATGGCAAAGCGCAGCAGGGGCCGCGATTCTCGTCCGAGCAATGCGAGCAATCGGCCGAGAATAGGGGACAGGAAAGCCATCGAATAGAATACAAAGGCCCTGTTTGTGCAACCATGCGCAACCATGCACAACCATGCACAATGAATGCAAGCACCACTCACCACTTCCCCTACCACTTCCCCTACCGCTGGCTCTGTTTCCCTGCCTGCGACATTCTTGCCGGCCGGCCAACTTTCAACTTGCCCCGGGGAATGGCTGCACTGTACTCCGCACGGAGATTAAAAGTACGGAGTCAAGATCTGGCAATGGGAGAACCGGCCGACATGGATCTTGCATCAAAAATCGCTCCTTGTTGGTGCGACTCAGGCCGTGGTCCGCGGTGGAGACACGCAAAGAAGCACACAAAAAGACTACGACAGTCTCCTTCTCTCCTCTTGCACGTCTGCGGCGTCGCCAAGCTGCTCCAGGAAACAATCGGGCCACCCACCCAGGGGCGCCAATCCGTTTGACTCCATCATTTAGCTCGGGGTAGCTGTTCCAGCCTTCTCAGGCGCTCCTTGTCTTGTTTCTCTGTCAGCTCAGTCGTCGTCGAGCTAGTCCCCTTTTGGACGCTCGCGCCGTCGGCTTGGACGGAAGAGACCCTCGACCAACGCCTTGCCGGTTTCAACAACACCACGTTGCACTCTTCCAATGCCAGGAGTCCGGGACCTCCTCGTCGACGAACCCGCAATGACAATGACCTGGGTCCTGCTCCGTCACGCATCGTCACGCATCGTCACGCATCGTCGTCGTGCATCGTGGGCTTTCCCGTCAGCAGCCAGCCAGCCAGCCACTCCACTTCCTGGCCGGCACACAACAACGTCTCTAGCCTATTCCATACTAACAAGCCAGCCTTTGGTCTCAGATTCCCGATGACTTTGACACCCGGGCCTTTAGTCCGACTTGGATGGAGCACATGGAGCACGGTTCCCTATCCTAATGGTCGGCACCATGGACCCGTGGACCCTTCTCCCTTTGTGCCAGCCGGGCTCAAGGTCAAGCTACAGAGAGTCAAGAGGCCGACCCGTGTTAGCCACATGGCAGGCCTCGTGGGCTTTGTGGTCTTTGTGGGCTTTGACCTTGGCCTTGTCCAGATATAATACATTCTTCCACTGCCATTTCTCCTGGCCCTGACCCGATCGGCTGCTTGAGTTGAGCGTTTGATGGCTGGTTGTTGAATTTCCTCAACCTTGTCCCCATTGAGAACATCGACCTCCCTGACAGACACGCATCATTGTACTACATCTCTATCCTGACCAACGTCAGTTTATCGACCCAGATCCGCATTTCAATGCCATGGCTCATATTGCCAGCTGTGTGGCGAATCTAGAGCACATCTCTGCATCAAAGCCTTCTTCTCCAGCGCCACCAACACTCTCCGTAAGTGGCATCTCCATGTGAGCCATCAGAACATGCTTCATGCTTCATGCTTCGTTCAAGCCGCGACCAAAGTACAGCCAAGGTCCAAGGTCCAAGGTCTACATGATGAATGGATGAATGGCTCACACGTGCAATCACTCCAGACAACACCGCCCCCCAACTCGTCCTTCGATAAGCCCTTTCCGTGGAGGATGCTGCCAACAGACCCAAAGAAATACCAGTTGTTTCCCAAGGACAAGCCTTTACCGAGTAAGATCAACAAGACACTGGACCCAGAAGCAGCCTTTGAAGCCGCCATGAATGAGAAACAGGCTTCTGCTTCCAGCTCACGACCTCGACTCAATCAGCATGCATCCGCCCGACGACGAAAAGTAAGCGTCCCGGATCTGGAGCCCATGACTACCGTGCAAGAAGTTGCCATGGATTCTCGTAAGTATAGTCTTGAATAAAAGTCTCACAATTATCAAACTATGCATCTGACCAAAAGAACAGCAACGATCCCAGGTCGACCTCCTCTGCACGAACGGTCGGCCAGTGTCCCCAACAATGCAAGAGACGAAAGAAGACGCGCACCGAAGCTACTCAAAGACATGTACATCAATCGTGGCACTGAATTGTCGAGATCAGCTGAGCGGGCGATTGCGCCAAATGCGAAGCAAGACGCTGCTCAGCAGTCCCAGTCCCGCCAACTGTCGCCTCTTGTCATTCCAACTGCCGAGCCTGTCGCTCCTCCCTTGCATTCAAAAAATGCTGGCTCAAAGCTCAGGTTGGATGGCTCACCGACACAGTCGTCACGAAGTGCTCGCATGGACACGTCTCCCATGAACCGGGCACGGACTACGCCTAGTTCATCAACGCCCGATCTCGTATATCCTAGGTCTGCCACCACTGACGGGGCTTCCACAACAACCCTCCCAACTCCTGTCTCAGCGCCCATCATGGAATCTCTTTGCGCATCTCCCAAAATGTGGGACTCGACCAGTATCACGTCGGCCCAGAGCGACGGGGGTGCGCTGTCAGCCACTCCGGATGAACAGGGAAAAGCTCACATCTACCTCCATCGCCGCGGGGCCTCTGAAACTTCCACGTATATCATGGACAGGGGCCGATCCAGGAAAAGGGTTGATGCTCGAAACAACAGTGGGCCACTTCTCAAGGGCAACGAGAACAACAAGCGCGCAATGAGCTCGGAGAGGAGAGCTTTTGAAGAGTTGCCCAGAGGTTGGAAACCTGCCAAGGTCAGCCAGAAGCTATCTTCCAGCGATGTATCGGCTCTTCAGAAGCAAGCGTTGGAGCAGACGGAACGCTTTGAAGTACTCCGAGTCGAGGACGTTGAGGCTCTGTCTAAAGAGCTTCGCCGGCTCGATGAGCGAACAGATTACCTTCGGCGCACGTACATGTCGCTGCGTGCCGGGCGTCGCAACCTTCACTCTCGCATTTGCCAACATCTCCGGTCACCCAGGGCTGCCAAGCCCAATTATGAATCCATGCTGAAGCAGGAAGAGGCTTTGGCTGAGCTGGATGCCTCCATCGATGACTGGGTGACCAAGCTGGAACAGGCTGAGAACCGGCGCACCCGAGTGCGACAAAAGCTATTGGAACACGTCGCCGCCGCCGCAATCATTCCCGGTCCACATGCAGGAGCAACCACGTCGGCATCATTGCAGCAAGGCGCGGGAATTCAATCGCCATCAGGGCCACGGGAGCTATCCACACCACCTCGAAGCCCGTCCAACTCGAGCTTTGCCAGCCGAGTCGGCAATGCTTCGCCATCACCACAGAGGGTGGTGGCCCAGGTTCCCAGCACTATACTCGAGCAGCCGATGGTGGAGGACGCGGCTGAAGACGGACCAGCCTTTGGCCGAGCCACGAGCACAGTCGCTTCGCTGAAGCGAGGGGATGTAGAGAGTATCCGAATCTACGCAGGGGGCGACATCTACGCGCTGTTTGCCGATGTGGAGAATGAGATCTCCAAGATGGGTGCTGACACCTTTTCCATGCCTGGACCAGAGTCTGTGGTGGCCGATGGAGTTCACCAAGAGGACCAGGGCGGACGTGAGCGCGACGAGCTCGCGCGCGAGAAGCAAAGACAAAGGCTACGGAGCCATGAAAAACTCAGCGGTTACAGCCTCGCTCCTTCTGCGAATCCGTCGCCTTCACGTTCAACAGCCGATATACCAGTCAGCCCCAGGACCATGCCCGCCACGACACCGGCAGCCTCTTCCTCCGGTTCCACAGGCCCTCCGGCAGGACCAGAAAATACCGGCGCCGCCTTGAGCCCCGTCACACCTGCCGACAGGGATGTCAAGAACATGACCCCTAGTCCGCTGGCCCGCGTTGCCAATGACACGGCCAAGGGAGCAGGGCCTTTTCTCACATCTGCGGTTTTCAAACCATGATGATGATCTTGATAACTACCCCAAACGTCATCGAACCTACAATGACGTCGTGATGGGGTTCTGACTTTGAGTTTTGTATTTCACCAGCGGAATCCATGTACTCGCAGTCTTTTCGATACCCATTGACCTTGTCCAATGTCATGTTGCATAAACGTTGCCTGCACACTCTTTATTTCATTCCATCTTGCTCACCCTTTTTATTCTCCGTGTCTCCTTCATATCTGTGTACGATGGCGGATCTTCTTTTCTTCTCTTCACGCACGGGCGGTTCCATTGAATTTGATGTCTGCTGCAGGGGGTATTCTCACTAGTCGGCCAGCGATTTTTGCATGCCGTGGAAGACGAGGCTTTAATACCTTTTTTACTATTCAAGTAACTATAGGCTGGTACTAGATTTCAACGCCAGGCATGCCATGGCATGATGCACGGCCATTTGGCGTCAACGGCGGGACACTCATCATTCTCACGTGATTATTTCCATTCAAGTTGGACGTAACGGTACAACTTTTTAGTCATGTGGCGCGATACAATGTTTTCATCAGGTTTCCAACAATCATCAGGATGTTGCCCGCAGACCAGAATGCCGTTGATGCGCACGTGCGTATCGGTGATTCAGTACACATGGATCTGTCGACTCATGACGGGCTGAGACGGTATGGAGGATTCGCACATGCCATCGCTACGGTACGCTTTGAAATCGTGAAATTATCACAGGCGTGTGCACGGCCGGGATGTGCATAGGGCTGTCTATCGTTATCTCCATGTCTAAGAAAAATTCAGCTGTCCGCGGCCATGTACAGTCTTGCGTTGTCGTGACAAACGGGTCAAGATGAGCACAGTGCCGACAGATTCTTTCAAAAGGACCATGCGTCTTGTATTCGCCATGGCCGTGGATAAGCAAAAGCTCGCTGTGCTGCCACGAAATAAATAAGCGTGGGCTGGAGAGAAAAGCAAGATTTAACTACCCCTTCCGTCATCTTCCATTGATATCCATGCCATTCGTTACATCGGACTGCGGTTATTGGAACCATGCTACCCCCCTCCCTCTGCCTGTCTAGCTCTGCAGTGGAATCAGTGCGTCACAATCCTCACAGCCTGCAGGAGGAGTCCGAATACCAGGCCGCGAGCCACCTCCTCGATCTGCAGGCAGTCGAATACCCTGCCCAGAGCCTCGCCGGTTGCCGCTTGGCCCATGACCCCCATCAGTGCCGCCGGCACACCGCTCTGGATCAGGAGCTTGCGCGCCTTGACGGCGAGCTTCTCCTTTTCATCCGTCGTCATGTCTGCCGGCCATGCCGCCCTCTCTTGTTCAGTCGGCATCGTGTTCTCCCGAAGCCTGCGCAGTTGCGCTGCGATGCCCGAATCAGACGTGGCCGCGTCAAGCACGGACGACTGGATTAGAGACTGAACCGTGAGCAGCGATGGATTGGCCGGTCGCAGGAGGAATGACTTGGCTGCTGTCAGGAGTGTTCGGCGAATGTTCCAGGCTGATGATAGGGTGTACATCTCATTGATCACAGCAAATAGAAGCTCGACCGCAACTGCCGTTTCCTGCTCAGACACTGGCGCATACTGCTTCGCGGGCTTCGCGGGCTTCACAGGCTTCGCAATTGGCTTCTTGGCGCCATTCACAATCGGCAGTGACGGAGCACTCGCACTGCTCGGCATGCCTCGTATGGTTTGGTAAATGTCGTTTTGTCTCGACTGCGATTCTTCGCCACTCACAAATTCGTCGTCACTCGGCATGTCATCTGGCGGCGGGGGTAGCTTGGTCAAGTCCAGACTGACGGTCGATGGCGAGCGAAGAGCGGCCAAGCTCGACGCCCGGCTGTGCTCCATGCTAGGTCGTGCACTTGCTGGCGCCGATCCGGCTTCCATTCGCTCGGCACTGCGTCCAGTCCTCCCCAGCTCAGCGTCCAGTTCGCCTTGAGACTGGTGACTGGGCCTTCGTGACATCGGTGCCATCTTCCCGGGCTGAGTAGAAATGACGGAAGACCTTTGACTGTCCAAACTGGCTCGTTCCGATCTAGTTGGAGACCGGGTGCTATCCACTCGTGGAGATGCTGATATCGACAGCCGGTTCGAAGACGGCGTCAAGTCGACAGATTGGCTGGTGGATTTCCTACCGAGGCCAGCGAAATTGCCAAAGACTCCGCTGACACCTCCAACCAGCGTCTTGCCTCCTTCCATGGCCCCTTTGGGAGCAGTGGTAAGCACGTCGAGCATGTTCTTACCGACCGTCTCCCAGCCAAACGTCTTGGCACTGCCGTGAGTGTGACCTTGTGATTTTTCAAGAAAACGCTTCATGCCTTCGCTCTCTGCCAAAGACTGATACCAACACGCATCGCGTAGATATCGTTCAAGTTCACCCCTGAGAGACTCTCTGGTGTGAATTTTCCACCTAGGCAATTCTTTGTGCAGTTCCGTGAAGGCCGTGGCTCCAGAGATGGTTGCGATCCGTCTCATGATCTCATGCAGTGTTTCAAAGTCAGAGTAGCGTCGAACAATCATCCACCCAGAGTGCGCAGAGGACGAGGGTTCGACTTGGATTAGGTAGTCCCAAAGCGGCTTCGTGCGAATCTTGTTGTTATCGCCAGGGGAGTCATCGTGCAGCGTAAATGAGGCATTGTGCAGCGTCAAGGGGGCTCTTCTAGGGCCGTCCTCTTCTACTTCGTCGGCTTGATCAGCTGGCACGATCTGATCAAAGGTTGTGAAATGTTGGGCTCCGGATTCTGGGGGTGAGGACGGCTGGCTGGATGATCCAACAGTCGACCGCGGCGTGACTGGCGTATTCTCAGCTTCACCTCTGACAGAAAATCCATCCGTAGACGTGTCCCTCGTTGACGATTTGTCTGCAGAGTCACCAGAGGCTGTGGAGTCTTCGGATGATGACGGAAAAGGTTTCTTGGCCGTCTTTGGACATGCTGATGCCAGCTCCGTGCTCTTGGGAGGCCGATCCGATGGGGCAGAATTGACAGACTCTCGTACTTTGTCTTCGCCATCACGAACAATCATGGCATTCATTCGCTTCATCTCTTCCATGGCTTCCTCCAATTCCTCATCGGCCCTACTAAGCTTTTTTCTATGCCCCAGAGATTCTTTCCGGCGATTGCGATCCATTTCGATGCTTGAACGGACTGCTGCAGGCTTTGCAATGCCAATGTTGCCTACGTTGCCGTCCATGTCCGCAAACACGTTGGATCCCGTGTCCCGACCTGTTTGCATGCCAACATCAATTGCCTGGTTCAGGTCCGGTTCACCGGCCTCCAGAAGGTAGACGATCCAGCCATTGATCCATTCAGCTTTACTGCAAGTTTGAAGTGTCAACTCTAGCACAGAGTTGGCCAGGACTTCGCGCAAAAATGTGCGCGCTGGGTCGCAATTCAGAGAGCCTTGGTCGAGAAACCCCAGAAGATCTTCGGCAACCATCCTGAACTTGGCGGCTTGTTGCTTCTGGTTGAGGAGATTGGCCAACCGAGAATCGGGATTTGAGGCCAGATAATTATACACTGCATCGGCAGCATTCATGTTCGACTCGGGGGGTAAATCCGCAAAGGCAGCTGCAAGCTCTGACAGGAGTGCAATAAGGATGGACGAGCTGTTCGTGAGCAGATCCAAAAACGCGTCGGCTGGCCGCTTCTTCGACAACCGGTTCGATACGGAGAAAAGGTATGAGTTCAGCGTCTTTCGACATGCAAGTGGAAATGAGTGGTCACCCGGTATGATGGGACTGTACCACCACTTGACATAGTCGCGTATGATTGCGTCAACGAGCCCGCTCAAGGCATCTCGGGTTTCGGGTCGGAAGTCGTCGAAAGACTTGAGCGCAGCCTCGTCCGCGTCCTCGTCATCAACGTTGATGCTTTTTGATTTGGCATTTCTCAAATCTTGGAACACTCTTTCAAGAACCTCGGGGCCTTTCTCTCCGCGTACAGCTTGAGCGATACCCGGATTGCTAGCTTCGAGAGAGATGAATGCGAGTGCTCCACCAATAGCACCGATCAGTAAGAGACCAATCCTTCCCAGGAAAGCATATATTATAGCAGATACTGCAACTGTGATGCCTCCAAGTGTGGCTGGCGCCGCCTCGGACACGAACTTCAGAGCTTTGGCAGCGAAAGCTGAAGTCCTTTCCGGCAGTTCGGCGGATTCTGTCGGGGCGCTGGGAGCAATGCTATCGTGTTTAGAAAGGGACGGATTGTGGGCATCTTGGCTGGCTTTCGTCGGAATTTCGAAGGGTTTGTTGTCGGGCTCGGTAGCAGGTTCAAGAGAAATGGCAGGCTGGGTTGCACCGCCTGTGCTCGTTGCGCCCATGGGAGGAAGCTGATCAATGCCGTCCGGAGGGGGCGGCTCTTATTCTCGACAAATAGCGATATCGTGGACTGTCTATATTGACATAGTCATGCTTCGGAAGATGGAGAAGACTGTGGGGCAAATACAGCTTCCAAGTTGAAAAGTCCACGGACGATGTTTCGAAATCGGCTTCGCCTTGGAGGCGCATAGGGGAAAGACAATTGACACTGTATCAACTTGGAGATCGGTTGCCCTGCCCTGGTCGTGGATCAGGGGATGAGCGGGGCATCCCCCCGCTGCTACATATGTATCTACATGTACATACTCCGTAATCCGTAATCCGTAATAATGTAACCGTTATTATTAATCCCTGGTTTACGGATTACGCCACACTGTGCTGCGGAGTCATCGTTGTGTACATATGGAGTATCCCGTAGAGCACCCCGTAAACGAAGCTGAGCTTTTCCCCGTCATGTAATGCTAAAATGAATAGGACTTGGCTTTAGTTCATTGTAATAAGCCATATCGTAACCATTTTGGCGTTAGTTACACTGTAATTCATTTTTGTGTCATCTTGAGGCAATCCGTGTCATCACGTGAGTTGGCGTTTGCAAATCCTCCAAAAGCGCGACGAATGTCGACGCGTCCAGGGTTCAGGAATGCGACACGGTCCACCTCGGAGCTCTCTGCCCATCAACCTCAGGACTTGAAGGTGCGCATCACAATTCCGCACGCAGTCGCATCCGGACCACTGAACAGGATCCCGTATCCCATAGCCCCTCGATCCAAAAGCGAGCGACAATGTCTTCACTGTCCAGAAAGCGCAGTGCTGCCGAAGACACCGACGAGGACCAGAGGGTCTCGCCGAAAGTCGCAAAGAAGAGCAAGCAAGGGATCGAAGCCGACGGCGAAGACGATGACGGCAATCCTTTCTGGGAGGTACGTGTACTCGAAACTTTCCGAATAAGAGTCATTTGCCGAATTTTGTGCCCGAAAATTCTCCAGACAGGGACTGAGAATTCGACAGCTGTCAAACAAACGCCGGGTCGGTGTATCTCAGTTCAAGAGCATGTGCCTCGTTAATATTCGAGAGTATTACGAAAAGGATGGGAAGATGCTGCCAGGAAAAAAGGTATAGTTTGCACCCTTCAAACACATTTGGTAAAGACTGTGAGGCTTCATCAACCTGACTGACTCTTCTTGTAGGGCATTTCGTTATCCGTAGCTCAGTACACTGCGCTTCTGAAAGCAGCACCCGCAATCAACGCCACCCTTCAACAGCTGGGTCAAGCTGTCGAAGACGTCGCGGGCCTGGCAGGCGCTGTAGTGGAACCAGCGAAACCCAAGAAAGAAAAGAACAAGCAGTCCAAAGCCAACATTGACGCAACGAGTGATGAGGAGGACTAGGAGTCCCTTCCCTCGGCCCCCCCAAAAAAGGGTGGGGGGAGAGGGAAAGCGAAAGCAGGAGGTCGCAGTACACATGGGTAGTAAGGCGTTTTGTTGAAGTTTTGAAGTTGGTCTTGTTCATGCTTTGCTATCTTTGCAAACAGAGGGCTGGAACAAAAACACTCTGGCCGTCTGCAAGTGCGCTTTCAGAAGGGCTATTCGTTTGGCAACCCATTGGCCTATTCGGCGTGACCTGATATGAGTAGAGTACATATGTACATAAAGACGGGATGAGACACCGCCGTTCTGCCCTGCCCGCCCCTGCCCGTCAAAGTCGCAGAGCCCCTTGTGACCCCTTATCAATATCCACTTGGCGGTGCGCTAATGCGAAGCACGCATTGTCGTGACAGGAGCCCGATGTACGGATTAATTCATAATAGCAGCCAAGACGGCGGTGGGCGTGGGCCGCTAAAAGTTAGTAAAAACGGCTTGTCCAATCTTTTTGGTCGACGCTCGAGTCGGCTTGTGTAACTGTTCAGTGTTTATCCCTTCCCTTCTAATCGCCGTTGTGCCTTCCGTCAACCACACTCCCTTTTTGTTCATGCTTGGCAGGCTGTCCTTCCTTTGAGCAGCCCGATTCTCACTCTCTTTTGCATTCCTCCTCATCACTCTTGCTTGGACAACATCATTTTTAACGTTGCGGCAAAGCTTCTCGAGCTCCAGGGTCTCGCCAAGTTCACTCGTCAAACTTCTTTTGGGATCCGGCCACGCAAACAGTCCACCTCATCAACATCGCAAGACTTGCAGTGCACGTACGTGCATTGGCATTTACCACGATTTGCGTCCATTCTTGCGCCATAGCTGGATTCATGACTTCTTTTGATCGCAACGTCGGACCTCCGCCGCGCCATCTAAGATGAGGCTGCCTTGGAAAATAGGCAGACGTGTCGAATCTGTCGATGACTACGCTGGAGTCCTAGTTCCTTTGGAGAAAGCCCATCTTCACGGTGTTTCCGCTCGCTCTGGTAGAAGCGAATTCGAACCTCGAATTGACAACCGTGGTGATGATGTCGAACACGCTGTCGAGGGGAAGAACGAGGACAGCGAGACAGAGGGAATGCTGCAGATGGACGCGGCGGAATACACCATCGATGGCTTGCGAATAGAAATGAGGCAGGGTCGCAGAGGTCACTGGACCGAATACGAGATCAAATCGAAGCTGATAAACAAGGCCATTGGCGACATCGGCATGGGAAGATACAATTGGCAATTGTTCGTTCTTTGTGGTTTCGGGTGGTTTGCCGATAACCTTTGGCTGCAGGGTGTTTCTCTTACTCTTCCATCGTTATCCGCTGAATTTGGCATCTCGGAGAAGCTTGTCAGATACACTACGAGCGCTTGTTTCGTGGGCTTGTCTCTGGGAAGCTTCACGTGGGGTATTGGGTCTGATTTTTTCGGTCGCCGCGTTGCTTTCAATTTCACTTTGCTCATCACCAGCATTTTTGGCGTCAGTTCAGCATATGCGCCAACTTGGGGAGGTGTCTGTTTTTTATTTGCGGCATTGGGGTTCGGTGTGGGTGGAAGCTTGCCCGTGGACGGAGCATTGTTTCTCGAATTCTTGCCTGATGCGTCGAGTTCCCTCCTCACATTACTTTCGGTGTGGTGGCCGATCGGACAGTTGATCTCATCTCTGGCCGCCTGGTACTTCATTACCAAATTTCCCACCAATCAAGGCTGGAGATACTTCATTGTGTCTATTGGTGTTGTCACATTCGCCATGTTTGTCATTCGATTCTTCATCTTTCGTCTTTTCGAATCCCCCAAGTTCCTCCTCAACCAGGGTCGCCAAGACGAGGCCGTTGCGGTGGTGCACGGCATTGCTCACAAGAATCATGTCAAAACATGGCTCACGAGTGACATTCTCGACCAGGTTGCTGCCGAGGAGTACAATACATCCGCACCCTCGGGTCCGCCTCTGACCGCACAGCGCGACTCGAACAACGCCTTGATGGAAAAACTCAAGAGTTTCTCGGGCAAAAGACTTGAACCTCTCTTCCAGACCAAGGCTCTTGGCATGGCCACGTGTCTCATTTGGTTTTGCTGGGCAAGCATTGGCATGGGTTATCCCCTCTTCAACGCTTTCCTCCCACAATACTTTTCTCGCAGTCACGGCACCAATGATGGCAAAGAACTCCCCTCGGAAACCTCTGCCATTTCGAATGAAACATATCGAAATTACGCCATCACATCCGTCATGGGTGTCCCTGGCAGCCTCCTCGCCGCATATCTTGTTGACTCTCCGTCACCCTTTTTGGGCCGTCGAGGCACTCTCGCGGGTTCGACTCTTTTGTCTGCCATTTTTCTCTTCCTGTTTGTCAAGCTTGGAACCACGCCCACCGCCCAGCTGGCATTCTCGTGCGGAGCCGCGTTTTCACAGAATATCATGTATGGCGTCTTGTATGCATTTACCCCTGAGATTTTCCCTGCTCCCGTGAGAGGTGCAGGTACTGGCGTAGCGAGTTTTTTGAACCGGGTGACTGGTTTGATGGCGCCGATATTGGCCGCAAACATGCCTGGAGACGGTGCAACAATTCCAATCTACATGTCGGCAGCGTTGATTCTGTCCGCTTTCGTGGGCATGTGTTTGATCCCGATCGAGACGAGAGGTGCGCAGAGGCTATAATACATTATTTATGCCCATTGCCCAACGGAGGAGGGAGAAACAATCGCTGCGCGACTTTTACAAGTAATGTCACTGGAACAGGCCACATTGAATAATGCAGTGTATCATAATGACCAGGAATAGGCATACAGCTTGATGAATGATTCTTGTATTCTGCTTTCTACAGCACTTGAATACGCCGCTTTCGTAAATTCTGGATAGAAGCATACACGTCTTGTCCATGCAAGCCCTCGTCTGCAAATACAATGCCTCCCCGTCATCGATTCCCTCTTGCTCCAGCCGGGGCATCTTTTCTTCTCTTCAAGGATGTTCCCAGGGTATCTTGAACCAAGGGATCCGCCCGAATGGTATTTTGCACGAGCCACTCCCGCATCTGGCCCCCGAGATGGCTGATGCTCGCCGGGTCGCCCTTGAACGGGGCAACCTCCATTTCCACCAAGCGAACGGCATCAGCATCCAGCTGCTTGGACACCGCCTCCAGCACCACGAGCCTCTCCCGAACAGCCTTCTCATTGTCCTCGGCCGGCGCCTTCCTCGTCCTGGAATCCGGCACCAGCAGGGGGCCAATCTGCGACAGGGCAATGCACACGGTCAATGTGAGTTTCCTCAAAAGCGCAATGAGCTGGAACGGCAGGTAGGGCGGCCGCGAAGTGACCGTCGTGACGACGCCGTTGACCAACGTCAGCAAGGGCGGGAACCCGGGCCGCGTAACGGCGTGGACCTCGAAGAGACACAGCGTCATGAGAATGAGCCATCTGTAGAACTTGCCAAACTCCATGTACCCGAACAGGCCCAGGCCGTAGACCATGGCGGCGGCGACGCCGTAGTGCGGCAGGATGGTGTGCAGGACGCCCCTGGCGACGTAGTCCCGCAGGGTGCTGCACTTTTCGCATGAGGCCATTGCGTCGCCGAAGCGCTCGTAGACGAACCTCTTGACGGCATCCTGGAGGGTGTCGCTCGCGAGCTTGAGGTGGATGAAGTAGGCGCCGCCGCCGCCGCCGCCGCCGCCGCCTGTCTTGTCGGGGTGGTGGAGGGCAGCGAGGCGGCGGAAGCGGGACTTGATCTCGCGGTCTGTGGCGGCGACGGGCACGCCGAGGTCGGCGTGGTAGGAGGAGAGGCGGCGGATGTCGTGGTCTGCTTCGTAGACGGTGTAGAGGAGGTACGCTGTTATGACGAGCATTTGGATTCGTCGGCGGTGGCGCGCGTGTTGGGGCGATCCGGGCTGGGGCTTGGGGTCGCCGGCGCGGATGGTGATGCCGTAGTAGATTGCTTGGACCCAGGAGGAGGCGAGCTGGATGGACAAGGTCGGTCAGTTCTTTTTGGTGGTTTTGGAAGGGAGATGGATGGCACGGGGGGTTCATACTTTGGGGAGGAATGACCAGCCTATTAGGGAGAGGAGCGCGGACATTGTGGCGGATGAAGCATCTCACGATGATACACTGCCAGAGGGACGTTGTCGTTGCTCGTTGTCGTCTGTGCAAGTTGGGTCGGAGGTTTGAGTTTGAGTGCGATAAGATAGCGGCTGCGGGGCCCTTAACGCCACACGTGGTATTAGTGATTTTTCAATCATGTAGTAGTGACTAGGCCTAAAACAGAAGAGATATCTTTCCACGCAAATTTATAAGATGAGTGACCTCCTGTGATTCTTAGGGCACAGGAACTAGCTAGTCTACTCTGTGGGCGCGTTTTCCCTCTCGTGTGCATATTTAATAAAATGGCATAGAATACATCAACTACAGGAGGTCAATCCCCTTACAAAATTGCGTGCGTGGGTACCTCTTCCGTTCTGGGCCTAATTATTACTACATGATCAAAAAATCACTACATGTACTGCATGTTTACGTGTTGGCCGTCACGGGCCGTTTTACGGAGCAGTGTCCCGTGGCAGCTGACGTCTGGCATGCCTGTATAATTCGGGATGGCGTGACAACGAACAGCGGGGATCTACATGAGAAGTCTTGGGTGCCCTTGGGTGCTCAACTCTTCGTTGCCCATGCAGCCCCGAAATTATCAGCCCATTGCCATTGTTGGCCACTCGGGCTTCTGATCATGTACGAGAAACATACGATTATTACCCCGCCATCTAGAGAGTAGAGACACTGCATGTACTCCGTATGTCTGATGCATATGGAAGAGCTGTAAACGTACCACGTTGCTTCGTGCAATACACCGTGCTAGACAGAATCCTTCTCATCAAGTCCCGAGCATCATGGCACCAGCTTCCGTTCCACGCTCCTCCTACACCTGTGCTGAGAATGTTGCCATTCTCCGTCTCTTGCATTCTGTCCCGGCGCCGCCGAGCCGCAATCTGACGGATGACCTGTCCATACGCCACGACGGATACTCCCTCCCGTTCGACCGGGAACGCGAGCTGGTTGGCGTCGTAGCATTTCTTTCCAGCCTGACCGATGATCCGGACTATATCCCCGCCGTTTGCGTTAGAGAGAAGCATGCTCCGAGTTCCCAGGGCGCGCAGGTCTTACTCGCCGTAAACAGAAAATCTCATCGGGACGGCGACGGGACGTTGGCCTTGATAAGGAGAGGCTTGCAGTCGATCTTCGCGATTCTAGGCCGGGTATCTGACGGTAAGCACGATGCTTTGGACGAGGTTACCACCGCTCATCGATCTCCACAGCCAACCGACCTGGAAATTTGGAAGACGCCATGTTCAAAGCCATCGTCTCTATGTGCTCGCCTCGGATACTCTGTCGGCTACGCCTTATACCCAACGCCAGGAAATCTTCGAAACAGCCGTTCAAGACTGCTCTCGAGAATTCCATCGTCTCTGTGCGGCAATTACAGGGCAAAAAAGGTCATGGGACGAATGCTATCGCGGAACGCTTCGAACAGAGTGCCAAGAATGTGATCCGGTTGGTTGATTCCTGGTCCTCATACCGATCGAATCATCGTCTTGAAGAGTTGGTACTGGGGGTGCACCAACTGTCGCGAGTCGAGGCACTTGAGTCCTTGCTCGACAAGGTACCTCATCGAGACATGGATCCGAGCTCAAAGAGAAGTCTCGTCAACGTGGTCAGGAAGGTCTCTAGATACCGAGAAGCAGCCAGGTTTGTATACCGGACCGCTAAGAGATTCCCCATAACCCGACACATGGATGTAGTCGCGGTCCAACTGCCGGAGGCGGCGTTTCAGAAGGCCCCGTGGACAGATTATAGCCCTTCGCTTGCATCAGCTCTGACGCGGTTTGAATCGTCCCAAAACCAAGTACAGCTTGGTTCAACATGCCACCTGTTGGGAACGACGGAAGAAGAAGCGGCCAAGAAATTCGAAAAGCAGACGCTCGAGACCTTGAAGAAAGCAAAGATCCACGCCGAAGTTCAACTCCTCGCTTATTGTGAACTGATGCCTCCTCCTATGAACCGTCCGCGCGTAATTTGTTCCAGCAAAGACGCATGCTATCTCTGCAATGCACTTCTCGGCCTCTCCAAGAGAGTTCATACCCCGCGGTGTCACGGGAGGCTGTATCCGGGATGGCGCATGCCAGCCCTTCCTGCCTTGGCAAGGATGCAAGAAGAGCTCAATGACTGCTTGAGTCGCCAAATCACTATCAGTCTGGCGGCGCTTCTGAGAACTCGCAACAAGACAATGTATCCTGATCCGAACGAGAGTACACTTCTCACCATAGCATTGTCTGCTACCACCATCAGCACGGGCATGGCCAAGGAAGACGCAGGTGAAAAGGTCTCGCTATCGTCAATGAGTGATGATGCCATACATTCAGGATGTGGTTCGCTGGTATTCCGAGAAAACCAGACTTCAGCCGAGGACGTAGTTATCAAGCTTTCTGGAGATGACGTCAGCGTAGCGGACAGCAGCAAATCTCAGAGTACGTTGGCTAGTCCAGTAGATGCCAAGAGTGGGATCGAGCTCATGACGCCGGGCAGAATACAGTCGGTAGCCGTTGAATCCAGAGACGCGTATCGAATCTTCCGAGCTGGACTCTTGGAGATTCACGTTGAGAATCCAAGAGCGACGGGACAACCAGCCAGCGGTTTAGATGTCGACGAGGTGATGTGTAATCTGGAATGGCTCACAGGGGAAGAAGCACAGAAGCTGAGGGAGAAGAACCCACATGCATTCATCGACATAGAAGCACTACCGACTGAGGATGAGCTACGAGTGCAATGCCCAGACTGTTTCTACATATCAGCAAAGGGGTCTTTTCTGCGGCTTCGATGCCCGAGGTCAAATGTAGTTGACAACGAGACCTGATCCCGATCTTGCTTCACAATGCCACGCTACGCTTGAGGAACAAGGCAAGATGGTGTCTTCCCGGGGAACCCACCAGACATGTTGTGCTCTCAAATCAAGCTGTATTTCCACCTAGATGACTCGATGTTGCTGTAGTTGGGGATTTGGCAGTGTGGTAGGGTGCGTCCTTCGCAGAATGCAGAATGCAGAATGCAGAATGAACTTGGAACCCCCCCCGCATCATTAAACCAGACACTCTTGAGCGCTCCACCTTGCCAAGAATGGAATAGCGCCGGATACTGTCTCATCCCTGTTTATTTTTACAGGGGTAAATTCTCTTATCATAGCGGGTCGTTGTAAAATCGTCCAGGGTTTAAACTGCACGATACCGGGTGGCGGCGGCTGAAGTCCCAGATTGCCAGAAGCAGCCACACAGTGCGCGCACGAGGGTTCTGGTTTGATCGATCTCTCATTCTCAACTTTCCACCGCCATCGTCGAATTCCCCTAAACCCTCGCGGGTGAGCCCTGCCCGTGTGAGACCAGCGCACATGGACGATGGAACGTATTGATGGGCTGACCCATCCCCAGATCAGTTTAGAAGAGGCATACAAAGCGGCCGTCCAGACACTGCTCGCTCAGGAATGGTGGTCTCTTCTGTGGACGTCGGTGAGTCGATGGCCCCTGCCTCGTTTTTTCTCACGCCTGCCTCCCGCCTGCCTCTTTCGCCCGTGTTGACTCGAGGTCACCACCACGAAGCTTTTGCAGCTTCTGCCCTTCACAGCTACAGTTCTCACAGCGTGCAATGGCCACGCTGAGCTCTGTGGAAAGAAATATTCCGAGGTGACGTTTGTGGGCAGCCACGACAGCGCCTTTGTCGGGCCCACGCCCATCCACAATCAGTATGTTTCCGTGACGGATCAATTGAGGCTCG
Source organism: Epichloe typhina subsp. poae (assembly GCA_030389615.1). Taxonomy (NCBI): domain Eukaryota; kingdom Fungi; phylum Ascomycota; class Sordariomycetes; order Hypocreales; family Clavicipitaceae; genus Epichloe; species Epichloe typhina. Next base: position 10,337,637 of record CP098313.1, read on the forward strand.
GCGTGCGCTTCTTGCAGGCCCAGACGCACAGCAAGCATGGCGCGATTGAGATGTGCCACACGTACTGCTGGGAGCTGGATTCCGGATCCCTCACGAAGTACCTGCGAGAAATCGCCACCTGGATGAACAGCAACCCCAACGAGGTCGTGACGCTGCTTCTGACCAACGGCGATGCCATCCCCGTCCAGCGATTCGACGCCGCCTTTGATAGAACGGGTCTCAAGAACTATGCGTTTCATCCGAATGGGAGATTGTCCAAGGACGACTGGCCTACTCTTCAGCAGCTCATCGATGCAGAGACTCGACTGGTTGTGTTTATGGGTACGCTCACATCCGTCTACCATGGTCCTTTTTTCACTGGATGAGCAAATCTGACTCTTCTCCGTAGATTATAATACAGACCAGAGAATGGTCGACTATCTCATCAACGAATTCGACTACTTCTGGGAGACACCCTACGGCATCACCGACATGAACTTTCCAACATGCAGCGTGGACCGTCCCCCGGGTGGTGATCCCCAAATGCTCATGGGCATCATGAACCACATGTTGAATATTAGGATCGGCGGCATCGTGTTCCCCGATCAGGTGGACGCCAAGATAACCAACTCTCTCGGCTCCATCGCCAGGCAGGTCAACTTGTGTGAGAGCCAGGGGAAGCCGCAGCCGAACGTGATTTTGGTACGTTTGCTGCTCTTCTTTTTTTTCCTTCCATGATTTTTGTTCTGTTATAAATGCTTTTGAAATGGAGGCTTACTAGTGCTTGGCGACAGTTGGATTACATCAATATTGGGGACGCGCAAATGGCGCAGTTGACATTCAATGGCTTGGCCTGACGGAGTGTTGTAAAACGGCATGGTTTACGAAGAGCATGACTCTATTGGCGCACGGTCATGATGTTTTTTCGTCTTTTATTCCCCCCTTTGTCGAAAATGTTGTGGGTTTTGCACACCACGTAGCACCTTGACAAATGGATTTGATTTTTTTGGAAGTTTGTCCTCGCGATGTCCGGTGCGGCAGTCACAAAAGCAAATGGGCCATGCTGTCGTTGACGCTGTACACTGCTTTCCTTCTGCACGAAAAACGAGCTTTTCCGGCTGCCCTCATAGTGCAGTACGCTGATTGTTTGGTGATTCCTGGCCACTTGGGGCGTTCCAGTGCGAACAATTCTACGCATACGATGAAACTTCAACAGAGGTTCAGGACAATGGTTGTACGTTGCATGTACAGGCGACGGCCCAAAACATGTGCTTTTCGATCAAGAGCCCTTGGAAGCTGTAGCTCGGCATGTTGCCTTGTGCTCTTTGTAATGAGCAACTTGACACGTCTGGCCGCAATACGTGACCGACTTGCACCTCCCGCACAACATCAGCTGCATAGAAGTCTTTTCGCAACTCACGCACCGCCCTGGTGCCGATAGCGAACCCCCATCATTCCCGTTATTACCCTCCACCGCCGCCAACAAATCCTCCGCTCTCTTTCTCGCTAATCTCAACACCTGCTGTTCGCCCAAGCTAACGTGCGCCGCCGCCCATGCGTTTCCTCCTGAAGAATAGACGCCCTCTGTGAGCTGTTCTTGTAGCCTTTCTAGTTGGATTCCGAAACTATTCAGAAGACCGCCTATTGATTCGATCAAAAACCGCAGGACTTCTGTTTCGTTGGCATCACTGATTTTAGCATCCGTGACACTGGTCAAGACAGCGAGGTCTGACTTGTCTAGTCGCTGGATACGGAGGTATTGGAGGACATGTTTCGGGAGCGGATGAGTCATGGTGAGGGTGATGGTGGACGTCGAGTCAAGTCCGGCCAATGCCCAAAGCTTCTGCTTCTGCGCAAAAAATGGCGCCGCAGAATGCGTTGTAAGGACAAGATCATAGCTATCGTCAGGGTTCCCAGGTATGATGAAGCCATAGAGTCGTAGAAGCCGACTGTTTGGAACACGGCCATAGTTGATAAAAACCTAAGAGAATACTCCTAGGTAAGCCTGAATTGGTACAAGTAGAGAACAAGGCCGACATACCTGTTGCCCGGCTTCGTAGTCTTTTCCCGCAAGGATGGATACGTTTCTGGATGAGGCATCATAGGCATGACACTGCTCAACCTCGGACGAGTGGTTCAACATATCGGCATAAGGCGTCAAAAGCCGAAGCGACTTTCCATCAGGTAGCGTGAAATCCATGGCGCGGCTCCATATAGTGCAGAGTACTGAGAAGCAGGGGAAGAGGCGTCAGTGGTCAAGCAGCGCATAACATTTGTGAAATACCCACATCTTGGATGGTGAATTCATCTAGTGGGAGAAGGTCTGGATTCTGTCCAAGCACTCGCACGATCAACGACTTGTAATCGGCCTCGATGCGCAGCTCCAGCTGCTTCGTAATGGTGTATAGTGAAGTTCCGGCGCAGACCTCCAGCTCGTCCCGGGCAAAGAAGATGCTTGAAGAGTAGCTCGCGGGCAGCGCTGCTACATGCTTTCGCGGGCCATCGTATCCCGACTTGCGCGATCGGACAAAGAGGAGATGAACGGCCAAGGCATCTTCGACAGATAAGGGGGGGCTGATAGAGCGAATGACGGGCCCAAGAGTGGGATCAGCGTATGCGTGTTCAGCCGTCCAGAGAGTGCTATGTGGAATGATGAGAATGGTTTCTCCTTGCTTGAAATGCCTCCGTGTTTTGACACCGCGCCCGGTGATTGGGAAATCGGCAAGCTCTAGGTTTTCTAGGCCTACCGCTCCAGATCCTCTCAGCCAGCTTTCCATGGGGTCGGATTTGGGAGAAAGGGCGGGAAAGTGCTGATTCGTAGGTACGGCGGGACGAGATGATGTTGCGTCGGGGCGTTGTTGGACTTTTTTGTGGTGGGGAAGGCTTTTTCAGTTTGAGGTGTTCTCGCCTCTAAGGGCCAATGACTGGGCCATAGCTCGAATGACGTACGGGTCGAGCTGACTGGCTTTAGACAAAGGGCTGTCTGTTCTTCGCCTGGACCTCTTTTGACCTCATCAACCACCATTTACAACATACCGTTTGGGCCATGTGGAATTGTGCGGGAGTTTTCCTACCAAGAGCACCCCTGCTCGGCTGCTAGCAGCCACACACTACCAGCACCACCAGCGAATCACGGCGCAGCTGATTCACCAACACATCATCAATAGCGAGGCTGGCTGGCGTTGGATGGAACTCAGCAAGACGAAGGGGACGGACGCACCACCAAACGCGTCTCGTCTCGTCACTGTTTTATTGACATGATTGATGCCATCGGCTGGCCCATTCATCGTCATGGTCAACTGTGAACTGCGCGCCATGCCGTTGCCATCCGTCCCTGATGACAACTGATTAACTGATCACAGTGAGGGCTTATAAGGTTTGCGTCGTGCATGCCAGCCACAGGAGGAGCCCAGGCATGCACTTGGCGTGCTCGGGACCGACGGGCAATACGAAATTGGCTGCTCCAGTCCCACGCCTCTCCTCCCACTCTGACTTGACTCTGCCGCAGGTCTCGCAGCTGAGCTCCAGGTTTTCTGTCTTCTTCACACCCTTCCTTATTACATCGCTCACCATGCTGTGGAGATCTGTCTGGCGCGCAGCCATAGCTGTGACAGGTACGCTTGCTTCCCTTTTCTTGCTCCTGGTGTCGTTCGTCTGATGAGTTGCATCGGCATCGGACACGGCAGGAAACGGACCCTGCCTTGTTCCTCTCTGCTCCTGCTCCTGCTCCTGCTCCTGCCCCTGCTCCTGATCCCTCCCCGATCATAGGTTGCATAGGTTGCTTGCGCAAGAAGTCGAAAGGCCAATACTTGACTTGACTGATCTGTTCCGAAACCTTGGACCTTGGACTAATGCCATGTCGCAGCGTGGGCTCCTGCTGCCACACACGCCGACGATGCCAACCCCCCAGGTCAATCCACCTTCGTCTCGCCCGACAACCACGTCGCTTTCGCCTTCACAGTCCCCCAAAACGACGACTTCCAATATCCCGATGCCACCTTCTTCAGCATACGCGTCCCGAACAAATACTCGTGGGGCGCCGTCGGCCTGGGCAGCGATGACATGAAAGGCGCACTCTACCTCATGATCTACCAGAGCCAAGACGGCAAGAATGTCACCTTTTCGCCTCGAATGGCCTACGACAACAGCGAGCCGACGTACTGGTCCGAGATGGAGTACACTGTCATCCAGAACAACACGGGCGTCTCCAACGACTACATGTACTTTACCGCCATGTGCACCGCGCACTGCCGGAGCTGGAATCGCAGAGATACAAATGGCGGGTGGCTCGATGTGTCGTCGCCGAACCAAAAGGCCATCTACGCCATCGGCCCATCTGAGCCGCTGATGAGCAATGACAGAAACGCCCCGCTCAAGTTTCATCAGGAGTACGGCGTGTTCTCAATCGATATGGGGAGGACGCGGGGTGCGGCGGATGCTCCCGTCCTGAACAAGGACTCCCAGAACGAGGGGACCGAGCTCATTCGGCGGGAGACTGGAAAGTCGGATTACAAGGCGAAGCTGCATGCCACCTTTATGATCTTCTTCATCATCGGCATGATGAACTTTGGTGTTGTGCTGTTGCGGGCTTGCGGTTGGGCGAAATGGCATGCTTTGAACCAGTGTATAGCTACGCTTGGTGTTCTCTCTGGCTTGGCATTGGGTGTTTTGACGAGTTTCCACTACAACAGAGTACGTTCTTTTTTTTTTTTTTCATCTTTCTGATTTTCCATGGTTGCAGAGTATGTGATGAATGCGGGAGAATCGGTCGCTGACCCTGATACAGTCGCGGGGCTTCAAGGGTTATCATCAGATCCTGGGTTACATCATCGTTGCCTTCATCCTAGCCCAGCTTGGCCTAGGAGTGAAGCACCACTTGGAGCATCAGAAGACGCAGGCACCTACCTTGTTTGGGAGGATTCATATGTGGACTGGTCGAGTGATACTTTTCCTGGCCGTGTTGAACGCATTCATGTACGTCTCCGTTGAGCGCTTTTGCTAATGCTTGTGACGGGCTTGCTGACCTTGCGGGAAAATGATGTGTAGTGGTTATTCGTTTGCACAGAACAGGGGGTACGCCGTAGTCCTGGGGGGCCTGCTCATTGTTGCCTGCGCTGTTTCTTTGTTCGTCATCTATGGCCGAAAGCACTTCTTCCCAAAGAAGCAGCGGTTCCAACCCGTGGGTGCTCAACAGCCTCCTCCATGGCGACAAACGAGCTACGACGCCGGCGATCCGTCCGATGCTCCTCCAGGTTACGAGCCGCCGTCGCAGCAGCTTGGCTTGCAGCCCGCTGGGTCATCGTCCAACCCCAACACACCGTGGAGAAGCGCCGATACGAAAGACCATGATGACGAGGCGCATCTTGGAAGTGCCCAGAGACCAAGGGAATTTGCATGAAGTATCGAGGGCTCCGGAATCTCAAGGGGGGGAAGGGGTTCATGTTTTAAAAAGAAAGAAAAAATCCCTCATAGGTTCGATGTGATGAAGGCGCCAGTGTACGATAATCGGTGCGTGTTTTGATATAACGAAACGATGAAGGTGGACTCTCCTGGGCGTTCAATAACAAACCATTGATATGTGGGAAGGGGAAGAGCAGCCATACAATTGGGCCGGAGTTCGTTGTTGATTATTCAATTTCTTTCGACTCTTGGTTCATAAATATTGTCGACATGACCATGAGTCCCGCAGAGACGAGTGCAAGTTGTGTCTTATTTGGTTGAGCAAGAGGAGCGGGGACGGACGACCCCTCCCTCTCCTCAGCATGGCGAGGGCGCCTCTTCCCGAGTCTTCCAGGAACCCTCCTCACTGACAAACCCATCTCAAACCCAACTCGTGCCATCTCGAATCAACACACCAACATCGCGCCATGGCCACGGCCACAGCCACGGTCATGAAGGTGCGGCTCGGCCGTGAAAAGATACGCGTCACCGCCCAGCCTCTCTCCCAGCAAGCCTTCTCCCCCTTTGGCAGCGTCATCAGCAACCCCCGCCCAGACATTCACCCATCCGCCTTGTCCTCCGTCTCCTCCGTCTCCTCCGTCTCCTCCAGCGCAGCAGCAGCGGCCGCCCTGACCCCCAACGCCGTCTCGGCGAACCAGGGCTCCGCCATCCAGTACCGAAACGTCAGCCGCATCGAAAACCTCTACGAGCGAGCGCCGAGCGGCAGGGCCGGCGACCCCGTCATGAGCATGTTCGTCTGCTCGGCGCGCGAGCTGTCCCGCGCCGACGACGCCCACGACGCCTTGGCCGTGCGCGTCCTGGAGCGGCACCCGTTCACCACGCAGACGTTTGCGCCCCTCTTGTCCACGGCACATGCGTACCTGGTGGTCGTGGCGCCCAGCCTGCCCGTGCCCGGGTTACCCGACGGGACCGACATGCCCGGGGACGGGGGCTGCCGGACCTGCGAGGGCTGCGGGCGTACGTGGCGACGGGCGCGCAGGCCGTGACGTACGGCGCCGGGACGTGGCATGCGCCCATGGTGGCGCTGGGGCGGGCGGGCACGACGCTGGATTTCGTGGTTTGGCAACACGCGAGCGGGGTGGCGGAGGAGGATTGCCAGCTGGTTGAGTTTGAGGGGCCGGACGGGGGCCGGACGGGGGCCCGGATGGGGGCGAGCCGGGTGTTGAGGTGAGAGTGCCGAGGACACATGGGCTGGGGAAGCTGTGAGGAGCTATTGCTTTGCTTGACTTGGCAACTTACGATATTGTACACTGCGCTGAAATGACTGCCTGCTTTGTACGAGAGCAGTTTTTTTTTTTCTTTTTTTTCTTTTTTTTCTTTTTTTCTTTTGGGAAATAATTCCCAAGTCAGTTCAAACACTGTGAAAATAATTCCCAAGCCAGTTCAAACACTGTGAAAAAAAAGTCGCGTCCAAATGCGTAAGCCAACGAGCACGGGACGGCATGGAACATGAAAGTCAAGCCGCGGCAGCATTTCTCACCCCCGCCATTCCACATGTCAGTCAGCCTCACCTCGACCCGGACAGAAGACGCGAAGCGAAATGACGGGTCCTGACGCCGATGCGAGCAGCAGGCTGGAGGATCTCCCAGGGCTTGTCCTCCAGCCTGGCGAGAATCCCTACGCAGCCCTCATCAAAGCCTGCCACGATGATCCCGTAAGTCGTAAGTTGTGATTGTAAAGATGGCGAGGGGGGGCTCGGATCGGGTCCCGTCTGACTTTTGGCACAGAAGGAGATTCAGTCGCTGTACTCTGCGCACAGGACCAAGCGGAATGCAGAGCAAAAGAACAAGTTCCTCGCCGCAGACTTCAAAGGCCTGTCGATTGATGCCGTCATTCTGAAGCTGGAGCGCCCGCATCTCGAGCCGGGGTTCCGCGATGAGCGAAACTGCCTCGTGTTCTGGGCCAGGCCGCCGGACCATGTTATTCTGCTGGCGGCTAGATTGCAGGAAATGCTGAACAAGGTTGCTCCAGGTTCGTGGTATTTTTTTATTTTTTTCCGGCCTCAAACTTGCCACCAAGGTTCGTTGGCTGACTATGGGGGAAGGCCTCTGGCTCATGCCGCTGCATAGAATGCACATGACGGCGCTGGAAGTCGCCTTCTCCAAGACCGCCGGGGAGATTGCGTCCTCGGTCGCCGCCCTGCGGGACGCCATGCCGGCCATCGCCTCGCACACGTACCTCCATCGGTCGCGTCTGGTGAAGCCCATGATTTCGCACGACACCTCGGCGGTGGCCGTGTCCTTCCTGCCGGCGTGCGGCGAGGAGCCTCTTTCGCCGGCCCCGACGGCCCCCGATGTTGCCCCCGAGGCCATCACCCAGGGGGATGCGTACACCTATCATCATCTGCGCCGTGACTTGTTTGACAAGGTGCGGGAGCGGGGGCTGCACGTCGGTTCGCGGTACCAGGTGCCCAGCGCGCACATCACGCTGGGGAGGTTCCTGGATGAGGCGGATCATGATACGCCGGAGAAGAGGGAACGCTGGATCAGGGCCATCGATGAGATGAACGAGTGGTTGGAGCGGGACATTTGGGATCGAAAGGACGCTGAATTCATTGGGGAGTGGGTTGTTGGGCATGAGAGGGGGCTGGACGCGAGGAGTGGCACCTTGTGGTATGGGGGGGGCAGAACGATTATACTTGGGGAAGGGTTTTAGGTCATGTGGATGGGCCCGTCGTTGCGCTTGATGTAAATGAAGTTCGGTGGTCAGCGATGGTGAAAGAAAAGGAAGAAGAAAATCCCCGTCAAGTCTCGTGGAAAACGCGTGTGGGCGGGTAGCGTCACGGATCGGCGATCGGGACGCGATGCCGAAGCAAAGCAGCGTTGATCCAAGGTTTCACACAGTCGGTTGATTGTTTCCAGCGTCGAATAGGATCAAACATCTCTTCTTTTTGCGCCGTCGACTGCTTCCCAGTGGACGTAGCTGTCTTCACACCTTCCAACATCCGTGGGCTGGACCAGTCCCCTCGGAAAAAACATGCGCGGCCGAACCCGATTCTCGTTGATCGCATCTCCTGCACAGAGAAGTCATTTTTCTTTATTCATTCCCTATGAAACCCATCCCCCCGAAAATTGAGGACATGAACCTCCTTTCGCCAGTGTCCATGATGCCCAAATGCCGCAAGGATAACCACGAGAAACTGAGTGAACCTCAATACAATGCACTTAGAACACCAGAGCCGCACCCTTCGTCTTCTTGTCACCACTGCAAAGCAACCCGTCGTTAGTACAAGTGTTGGAATGGCGATTGTTGTGTGCCAATCCGTGGCGGATTGAAAAGACGGGAGGAGAAGAAAACGTACCCCAACTCGAAGTGCTTGCATCGCTTCAAAGCCAGCTGGCACTTGGTCTTGCACTTGACGCACTCCAATCTCAGGACAACCTTCTTGGTGGTCTTGGCCTTTTTGTGGAAGACTGGCTTCGTCTGACCACCATAACCGCTCTGCTTTCGGTCGTAACGGCGCTTACCCTGGGCGAACAGCGAGGCCTTGCCAGCCTTGTACTGGGTAACCTTGTGCTGGGTGTGCTTGCGGCACTCCTTGCCCTTGCAGTAGGTGTTTCGGGTTTTGGGAATGTTGACCTAGTAGTCGTCCATGTCAGCTGCTAGTTGGCAAATAACTCCAATAATCTGGCGGTGGTGGGAGGGAGATAAAAAAAAACAGAGGATTGTATTATTTGAGGTCGTATCTCGGGGGGGAACGAGTTTGCCGCGGAACCGCACCGAGACAGTAGCCGAGTGACGCAGCAAGATCGCACAATCTTTCCTTCACATCCTGCAAACGGCCTGGCCGAAAATACCGTGGGTGGTTAATATCGGCCATGTACTGCAGCTATCGCGTATCATCAGACCTTTTGCCCCCGCGCCCGCCCGCCCGCTCGCTGAACCAAACTGAAATCGTCGTGGTCGCTCGGAAACTGTCATGGTGCGCCGGTGGCGGAATTCGGTGTGATTCGACGGCAATAATCGCTGTGAACTTTCGGGCTGTGGTATGAGGGCAGAAGTATAGCGTGGGACCTACCATTTTGACGACGTTGTGTGGTGTCGTTACTGGGGTGTTTGGTAATGCAAAGTCCTGAGATTGAACGCAAATTTGGGAGGTTTTGGTGATTTTCTGGCTTTGTGGGAAACTAGGGTAAACGTCTGGACCTGATTGGGCGTTGTGATTCCTGCGGGTCCAATCCAGTCAGTCATTGGATGCCTTGAATTTGGGGCGTACAGAGATATCCCAACCAAGGGTCCACAAATATCCATAACGGGCTATCTGGGACGCTGTTTTAGCAACGACGAGCAAAAAGCAGCAATCATGTCCGCTGTTTTTTTGTTAGTTGAAGATAATTTGGGAAATATGAATGCTGTTTCACGAAGCTACGAAAATCATGCTCTAGTTTATTGATGTCTGAACTTGCATAAAGAGTGTGAGTTTCAACGGTTTTGATAATATGGTCGCCTTCAAGGCAGCATGAGCGTGACATCCCAAAACAGTTAGATCAGTTCATCAAGGAAGTCCTGGTGTCTCCCCTAGCCACCCCACTATTGGCCTGCGACTCCAACAACCCAAGGTGTCCTCCCATCGTCGCCAAGATCACGAAGTGAGGTCCGAAAACAACGCCAAATCGCCGTCACCATGGATCCATACTCTGCAGAAGGCGAATTGATCAACATCCACAACCACTTCCATCAGGGCCAGTACCAGGAAGTTGTCGACTTCGATACATCCGCGTTTTCTGCCGAGAATGCCCTCCCCGCGCGAGTACTAGTCCTGCGAGCTCGTATCGCCTTGGGCCAAGCTGAGGATGTTCTTGCCGATGTCAAGGGCGAGTCAGAGCCTGACCTGGAGATTGTCGGTGCCTTTGCCGAGTACACTTTGGGGAAGACTGATGCTGCGCTAAAGACCGTCGAGAAGCTTGCTTCATCTGCGGCCGACAATGTCACCGTTCAGGTCATTGGCGGCACCGTTTTGCAAGCTGCTGGCAAGTCGGAGGAGGCTCTGTCTCTGCTGTCGCAACACCAAGGAAGCCGTAAGTAGGCCAGGCCGCAGCGAATCAATGTACTCAACAGCAACCTGATGTTAACCAACCGTAAAGTGGAAGCCGTCGCCTTGATCGTCCAGGTTCACCTTCAACAGAACAGAACCGATCTCGCCGTGAAGGAAGTCGTCTCCGCAAGGAGATGGGCACAAGATAGTCTGCTAGTCAACCTTGCTGAATCCTGGGTCGGATTACGGGTGGTAAGTCGCGGCCCGCCTTTTCACATTCGTCAATGCTGTTGTCGCTAATCCCTCCCTGCAGGGCGGTGAGAAGTACCAGCAAGCTTTCTACGTCTATGAAGAGCTTGCCCAGGCTCCTGCTACAGCCTCGATACGAAGTCTTGTTTCGCAAGCTGTCTGCGAACTACATCTCGGCCGCTTAGAAGAGGCACAAGCTGCATTGGAGCAGGCATTGAAAAAGGATCCTCAGAATGTCGATGCTATCGCCAACATGCTAGTCCTTCAGGTCATCTCTGGTCATGATGATGCAGAATACATCGAGTATGTCGCTTCCCTACTTGGGTCAGTGAGGGCGTGCAATGCTAACTGTGACAGGTCGCTGAAAAAGGCCGATCCCAAGCATCGGCTGTTGACTGATTTGGAGGAGAAGAGCGCCTTGTTCAACGAGGCCGCCAAGAAGTATCGCGCAAAGGTGTCGTCGTGAGGTGATTATAGGATTGAACAAACAAGCGTAATGAAGAAAGCCATGCAATCAGAAAAGGACCACCTGATCACGAGTGCGGTATCATTGTTGAACAACGAAGAATGTTCTACTCGAGTGTATGTGTATACGTTTTTTGCGCCATGTATCCAGCTCAAAGATCTGAAATATGGAGGTAAGTAGAAAGAAATTGTCCTCTCACTCTGAGTGATAGAGGCGGGGGGCACTTGGTAACCATCCATCACCTCGCAATTAAAGAAATCGAAACATGTCGATCAAGATGATGTCAACATTTCACACCTGACCTGACATTCGAAAGGGCGCACACTTCACAATAACTCGTACTGGGCATAAGCTCTGCAAATGCAGCAGAGTCGTGGATTTCGCATGCCGGGCTTTTCTGCATGGGTATTTGGAAACACGGTCGATGGTCGCGGGGCTTGTTACTCCGGAATTCAGGCCTCTTTAACACTGGTGTCATGGCAGATATTGGTCCGGTCAGAGGGCGCCTACCGGCTACTACTGGGGTATTGGCAGAAGCAGAATCAAGGTACACGATAGATGCAGAGCTACGACGAGAGGGAAGGTGCCAAACGTTTTAGCCAACTCGTCTGCGATATCTTCTGGTTACAAAACGCCAAGTCACATGAGGACCGATGGGCATTGAAACAGAGTTCCGGTTGAGTGCCGCACGTTCTCTTAATCCTCTTGATCCCCTGCTTTTCTTGCCCTTGCAGTAACGCGTAGTAGTACCAGGCCGAAGTGCTTTCAGTCGCATGCCATGGCCATCGCGTCGTATGATTTGCAAATGCACAAGATGCTCCTACCGAGTGTAATCCAAGGCCACGTCCCACCAAGGCTGCAAATCGTGTCCTCTGGGGCCGCTTTATCAAAGGTGCCGCTGTGTAATTGCGAATTCTTTCTCCGGCTCGAGCTCGTCATCCGAAATGGCCAGCTGGGATCGGACATGATTCTAAAACGCCTGCACCTCATCTGGATTTCGCTGAACGAAGCATGGTTCATTTGCAAGAGCAAGTGGCGCGTGACTGACTTCGATACTCTGCCTTTCCGGCATTGAAGCGCTGCTCTTGTCCGCCCTTTTGGCACGATGCGATGCATCCGCGTCATCTCCAGCGTCCCATTTTCGAGGGCCCTGCGAACCATCCTTTTGATCCAGACAGCGCCCCAGAGGAGCGCTCGTAAAGTAATTCTTGTACTTGAGATACGTCAAAGAGTAGTCTTCCACGTCACTGGCCGCTGAAGTACTCTGCTTATGCCTCGTCTGCTGGTGGTAAGTTGACACAGAGCTTGAAGATAGGTTGTGCGGTATCTCCGCCACAGGGCCTCTTGGAGAGTACGACTGACTGGTCGATGAGGACTCGAGCCAGGCGACGATGGACTTGACGGAGCGGCAGGTAGCCCGAGGAGTTGCTTGACGGTTGGGCGAAGGGGGTTCTGGTTGATGTCGATATTGGGTAGAAGCGAAGCTGGTGTTGGCGGGCTGAATATTCTTGGAGCTGCCAATTGTACTCATGGCTTTTGGAATAAGTTTCACACAAATAGCCGTGGAGAGGCTAGTTTCCGTGCCCTAAGGCGTCGCGTTGAATCAAGATATCAAAGCCAAGGTTGGCGGGTGCAAAAGAGGTGAATGAAAAACTTTTGTTTTGCAGCTTCCATCATCGTTCTTCTGCCAGATCTGTCACTTGCAAGCAGCTGCCACGGGGTGCCAGCTGCAAACTTGTACTGAATCATCAAGTCATCCAAATAAGCACTAGCCCTGGTCCCCTGGTAATTGAAGGATTCTTTTCCAGCACGGGGACAACTCCTTGTTTTGTTGAATTGTTGAATGCTTTGGTTTCTATGGTATGTCTATAAGCTCCCAAGTTGCACCAATTCGAACTGAGAACCAATGAGCGGCATTGTTCCCTTTAAACCGTCCGAAATTATTTAAACAATCTCTCGCTTGATTGAATGTCACTTGAAACCTCCGTTCCCGTGCTCCTTATTTCCATGTTCTTCGTAATTCTCACATCAGAACGTTTATTTCTTGTTGGGGAATTTGGGAGCACCAATGTCAGCACCACGCAGCTTGACATTGAGCACGCGCTCCATGGAACCGAGGACCTTCTGGTCTGGAGTTGCTGAGCCTCGCTCAAAGTCGGCGACAATGCCCTGTGTGGTGTTGCATCGGGTAGCAAGGTCTTTCTGAGTCATCTTGGGCTCCATCTTTTGTCGAGCGGCAGAGATGGTGTCGCCGACGAGTTTGCCGACTGTGTTGGGTTTGATAATGTCGTCGGATCGGTCAACCTTGGTCAGGCGCTGGCCTTCGGCGCCACTGCCAGTCTGTTCGATGAAGTGTGAGTAACGAGCATCGTTTGCTTTATACCTGGGGACAAGATTCGGGCGCCATTGGTGAAGCGCAGTCAATTGCCACACCAAGGTTGTTGCTACGGGGGCCACGGTGTCACGTTGCTCAAGAAGTGTGTTAGAGGGGTTGCGCGGAGCAATTACTGCTTACAGCATTGGCAGTCGAGAACTTCTTCTCGGTTCCGATAACAGCGCCAGTTCGTGCGGCTGCATTCAGGGCGCTCTTGCCACGCACGACAGTCTCGCGCTCAGCGGCACCAGGCCCGCGAGTCTTGCTACCAATCTTGGTGACTTGGTCCCAGTCCGCCATGGTGATGATGGTGTCTGTCGTGGTGGCGTCGTAGAGCGGTAGCGGTGTGAATAGAATATTCTCTCGATAGTGGGGTGAAGTGCTGGCTGAAAATGAAGCACTTCAATCACTTGGTCGATAGACGGACGCAGTTCTTTGCAGAGTTGGGTTTCTGGTGGTGGACGGAGAATGATTGAAGCGTGGAAGATATGAAGGAGTGTGAGCGCATCGGGGTTGAATTGAGTCACTCGGCGAGATGGCCTCAAAAAGCCTTTGGGATGTGATCCACGAGCTAGTGCAAACTTTGCACTGATATTGCATGGTATAAGTAATATGTAAATTTATATAGGGCAGCCACTCTATACTATTATAGCCTACTTCTACAGTTTTTTTTACTACCTTAATATAAGGGAACTATTGTAATAGTAGCTCTTCTTTCTATAGCTTTAATATATTACAGTGTACGACTAGGTTAGGAAGATATAAACAAAGTGAAGGCTAAGGTTCTTAGTTATAGCTAGAGAGCAGAGCTTTGCACTACACTACACTACATACTACTATCAGGAAGAGCTCCCTGAAGCATTGGATATGTAGATGCTAGTCGCGTATTAACTAGGATAAGACATTGGTAAAGATAAATATATTAGAAGTACCTTTATAGACTAGTTATTTCTATAGTATACTATGTACCTTTTAGGTATAAAAGTTAGCTACTATCTATACCTTTAATTAATTAAATTAAATACTTTTTATTATTTATTTACACCCTTATCTAATAGTTATAAGCCTAGGTAGCTTTTATTACTAAATTTATTATTATCTTTAAAGATTATTAGCTTTATTAAAGTTATTTAATTAATACTTGCTAATATTATAAGATAAACACCCTTATTATATTATTTAATAGCTAATATTATAACCTATACTTCCTTTAACTTATATATTTCTCTTTAATATATTTAAAGAAACCCTAAATATAGTGTTATTATTAAAGAAAAACTAGATTAAGTAGTTTATATAAATTAAAAACTATATAAAATCTTATAAAGTTTAGGAGTATATTAACCTAAATAAGGTTAAATTACTTAAAAACCTATAATACTTATATACTTATAAAGAGGTTAAAGACTAGAGATTTTAAATAATAACCCTAATACTTTAAAGGATTAGAAGCTTATATATAAAGATATAAAGGACTAATTTAACTTTAAATATAAAAAGCTTTAATTTAAGCTTATAAAGTATTAAGATTTAGCTAAATAAATACTAAAGATTAAGGAATATATTTATAAGACTCTTTTAAAGAATATTTAAAACTCTCTTAACTTTAATACTAAGGTAAAGAAAAAGAAGTTTATTTAATATTATACTTATAAAATACTTTTACTTTTTATAATTAGTATAAGCTAAATACTAAGAAAATACTTATTTTTATAAAGAATTACCTAAAGAATTACCTATAAGCTAAAGGTACTTATAATTAGTATAAGTAAGTAGTAATAGTTAAGGTACTTTAAAGAAATTATCTAGACTTTAAGATATAGTAAACTAAGGAGATAATACTATATAAGTTTATTATATTTCTTTAAAGTAAATTTAAGTTATTTTAAAAGAAGTAAAATAACTTACTTAATAAGGGAATAAATAGTAATTTTCTTAAGGCTATTACTAAGTTTAAAAGGGACTATAAGGCTTTACTAAAGGAATTAAAGGATTTAAGGATTACTAATATGCTTATAACTAATAAATTAAATAATTTAATAAAGCTAGAGAAGCCTAAGTACTCTAGATATATAAATTATACTATTAAGGATACTATAAAATAGTAGGAATTCTATAATTTATTTAAGGCTTTTTATAAGCTAAAGGCTACTTTAAAGAATTAGAAGGTTAGGAAGAACTCTAAAGAGAATATTAAGAAGTATTTTAAGGCTAATTTATAGAAGAAATTAAAGGCTATAAATTAGAAGCTAAAGAAAAAAGTAATAATATTATTATACCTTTATAAAACCCTATAAATAACTTTATTTTAGTTACTCTAGGTAAGAAGTTAGCTAATATATTATTATTTATATACTTTAAGTAATATAAATTATTAAAGAAAAGCAGGAATTTATTAAACACTAGGAATAACTTAGAATTAAGGAGGAATATAGTTCTTTATAACTCTAGAGTAAATGTTTATATCTTTAATAACTCCTAATAATTTAAGTAATTTAAATTTAATAAGAATATTATAATAAAGGTTAAGGTAAGTAATATAATTTATATAGCTTTAGGTTAAGGGCTAGTTAGTATATTTATTATAGATCCTATATTACAAAAGGTAAGAATAATTATATTAGAGACCACTTTATTTATTCCTAAATTTTATGTTAATTTAGTATTAGTAATAATTATAATAAAAGTAAGTATTTTCTAGAATTAGAAGAAGGGATTCCTCTATAAAGGGAATTAGCCTATAGCTAGGGTTTATAATATTAATAAGCTTTATATACTATTAAGGCTATTAGAAAATCTAAAGGAAGCTAATACTATATTAAGCAAATCTCTAAGGCCTTTAATAAAGGGAGATATAAAGCTTTAGTATTAATAATATAGTTATCCTAGTAATAAAGCATTTATAAAGCTTATAAACATAACTTTAGGTATTAAATTAATAAGACCTAAGCTTATAGAGTATAAGATATATACTATAGGTAAAGCTAAGCACTAGAGATTATAGGTTATACCTAAAGGGCTTCCTTAAGGACTAGGTTATAGGCTTTTAGTTAATCTAAAGTACTATAACTTACCTTATTAGAATAGTAATAAGTATTAGTGTATTTTTATATACCTTATAACCTTAATATAATTCTTTTACTTATTTAAGTTAAAGAATAGGATTTATAATAGCTTCTAAATAATAGCAGTGTTTCTAAGCACTTAATTTAGTGTTTAACTACGCTTTTTACATAGTAATATTAAAAAAGCCCTCTTTATAAATAATATAAGGGATAAGATAGCCTTAGTAAGTATTATAGTTTATAATTTAGCTCCCTTAACACCTAGTTAGAATAGTAAGGTAAAGAGATCTAGGGGGGTGGTTAAGTAAAAGGCTTATATATTAAGTCTAGAGGCTAGATTCCTATTAGAACTTAATAATAAGGTCTTTAATATAGTGGTTTATTTACTAAATTAAACGCCTTTTAAGTATTATAGAAATTAGATTACACTATATAAACTCTAGTGAAATTAGGCTAGGAAAACCGTCCTTACCTATTTATAAATATTAGAGGTTTAAAAACCCTTAATTTTATATCTATAAGCTTATAAATATAAAGCGTTTCTAATAATAACAAAAGCTCTAAAGCATATTAAATTAAATAATATAATCTCTTAGTTAAAGTAAAAGCTTATATTAAATACCTTATAGGTTATAAAGTTAAATCCTAGTATATTATTTAGGTTCTAACCCTTTGTAATTATAAAGTTATTATATTAGCGTGTATTTAGTTTAATAAGGCCTTATTCTTTAAACTAGAAGAAAAGATTAAATTAGCCTAGAAAGAGAAGATATTAATAATTATATTACTTAAAGAGCTTAAGGCTAAAGACCTTAATAAAGAAATTAGTTAAGACCTTATAGGAATAGACCTAGAAGAGAAGAATTATAACTTCTTACTATTAGCTATAAATAAGGAAAATAATTAGATTAAAGCAGAAACACTACCTTATATATTAGGGTAAGAAAGTAGCTATATTAGTGCTTTTTAACCCCTAACTTTTCTTATAAAGGACTAGTTATCCTAGAGAATATAAAGCTTTAGGTATAAGGTAATAATACACTATTTTAAGAGATTAATAAATTTATAAATAATATAATAGCTAAACACATAGAGACTACTATAAAGACTAGTGAAATTACTACTAAGGGTAGTAAGACTATAGAGAATTATAGTTCTTATAATAATAGTATTAACCTAGATAATATTATAACTAGAAAACGCTAATAAAAGGAGTTAAGGAAGGCTAGGTAAGCTTAGTTTTCTTTTACTTTCTCTTTAGTATTCTAAGGAACTTAATATAATTTATAGATTAAAGATATGCCTATAGAACTTGCTTATTATTATTAGGTAATAGTATTACTATATTATAATTACTAGAAGGAAGCAATTATAAAGGAGCTTTTAAAGCTTTTATCCTTAAACTACTAGGAGAATATACCTAAGGAACTAATTAATCCTAATAAGTATAAGGAAATTATTAACCTTAGCTAGGTTTTTAAATATAAAACTAATAAGAAAGGCATAGTTATAGAGTTTAAGGCTTAAATAGTAATATAAGGTAACTAGTAACTAAAGAATAACCTTAATAATTATACTACTACCCTTACTTCTTAATCTTTATAAATATTACTTATAGTCTATTATACTAATAATCTTAATACTTAATAATATAATATTCGGAATACCTTCCTATATATAAAACTTAAAGAACCTGTCTTCTATAAGCCCCTAGAGGGTATAAATATAAGAGGTTATCTCTAGAAGATAATTAAAGCACTATATAGGCTATAGGAAGCTCCCTAATAATAGTTCCTTTATTTAATAAGATTCCTTTTAGAGCTTAGCTTTATCTAAGGGAAAGAAGACTTATATATCTTTATAAAGGACGATTTTATCCTATTTTTCTATGTAAATAATATTATAGTGCTATACCCTAATAGATCTAAAGTAGAATTCAAAGAATTATATAAGTGATTAATAAATAGTCTAGATATTAAAGACTAAGGTAAATTAAAGTAATTCCTAGGCATTAAAATCATTAGAAATTATAATACTAAAGAGATATAGTTATTATAGGAATTATATATTTAAAAGATCCCTCCTGAGTACGAGGTAAAACTGCTTAGCTTACTACACCCTAACACCCTATTCCTTTAACTTCTTTTTATCTGCCTTATAAAGCTTATTGTTAGGCTTACCCTTATTTTTAAGCATTTTTTCCCTTATATTATAAATACTATTAATTATCTTTAGGTTAGATTTATCTTCCCTTTCCTTCCCTTTGCTTTTCTTCTTTTCTACTATATTATTTAATATTTCAGATAGTGTAGTATCTTTTTTATCACCTTTAGCTATACTATTATCTAATTAGTTAGTTGTTAATTAGTCGATTGGTAGCCCATGACCTACCTGGTGATGCAATGGATGCAGTGCGTCTGTTGGTTTATGCGTCTCTTGCAGAAAGTATTAATTACGTTTACTAATTTTGAGTAAAGCGAATTGGATTGGCTGTAATTAAGGATAAGTTATGTTTTTTTGGTTTGCCTTAGAGCTTTAAAGGATAAGTTGTAAGATAGAAGAGATGTAAAGAGATAGAACAAACACAGTCGTAAAGGAAGGGGAAATCACGTTAATTTATGCTATAAGTAAAACTTAAATAGATTTAAGTTTAACTATAGTTACAAATTATAACTCTTATGTAATTATTGCTACAAAGTTTGTTATAAACTTTATATTAACCTTTTAGCCCCTAAATTTATGGCTTAAAGCTTGTTCCTTTATTTATATTTTACCTAACATTACAGTGATTATTAAATTTGGTTATTAATTATTACACTAGCTAGGTATTGCTAGTAATTTTTTTGTTCCTTGAAAATTAGATGCATTAGCCATAGCTAATGATCCCAAAAAAATTAAAAATCAATATATTTAAAAGATTACTTAGAAGGTTATTCCTAATATTATTAATAATAAGTTAAAGAGCTTAATTATAGCTTCTTTTCTAATAGCTATAATTTACCTAAATAATAACAAAGCTTCTAATAAAGAAATTAGTTACTATAAAGTAATTATAGGCTCTTTAGTGTATCTTTACATTATTGGAAGACTAGATATAGTGTTTATAGCATTAAAGCTAGCCTCTTTTATAATAAATCCGTTAGCAAAGCACATTAAATTAGCTTAGGGTGCTTTATTATACACTTAAAACACAAAGAAGCTTTACTTATAATATTTAGGCGTGGATAGCTTTAATACGCTGTTTTCTAGTATAGATACCTTACTTAGTAATAATCCTAAGACTTAGAAGTTAACGCAAGGCTATGTTTTTATTATATATAGTGCTATAATTAATTAGAAGTCTAGAAGGTAATATTATATAATAACTTTAAGTATAGAAGCAAAGCTCTTTTGTCAGGAGCACGGAGGCCAGGGAGCTAGGGACAGAATGGTTATATAATAGAACCCTTAGATAAGCCTTAGGTTATACGGATAACTAAGTAGCTATTAGATAGCCACGTGTACGTAGTAGGGTATTTAGACAAGGACTACCTATAAGGTATATAGAAGGTTAGAGTTTAAGACCTTTATATACCTACCCTTAAGTAATAGCTCTCTATCTATAACTAAGAACCTTAGCCTTTACTTTATTTATATCTCCTAAGACCTAGTTATAATAAGTTAAACTCTTAAACCATTTAAGGCAAATAGACTATTAGCTAGGTTTAAATATAAAGGAGCTATAAAATATTTACTTAAAACATACTTATACTACCTAGTAAGGGAGATATAAACCTATAGTGTCTAGGGAGTAACCTATATACCCTAACTTTAGGGCTTAATAATAAAAGGATTTAATAAATACTACCTAACCTTAATTAACATAGTAATACTAAATCTAGGAATAATAATAACCTAGATAAGCTAGAGCACTGCTATAAAGTTATATAAGCCTAGCTATAATATACTTATATAAGGTAAGATATTATAAATATAGAAGTATAGCTTAAAGAAATTAAGGTAGACCTGTAATTAGCTAGATTAGGCAGAGAACCTATAATTACCCCTTAGACACTTATACTAATTAATCCCTTATTCCTAGCTTTCCTACCTAACCCTAACTTCGTAGTAAATATATACTTATAGAGCTTTATAAAGATATAATATAAAATGCTAGTATATAAAGGTAATACCTATAAGAATCTATAGGTATACCTAGCGGATTTAAATGTATTATTTTAGTTAGATTTAAGAACCTTTTATAATAATAAAACTAAGGTAATATATACTAGCAGCTACCTAGTAAATAATATAAAGTAATAATAGATGCGTTACATAATAGTAAATAGGTTAGTTAACTACTTAGCCTATTCTTAGGATAAATTTGTGTCCTAGTTAAACTTAGGAGTAATAGATAAGGATATAAGATGCTTAGAAGCTACTAGGATATTACTAAATCTAAGGTAAAAGGATAACTAGTCTTTTTAGTCTTTCTTAAGACTTTAGACTAAAGTAAAAGCTAAATTACCTAACTAAATCCCTATATACTTAAGAATAGTAATTTTCCTAAATAGCCTAAATAACACTATAAGGAAGCATATAGTTAGCTAGGAGTTCCTAATATCTTAGAGCTACCTATAAGGATAAGGTAAAAAGGCTAAAGTTATAATAATATCTATATTAAATAATTATAATAAAAACTATAATAATAAAGAAGGTAAGAGAAAGAGATAATACTTTAGCTCCCTGTAAATAACTTATAATAAGACTTATAGTAACTAAGCATAGGTTAAAGACTATTTAAGTACTATAAATATAGTAGTCCTAGATATAGTATAAATAAATATAAAGTAATAGATTATTTAATTTGTAAAAGTAGTAGGCATATAACTAAGAAGTATAAGGATAGTAGTAATAAGACCTTAGACCCTAATAAGATTCTAATTAGGTTAGCATAAGCCTAGGATAATAGTCTTACTATAAAGAAACCTATAAATAAGAGAATAAGAATATAAGTATCCTTATAGTAAGATAACTGCTAGTTAGCTATGCTAGTGCTATTTAATATAGGCGTAGAGTATTTAATAATCTACCCTAAATTATTATTAAAATAGGATTAGAAAAACATAAAAAAACAAAGATAATACTAGAAAGCGTAAGTAAGGATAAAATCCTATATAAAGGAATCCTATATAAGCTAATTAAGGTAAAAGATAGTATAAGCTATATAAAGGTTTACTATATTAGCTATTACGTTACTAATATAGGAGAGGGATGCTCCTAGGTATAGATTAAACCCTAGAGTATAAACCTATAGTAATAAATTAGAAGTAGAATTTTTAAAGGTTTCTAATAACTAAGGACTATATTATACTTACTACAAGGAAGTAATAACTATATAGGGTAGTAAAATAGTTATTTATTATGCTATTACTAGTATTACTAAAGATTAGGTAATTAAGCCTAGGGAAAAAGAAGGGAGACTAATAAAGACTTATTAGTAAATAACATAGTAAGTAATAACTAAGGTTATAGTATAGCTATAGTAATAGTAATAAAACATACCTATTCCCTAAAAAAGAAAAAACTAAGAAATATAATAGCACTTTAGGTAGTATACTATAAAGAGGTAGTAGTAACTATATAAGAGATAGATAGTAATATAACCTAATAGTAAATCCTAGAAGAGTACGCAGAATTTATAAATATGTTTTTAAAAGATTTAGCTAGTCAGCTCCTAGAATTAGGTAGCTATACTTATATAATTAAATTAAAAGAGAGGAAATAACTACCCTAGGGACTTATATATAACCTAGCTAAAAAAGAGCTAGAAGTGCTTAGGGAGTACCTAGCAAGTATGTAAGAAAAAGGGTAAATTAGAAGATTAACTAGTCTAGCTAGAGCCCTAATTTTATTTATTCTAAAAAATCAGGGAAATTAAGGCTTTATATGAATTATAGGGGCCTTAATAGGATTATAGTTAAAAATAAGGCCCCTTTGCTATTAATCTCTGAAATTCTTAACTAATTAGTAAGCATAAAGGTTTTTATATTACTAGATCTTTAAGAAGCGTACTACTAGCTATATATTTGCGAGGGTAATAAGTAGAAAATAGCTTTCTAATACTACTATAGCTACTTTAAATATCTTATAATACTATTTAGATTAGTAAACACGCTAGCCACTTTTTAGGAATATATTAATAACACCCTTAAGGGACTTGTAAATAAATTCTATATTATTTACCTTAATAACATCCTAATATATAGTAGTAACCCTATAAGATATACGAAGCATATTAAAAGCATACTAGAGTGACTTTAAGACACGGACCTTTATATTAACCTTAAAAGTGCTAATTTTCTATTAGGTAAGTAAAATTCCTAGGTTTTATTATATCTAAAAAGGGCATTAAGATAGAACTATCATGGGTTAAAGCTATTATAACCTAGCTAATACCTTATAGCGTGTTTAATATTTAATTATTCCTTAGGTTTATGGGTTTTTACTAATACTTTATAAAATAGTATAGTAAGGTAGTAATCCTGCTAATAGACTATTTAAAAGGTGTTTAGCTAGTAGAGTTTAAGCTAAAACCTAGTAAACTAGTAGTGTTTAAAGAACTTTAAAAGAAGTTTTAAGAGGCGCTAATTTTAGTATATTTTAACTTACTTTACTTACTAAGAGTAAAGATAAATATATTTAGTTATGTAATTAAAGCTATACTTATAATATTAGTGCTAGGTAGCTAGCACCTAGTGGTGTATTTTTAAGGAAGTTAACTAATATTAAGCTTTACTACTTAACACTTAATACTAAGTTATTAGTAATCTAAGAGGTATTTTAAGCCTAGAGACACTACCTTATGTATTCTTCTTATTAGATTATAGTTATTATAAACTATCTAAATTATAAGTACCTAGCTATAAAGCTAAAGCTAACTAGTAAGTAAGTAATAGTATTAGATAAGCTTTGTTTGTTTAATTTTAGGATTAAATATTACGTAAGTAAGTTAAACCCCGCGGATGCCCTATCTAGAAGAGCAGATTATATTAGTAAGAAGCATAGGGTAAAGGCATTAACCTTATAGCTACCTAACTTCTTATCTAAATTTAATAATACTAAGCAATAGGAATACTATATAGATAATAATGCTATTGCGGGTTCTAGTATTATATTGCTTAGCATAGCTAATGTTTTATTATAAAGACACTATAATAGCCTTACTAGCCTTTAGGGTTTTAAGAAGTTATAACTTAATTATATTATTAAGGAACTTAATAGTCTAGTAAAGCCTAGTAGTAGTATGTAAACTAGGTTTGTTAATTCTAAGTAGTAAGGTTATACCTTATCTGTGTTTTTTAATATTTCTATAAGTCTAGTGAGCCTACAGGTTAGGAGTCTAGCTAGGTTAGTAGCTAGTAAGTAGCGTAAGTGCCCCTTTAAAACGTCACTTATTTATAATTTATTTATAAGTCTATAGGCACACTATAAGCTAGCTACTTATAGTAGTGTTATAGTAAGAATACAAGTAGTTTAGCAAACCTCTTCTAAGTTCACACGTAATACTTATTCTATATATATAAAATTAGAGGCTCTAATTTAGGTTATGTTATTTAAAGCATAGTAAGGTAATAACTTTACTATAGGTTATAGGAAGCTACTTAAGAGTAGTAACCTAAAAGCGTTGTAAATATAGTCTATTAGGCCCTCTAAGCTATTAATATTTAAGAATTAAGTTTTTATTCTAGCTAGTATAAGAAAGGAAATTTTACTACTTACCTATAATAACCTAGTAGCGGGCCACTAAGGAGTTAGTAAGACCCTTTATTATATTATAAATTAATATTACTAGCTATTAATAAAGAAAGACACTAAGTTATATATGTAAACTTATGTAAGTTATTAGACTTTAAAGCTAAGGCACTATAAACCTTATAGTAAGCTAGTAGCACTACTAGTGCTTAATTAGCCTTTTTAAGAATTATTAATGGATTTTATTATAGGGCTACTACCTATAAGAGACGTAAATTAGACTTACAATACAATCTTAGTTATTATAAACTATTTTACAAAATATAGTATTTATATCCTTGTTTTAACATAACTAACTAGTAATAGGTTAGCTACTATATTTCTAGAATATGTTTTTAGGGACTATAGTGCCCTAGAAAGTATTATTATAAACTATAGTTTAATATTTACTAGCGGGTTTTAGATAACCTTTTACTACCTTATTACTACTAAGTAATAACTAAGCACCACGTTTTACTTATAAATAAATAGGTAAATAAAATATCTAAACTAAGTTTTAAAGTATTATTTAAGAGCTTTTGCTTACTTTAATTAGACTAACTAGGCAGATAACCTATTAATAGCCTAGTTCGCGTATAATATAAGCGCCTACTTAACTTATAGCTATACCTTAGTAGAGGCGCTATAAGGTTATAACCCTAGAGGCTTATAGTAAGTAATTATAGATATTCTAGTAGTAAATAACTAGGTAAAGACTTAAGTAACTATACTAAGAGATAAACACATAGTAATTAAGTAGCTTCTAAGTAACTTATAAACCTAGTATATAAAGCACTATAATAAAAAGTAAACTCTAATAAAGTTTAGAGTAAGTAACTATATTTTATTATTTATAAAGAATATTAACCTATAGTAACCTAGTAGGAAGCTAAGTGTGAAGTACCTAGGCCCTTATAAAGTTAAAAAAGTAATTAAAACTTACGGATTAGCGTACTAATTAAAGCTACTACCTAGTATATAACTATATAATATTTTTAATATTACTAACCTTAAACTATTTATAAGGGACCTAACTAGCGTAGAAAATATGTCCTTACTACAAGATAATATTATAGATAATAAACAGGAGTTTAAAGTTAAAAGAATTATCTTATATTATTACAATAGGAGATATTAGAAATACCTAGTTAAATAAAAGGGCTATAATACTTTAGAGAATTCATAGGTTAAGAGAAGAGATTTTGTTATAATAAATATTATTAATAATTATAAGTAGTAACTAAGCAGCTAGTTTGTAAACATAGAGGTGTATTTAGTAAAGATTAGATAGTAATAGTAATATATAAAAAAAAACTAGATAATTTCTTAGATAATCTACCTCATAGCTACCTAGCACTATTCACCCTATATGTATATTAGGCCCTAGCCCCTAGTATTATTATTTTTATTCCTAGGCGCTAGGTTAGTAGTAAGGCCCTAGGTAAGGGATTTATCCTTATTATTAAAGGAATCCCCTCCTTATATATATATATATAAAGCTTACCTAGAAGGTCTAAAGGCCTAATATAGATAGGAAGCGTAGGCGTATATATAATAAGCTATTAGTAAGTTAGTAAGGCTATAAGTAAGAATATTAAGAAACTTACTAAGGAAAGGTTTTATATAATAAAGTATAAGCTATTAGAGATATTAATCTAGACTTCTAGATTAATAGTGTTACTTAGTAATAATATAGTAATTCTCTTATTAGTATTAGCCTCTTGCATAACCTCTGTGGTTAGCCTTGCTTATCTAGCCTAGCTACGCTTATTAGTATTCTTTATAGATAGGAGTGTATTATAAAGTTTGTGTTTTATGTGTATTAAGTATTAGTAGTATATTAGTAGTAACCTAAGTTATAAAGATAAATATATACATATATTATTAAGAAAGTAAGGATTATTATTAGAGATAATATAATTATTAATACGCTTAAAGAGCGCTTAGTATAATTTTGTAAAGTAAGTAAAGCACTAGTAGTATATTAGTATAAGTATAAGTAGTAAAGAAAGGAAGATATACCCCTAAATAGTTCTTATTATTTTGTGTATAATAAGCGCATTTTGTTAAGTTATTTATATAAGTTAGTAGTAGTATATAATAAGGTAGTAGTAAAGTTATACTTAAGAAGTTAGTATACTTAGTTAGAGTAAATTTACCTTTAGTAATATACTATAAAATAATACTATTACTATCTTTAAGGGCAATAGCTTATATTACTACCTACTATATATAGTATATATAAGGAATTTTTGTACTACTAGCGCTACTAGTTATAAGTTAGCAGGGCGTGCGCTAGGGGTTAGAGACACTATACTTATATTAAAATTTTTAAAGCTATTTACTTCTTAGGAGATTTTTAAGAAAATATCTAAGGGGTTTTCTTAGCTATTAGAGAATCTAATAAAATAGGAGTACTATAGCGCTTAGATATAATTTACTATTAGTAAGTTAGTAGTAACACACTATAGGAATATAAGTATAGAAAGTAAAGTAACTAATATTCTAGTATTTAAAAGGGATTAAGCGTTTAAGTAAGATTAGATATAGATAATAAAATAATACTATAGGACATTAGTAATTACTATAATAGTAGCTATAAAGCTACTAGGTTATAGGTAAGGGTAACTTATAATATTAAAGGAGAATATAAAGAAAGAAAATATGTAAAAGCAAGGAAAAGTAAGCCTCTTTTATATTAGCCTTAGACCCCTAAGTAATTTATATATTATATATAGCTAATCTAGAAATTATAACATTTACAGTTATAACTACCACTAGTAAATACACACGCTAGCTACAAACTCCTAGTAAGAATAATATAATATCCCTAATATTAGATAAGAGCTTCTTTGTTTTAAATAGCGTGTGGCACCCTATTTATTTAACCTAATTATAAAATCTAATATAAGTAGTCTGCTTACTTAGTATTAATAAATTATTAAGTAAAGGTATATATATTAGAAGTAATAAAGCAGTGAGTATATAGCTATTTAAAGCTAGAGGGTAGAGGAGGGAATTACCTAAAACCCTATAACTTTTATTTTATTATCCTAAGTAAATATAATAGCTATATACTTATAAAATAGCTAGTAATATTAAACACTATTATAAGCTATATATAGTATACTTATATTAGCTAAGTAGCTCCTTTTAATTAAGGATAATTATATATTAGGGGTAAAATATTAGGAGCACGGAGGCTAGGGAGCTAGGGATAGAATAGTTATATAATAAAACCCTTAGATAAGCCTTAGGTTATGCAAATAACTAAGTAGCTATTAGATAGCTATGTGTATGTAATAAGGTATTTAGATAAGGACTGCCTATAAGGTATATAGAAGGTTAGAGTTTAAGACCTTTATATACCTACCCCTAAGTAGTAGCTCTCTAGCTATGACTAAGAACCTTAGCCTTCACTCTGTTCATATCTCCCAAGACCCAGTCGTGACATCTTTGCCCTAAATTACAGTGTAAAAGAGCGTATTTCCCTTGGTAAGCTACTTTATAATATTAATATACACGTGTTACTACTCTTAATTATCTAGTGTAATAATAAGCAAACAATCTAAATTACTAAACATACTAAAGGAAGGCTTTAAACTAGCCTTAAGCACCTTAATATAAATTAAATATAAATTTAAGAATAATATATAATAGGTAATATTAAGGTTAATTAGATAAAGACCTCTAAGATGCTTATAAATAGCTTTACAAAGCCTTTATTAGGCTAAATACATAGGGACTTCTGCTATAGAATTAGCCTAAGGGAGATTCCTACCTAATTATAATACTAGGGATTATTTATAATCTCTTCTTATACCTTTAATCTTTAGCTTTAATAAATATCTTAGCTAGGGGGTATGTTAGGAAAAGCTCCCTAAAGTATTAGATATATAAATACTAGTTACGCATTAACTAGGATAAGACATTAGTAAAGATAAATGTATTAGAAGTACCTCCGTAGACTAGTTATTTCCGTAGCGCACTGTGTACCTTTTAGGTACAAAAGTCGGCTGCCGTCTGCACCTCTAATTAATCAAATTAAACACTTTTATCATCTATCTACACCCCTACCTGACAACTACACTACACTACATACTACACTACACTACATACTACACTACACTACATACTACACTACACTATACTACATGTAGTATTTTGTAGTATTTGTAGTATTTATAATTTTTAGTAATATAATTACTTATAATAGCTTATAAGAGCTTATAATAGCTTATAAGAGCTTATAAGAGCTTATAAGAGCTTATAATAGCTTATAAGAGCTTATAATATTATTAGTGTTAAAGTTTAATTAAAATTAAATAGTAAATAAATAACTTAAATATAAATATAAGTAAGTATAAGGAAATTACTATAAAAAGGCTATACTTTTTAATTACTTAGTATTTACCCCTTTTTAAAAATATTAATAAAATAAAACACTTTTCTCTTTTATATTTTTAAGATAATAATAATAGTAATAATAGTAATAATAAACTTTAATATCTTTTTTAAGAAAGAATTCTATAACTAATTAAAAGAGTATAAACTTTAACTAAGTAAAAGGTAATTATAAGGACTTACTTTAAATGTGAGGCCCCACTTATAACACCTATACGCTAGCGCACACTAGGCGAGCACACTATGCCCTAGGGCTAGGTCTACGTAACACTAGCAAGCCGCTAGCTATAAGCTAGTAACTTATATATATAACACACTTAAACCTAGTAAGCTTTAGTTAATATATAAGTGCCCTTATACCTCTTACCTAGCTATTCTTTTATTTTTATAATTTTAAAGCTTCTTTTACTAGCTACCTAAGAGTAATATAAAAGAGAGAATAACTTAATTTACTAAAGTAATATTATATATTACTTAGGATTTACTAAATAATAATAATACTATAGCTAAAGATATACTATATTTTATAACCTTATCTAATACTATACCCTTTACTATAAGGGAAGAAAAGATAGTAATTAGAGAGTAAATTACTTAGCTTAAGTAACTTAAGAAACTATAGAAATAAGAATAAAAACTTACTAACTTACTATAACTTTATAAAGAAAAAATACTAATAAAAAAGGGCTAAAAGGCTAGTATATCCTTAAGTCTTAGTAGCTAAGAAGTTAAGGTTTAAAATATTATAAAACTTTA
This sequence comes from Epichloe typhina subsp. poae, assembly GCA_030389615.1. Classification (NCBI taxonomy): domain Eukaryota; kingdom Fungi; phylum Ascomycota; class Sordariomycetes; order Hypocreales; family Clavicipitaceae; genus Epichloe; species Epichloe typhina. The sequence goes on from CP098313.1 coordinate 10,367,138, forward strand.
ATACCTTATAAACTTATAAAAGTATAAGATATAGCTTAATAACCTTAACTATATCTTTAAGGGGGTAAAAAGAAGTATTATTAAAATAACTAAAAGATTCTTTTTATACTTAACTATATATATGTAAACTATTAGGTAAGATAGGACTAATATATTAAAGAATAACTAGCTAATAGCTAGAATTACCCTAAGAATAACTAGGATAAGTTCTAGGACTAAACCCTTATATTACTTAAGAACTTTATAAGCTATAATATATAAATAGTTACTTAGCTAAAGAATATAAAGTAAAAGAAAAGCTAAAGCCTTATTAAGTTTAGTATTTACTTAGATTTACTAGAGAAATACCTTAAATAAGCTTTAGAAAAGACCTATACCCTTATATTCTTTATAAAATTAGTTTCTAACTTATAAGACTATATTAACTTATATATAAATATTACTAGGATAACTTAAGAAAAGATTATATAACTTACCTAGTATTCTAGGAAGTAATATTTAGAAATAAGTAAAAGCTAAGTAATTTAGAAAAGAAAAGCTTATATAAAACCCCTTAATATTAAAGATATAACTCTTTATAAGGCTATTAGCTAAATAAGGACTAAAAAGATAAGAATAAGAATAAAGAAAAGACCCTAGCTACTTACCTAAATAATAATAGGCTATAAGGAAGAAAATAATGCTTTAATTATAGTAGTATAAAGTATTTTTCTATAATTATAATAAGCTAAGAAAAGACTAGTAAGAAGGTTAAGGAAACTCCTAGAGGTAAAAGTAAATACCCTTACCTTTACCTTAGATACTAGGGTACTAGTAAGGTATTAATTCTATATACTAGTTACTATCTATAAGCAAAAAAACATTAAAATAGTAGTAAATCTTAATAGTTATGCTAAGATTAATATTATTAGCGCCTAGTTTATATAGACTTATTGATTTTTAAATTTTTTTGGGATCATTGGCTGTGGCCAATGCATCTAATTTTCAAGGAACAAAAAAATTAATAGCAATACCTAGCTAGTGTGATAATTAACAACCAAATTTAATAATTACTATAGTGTTAGGTAAAACATAAATAAAGGAATAAGCTTTAAGCTATAAATTTAGGGGCTAAAAGGTTAATACAAAGTTTGTAATAAACTTTGTAGCTGTGATTACGTAAGATACAGTTATAATTCGCGACCGTAGTTAAACTTAAATCCATTTAAGTTTTACTTATCTTGCTATTAGTAACTTAGCGTGCACATAGATAAGTAAGTTTAGCAACCGCTAACGCATACCTTATAGCATAAATTAACGTAATTTCCCCTTTCTCTACGACTATGTTTATTCTATCTCTCTATATCTCTTCTATCTTATAACTTATCCTTTAAAGCTCCAAGGCAAACCAAAAAAAAAACACAACTTATCCTCACTTAACTACACTCCAATTCGTTACAATTAACAGGTAGGGGTCAAGGGCTACTAATTAACCAATTAACAACTAACTAATCAGATAATAGTATAGCTAAGGTTAACTACAAGCTAGGGGCTATAACTACTAGGCTACAAAACCTAATAGCTATCCAAAAATCTAAGGAAATTCTAGATAAAAAGGAAATTTAAAAAATAGAAGAAAATATTAAGGAATTTAGGAAAAGTAAGAAGAAGAAAGGAAATAAAAAGCTAGAGAAGAAGGCTAGATATTTGGAAAAGATGTTGAAAAATAGAGATCTATAATAATTTAAGCAGTTTTACCTCGTGCCCGGGAGGGGTTATATAGACTTATAAGCTTAATTAGGCTAAATATCTTAAGACCTTTTTAGCTATAAGTAAAGCTATTAAGACTCTAGCTATTTTATAGTTTGCTAATAGTAAGGGGTAATACACTACCCTTATAAAAATTTTTATTTACTATTATAAGCATTTTAATAGTATATTAGCTATTACTTAAATTAACCTAGCTAAGGCCTAACCTCTAGCCTCCTCCCTATAAGTATAGCCTATACTTAGGGCACCTTTAAAGTATAGTAGCTTATACTTACCTAGATAATACTTACTTAATATAGCTATAATAACCTAGCTACTAAATTTTTTTATAGTATAAGGACTATAAATAATAACCTAACCTAGTCTATCTCCGCCTAGGAGGCTAGTAATACCTAGGACTAATAAATAGCTAAAACTATTATAAAGCTTGCTTACACTATTACTAAGGTATGCTAACCCTATAAGGAGTCTAAGGATACCCCCCCCCAATTCTAATTACTTTTTACTATAGTAAAACCTTAGCACTAGAGTGTATATATACTAGATATAAACTAGGCGCCTTAATTTTTATAGCTAAATTAAAATATACTCTTTTAGGGCTATTATTTGTCTATATATCTCCTTATTATAATTTAAATTAGTTAAGTGCCTTTATATATATTATGCTTTCTAATAGCTTCTATATTAGCTATATATAGCTTTTCTATTTAACTAAGATATTCTAGTTTAAACCCTTACCTAGCGTGTTTTTAGCTATAAGGATTTCCTTTACTTAATACTTTATAAGATTATTATTAGCATCTATTATAATAAGTTCTAGTAGCAGACATTTATTAGCTAGTCTCTAGCTTAGTAATAGGTTATCTATTACACACTAGACTAGGTTAATATAAAAGATAGGATATAGTCCCCTTAGAATATCTAATTTAACTATTAAAGGTATAGGAACCTTAAGTACCTTATATTTAGCTATAACCTAATCTAACTTCTTATAGGGATAGTTTATCTTAATATTTTAAAAACTAAGCTATATATAGTCCCTAACCTAGAATTATTCTACTAGCCTATAACTACTATTTATATCCTCCTGCTATTATTGCTAGATAAAGGCTATTATAGCTTATGTTAAATCTATACTATCCTTTAAATATTATAAAAAGGCTTAAGCCCTTTCCTTTACTAATATAGTAAACTAGCTTATAGGGGATAGGTCCTAAATTATAGCTATATTAAACCTATAAAGTACTATATTTATACTTATCCCTATTACTAACAAATCCCTATTATTTAATGCTAATTAGTAAGCTATTAGGTAATCTAGCTATTTAAACTAGGAGAAAGATAGTATTATATGTAATATAGCCTATACTTCCTAGTTAGCCCTTTCTATACTACTATCTATCTAAGGGTAATGTGCAGTGAAAAGTAACTATTATGTGCTAACTTTACTACAAAGCTTAGTCTAGAAATTACTAAGCTAATCTAACCTATAGTCTATGATAATTTATATAAGAAACCTATAAAACCACTACTAGTAATATTTAAATTGTTTTGCGCAAGCCCTAGCTTCCATTAATATTATTACCTCTAACTAAATATACTTTAATAGATAATTAGTAATAACCATAAGAAACCATAGCTAATCCTATGTTTCTACTAGCAGGTTTATTATAAAGTTAATAGATATTTATAACTAATACCTATTATGTTACGTGGCAGGATACGCTTAGCCACAAGCAATAGTAACAGGGACAAATTCGGCCCCTTAGACAGAGGAATTAACTTACTTCTTACATTATAACCTACACCTAATAGTAGCTTTTATAAGTGAACTTAGTATAACTTATAACCTATTAAATCCATTAGCCCCTCTAACGGATTTAACCTAATAACGTGCAAAGCTAGCATATAATAAGTAGTAGTAATTAGAGATTCTTTTGTTACACACCTCTAGTAACCTAGATATAATACCTATATATCTAAAACTAACTATCTATAGCGTTAATTTAGAGAACAAAATATTCTCCTAGTTACTAAGAATAAATTACACCTTGTTTATTAGTTCTAGACTTTTAATAACGCAAATCCGGATTTTAAACATTAAAAGCAAAAGCTTATTAGGATTAGTAACTAAAAAGACTTATATAAGCTTACATAATACGAATTTAACAACGGAATCATAAGAAGGCAGGAATAGCTAATATCTTAGGAATTGCTTATTTACTAGAATCTAATAGACTTATAAGCTATATGCCTTACTTAGATTTAAGTTAGGAACTATATTTCTAAGGCTAAGTCTAAAGGATTCCTTAACTATTCTATTAAATTAAAGGGAAGCAAAGCCTTAGGGCACTAATCTAAAAGCATTACTAGCCTTATAAATAGTAATACTACTACTAGAACTAGGAAAAGCATAGAGATAGGTAAAATTAATAAAGGAAAGGGGATTATAGACTACCCTAAAAACAACACTACTACTTAAAGTAAGGAACCCCCTAATCCTTTAATAAAGTTTAATCTAGAGAATTTATAACTAGAATCCTTAGGGAATATATTAAAACTAGGGGAATTACATGCTAGAGTAAATAAATATAATACTATAAGGTTCTTTTAGGGAATATTAGAATAGTAATAGGCTATGTAATAAGCTATGTTAAACTAAGTAGTAGATAAAATAAACTATCTAGTAATAAGATTAATAACTAAAATCAGAGGTTTATAGAGTACTACTACCTTAGTAAGTTTAATACTATTAGCACAGAATCCTATGTAAGGGATAGTATATTTACTAAGTGACTAAGGTTAATATAATAGTTATTTAGATACTTAGACTAGACTAGTGGTATAACTAATAATACTATAATACTAGTAAGGTTTTATATAGTAGTAGTTAAATCCGTACTATTTGTAGTAGTAAACACTATACTATCTAGACTAGGGATAGCACACTAATCTTAGTTACTAAGGAAGGATAGATTTAGTGTTAGATTAGGATTAGTATAATTAGTAAACAGAATTAGTAAAATAAAATGTGGATTTAACGTGGAAAATTATGGATATTAGACATTTTAAGCCTTATAATAAACTAGAAGAAGCTAATACTAATCTTATTACGTATAATAGGAAATAGACTATCTTTTATAATATTAAATTATAGGTCTAGGTAGTTAAAGACTACTTATATTATACTAACCCTAGCTAACAAGATATTATCTAGAAAAGATTTAGACACTGTTTTAAGGAGATGTAATAGTATAGTATAAATAATATCTTAATATAAGCAAATAAGTTACTATTTTTAGTAATATCTTAATAGTATTTACTATAGTATAGAAGGAATTTAGCATTTAAGTGTAAGATATAATAGTATAGCTAGAGAAAGCGAAGTACACTAAGGAGGATATTATTAATAAAGTATCTTTCTGTAAATTTATATTAAAGATTTTCTAGTATATAAGAGCTAATAGCAAAATAACTAACTATTAGCTCTTATTATGTTTATACCTTAAGCTTTATCTAGGATTACACTAGATATGCCTAATGCTAACTCATAAGGATACAAGATTAGCATATATTACTATAGTAAATAATAAGAGACATAACTTACATAACTATCTACATAGTAAAGGCTAGGGTAAAGGTAAAAGGGTAAAGGAAAGCTTAAGGTCTATTTTAATATAAATATATCTAATAGTAATTTAGAGAATAATAAAAATAAAATATAAGCTAATTAGAATAGGCTAATAAATACATAATTCCTGCCTAGGAATTAATGTTACTAATAGGATAATAGGAATAAATAAGAATCCTTAGGATTTTTTAACCTAAGCTATACTAGCAGAATTAACTTACTAAAGGATAAAACTAAAGGCTTTAGTAAAATAAAACTTAAGAGAATTAAGGGGAGTAATCTAGGTTTAACTAAAACCACTAAGAAAAGGTCTAAGACTAATAGGAAAAATAATATTCTTAAAACTAAGGACTATTAGACATAAGAGGCTAATTTTAGCAACCTAGGTATTATTAACGCTAGGAAAAACCGCCTAGTAAAGAAAAGGAGTATGCTTATATTATTATATATAATAACAATTCTAACGCATAATAGCATAAAACCTATCTCTAGGAATGCGGCTATTATATAGCTAAGGAAGGAAAGGTCTTTAAGAAGAATAATAACAAAACTAGAATATAGGAGTCTAACTTTATTAAAACTTATTTTATAGAAAACAGTAGTAAAGAGATAAATATAGTAATAACTAAGATAGAAATAACTAAACTAAAATAACTTGCCCCTAGATAAGTAATTAAGGCTATTACAAGACCTTAAGAGGTTAAATACAACAGAAAGAGAGTAAATACTTGCTTAAAAATCCCTCTTAAATTTAATAATAAGGGTAAAAGTTATTAAATTTATCTTAACATAGGAATGTTATTAATTCTAGTAGATAAGGCATAGTTATAATAGAATAGGTTAAATATAAAATAAAGAACGCAGGAACTAAAGCTAGTATCTAGAGTGTAGTCTTCCTTTTTATTACTAAAATAGCTATATTTAATTTCTATATTCTAGGAGTAGCGTTTAAAACGGAAATTACTAGATATTTTATAGTTATAGTAAATATAATACTAAATTTAGGTCCTAAATTACTACTTAGAATAAACTTTCTTTATAAGTATAAAGCGAAAATTAATTTTATATATCCTAGAGTTATTTTTAGGTTAGTTTATAGTATAATAGTTAAAGTAGAAATCTTCTAACTAATAAGTAAAGTTTTGCACTAGTAGGTAATTATAGCTTATATAGTAATAATTCCACTAAAGACATAGTTAACTATAGTAGTTAGTTAGAAGGAGGCATAGGAAAACAAAGAGATAAGTGTATACTATGCATAGTTATGCTTAAAGTTTTTTCCTAATACATTAATTACTAGATTTAGCTAGAAACAGATAGTTGCTTATAATCTAACAGACAAAACTATTACTATTAACAAACACTAGAAGGTTATATAACTAATAGTAGTAAGTAAGGTTAACGCTAATTACTTAGTTAATAATTCTTTTACATATTATGCCTATTTTAGTAAGGATATTATAAAAACTATAAGAGAGAAAAATAAGAAGGAGAATAAGTTAAATAAAAAAGTAATAAGTTTAATTTAAAAAGGTTAACATAGGAGTGCTATTATATAGAATCTCCTACCTAGAGAAGATCCTATATATTACTAATTAATTTAGGGTATAAGTTACTAATATTAACTAGAACGTAGTAAGTAAGTTTATTAAATTAACAAATAAATATAACATTTATTAAGATAAAGGTATTATTCCTATGCCTAAGGACTAGAAAATAAGAATTAACCTTATTAAAGAATAGTAATATTAAACAAGGCTAATTAGGCCTTACTAATTAGGGGTTAAGATATAAGTAAACTTAATGAAGTATATAATAAATTATATATAAAAGGTAAGATATTATATTTAGATAAACTAGTGGCTATAGCATGCCTAGCGTTTATAGTGTGGCATAAAACTAGCTAGGAAAAGAAAGGAAGGGTAGTAATTAATATAAGGCTACTTAATAATATAGTAATACTAGATATATACCCTTTACTAGACTAAAGTAATATTATAAATAACACATATAGTAAGAAGGTTTTCTTACTTTTTAATAGAATAGGATTTTTCTATTAGTTACTAATTAGGAGGGACTATTAAGCCTACATAGTGGTTATATTAAATCAGGGCCTTAAGGTATTAAATATAGCACTAATAGGATTTAAAAATTCCCTTACTTTTGCCTAAAGATTTATAGACTAACTTTTCTAGAAGTATAAGTATTTTATTTAGGTTTATATTAATAATATTATTATGTTCTTAGATAATATTAAGGATTATTTAAATTATCTTAGTATTATGCTTAAAATTCTTGAAGAGAATAGGATAATAATTATGGCAAAGAAATCATTTATTAGCTATCTTACTATCTAGTTACTAGGTTTTATTATTAATAGTAATAGAATTACTAATACTAATAATAGACTTAAAGTATTTTAAAAGATGATTTTTCTAAGCAATCTATTAAGTCTTAAGACCTTTATTAGAATAGCTAGATTCCTCTATAATAGGATCCTATGGTTTAACATACAAATCTGACTATTATAGGAGCGAAAAACTACGTTATTAAGAGAGTTTTAGGAAAAGATAAAAAAATCACTAGTATTTTAAAACTAGTATAGAAATAGAAAACATAATAAAAGACGTTTTTGCTAATAATAGATAAGAAAAAGGCTTTTAAAGATATTAAAGCATTCCTAAGCAAGAAATAGATATTATAATACTATAACCTAAAGAAACTGCTTTTTCTTAAAATTAATACATATAAGGAAGGATTTAGCTTATATACCTTCTAATTATAAGAGGAATAGGATAGTTAAAGTATTCCTAGGAAAGATATTAAGAATAATAGAATATAGCTAATTTTATTCCTCTCTAGGGTAATATTACGTGTTAAGAAATAGTATAGGTTAATAGAAGTAGAAATAGCTATAATTATATAAAGCATTAGGAAACTCTAAAAATAGTTTAATCTAATAGTGTAGTAGTTAATATATTAACTAACTATTCCCTAGCTAAGGGTATTATTAAATATACCTTATTATTAATAATAGATCTAGATAAGGCTAATTTAAAACTAGTAAAAGTTATGAATTATTTATTATAATTTAATCTAAAGGTAATGCATATACTAGGAATATTAAATATTATTCTAGATACGCTCTCTAGGCTACTAGTAAAGGTAACTTATAAAGAGGTAGTGTAAAAAGTTAATATAATAAATTAGAGGTAAGTGCATATTTCATAAGTAAGGAATATATTATAATAGTAATTATAAATAATAAGCTTAAGGCTAGAATTATCTTAGGATACTAGTTAGACTAGAAATTTAGTTAAATTATTATAGCTATAAAAGCCTATTAGGAAAGGTAAGTAGTAAGAGATGCTAGAGTTAAACCAAAAATTCTGTTATATAGATAGGATTTACGTAAAGATAGTCTATTATACTATTATAGTAGGGATGGATTTTTCTAGCTTTATATTCTAATAACTAAGGTTAAATCTATCTTATAACTAGTACATAATAACTAACACTACTTTAGGATTACTAGAATAGTAGCAGAGTTATAATTACTCTATTTTCTACGTATAAGCTAGTAAATTCGTAATTATATTACTTACTACATAGTATATTAGGAAAACGCTATTAATTAATTAAAACCGCTAGGGAGTTATAACTATTATAGTTAAAGCTAATACCTTTTTACATAATTTTACTTAATTTTATAATAAATATACTAGAAGTATTAGCCATAAACACTATATAATAAATAGAGAGGTATACTATATATAATTTACTATGCCTAGTAAATTATCTATTTAGTAAGAGAACTTTTCTAATACTAGGGTATACTATATATTTAGTAGAAATTTAGGCGGAGTTACTTCTTTATACCCTATATATTATAGACTAGGGATTACTAAGATAAATTATTAGCAATAAAGACCTAAAGTTTATATCTAATATATAAAAGGAGATTTTTAGGCGTATAGGAGTTAAACTCCTTATAGGCATAGTATATTACCCTTAGATAGATAGAACTATAGAAAGGAAAAATTAAATAGTAATAATCGTAATATAATATTATATAGTAATAAACCTAGATATAATATAAATATTACTATTACTAGCACTATAGTATTAGCTAAATAATACTATAGCTATAGGTATAGGGCAGGCTCCTAATAAGCTATTATATAGTTTTTACTTACTAAGTATTATTAATTTACTCTCTCTAAATAACGTAACTAACACTAGATCTAATGTAAATAACATCGCAGTACTACAAAAGCTATACTAGCACGAGGCCTAATTAGTAATTATAATAGCAGTAGTGCTTGCTAAAATCTAATATAATAATTACTATAAACTAGTTAATATTAATAAAGGAGATATAGTATATTTATAACTATATAAGGGATATAAATTACCTAGCAAACTAAAGAAGAAATAGTCCTTATAGAGGGCAAGGCTATATAAGGTATTAGAAAAAGTAAATCCTTTAGTATATTAATTAGATTTCCCTCTAAATTCACATATATATCTAGTAGTATTAGTAGCGTAAATTTAGAAGCTAGTATAAGGAAAAGACCTGTTTAAAAGAGAAAAGGTAGCTCCTTTACTAATTATATTTAATAATTTATAGGAAGCGGACTATTAGGAAATTAAGAGAATTTACGGCTATTAGATTAAGATTTTTAAGCAGACTAAAACATTAAGAATTAAATTTCTTATTAGATAGAAGGGTTACATTACTAAAGATAACTAGTGGATTATAAAAGATAAAATAAGGATTAATATAGCTAAGATAGTAAAGAATTATCTTAAGAAAAACCTAATTAATTAGGTAAAGGAATATACAAAGAAAGGCTTTAATCCCTTACTAAATAATAATATTAAAAGGAAAGGCATAATAATAAGGAGGTAAATTTAATAAGTTAGTATAGAATTAACATACCCTCCTACATATATTAGTTATTACGCTAGCTAAGGGCGATTCTCTATACTTACACCTTATAACATTCTATAATACCTTCATATACCTAGCGTAGCTAAATCTAGTGTATGCGTATGCAAATTTATTAAACCCTTATACTTACTATAACCTTATAATATCTCTTAATACTTATGTAATTATATTTATTTAACTTTTGTATTTCCTATACCTTATATTAACCCCTAATCCCTATGTAAACTTAGTATAGTTAGTTTTAGTACTTATGTAGTTATATTTATTTATCCCTTATATTTTCTATACCTTATAATAACCCTAATACCTATATAAACCTAGCGTAGTTAGATTTAGCATATATATATATAATCTCCTATAGCTCTCTATTACTATATAGCTAACTTAGCTAAATTTAGTAACATAAGGAAAACAAAGTTCCGCTAGCTATTAGAGGTAAAGAGGTATTACCTAGAGAAGATAAAAAGTGTAATAAATATAAGTAGTATTATATAAGATATAGAAATGCCCTCTCTAAGATTAAATATAAAGTTTATATAGTTAATTATAATTTATATTACTACCTAAGTGTAAAACTAGAATTTATTTTATTTAATAATAAGTTAAATATATATAACTAAATAATTTATAAGCAAATATAGGTAGTATATCTATGTATTTAGTGCCTAGCGTTAAGACATTAAAACTAACTAGTTAAATAAATTATATATATAGATTTAGCGTAATACTTAGTTAACACTAATAAAGAAAAGGCAGTATATAGGCAATAGGCAAATAACCTTTTGCATAAATTAGGTATAGTAGTTATTTTTAAGGGATAAAAACTACTACGCTATACGCTAAAGTTAGTACTAGGTTTTTACTAATTCTAAGAATTTATAAATCCGCTAAAGTAAATCACGAATTTACGCTAATAATAGTATCTAGTAACCTTAAGGATAGTGTAAGATAAATTAAATAAGCTATTATAATTAGCTATAGGGGGCGCTAAAAACATTAAAGCTATTATTATTATTATTAAGAAAGTAGCTAGAACGGAGCTAGTATTACAAAACACAAACAGAAAAAGCAATAGTAGTGGAGATTACGTAAATATAGTGCTAGATTTAGAGGTAGAAAGATAGGAATATAATTAGGTAATATAATAATTAATATAAGACAATTGTGACTAGCTTTGGAGATAAGCCTAGTAGGGTTTAGGTAAAGTAGCTTAAAAGAACAATAAATCTAGTTATACTGTAGAAGAAAAGAATATTAGTAAAGAGGAAGTTAAACACTAGGATAGTAATAAAAGCGGTAATAATACGCAGAGAATTAATCTTACTTAATTAGGTGATAACAACGCTAAATTCGAGGCTAACCCCAATAACAATAAAGAATCCAAACCTGAAACTAGCCCTAATAATAACAAAGAATCTAAACCTAAAACTAGCCCTAATAACAATAAAGAATCTAAACCTAAAACAGGCCTTAGTAGCAATAGAGAATTTGACTTTACAGGGTCTAAAGAAAAGGAAGGGGATGCTAAAACTAAATTCAAAGACGAAATTAATAATATGCCTGCTAAATATCTTATTAGGCTATTATAAGTATAGGAGTAAATTAGAAAACTTAATTTTTAATCGCTATTTGCTAGATTTAGAAAACTAGGATTAAGATTAGAGAGTTACTTACTAATACTAAAGATTAGATTAGTAGCGTGTAAAAGGGTAATAGAGAAGTTTAATATAAACTATAAAGGAAGAAGTATTAAATTAATTAATTTTAGTAGTTTTAAGCATACCATAGTAAGCCACAAGGCAAATATATAGGATGTCTATTACGTAATATAGGTATATACTTATAAATTTACCTTAAATAGTGCTACTATAGTAGCTAATAGTTTAGAAGTGAATTCAAGGGATGCCTACTTTATGTTATAGTAAAACGTAGTAATTTAAATCTTTACTATTTTTAATAAATAATAGGCTACTTTAAGCGTATAATAATAGGTAGCATAATAAGCTAGGAAACTAGCATATTAAGTAATAGTAAATCTAATAGAGTATGAAGCAACTAGACAAGCAAAAATTAGGTAAAAATAGTAGTAATAGCTTATTATAACAGTGTAATAGTTAAACGTGGCTACTAATACATTACCTATAATAGCATAGTATTACTACTACTATAAGCTAACCTACTAGCTTTAAGATTCGCAAATAAATATAAAGGCATAAATAGCATAATTATAGGAGGGCTTGCTAGTATTAGAAGGATAGATTTACTTTATATTATAATAAGGAAAACACTAGTAATAATTAAATTAGCTAAACTCTAATAGGATAAAGAAAGGAATAAGAAGCATAAAATAAGTAAAATTAATGATTTAATTAATTAGACTAATAAGATAGAAATCAAATTTAATAAGGTAAAAAGCCTTGCAAAAGATATAAATAAATACACTAATAAATATAAGACTAAGGTAATAAAGCTAATAGAAGTAGTAGAGAATAAGGTAAAGTTAGTATAAAAAAATTCTATAAGTTTTAGAGATACTTAAGGATTAAAAGGAATAAATTTAAAGCTTAGAATTAGGTAAAGTGCTAAAGGAAGTTAATAACTAGATTAATAATTTAAAGCGTAATATAATTAATAAAAAGAATATAAGAAGAAGATAGCAAAATTAGTAGCTATAGTAATAGAACTATGTAAAAGAATTAATCTCTAAGTAATGTCTATTAATAAACTTTTACTTAAGTAGAAGAAGCTTAAGGAAGATATAAAAATAGTAAAATTAGCTACTATAAAAGTAACTCTAGTAGCATTAAGTCTAGCGGAATATAAACAAACTAAATTAGCTAATATGTAATTATAAAAGGATACTCTAGCGCTAGAAACACTACGTAGAAAGTTATAAATACTAGGAATTACTAATAAGGAAACTAAATTAGTAAATAAGTAAGGGTAGGATAATACTTTAATACTAGAAACGCTAAGTAAGAGGCTAAGACTAGTGGAAAAGTTAGGACTAAAGCTAAAAGCTACTTAAGTAGCTTTACATCTAGTAATACTATATATACAAGTTAATAAGCTAGTAGACAAAGAAGCAACTATAGGAGATGAATTTACTAGACTATTAGATTAATTTAGTAAAGATTTAAGGCAAAAAGTTTTAGTTTTTATGAATTTACTAAACTAATAGATTAACTTAGTAAATATAGGTGTAAAGAAGGAGCGTTTTTATTTTAATAATATAAAGTAATTAGATGTAATTATAAAAGGTAAAATAGATATTAAAGCAAAGGAATTTAGCAAGTAAAGGAAGGAAAGAGTAATTTAGTAACATAAAATTAGGAATTTATTATTTAATATAATGATTTAAATTAACACTATTAAAGGATTATAGTAGTTATGAATTTAGCTACGGACATATAGAACTTGCTTTCTTTTCTTTTATTTTAACTTTAATAGCTAGGGAATAATTATCTAATTTAGTATAGAGGTTAAATTAGGTTATGTTTTAGCTAGTTACGACTAGGACAGTTATCTTCTAAGGCATGCCTAGCACTTATTACATAGTAAGATACGCTTAGCTACAAGTAATAATAATAAGGATAGATTCGGCCCCTTAGATAAAGAAATTAACTTACTTCTTACATTATAACCTACACCTAATAGTAGCTTTTATAAGTGAACTTAGTATGACTTATAACCTGTTAAATCCGTTAGCCCCTCTGACGGATTCGACCTAACAACGTGCAGAGCCAGCACGTAACATATTAGGTAGTGGAATTAGCTTTAATAAGCCTTATTATAGTTACTAGCTCTTTCGCCCTTTATAATAGTAGTAGTTCTATACAAATTAGGCTATATCTTATAACATACTATCCTAATAGAAGTCCCTTTAAAGCGCCTTAAAGGTTGTATTCTAGCCTAGGTAGCCTAGCAAGGGTAAGTTATAGACACACTATATTAATATTATAGTTAGTAGCTCCTACTTAGGAACCTATATTTATCCTTAAAATTATAGTGTCCCTTTTATACTAATTTAATAGTCTATAATTTATTCTCTAGTATTAGTAATATCTAGGAACTTCCTAGCCCTTACTACTACTATATTAACCTATAACCTATAAGCTTTATCCTAAGCTAAAGACTAATCCTATAAAGACTAAAGGTACTTATTTATAAATATAGACTTACTAGTAAGTAAAGTCCTTATTATAGTTAAGTTATTATTAAGGACACCCCTATCTATTACTATAATAGGCTTAAGGCATATATATAGCTATCCCCCTTAAAGAAGAATTTTATAGGGCTTATTACTAACTAAATAATTAGTGCCTTTACCCTTTCTATTTCTAGCCTATTAGAATAGCATTATAATAATATATCTAGTTATTTTACTTAAGTGCCTAGTCTATAATATAAATAGAAATTAAATAATGCTAGAGTCTTTACTTACCATACCTAACATTCTAACATCTCCCTTAGCACTATAAAGTACTTAAGGTTCTTATAGTCTATTAGTATTATAAATAGTTTACTTACGCTCTATAGCTTTGCTAACTATACCTTAAGATAGGAGATAATTACTAGTAGCTCCTTATTATAAATTATATAATTCCGCTAAGCAGCCTATAATTAAGCTAAATAGTAAGCTACTAGATATAAAATACTATTATTACTAAACTAAGAGAGACACCCCCCTAAAGCTATTTCTAAGTAATTTACCTTTACTAAAGTATCCCTTTTAGAATCTTACTAAGCTAGGATTAGGTATAATATAAAAGCTAACTTTAATACCTTAAAAGCCTTATTATACTCCTTTAACTAGTAGAATAAGGCTCCCTTCTTTATTAAGTTAATAAGGGGGCCTACTATATCTAAGAAATTTAGTATAAAGTTATAATAGAAGTTAGTAAAACTAAGAAAGCCACGGATACCCTAGACCCTAGTTAGTGCCTCCTAATCCTAAATTACTATAATCTTCTCCTTATTTAAATAAATAGCCTTCCTTACCTAGATAATAAACCTAAGGTACTTAACCTCTTTAGTTATAAAGATATACTTTTTAATATTTAGGTTTAGACTAGCTTATTATAGTCTAGATAGCATGCCACGGACTTTTTACATATAATCCTTTTATAATCCACCTAAGTACATAAGCATATTATTAAGATACATAGTAATATAATTACTAAGGATACTACTTAATACGCTATTAATATATCTCTAGAAAGTTGCTAGTGCGCTTACTAACCTAAAGAGGCATACTAGCTATTTAAATAAGCTAAACCTTATCTAAAACATAGTCTAGTATTCCTTACCCTTAGTAATATATATATAGTAAAACGCTAATTATATATCTAGCTTTATAAACTACTTTACTTTAGCTAAAGAGCGTAATATTTCTTTTACTAGTAGTAGTAGGTAATAGTCCTATTTTATAATCTTATTAAGCGCATAATAGTCTACGTAAAACCTCTAACCCTTACTAGGCTTCTTTACTAGTAATACTAAGGCTATTACTAATAAAAAGCTTACTTAAATCTAACCCCTATTTATTAAGTCTATTACTTATTTCTAGATTTCTAGTAAATACTCCTAAGGTATATTATATAAAGGCACCTATAGTAAGTTAGGTTTATTTCTATTTATATTATGTTTTAAGTGAATATAATAGTCTAATTTCCCTTAGTGTAGTAGTAAGGCGCTTGCCTTACTTTCTAGAAATAAGTCTCTAAAGGCCTATAATACCTCTAGTAAGGAAGCTAGAAGCTTCTCCTCTATAGGCTTTAGGGTTATATTAATCTGTAAGATAAATATAATTTCCTATAAGCTTATAGCGTAAAGCTAGATATTCTCCTTCTATCTCTTTACCTATTATATTATCCCTATAAATATTAAACCTAGAATAAATACTATAGGTTAGTTAACCTTTTTATTAGCTATAGCCTATATAAGTAGCCTATTAGCTAATCCTATATATACCTGCTATCTTACTATATCTAGGCTAATTTTATTTTGTTTTATCTATAGTATACCTAGGATTAGTTATCTTATTAGTCCTAGGATTATATATACTATAATTAGTATTTCCTATCTATCTAAATCTAACTAAAAACAAATAATATATAAAATATATAATTATTTCTCCTAACTCTCTTTTCCCCTTTACTTTATACTAATAGCTATATAAACTAACCTTTTAGTTAGAAAAGGGAGGCATTCTAACCTAAGCTTTTAGATAAGGTATTTACTTATAGTAGTATAGTAGTTATAACCTATATTAACTTAAGTATTTATAAAGGTAATCTTATTAATTAAAGTAAGGACTAAGAAAGGAATTAAGTCTATATTACTCTAGATCTCCTTATAGTCTTTATTAGTAATAGCTATATGCTATAAAGCCCCTCTATACTTCCTTTCTTTATCCTTAGTTAAATAACTTAATAATAAGGTTACTTTTTTCTAACTAACTTATAGATTTATTATCTAAGCTAATAGTAAGCGCTTTCTTTATATTATAAGTATTTATAAAGGACTTCTTTTATAAGTATATAGTAGGATATAATAAGTATACTATAGTAAAATACTTAAAGAAGCTATATTATAAACACTAGCCTTTATTATAGTATATATTAAGTATATCCTAAGTAACTTACTTAGTATACTTACTACCCCTTTTATTACCTAACTTTTAGTATCTTATAGACTTTCTAGAACCTTACTAAGTCCTTATTATACCTATAAAATAAATATCTATTATTAGCGTGTTCTTATCCTATGCCTTAGCCTTAATTAGATTAGGCACTAAATTACCTTGCTTCTATATGTAGTGTTTTTCCTCTAGTTAGTAGGATTTAATATCTAGCGTAATGCTTTAATAGTAGGCTATTATTACTATATAATTAGCCTAGGGTATATCTTATCTAATGCTATAGTCCCTTATTTACTTATTAAGCGCTATACGTAACTTAAATAACTTTACTAAGTTCGCTTACCTAAGCCCCTAGCTAAGGCTAACTTTTATTTAAAGTAAATATAGAAATTACTAAACCTCTTATTCTATTATTATATTAACTAGTTAAGTTTTATAATAGCTATTTCCTAGTAGTAAGGGTTATTAAATATCTCCCCTAAATAGTTAAGAAGTCTAGATAGATAGAAGTCCTCTAAGTAGCCTTTCTTAAAGAAAGGTATAACCTATACCTAGACTTTAGGTAATAGGTTTTAGTAAATAAAGCACTACTAATCCTAATTACTACTAATAAACTCCCTATTTACTAGTAGCTTATAAGTTATAAGGCCTTTCTAAGTTATAAATAAGACCCTATTACTATTAAAGGGGGGGCCTATAGGTAAGGGTTTCTACTTAATTTAAATTAGTATAAGTACTATATTTTATATATTAGCTAAGTACTAGATTTGTTTTGCTTACTATTTTACCTATTATTATAGGAGTGCTAACTTATTAGTGTTTATTATATCTAGTAGTAATAGTGTATTCACTAGCTAGGTTATTTCTATAGTAAAGAATAATATATATTATAAACTAGCCTTATAGCTATTATATATAAGCATTTAGAATAAAAATATTATTCTTATAGAAGAAGAAAGGAATTACACTAGTAGTTACATAGCATCCGAATATATAGTCCCTTATGCGTGGTTTATGCATAGTCTATATAAAGCCCTAACCTAGCTACACAAAGTACGCATACTTTCCGGAGCTAGACTTAACCCAAGCTCATAGCTTGAGTCCATAACAATAATATTAAAATGCTTTCTTATAGTTCTCTTCTAGGTGCTTTAATAACTAGTATCCTTCCTTACTATATATATAGTATTTCCTTATGTAAGGGGTCTCTCTTTTGCTTTAGGACCTTCTAAATAAGTATTAAGCTTCTTTTCCTTTCCTATTATATTTTTAGTTAATCTAGAACTACTCTAGGGTTATAATATTAGTTAGGAATTATTATTAGCTCTTTTTCTCTTCCTTAATAAGTTAAATTATTATCCTTATATATTTATAAAACTCTTAGAGACCTTTTAGTAAATTTATAATAGCTTCTTTATATTTAAGAATACTACTATAGGCTTTTATAATTTAATTCTAAAGTGCTCTCTTACTTTAACTTTTCTTAGGGTTTATATATTATAAAATAGTAAGCTTCTTTATAAGTTTATTAAATTAATTAACTATAGACTTACTTAGGCTATTACTTATTATCCCTTATAAGGTAGTATTATTTTACTTTAGGAGATATCTTTACTATATATTCTCTATTTTAAAATAGTCTTTTATATGCTTAATAAGTATAAGAAGGTCTTATAGTTAACTAAGTTTTAAGAGGTAGTTTATATAGTATTATAAAGCCTTACCTTTAAGTATAATTTTAAAAGCATATTTAGCTTATTCTAGTTAGATATTAAGTATCTTATATTTCCTATAGAATATTTAAAGCTTTAACTTAAGTATATTATAGTTATTAGTATTATATAATTATTCCTTTAGGTATACTTTTAAAAGGTTAATAATTTACTTTAGAGAGGGCCTTTAGGTATTTAAAGGTTCTCTAAGTATCTTTTTTATATTTATAAAGATACTAGGATAGTTAGTATTTATTAAGGGGGTAGCCTTAAAGGTAGTAATTCTAGGGGTTATAGTTCTTTCTAACCTTCCTTCTCCTTATATTAAGAAGTAAGAAGTATAGTCCTTTAGGCTATACTAAAGGGCATATTACTAGCCTTAAGTAGTAAGGTTTAATTTCGCTAATAATTATTATAATTAAGGGTATTTTCTATAGGGTAGTTAGGTTTCTCTTACTATATAACCTTAGGTAAAGGTATAGGTAAGGGAACTACCTATAAGTGCTTATAAATAGTATTCTTTAGTGCTTTTACTTCTAGAGTAGCTAATCTTTAAAAGGGGATTAGTTTATTAATCCTTTTAATAGTAATTAGACTAATAGGCATAGTAAAGGGGTAGGGTATTAGATCCTAATATCTCTATTATTTAAAAGATTATAAAGGAAGTTTTTATTCTCTAGGTTTTCTAGAAGTTTATATACTTTTTCCTAGTTTCCTTAATTTCTTTAAGGGTCTAGAATTAGAATTCTTCCTAGGTTACTATCTCTTTAAAGTTATTAGCTATCTTTATACCTTTTCTAATAGTTATATAAACCTTATTATAAAGGAGGTAATCTTAGATAATATTTTAGTAAAGGTTTTTTCTTCTATAAACTTATATCTTATTTATTTATAGAAGTTATTACTAAATTTAAAGAAAAGTGTTCTTTTAAATAGTCCTTACTCTTTATATTATTTAGCCTTAATAAGGATATAAAGTATAATCTCCTTAGGTATAGTTATCTCTTTATACTTAGAATTTCCTATTTATTAAAATAAGTTTTCTATAATATATAGGTATAGCTTTAGAGAGATATAAGGGAATTAGGTAATATAATAAGTAGTGTAATCTAGGGTTTTGCCTTTATTAAGGTATTCTTTATTATCTCTAGTTTTAATACCTTCTATAGTGTTATTATATTTATTACTTTTACTTAGGACTTTAAATTAACTAGTAACCCTTAATAGGCTAGCTATATTTAATATCTTAACTAAGTAAGTAATAATATAAGGAAATAACTCTTTTAGTATAAAGAGGTAGGAGAGTATAAAAGTAAATTATAAAAATTATATTACTAATATAAAGAATTACAAGGTAAGGTAGTTAACTTTAAATATATAATAAAATATATAATAAAAAAGGATAAGGGGATAGCTTAGCTACTAGTATTAAACCCTTCTTTATTATTTTAAAGTCTATATAAATTAGATATTAATACTAAAGTAAGAAAAGAGCTATATTTATACCTCTCTATTAGCATAACTTTCCTTTAAACATAGCCCTCCTATTTTATAGGGTAAGTTATTATTAAACAAGCTACCTCTTCTAATAACCTTACTAATCTATAGTGTTTAAAGACTACGTGGTTATTTATAAAGGTAACTACTAATTAGTATTAGTATTATAAGGTATTAAATTTAATATAATAAGGTTATAAGCCTAAAGAATAGTATTATTATTAATTATTTATTCTAGGCTATATTATATATATATTAGTGTAGAAAAGAGAAGTTAGAAACTAGAAGCTATAATACTAAAGGTAAAAGGGGTTATATGTTTATAGCCCTATAATTCCTAGCTAATCACAAGGCTAGGTTATAAGTTATATGCGAGGCTTGCGCGTAGCCTAAGCTTTTGCTAGGTAATTGCGGCTGCTACTCGCGCGATTGATATCACCTTTGTTCTAACAATTATATAATATAAGTATATACTTATAAATTTACCTTAAATAGTACTACTATAATAGCTAATAGTTTAGAAGTGAATTTAAGGGATACTTACTTTATATTATAGTAAAATATAGTAATTTAGATCTTTACTATCTTTAATAAATAATAGGCTACTTTAAATATATAGTAATAAGTAATATAATAAGCTAGGAAACTAGCGTATTAAGTAATAGTAAATCTAATAAAGTATAAAGTAACTAGATAAGTAAAAAATTAGGTAAAAATAGTAGTAGTAGCTTATTATAATAGTATAATAGTTAAATATAGCTACTAATACACTACCTATAATAGTATAGTGTTACTACTACTACAAGCTAATTTACTAGCTTTAAGATTTATAGATAAATATAGAGATATAAATAGTATAATTATAGGAGAGCTTACTAGTATTAGAAGGATAGATTTACTTTATATTATAATAAGGAATATACTAGTAATAATTAAATTAGCTAAACTCTAATAGAATAAAGAAAGGAATAAGGAGTATAAAATAAGTAAAATTAATAATTTAATTAATTAGATTAATAGGATAGAAATTAAATTTAATAAGGTAAAAAGCCTTATAAAAGAAATAAATAAATACACTAATAAATATAAGACTAAGGTAATAAAGCTAATAGAAGTAGTAAAGAATAAGGTAAAGTTAGTATAAAAAAATTCTATAAATTTTAGAGATACTTAAGGATTTAAAGGAATAAATTTAGAGCTTAGAATTAAGTAAAGTGCTAAAGGAAGTTAATAACTTGATTAATAATTTAAAGTATAATATAATTAATAAAAAGAATATAAGAAGAAGATAGTAAAATTAGTAGCTATAGTAATAAAACTATATAATAGAATTAATCTCTAAGTAATATTTATTAATAGGCTTTTACTTAAGTAAAAGAAGCTTAAGGAAAATATAAAAATAGTAAAATTAGCTACTATAGAAGTAACTCTAGTAGTATTAAGTCTAGTAAAATCTAGTCTATAAACACTAAAGAAAAGTAGTATAGAATTATAGGCTAAAATAGCTATACTAGAAATAGTAAATAAACAAACTAAATTAGCTAATATATAATTATAAAAGAATACTCTAGTACTAGAAATACTATATAGAAAGTTATAAATACTAGGAATAACTAATAAGAAAACTAAATTAGTAAATAAGTAAGGGTAAGATAATACTTTAATACTAGAAATACTAAGTAAAAGCTAAGACTAGTAGAAAAGTTAGGACTAAAGCTAAAAATAACTTAAGTAGTTTTATATCTAGTAATACTATATATATAAGTTAATAAGTTAGTGAATAAAGAAGTAACTATAGGAAATAAATTTACTAGACTACTATATTAATTTAGTAAAAATTAAGGTAAAAAGGGTTTAGTTTTTATAAATTTACTAAACTACTAGATTAACTTAGTAAATATAAATATAAAGAAGAAGTGTTTTTATTTTAATAATATAAAGAAATTAAATATAATTATAAAAGATAAAAGAAATATTAAGGCAAAGGAATTTAGTAAGTAAAGGAAAAAAGAATAATTTAGTAATATAAAACTAGAATATATAGTAAAAAGGAATAAGTAATTATAGAATTAGGAATTTATTATTTAATATAATAATTCTAATTAATACTATTAAAGGAGCATAGTAATTATATATTTAGTAATATATATATTAAATTTATTTTCTTTTATTTTTACTTTAGTAGCTAGGAGAATATTATTTTGCTTTATTATAGACGCTAAATTAGGACATAATTTAGCTAGTTATAACTAGGATAGTTACCTTTTAAGGCATACCGAGTACTTATTATATAGTAATATGGCTTAGCTACTAATAATATAAATAAGAATAGATTTAGCTTTTTAAATAGGAGAATTAACTTACTTCTTATATTATAACCTATACCTAATAGTAGCTTTTATAAGTGAACTTAGTATAACTTACAACTTGTTAAATCCGTTAGCCTCTCTAACGAATTTGACCTAACAACGTGCAGAGCCAGCACGTAACAATTAAGGTACTATAGAGGAATTGTCTAGACCTTAAGACCTAATAGACTAAAGAGATAATGCTATATAAGTTTATTACGCCTCTTTAAAGTAAATATAAGTAATTTTAGAAGAAATAGAATAACTTGCTTAATAAGGGAATAAATAATAGCTTCCTTAAAGTAATTACTAAATTTAAAAGGGATTATAAGGCTTTACTAAAAGAACTAAAGACTACTAATGCGCTTATAAGTAATAGATTAAATGATTTAATAAAGCTAGAGAGGCCTAAGTGCCCTGGATATACGAATCACACTATTAAAGATACTGTGAAGTAGTGGGAATCCTATAATTTATTTAAGGCTTTTTATAAGCCAGAGGCTACCCTAAAGAACTAGGAAGTTAGGAAGAACTCTAAAGAGAATATTAAGAAGTATCTTAAAGGAAACCTCTAGAGCGAATGTTTATATCTTTAATAATATCTAATGGTTTAAGCGATCTGAATTTAATAAGGATATTATAATAAAGGTTAAGGCTAGTAGCATAATCTATATGGCTTTAGGTTAAGGGCTAGTTAGCATATCTATTATAGATCCTGTATTATAAAGTGCAAGAACTATTATATTAGAGACTGCCTTATTTATCCCTAAATTTCACGTTAATCTAGTATTAGCAATGATTATAATAAAGGCAAGTATCTTCTAGAATTAGAAGAAGGGATTTCTCTATAAAGGAAAACACCCTATAGCTAGGGTATATAATATTAATAAGCTTTATATACTATTAAGACTATTAGAGAATCTAAAGGAAGCTAATACTATATTAAGCAGAGTTCTAAAGCTACTTATAAGAGAAGATGTAAATCTCTAGTATTATAGAAGTAGTTATCTAGGCAAAAAGGCCTTTATAAAGCTTATAAACATAACTTTAGGCATTAAATTAATAGGACCTAAGCTTATAGATTATAAGATTTACGCTATAGGCAAAGCTAAGCGCTAGAGATTATAGGTTACACCTAAAGGGCTTCCTTAAGGACTTGGTTATAGGCTTTTAGTTAATCTAGAATACTATAACTTACCTTATTAGAATAATAATAGGTATTAGTATATTTTTACATGCCTTATAACCTTAATATAATTCTTTTACTTATTTAAATTAAAGGATAGGATTTATAATAGCTATTATATAATAGTAGTGTTTCTAAGCACTTAATTTAGTGTTTAACTACGCTTTTACATAGTAATATTAAAAAGCCCTCTTTATAAATAATATAAGAGATAAGATAGCCTTAGCAGGTATTATAGTTTATAATTTAGCTCCCTTAATACCTAGTTAGAATAGTAAGGTAAAGAGATCTAGGGGTGGTTAAGTAAAAGGCTTATATATTAAGTCTTAAGGCTAGATTCCTATTAGAGCTTAATAATAAGGTCTTTAATATAGTGGTTTATCTATTAAATTAAATGCCTTTTAAGCATTATAGGAATTAGATTACACTATACAAACTTTAGTGAAATTAGGCTAGGAAAACTATCCTTACTTATTTATAGATATTAGAGGTTTAAAAACCCTTAATTTTATATCTATAAGCTTATAGATATAAAGTGATTCTAATAATAATAAAAGCTCTAGAGCATATTAAATTAAATAATATAATCCCTTAGTTAAAGTAAAAAGCTTATATTAAATACCTTATAGGTTATAAAGGTAAATCCTAGTATATTATTTAGGTTCTAACCCTTTGTAATTATAAAGTTATTATATTAGTGTGTATATAGTTTAATAAGGCTTTATTCTTTAAGCTAAAAGAAAAGATTAAATTAGCCTAGAAAGAGAAAATATTAATAATTATACTACTTAAAGAGCTTAAAGCTAAAGACCTTAATAAAGAAATTAGTTAAGACCTTATAGGAATAGACCTAGAAGAGGAGAATTATAACTTCTTACTATTAGTTATAAACAAGGAAAATAATTAAATTAAAGCAGAAACACTACCTTATATATTAGGGTAAGAAAGCGGCTATATTAGTTCTCTTTTAACCCCTCCTAACTCTTCTTATAAGGCATTAGTTACTATAAAGAACATAGAGCTTTAGGTATAAGGTAATAATACGTAATTTTAAGAGATTAATAAATTTATAAGTAATATAATAGCTAAACATATAAAGACTACTATAAAGACTAGCGAAATTACTACTAAGGGTAGTAAAACTATAGAGAATTATAGTCCCTATAATAATAGTATTAACCTAGATAATATTATAACTAGAAAACACTAATAAAAGTAAATAAGGAAAGCTAGGTAAGCATAGTTTTCTTCTACTTTCTCTTCAGTATTTTAAGGAACTTAATATAATTTATAAATTAAAGATATACCCCTAGAACTTACTTATTATTATTAGGTAATAGTATTACTATATTATAATTACTAGAAGGAAGTAATTATAAAAAAGCTTTTAAAGCTTTTATCCTTAAACTACTAGGAGAATATACTTAAGGAACTAATTAATCCTAATAAGTATAAGGAAATTATTAACCTTAGCTAGGTTTTTAAATATAAAACTAATAAAAAAGGCATAGTTATAGAGTTTAAGGCTTAAATAGTAATATAAGGTAACTAGTAACTAAAGAATAACCTTAATAATTACACTATTACCCTTACTTCTTAATCTTTATAAATATTACTTATAGTCTATTATGCTAATAATCTTAATACTTAATAATATAATATTTAGAATACCCTCCTATATATAAAACTTAAAGAACCTATTTTCTATAAGCCCCTAGAGAGTATAAATATAAGAGGTTATCTCTAGAAGATAATTAAAGTATTATATAAGCTATAGGAAGCTCCTTAATAATAGTTTCTTTATTTAATAAGATTTCTTTTAGAACTTAGCTTTATCTAAGGAAAAGAAAACTTATATATCTTTATAAAGGATAATTTTATCCTGTTTTCTATATAAATAATATTATAGTGCTATACCTAATAGATTTAAATTAGAATTCAAAGAATTATATAAGTAATTAATAAACAGCTTAGATATTAAGGACTAAGGTGAATTAAAGTAGTTCCTAGGCATTAAAATTATTAGAAATCATAATACTAAAGAGATATAGTTATTATAGGAATTATATATTTAAAAGATTACTTAGAAGTTTATTCCTAATATTATTAATAATAAGTTAAAGAGCTTAATTATAGCTTCTTTTCTAATAGCTATAATTTACCTGAAAAATAATAAAGCTTCTAATAAAGAAATTAGCTACTATAGAGCGATTATAGGCTCTTTAGTGTATCTTTGTATTATTAGAAAACTAGATATAGTGTTTATAGTATTAAAGCTAGCTTCCTTTATAATAAATCTATTAGTAAAGCATATTAAATTAGCTTAGAGTGCTTTATTATACGCTTAGAATATAAAGAAGCTTTGCTTATAATATTTAGGCATAAATAGCTTTAATACGCTATTTTCTAGTATAGATACTTTACTTAGTAATAATCCTAAGACTTAGAAGTTAATATAAGGCTATGTTTTTATCATATATAATACTATAATTAATTAGAAGTCTAGAAGGTTATATTATATAATAACTTTAAGTATAGAAGTAAAGCTCTTTACCCTATATTATAGTGTAAAAAAGCGTATTTCTCTTAGTAAGCTACTTTATAATATTAATATATATATACTATTACTCTTAATTATCTAGTATAATAATAAGTAAATAATCTAGATTACTAAATATATAGAAAAAGGCTTTAAACTAGCCTTAAGTATTTTAATATAAATTAAATATAGATTTAAGAATAATATACTATAGGTAATATTAAAGTTAATTAGATAAAGACCTCTAAGATACTTATAAATAGCTTTATAAAGCCTCTTTTAGGTTAAATATATAAGGACTTTTACTATAAAATTAGCCTAAGGGAAATTCCTACCTAATTATAATACTAGGGATTATTTATAATCTTTTCTTATACCTTTAATCTTTAGCTTTAATAAATATCTTAGCTAGGGGGGGTATATTAGGAAGAGCTTCCTAAAGTATTAGATATGTAAATGCTAGTTACGTAATAGCTAGGATAAAACATTAGTAAAGATAAATATATTAGAAGTATTTCTATAGACTAGTTATTTCTGTAGTGTACTATATACCTTTTAGGTATAAAAGTCGGCTGCTATCTGCACCTCTAATTGATCGAATTGAACACTTTTTATTATCCATCTACACCCCTACCTGACACGTATACTATCACAGATAAGGAGCAGAGCTTTGGTACGCGCGGTGGACAGTCGCAGAATCAAGTCCTTCAAGTTGGATTAAAAGTTGTTCCAGCCCGGGATTTTTTGCTCACTAAAGTACTTCCCTTAGTTTTA
Source organism: Epichloe typhina subsp. poae (assembly GCA_030389615.1). Classification (NCBI taxonomy): domain Eukaryota; kingdom Fungi; phylum Ascomycota; class Sordariomycetes; order Hypocreales; family Clavicipitaceae; genus Epichloe; species Epichloe typhina. The sequence goes on from CP098313.1 coordinate 10,394,171, forward strand.
GACCGCGTGACTAGGGTTTAATCAAAGAGCGTGGATTAAGTTATCTAACCCTATAAGTGTTAGGAGCACGGAAGCTAGGGAGCTAGGGATAGAATAGTTATATAATAAAACCCTTAGATAAGCCTTAGGTTATATAAATAACTAAGTAGCTACTAGATAGCTATATATATATAGTAAGGTATTTAAATAAGGATTACCTATAAGGTATATAGGAGGTTAGAGTTTAAGACCTTTATATATTTACCCCTAAGTAGTAGCTCTCTAGCTATAACTAAGAACCTTAGCCTTTACTCTGTTTATATCTCCCTGACCTAGTCGTGATAATAAGAGACTGTAGACAGTTGCTTAAATAATTAAGTACCTATATGTTACAACTAGATTAGGGAGATATAAACAAAGTGAAGGCTAAGGTTCTTAGTTATAGCTAGAGAGCTACTACTTAAAGGTAAGTACATAAAGGTCTTAAACTCTAACCTCCTATATACCTTATAGGCAGTCCTTATTTAAATACCTTACTATATACACATAGCTATCTAATAGCTACTTAGTTATTTGTATAACCTAAGGCTTATCTAAGGGTTTTATTATGTAATTATTCTATCCTTAACTCCCTAGCCTTTATACTTCTAATATACTACCCCTTAATATATAATTATTCTTAATTAAAAAGAAGCTACTTAGCTAATATAAGTATACTATATATAGCTTATAATAGTGTTTAATATTACTAGTTATTTTATAAGTATATAGCCATTATATTACTTAGGATAATAAAATAAAAGTTATAGGGTTTTAGGTAATCTCTTCTTTACTCTCTAGCTTTAAATAGCTATATACTTACTACTTTATTACTTCTAATATATATATCTTTACCTAATAAGTTATTAACACTAAGTAAGTAAACTACTTATATTAGATTTTATAATTAGGTTAAATAAATAGGGTACTATATGCTATTTAAAATAAATAAGCTCTTATCTAATATTAGGGATATTATATTATTCTTACTAGGAGTTTATAGCTAGTATATATATTTACTAGTAGTAGCTATAACTATAAATATTATAATTTCTAGATTAGCTATATATAGCATATAAATTACTTAGGGGTCTAAGGCTAATATAAAAAGGCTTACTTTTCCTTGCTTTTATATATTCTTTTTTTTATATTTTCCTTTAATATTATAAGTTACCCTTACCTATAACTTAGTAGCTTTATAGCTACTATTATAGTAGTTACTAATATCCTATAGTATTATTTTATTATTTATATTTAATCTTACTTAAATACTTAATCCTTTTTAAACACTAGAATATTAGTTACTTTGCTTTCTATACCTATATTCCTATAGTGTATTATTACTAACTTACTAATAGTAAATTATATCTAAGTGCTATAGTACTTTTATTTTATTAAATTCTCTAATAGCTAAGAAAACCCCTTATATCTCCTTAAAAATCTCCTAAGAAGTAAATAGCTTTAAAAATTTTAATATAAGTATAATATCTCTAACCCCTAGCGCATGCCTTACTAACTTATAGCTAGTAGCACTAGTAGTATAAAAATTCCTTATATATACTATATATAGTAAGTAGTAATATAAGCTATTACCTTTAAAGATAGTAATAGTATTATTTTATAGTATATTACTAAAGGTAAATTTACTTTAACTAAGTATACTAACTCCTTAAGTATAACTTTACTACTATCTTACTATATATTACTACTAACTTATATAAGTAACTTAATAAAATATACTTATTATATATAAAATAATAAAGACTATTTAGGGATATATCTTCCCTTTCTTTACTACTTATACTTATACTAATATACTACTAGTGCTTTACTTACTTTATAAAATTATACTAAGTACTCTTTAAGTATATTAATAGTTATATTATTTTTAATAATAATCCTTACTTTCTTAATAATATATATATATATATCTATTTTTATAACTTAGGTTACTACTAATATACTATTAGCGCTTAATATATATAAAATATAAACTTTATAACACACTATCATGGTCTAGCCCTAAGGGCTAATCGCGGGTGCCTGCGCCACCATGTGGGTTTAACCCTAATCTATCTGCGCTATAGGTAACAAAAGAATACGTATTGTACAAGTTATCATTGACTTGTGCAATTGACACCTATATTGCTAGGACTAGGCAAAGCCTAGATTATTACATAGGCTCTTTCCCTAGGTAACCTCTTTTCTTTTCTTTTCTCTTCTCTCTTCTTTTCTCTTCTCTCTTCTCTCTTTAGCTAGTAATACTACGTATCCCCTAGGAACCCTTATCCCTATAAGCCTAGGAAGAACCCTGTTATAACCCTTTGCATGCAGCTAATTCGAACCTATAACCTTAGGAGACTTATACAAATGTTATAGTCTAGCCCTAAGGGCTAATTGCAGGTACCTGCGCTACTATGTGGGTTTAACCCTAATCTATCTGCGATAGGCAACAAAAGAATACGTATTGTACAAGTTATTATTGACTTGTGCAATTGACACCTATATTGCTAGGACTAGGCAAAGCCTAGATCATTACACACACTCTTATTTATAAAGAATACTAATAAGCATAGCTAGGCTAGATAAGTAAGGCTAACTATAAAGGTTATATAAGAGGCTAATACTAATAAGAGAATTACTATATTATTACTAAGTAATACTATTAATCTAGAAGTCTAGATTAATATCTCTAATAACTTACGCTTTATTATATAAAACCTTCCTTTAGTAAGTTTCTTAATATTCTTACTTATAGCCTTACTAACTTACTAATAGCTTACTATATATATACCTATGCTTCCTACTTATATTAGGCTATTAAACCTTTTAGGTAAGCTTTATATATATATATATAAGAAGGGGATTTCTTTAATAATAAGAATAAATCCCTTACCTAGGGCCCTACTACTAACCTAGTGCCTAGAAATAAAAATAATAATACTAGGGGCTAGGGCCTAACGTAAATATAAGGTAAATAGTGCTAGGTAGCTATAAGGTAAATTATTTAAGAAATTATCTAGGTTTTTTTGTATATTACTTTTACTATTTAATCTTTACTAAATACACCTCTATATTTATAAATTAGCTACTTAGTTACTACTTATAATTATTAATAATATTTATTATAATAAAATCTCTTCTCTTAACCTATAAATTCTCTAAAGTATTATAGCCTTTTTATTTAACTAGGTATTTCTAATATTTCCTATTATAATAATATAAGATAATTCTTTTAACCTTAAACTCCTATTTATTATTTATAATATTATCTTATAGTAAGAATATATTCTTTATACTAGTTAAGTCCTTTATAAATAGTTTAAGGTTAGTAATATTAAAAATATTATATAGTTATATACTAGGTAATAGCTTTAATTAGTATATTAATCTATAAGTTTTAATTACCTTTTTAACTTTATAAGGGCCTAGGTACTTTACACTTAGCTTCTTACTAAGTTACTATAAGTTAATATTCTTTATAAATAATAAAATATAGTTACTTACTTTAAACTTTATTAGAGTTTACTTCTTATTATAATACTTTATATACTAAGTTTATAAGTTACTTAGAAGTTACTTAATTACTATATATTTATTTCTTAGTATAGTTACTTAAATCTTTACCTAGTTATTTACTACTAGAATATCTATAACTACTTACTACAAGCCTCTAGGGTTATAACCTTATAGTACCTTTACTAAGGTGTAGCTATAAGTTAAGTAAGCGCTTATATTATATATAAACTATACTATTAATAGGTTATTTGCTTAGTTAGTCTAATTAAAGTAAGTAAAAGCTCTTAAATAATACTCTAAAACTTAGTTTAAATATTCTATTTACCTATTTATTTATAAGTAAAATATAATACTTAGTTATTACTTAGTAGTAATAAGGTAGTAAAAGGTTATTTAAAACCTACTAGTAAATATTAAACTATAGTTTATAATAATACTTTCTAGGGCACTATAGTCCTTAAAAATATATTCTAGAAATATAGTAGCTAACCTATTACTAGTTAGTTATATTAAAATAAGGATATAAATACTATATTTTATAAAATAGTTTATAATAACTAAGATTATATTATAAGTCTAATTTATATCTCTTATAGGTAATAGCCCTATAATAAAATCCATTAATAATTCTTAAAAAGGCTAATTAAGCACTAGTAATACTACTAGCTTACTATAAGGTTTATAATGCCTTAGCTTTTAAGTCTAATAGCTTATATAAGTTTATATATATAACTTAGTATCTTTCTTTATTAATAGCTAGTAATACTAATTTATAATATAATAAAGGGTCTTACTAACTCCCTAGTAGCTTACTACTAGGTTATTATAGGTAAGTAGTAAAATTTCCTTTCTTATACTAGCTAGAATAAAAACTTAATTCTTAAATATTAATAGCTTAAAAAGCCTAATAAACTATATTTATAATACTTTTAGGTTACTACTTTTAAGTAACTTCCTATAACTTATAGTAAAGTTATTACCTTACTATACTTAAAATAATATAACCTAAATTAAAGCCTCTAATTCTACGTGTATAAAATAAGCATTATATACAAACTTAGAAAAGGTTTGCTAGACTACTTATATTCTTACTATAACACTACTATAAGTAGCTAGCTTATAGTATACCTATAGACTTATAAATAAATTATAAATAAGTAACGTTTTAAAGGGGTACTTACGCTACTTACTAGCTACTAACCTAGCTAGACTCCTAACTTATAAGCTTACTAGACTTATAGAAATATTAATAAATATAAATAAGGCATAACCTTATTACTTAAAATTAATAAACCTAGTTTATATACTACTACTAAGCTTTACTAAACTATTAGGTTTCTTAATAATATAATTAAGTTATAACTTCTTAAAACCCTAGAGGCTAGTAAGGCTATTATAGCGTCTTTATAATAAAACATTAGCTATGCTAAGTAATATAATACTAGAACCCGTAATAGTACTATTATTTATATAGTATTTCTATTACTTAGTATTATTAAATTTAGATAAGAAGTTAGGTAGCTATAAGGTTAATACCTTTACCCTATACTTCTTACTAATATAATCTGCTTTTCTTAATAGGGTATCTATAGGGTTTAACTTACCTACGTAATATTTAATCCTAAAATTAAATAAATAAAGCTTATCTAATACTATTACTTACTTACTAGTTAGCTTTAGCTTTATAGCTAAGTACTTATAATTTAAATAGTCTATAATAACCATAATCTAATAAGAAAAATACGTAAGGTAGTATCTCTAGGCTCGAAATACCTCTTAGATTAAGCTACTTAATTACTATGTATTTATCTCTTAGTATAGTTGCTTAAGTCTTCGCCTAGTTATTTACTACTAGAATATCTATAACTACTTGCTATAAGCCTCTAGGGTTATAACCTTATAGTACCTTTACTAAGGTGTAGCTATAAGTTAAGTAAGCGCTTATATTATATATAAACTATGCTATTAATAAGTTATTTGCCTAGTTAGTCTAATTAAAGTAAGCAAAAGCTTTTAAATAATACTTTAAAACTTAGTTCAAATATTTTATTTACCTATTTATTTATAAGTAAAATATAGTGCTTAGTTATTACTTAGTAGTAATAAGGTAGTAAAAGGTTATTTAAAACCCGCTAGTAAATATTAAACTATAGTTTATAATAATACTTTCTAGGGCACTATAGTCCTTAAAAATATATTCTAGAAATATAGTAGCTAACCTATTACTAGTTAGTTATATTAAAATAGGGATATAAATACTATATTTTATAAAATAGTTTATAATAACTAAGATTATATTATAAGTCTAATTTATATCTCTTATAGGTAATAGCCCTATAATAAAATCTATTAATAATTCTTAAAAAGGCTAATTAAGCACTAGTAATACTACTAGCTTACTATAAGGTTTATAATGCCTTAGCTTTAAAGTCTAATAGCTTACATAAGTTTATATATATAACTTAGTGTCTTTCTTTATTAATAGCTAGTAATACTAATTTATAATATAATAAAGAGTCTTACTAACTCCCTAGTAGCTTACTACTAGGTTATTATAGGTAAGTAGTAAAATTTCCTTTCTTATACTAGCTAGAATAAAAACTTAATTCTTAAATATTAATAGCTTAGAGAGCTTAATAAACTATATTTATAATACTTCTAGGTTACTACTCTTAAGTAACTTCCTATAACTTATAGTAAAGTTATTACCTTACTATACTTAAAATAATATAACCTAAATTAAAGCCTTTAATTTTATATGTATAAAATAAGTATTATATATAAACTTAGAAGAGATTTGCTAGACTACTTATATTCTTACTATAATACTACTATAAGTAGCTAGCTTATAGTATGCTTATAGACTTATAAATAAATTACAAATAAGTAATGTTTTAAAGAGGTGCTTACGCTACTTACTAGCTACTAACCTAGCTAAACTCCTAACTTATAAGCTTACTAGACTTATAGAAATATTAATAAATATAAATAAGGTATAACCTTATTACTTAGAATTAATAGACCTAGTTTATATACTATTACTAGGCTTTACTAGACTATTAGGTTTCTTAATAATATAATTAAGTTATAACTTCTTAAAACCCTAGAGGCTAGTAAGGCTATTATAGCATCTTTATAATAAAACATTAGCTATGCTAAGTAATGTAATACTAGAACCTATAATAGCACTATTATTTATATAGTATTCCTATTACTTAGTATTATTAAATTTAGATAAGAAGTTAGGTAGCTATAAGGTTAATACCTTTACCCTATGCTTCTTATTAATATAATCTACTTTTCTTAATAAGGTATCTATAAGGTTTAACTTACTTATGTAATATTTAATCCTAAAATTAAATAAATAAAGCTTATCTAATACTATTACTTACTTACTAGTTAGCTTTAGCTTTATAGCTAAGTACTTATAATTTAAATAGTTTATAATAACTATAATCTAATAAGAAAAATACATAAGGTAATATCTCTAGGCTTAAAATACCTCTTAGATTACTAATAACTTAGCATTAGGTATTAAGTAGTAAAGTTTAATATTAGTTAACTTCCTTAAAAATACACTACTAGGTGCTAGCTACCTAGCACTAATATTATAAGTATAGCTTTAATTATATAACTAGATATATTTATATTTACTCTTAGTAAGTAAAGTAAGTTAAAATACACTAAAATTAGTATCTCTTAAAACTTCTTTTAAAGTTCTTTAAATATTACTAGTTTACTAGGTTTTAGCTTAAACTCTACTAGCTAAATACCTTTTAAATAGTTTATTAGTAAGACTATTACCTTACTATACTATTTTATAAAGTATTAGTAAAAACCTATAAACCTAAGGAATAATTAAATATTAAATATACTATAAGGTATTAGCTAAGTTATAATAGCTTTAACTTATAATAGTTTTATTTTAATACCCTTTTTAGATATAATAAAACCTAGGAATTTTACTTACTTAATAGAAAATTAGCACTTTTTAAGGTTAATATAAAGGTCTATGTCTTAAAGTTACTTTAGTATACTTTTAACATACTTTATATATCTTATAAGGTTACTACTATATATTAGGATATTATTAAGGTAAATAATATAAAATTCATTTATAAGTCCCTTAAGGGCATTATTAATATATTTCTAAAAAGTAGCTAGCGCATTTACTAATCTAAATAGCATTATAAGATATTTAAAGTAACTATAGTAGTATTAGAAAGCTATCTTTTACTTATTACCTTTATAGATATATAGCTAGTAATATGCTTCTTAAAAATCTAGTAATATAAAAACCTTTACGCTTACTAATTAGTTAAGGATTTCGGAGATTAATAGTAAAGAGGCCTTGTTTTTAACTATAATCCTATTAAGGCCCCTATAATTTATATAAAGCCTTAATTTCCCTAATTTTTTTAGAATAAATAAAATTAAGGCTTTAGCTAGACTAGTTAATCTTCTAATCTACCCTTTTTCCTATATACTTACTAGGTACTCCCTAAGCACTTCTAGCTCTTTTTAGCTAGGTTATATATAAGTCCCTAAGGTAGTTATTTCCTTTTTCTAATTTAATTACATAAGTATAGCTACTTAATTCTAGGAGCTTACTAGCTAGATCTTTTAAAAATATATTTATAAATTTTATATACTTTTCTAGGATTTACTATTAGGTTATATTACTATTTATCTCTTATGTAATTACTACTACCTCCTTATAGTATACTACTTAAAGTGCTATTATACTTCTTAGTTTTTTCTTTTTAGGAAATAGGTATATTTTATTACTATTACTATAGCTATACTATAACCTTAGTTATTACTTACTATATTATTTACTAATAAGTCTTTATTAATCTCCTTTCTTTTTCCCTAGGCTTAATTACCTTAATTTTTAGTAATACTAGTAATAGCATAATAAATAACTATTTTACTACCTTATATAGTTATTACTTCCTTATAATAAGTATAATATAATCCTTAGTTATTAGGAATCTCTAAAAATTTTACTTTTAATTTATTACTATAGGTTTATACTCTAGGGTTTAATTTATACCTAGGAGTATTCCCTTTCCTATATTAGTAATATAGTAGCTAATCTAGTAAACCTTTATATAGCCTATGCTATCTTTTACCTTAATTAGCCTATATAGGATTCCTTTATATAGGATTTTATCCTTACTTATACTTTCTAGTGTTATCTTTGTTTTTATGTTTTTCTAATCCTATTTTAATAATAATTTAGGGTAAATTATTAAATACTCTATACCTATATTAAATAGCGCTAGTATAGCTAACTAGTAGTTATTTTACTATAAGAATACCTATATTCTTATTCTTTTATCTATAGGTTTCTTTATAGTAAGACTATTATCCTAGGCTTATGCTAACCTAATTAAAATCTTATTAGGGTCTAAGGTCTTATTACTACTATTCTTATACTTCTTAGTTATATACTTACTACTTTTATAAATTAAATAATTTACTACTTTATATTTATTTACACTATATCTAGGATTATTATATTTATAGCACTTAAATAGTCTTTAACCTATACTTAGTTACTATAAGTTTTACTATAAGTTATTTATAAGGAAGCTAGAGTATTATTTCTTTTTTACTTTCTTTATTATTATAGTTTCTATTATAATTATTTAATATAAATATTATTATAACTTTAGCCTTTTTACCTTATCCCTATAGGTAACTCTAAGATATTAGGAACTCCTAGCTAACTATATGCTTCCTTATAGTATTATTTAGGCTATTTAGGAAAATTACTATCCTTAAGTATATAGGGATTTAGTTAAGTAATTTAGCTTTTACTTTAGTCTAAAGTCTTAAGAAGGACTAGAAAAACTAGTTATTCTTTTACCTTAGATTTAGTAATATCCTAGTAGCTTCTAAGTACCTTATATTCTTATTTATTACTTCTAAGTTTAACTAGGATATAAATTTATTCTAAGAATAAGCTAAGTAATTAACTAACCTATTTACTATTATATAATATATTTATTATTACTTTATATTATTTACTAGGTAATTACTAGTATATATTACCTTAGTTTTATTATTATAAAAGGTTCTTAGATTTAACTAAAATAATATATTTAAATCTACTAAGTATACCTATAAATTCTTATAAGTATTACCTTTATATACTAGTACTTTATACTATATTTTTATAAAGCTTTATAAGTATATACTTATTATAAAGTTAGGGTTAGGTAAGAAAGCTAGGAATAAAGGATTAATTAGTATAAGTGTCTAAGAGGTAATTATAAGTTCTTTACTTAATCTAGCTAATTATAGGTTTACCTTAATTTCTTTAAGCTATACTTCTATATTTATAATATCTTACCTTATATAAGTATATTATAGCTAGGCTTATATAACCTTATAGTAGCGCTCTAGCTTATCTAGGTTATTATTATTCCTAGATTTAGTATTACTATATTAATTAAGGTTAGGTAGTATTTATTATATTCTTTTATTATTAAGCCCTAAAGTTAAGGTATATAAGTTACTTCCTAAGTACTATAGGTTTATATCTCTCTTACTAGGTAATATAAGTATATTTTAAGTAAATATTCTATAGCTTCTTTATATTTAAACCTAGCTAATAGTCTATTTACCCTAAAGGGTTTAAGAGTTTAACTTATTATAACTAAATTAAGGAGATATAAATAAAGTAAAGGCTAAGGTTCTTAGTTATAGTTAGAGAGCTATTACTTAGAAATAAGTATATAAAGGTCTTAAACTTTAACCTTTTATATACCTTATAGGTAGTCCTTATTTAAATACCTTACTATATATATATAGCTATCTAATAGCTACTTAGTTATCCGCATAACCTAAGGCTTATCTAAGGGTTCTATTATGTAACTATGCTATCCCTAACTCCCTAGCCTCCGTGCTCCTAACAAAACCCCCCTAGGAGACCTATTATAAAGGTTTCCTATAATCTAGTAAAAAGAATACCTCAATTATCTAATATATATTAATCTGAAGCAGAGAAAAGTATAAATATTAATGTAATAAAATATCTTTAAATGGCAGTGGCAGTTGAGCACTTATTACTTAACATACTCAATACCACTTGTTGGGGTAAATTCTTCAGCTGACCATGCCCCCACCCCTTGTTGACAGCTCCGGGCCGACCGTTCAGTCGACTGGCTGACTAACATCTAACTGGGCTGGTCCAGCTAGGGTCAGACTCTATTGCACGTAGTGATTGGCGGCGTGAGGCACCTTGATGGCTCATTTGAATTACCGCAACCCATCCATCAAGCGGGCAATTCTTCTTGTGACGACACCTAATGAACCCCCTCATCTGTCATCTCCTCTTCTTGCTCCCTGTCACGAGGCTGTCTCTTGGGCGCAGCCCTTCCGGGCCCCCACGACCGGGTAATCCAGGGCCTTCACGGCTGTCCTGATATCACGCCTTACATCTCATTCCACGATGGATGGCGTGTTCGAGGACTCACCATGGCTGCCGATCATTCGATCCATTGATGATGCAGACCGTGTCTTGCACAGCAATCCTAACGTACTCGCCTCTCTTGGATTCGTTTCAGTGTATTATGCTTTCATGGGAAGTTGGCTGGACTTACTTCTGAATGCTTGTTTCCTTGGTTGGAGATATCGTTCTCTCGTTGCCTCTCTCACTTTCCAGCTATGGCAGAAACTATACACTACTCTGCTCCCAACCGTCGTGGCGTTTGGGGCCGCCTTTCTAATGCTCTCTGCTCTGAACCGGAAGGTATCGTGGTGGACGGGGTCCGGACGACCATACTTGGTTCCATGTAAGACAACGCATACTCGGATGTTTCCCCAAAAACATTCATTCAGCTATTCGTACCTGGTTGTTGGGATACCGGTGGGCATCTCGGGCAATTTCAATGGAATGCTTTCGGTCCGAAATGAACAATCTCAAGAATTAAGTGGTTTCTTGTCCCAGCTCTTCCGCAGTGGATGGTATAATGTCAATGCCTCTGATTATTTACAACGAGGCTCTAGTGATACTGGGCTTCGGGGCAAATTGGATACATACTTATATTCTCAGGTATGCTTCGAATTTGGCTTCCGAACTCTTCCGCGCCGCGCTCCCTGTATTTATTGAACGAGCAATAGGGCGTAGATCCAAACGACTACCCGCATGCGTATCTAGTCACGGCTGCGAGATTCTTGGGATATCACTTCAATCCAGTGTCATTTTGGTATCTTTATACCTCGGACAGAATCTTGTCTGCGATGATTCTGGAAGTCAACAACACATTTGATGAGAGGCGGCCGTATCTCATACTTCGTGACTTCTCGGCCGAAGCCGAGCGTCTAACGGGTTTGGCGTCCGGCGCCGCACCAGCACCTCGCATCAAGGGAGCGTGGCCAAAGGATTTTCACGTTTCGCCATTTAACTCGAGGAAGGGAACCTACTCTCTGCTTGCCAACGACCCTCTGGACCCCGACATGGGGGGGTTTCGGGGCTTAGACATCACAATCAATCTGAGCTCATCAAAAGGTCATGCAAAACTCGTTGCGAGGCTGTTCTCGGACGGCGAGGCAATCGATCCTGACTCCATGTCTGCCATTGAGAGAATACGGTTCCTGTCTAGATGGTTCTGGGTCGGTTTCGCCACGTTCCCCAGAATTGTCAAACAAGCTGCTTTTCTTTTCTTCAAGCGAAAGCTTCACGTGTGGTATCGGCCCGAGCCATTGAAAGACAGCTTGGGAAGACATGCAACAGCCGCCGAGGAAGCACTCGAGGCTGCTTTTCGCAGCTACCTAAGGTTTCTCGTGGGACAATGCCAAAAGCCATTGTTAGTGAAATATGGATCGAGTGGTATCAGGAACCGGCTATCAGAAGTACTGTTCTCGCCTTCGTGCAGCGAGGATCCCAAAGCCACGCAGACATTGGAGCTCAAAGTGCTTACACCTGTCTTCTATTCTCGCTTTGTACACTACGCACACGATTTCGAAGCTATTTTCACCGAAATGGCAGATAATGGAACCATCTGGACTGACAAGCCTCACCTATTGCCCGAGATATTCTTGAAGAAAAGGTCAGAGCCCTTACATGCCGCGACTGCGACGGATTACATGTATTTCAAGGGCATTCAACAGCTGAGACGGCGGCCTAGTCAACTCCCACGGGTATCGACCTCGGCGGATCCTCCTGCAACCTCCCCTGCTGTCGTAGACATTCGGGACTTTCGTATCTCTTCCATGGATGCGTACATTCTTGGACATGCAGACCCGAAAATGAAAGCCTCATATCGGTCCACTTTGCTCCGACTGTTTGCTGCCGATATTTATTTCATGGGTAGCCCGGAAGTCCTAGGCATTGCTCTACTCGTTTTCCGAAGCGGTCTTGCTTGGGTCTCAGCCACCACATTGAGTCGCGCGATGAACTATTAGTGATTGGTTTTTTCTTGTCTGCATTCGCATCCGCCCTTTTCGGCGGTCAAAAGCCCAGTAGATCGCCCGCTACAGCTGGCCGCCAAGATATACAAATGAAGTGGCGAACCAATCCCGAACCACAGTGTGAAGGTGGGGTAAATCACGCATTAGCATGACATCGAAATCGTTGCTACTACTACCAAGTGCCTTGGTCGCGATGACAATTCCAAATTCTACGGAAGCGTACAACCAAATCACCCCTCCACGAGCCAGCCAGCGCCCCGCCATCCCCCCACTCATCGATGTGTTGCCCGGCAGCGGGTAATATGACCGATTGTGCACGGGTAATATGATCAATCGTACGCTCTATGCGCGTAGGACTGTATTAGGGAAGCTAAAATGCACCTTATTAGGATATGTAATTATAGAATAAGAAGCATAGGAGATTTACTATAACTACTTTATCTATAAAAGAAGAGCTTTAATCCTTCTATTTATATAATAAAATTAGCATTAATTTAATTACTTCTTTTGCCTTTAATTATCCCTTCTAATTATATTTTTACCTAAGTTATATACTATATAGTAATAGTTATAAGCCTAGGAGATATATACCTATAACTTTACTAAATTCCTAATATATAAGACTTATATATATATAGTGCCCTACCTACTAATCTATGCTTATAATAAATACCTTAACTTCTTCTTACCTAAGTCTTAAGACTAATATTAAGTTAGTCTTATTTAATAAGTAAAAGAAATAGTATAAAGTATTAAAGTAAGCTACCTAGAGCTAAGAGATTTAGAAAAGGGTTAATCCTTAGCTTCTAAAGCTTAACTCTAACTACTTATAAGAGCCCTTTATAATTACACTAGAGACTTATAAGGCTCTTATTACTAAGAACTAAGGAAGTATAGAAACTAAGCTTACTTTCTAAGAGGCTTTTTCCTTCCTTTCTTATAAGTATATATCTAAGTATTAAGTATATAAGGTAACTAAGTCTAGAGAAAGGACTATTAAAACCTAGATTACTAGTACTATTAATCCTAATACTTATATAATAGTAATTAATAAGATTAAGAAGAAAAACACTAATAATAAGAAGCTTACTCTTTACTAAATTACTATTAAGCTTAAAAGAAATTCTTACCTAGTTAAGTTATTATTAAAGTAGAAGTTATAGCTAAGTATATAGTATACCTTAATAAAGCTAAATATATAAATATATAATTTAAGCGTTAAAATAAGTAATAAGGAAAGCTATACTAAAAAGCCTTAATATATAAGATTAATAAAGTTTAAGGTCCTAATATAATTTATAACTTTATTATAGTAGTTAAAGCATACTTTAACCTTAAATAAGTAAAAACTAAGATTATATAGCTAGTATAAACCTTAGACTCTTTTCCTAAGAATATTACTCTTATAGATATTATAGCTAAGTATACTTAATACTATAGGGTAATATAAACTATATATACTAACTCTAATAAAGGGAGCTTTATAATTACACTTAGGGAATACTTTAACTAAGGTAATAAGAAGTAAAACTAGAAAAATAATAGTCCTAAGAAGTACCCTTACTATATAAGTAAGGCACTAAATACTTACTTTTAGTCTCCCTAAGTATACTATACCTTATACTATATAGTAACTAGTAAGAAAGTTTAAGGATTTAAGCCCTCCTTAAAGGTTAATTATAAGAAGGTTAAGGAATACTATAAAAGTGTAAAATAGAAAAACTTATATACTAAGGTAGTAAAGGATAAGTAGATAGTAAAAGGCACTAAAGATTATAAAGAAAAGAAGTTACCTAGGGCTATTACTACTATAATTATTAATCCTAATATTCTAGAGAGTATAGCTTCTCTAAAGGGAAGCTATATTACGCTAGAGAACGCGAAGTATATGCTCTTAGAAAGCACCCTCTTTAATAACTATAGCGCTCTTTATATTATTAATAATATAAGTTACTTTAAGCCTAGAACCTTTAAAGAAATAGTTAATAATTATCTTAAGGCTAGAATAACCTCTTTCTAGATTATTAAAAAAGGCACTTATATAATTAAGAATGTTTTTAATAGGCCTAAGGGGAAACTTATAGAAAACCTTACTTTATAGAATATTATACTTATAGAAGGGTTTTATATAAATATTATATCTAAGAGCCTTCTTTAGAAGAAAGGCATATAGTACTATAGAGCAGACTGCTCCTTATGTATTAGACCTTTCTATAAGAGCTTATTATTAGCTAAACTTAAGAGAAAGCATAATATTGTTTTTCTTTAATATAAGCCTTTTTCCTCTTATAATAGTCCTAAGTAAGAAGTGAATTTAGCTATAGTACTAGTAATATTCTTAATAATTAATTTAGAAGTAAATAAATAAAGCTTATAATATAGTTAACTAAGCAAAGACCTATGTCCTATATAAGCAGACCCTAAAGAACTTTAGCACTTATATTCTAGCTACCTTAGAAAGGATACTCTAGCTAAGAGTTATATTTATATAAGGGGAGTGTGATTATAAGGTATAAAGCGTAGAGACTATAAGATATATACTTTAGTTTATACTTACTAGGTTATTTTAAGAAGACTACTAGAATATATATTACTAAGGCTATTCTAGAGGATTTATTAGGACCTTTAGGACTATAAGACTAGTTATAATAGTATAAACTAGTTACTAGTTATAAAAGATAAGTTCTTAGGTATGATTTAAGTTTATACATTACTTAATAAGTTATAGGTAATAGTGTTTAATATACTTATTTACTTTAAATAATAGGTTATAAGGTAATTTAGATTGTTAATTATAAAGATTAGGCAAGATTATAAGGGAGCTATTATTAGCTAATTCACTAATATAATCTTTTAGACGTAGGCACGCTTATAAGGTATTAATCTTAAGCTTACACTACTATACACTTATAAACTAAATAAAGTTATAGAGAGGGTAGGCTAGATAATTATACTATGGTTAAATGCAATGCTTATAGGCATAGGGCTACTACTAAATCTATAGTTAGAGAGCATATAAGTAGTAGCGTACCTTTATAATATTAGTCCTATTTAATAATCTAGTTAGAAAACACTACTAAAGACCCTAGAAAGCTAGTTCTATAATAATGCTTAGCTACTAATTTAGGAGCCTACGGCTAACCTAAGGCTAGATTAGAGCGGTTTACATGTATATAGCTACTACGTATATCCCCTTAAAAGGGATTATAAGGCTAATAAACATAGATAGTTCTATAAGATAAATCCTAGGGGTTACATTAGATATCTAGTTAGGTATTCTACCTCTAATATTTATTATATTTAGATCCTAAAGCTAGGAAAGGTTATAATAACAAGGAATATTACGTTTAATAAGTTAATTTTTTATAATATAGCATATAAAAGCGTGATTAAGCTTTTAATTAATAAGCTTAAAGCGTAATTCTAAGTCCTTAAAATTAATACCAAATTAGATAACAAATTAAATCTTTTCCTTACACTAATTAAACCTTAGATAGATTAGACTAAGAGTTTAAACTTAGGGGTAAATATCTTATAGACTTCTTAATTATAACTAAAGAAAGGAGAAGCTATTTATTTTAATAAAGATATTAGACTTTAAACACCTTAGCTATTACTAGATTTACTAATTAGAGAGTAAGAGACTCCTAATCTAAGTGCTTAGGAGAGTAAAACAGAGTATAAAGCTTTAGATTTATATACTTAAGGAAGTAATATAATAATAAATCTAATAAGTAGTAAGTAGGATGCTACTATAAGGGCTTAGGAGAGCTAATATCCTTATAAGGTTCTAGAATACTAAGTATATAATACTAAGGACTAAGTTATTAATAACTTAATAGGTAATTAACTACCTAAGCTAGGAAATAAAGCAGACTAGTAATAAGATAAACCTATAGGAGTAGACGCTAGACTAGCTACTTACGTAAAAAGCTTAAAGGGAGCTTTAGCTATATAGTTAGAAATTATAGAAGAAAGCCTTAGAATAGTTATAATATAAGAAGGTATATAGACTAGCTTAAGATTATAAACTAAAAAAGAGTAAGGCTAGATTTCTTTATATACTTTGCTAGTAAGAAGGAAGAGAAAAGGACCTAATAAAGCTTTTATTTATAGCCTCTAGGACCTAAAAGATCTCTTCTTAGAGTTTAGGAAAACTAAGGATAAAGACCCTTATAAGCTCTTTCTAGGAGATTAGGATTTTAAGAGCTATAAAACAGTGTTTTTAGTAATTAACACGTATTATAATAAGGAAAGTAAATCACTCCTTAAACTAAAGAGAAAAGCAAGGACTATCTATTAATTAAACCTAGCTAAACCTCTAAAGTTATAGAAGAGAGTAAAGGATTATTCTCTTAAGGAGAAATAGATTAATATAATAAATAAAGAGATTAATAAGCTAAAAGAACAAGGAATATAGTAGTAAATAAAGCGTTTAGCAGCTTAATTAAAGCCTTTACTATTAAAATAGGTATTTTCTTATAAGTTTAATAAGAAAGGGATATTAATCTGTTATAAGGCACGTTTATATATGCGCGAAGATCTCTAGGAAACCTTAATAATTAAACACACTTATGCTATAATACTTGCTATGCATACATTCTATATGTTTATAGCGCTAGTTACTAGGTTTAATTTAAAAACTAGGTAGTATAATATTAAGAATACCTTTCTTTATATAAAATATAGAAAAGAGGGAATTCCTATAATATATAAACTTCCTAATAGCTTTATAGTACTTAGAGAGTATATAAAATTACTTAAGGCTTTATATAAATTAAGGGACTCTTTATAGCTTTAGTTTAAAGAACTAAGTAAGTCTCTTAAGAAGCTTAGGCTTAAGTTAAGCTAAGAGAAGCCTTACTTATTTTATATAAAAGATTAGACTATTTTCCTTATATTCTTTATAAATAATATTCTTATAGCTTTTTATAAGGATAATAAGAAGACTACTAACTAAATCTCTAAGGGACTAAAGGAGGTATATAAATTAAATAAAAAAGGTAAGGTAGGATTCTTTCTTAGGATTTAGATTATTAGAGACTAACTATAGTAAAGGGTATATCTTAGTTATAAGGTATATATTAGTAAGATTAGGGAGAAATTTAGCTAAGTAAGAAAAGGTACTTTCCTTACTATACTAATCCCTATAGTAAAGTATTATAAGTTTATAAGCAAAGCTAAGAAGTAAGTAATTAAGGTTTACTAAGAGAAGATTAGATTAATCCTATATACTATAATTATAATTAGACTAGATATAGCCTTTATAGTAGTAAAGTTATTATAATACCTTATAAATCTAGGACTAGAGTATATAAAGGCTATAGACTAAGCTATTTACTATTTGCTTATTATATATAAACTTATACTATGCTTTAGTATAAGCACTAAACTTTAAGCTCTTTAGATCTTAAGTAATACTTTATTTACAAATAATCTTAAGATATATAAATTATTATAAGGATATCTAATTACTCTCTTTAGTAAACTAATTATCTAGAAAGCTACGCGCTAAATAATAGTAATTATATTTATAATAAAAGCTAAATTACTTGCTTTATAATAAGCAGCAAAGGAGACTATAAGTCTATAGCGCCTATTTAGAGATATTAAATTTAATACTTATAAAGACTAGGTTATTAACTATAATAATTAGCAAATAATTCGGCTTATATTAAACAAGAGCAAGTAATTAAACACTTAACTATATTATATTAATATTTATAATATATAGTTAAAGCAAGAATTTAAGAAAGGAAGCTTTAAGATTACATATTTACTAATAGCTAAAATACTTACTAATAGATTTATAAAGGCGTTAAATTAGGAGTAATTTAAACGCTTTAGATTAATACTTAGGTTAGTAGATTTACGCATACTATATAATATTTAAAGCGTATAGGTTACTAAGGAAGCATAGGAATATTAATAAGGGGGCATAAAATTAATTACCTTAGAAATATAAGAAAGCCCCCTCCTTAGTAAGTAAAGCGCTTCTAAGGTAAATAGGATTAGTAAAACATAAACTTTAAAACACTATTATATAAAAATATATATATAAATGTTATTCTAAATAAAGAAAATTAATAAGACTTATATAAGAAAGCAAATAACCTCCTTAAGATAGGCTATTACCTTAGTTACCTTCTTATTAACCTTTACTAAAGAGCCCCTAGTAGTAGTAATAGCCTTATTACTCAGAGTAATAACTTCTTTATATATAAAGTCTAGCTTTATAATAAGTTCTAATTAAAGTTATAAAGCCTTATAGTAATACTTTACTATTTATATAGGTTATTAGTAAAGAGCATAGAAAAGAGAGAAACGTACCTAACCTTAGAGTCCTTATCTAGTGCTAATAGCATTTGCTTAGTAAGAGGAATATAAGCATTATATAATAGTTAATAATAGTAATTACTAACCTTATATAAGTAGTATCTCTAAGATTATTTAGACCTAATCTTATAGTAATAACCTAAGTTACCCTTACCTATAATACTTACTTAAATATACTTATTATAAGGTATATCTTATAAAATACTATAAGGCATAGGCATATTAGGCTATAAAGTTAGTGCTTACTATTTAAAGAGGGAAAGTATAGTATAAATAGGTTACTTTTATAAACTATATAAAGGATTATACCTTATACTACCTCTTACCTAGCCTCTTAAAGGATATAAGGTTTATAAAGGAGTACACTAGGAATGCCTTCCTAAGGTAATTATAGGAAATAATAACTTACTAGTATACTACTTAAAGTATACTAGGAAAAAATATAATTACTATAGGCTATACTAAGGCCTAGGATATTATTTAATACTAAATTACTAATAATATAAAGCTTACGCTTAGGAGTAGTTAAGCCCTCCTAGGAGTAAGCCTTCTCCTTAGCTTAAGCTTATATATAAAGAGATATATTAATTAAAATAAAGGGATAGTTAATAGAAAGTATATTATAAAGGTAAGAAAAGGAAGCTTATAAATATTATATTAGAAAAGCCTTTATAAGAAAAAAGTATAGATATAAAAGTAAGAAAGCTTACTTTAATCTTATATTAGGTTTGCTTATAATAATAATACTATATATTCGCTAGTTAAGGTAATAATTAGTAGTCTTAATAACCTTAACACTAATTAGGGGTATATTACCTAGTAGTAGGTAATATAACTAATTATATATAGGTAATATAATTAATTATACGCTCTATATACGTAGGACTATATTAGGGAAGCTAAAATACACCTTATTAGGATATGTAATTATAGAATAAGAAGCATAGGAGATTTACTATAACTACTTTATTTATAAAAGAAAAGCTTTAATCCTTCTATTTATATAATAGAATTAGCATTAATTTAATTACTTTTTCTGCCTTTAATCATCCCTTCTGATCACATCTTTTGCCCAAGTCACGTGCCACATAGCGATACAATGTAGTGGTGTCGCAATGACATATGATATGACCCGGCAAAGAAAGCGATCTAACAAGCCGACCAGACTGGGGACACGGAAGTTCAAATCCAGCCTACAACATCCGAACAAACTCCAACAAAGAAGTACAGAACCAAAGTAATGATAGGACGAAACCATCGAGCATCATGTCAACTTATCCCCCAGCCTCCAATTCGTCACCGCAACAAAAAGACTGTACCGCTTTACCGACAGAATTGCCCAACGCCACTCGTCTCCGCCAGATCAACAAACACAGCTCATCTTCATATCAAAACTGTCTAATTCTCAAAGAAAGCAAAATCCAATAGAATCTGCCGGACCACACTCCCTCGTTCCCGTTTTCACCCATCCCGGCCTCGCAACCCGCGCCCGCCTCACGCCAAACCCCACGTCATCAAACCCCACCAGAGCTCCCGTCCCGTCCAGCAGCTCTCTCCTCCTCACGCCCTTTTCCCGCCCAAAAAAAATCATGCATGGAGTACCTACATCCTAGTTAGCGCCTCGTCAAATCGTCACTTACCCCACTATCAGAAGAGGCGTCTGGTCTGCTGCTACCATCCAGTATAAGAGGAGAACAAACGAAGCAGCTGACTGTTCCTCAAATTCTACCAGTTTCAACACCTCCCGCAATCCGATTCATTCGACTTCACGACTAACTACCATTACTTATCCCTCGACAAACACCTCCCCAAAAGCCGCCCACCATGCCTCTCACAGGACACTGTCTCTGCAAAGCAGTAACCTACTCGGCCGATGTGGAAGCTCCGCTCATCACCGGCTACGACCACTGCGACGACTGCCAGCGCCAGAGCGGCTCGACCTACTGTACGTGGCTACCCCGAGCCTTCTAATTATGCCCCCCATTCCCGCAAGACCCCTCCTCTCCCACAGATCAAGTCCCCAATTGACCAGAATCACAGCTCTCGTCGCCGTCGTCCCCAAAGACAAGCTCACCATCAACGGCCCCACCAAGAAATGGTCCGGTAAAGGCTCTTCTGGCAAAGACGTCCACCGAATCTTCTGCCCCGAGTGCGGTTCTCCCATTGCGCATGACCCCGATGCTGCCCCTGAAATCATTGCCCTCAAGGCTGGCACCCTGGACTCGGACATCAAGAAGAACTTGAAGCCTGTACGTACCCTACCAAGTGACGACTTCCAAATCTTGCGTCCACAGGCCCAAGGCTGTTGTACTGGCCACTCTGCTGACTTGTATTGATGGTAGGACACGGAAATCTGGACCGTTGGAAAGCTGCCCTTCTGCCAGGAGAGCTTGGCCAAGCCCTTCAAGCACATGCCCGAGTAAAAATATACTTTGAAGGACTGGCCTCGAATGGTGGTAGAAACGTTAATGATGATGACAAAATCTGCGTAGCTGAAAATACAACTTTGTGTGAATCAGTACCTCGTCTGTTGATCTTGGCATTTTTCTGTTGAAGCACCCTGCCTGCTGGCGGCAGCCATCAATGTTCTCGGCCTCCAACTGGGGCAAGAGGGGTTTTGTTGCTCATAAAAATATGACTTGAGTCAAGTAAGTAAAGTCTCAAGACATGATTTACGGGTCGTCACCGTGGAGAATGAAGAGAAGATAACCTGTCATCAATCATGAAATGGGGTATTATTCCTAAGTAAGCTTAATTTACACCTCCCAAGTCCCATCGCCCAATTGTCCCTTCCCATCGATAACAACCATCAGCACCACCCAAGTTGAAAAGAAAGGCGCCGTCCAAATGACTCCAACCTCGCCTGTTACAAAGCCATAAGCAAAGCAGCCCCAGCAATAGCAACCATAGCTACTCCAGTTCCCTGAGCAGGAGCTCCAGCAGTCGAGGAAGATGCCGCAGCGGGCTTCGTGCTGGTTGCATGAGTTGATCCAGCACTAGTCTGAGTAGGGGAGGTCCCAACGCTACTGTAGCTGATGATCAAAGACGTCGAGTTGCTAGCACTTGGACGAGACACCCGCGTGGCCATGGCAGCAGCACCAGTAATGACTCCAGGGCCCTGAGGAGCGGGAGCGGTAGCTGTATAGTAAAGGCTAACGTCCGTCTTGCCCGGGAACTTATCCGAGCTCATACTTTCGCCGGTAGTGACAGGTCGAACCTCGTTGGTGTTAGCTTGGACGGAGGCAAAGATGGACTGAAACTCGGCCGTGGGAGATGCGTGGCAGAGAGAGTAGGAAGCAACAGAAACAACTTGCTCCCAGTAGACATGGTCGCGAGCACTGCGGAAGCCGTGAACGAACAAACAATTTTGGCAGCCTCGCCAATCCATGAAGAAGCTGCCGGTGCACATGCACTGAGCATGAGCTTCGAAGTCAATGGGCTCGGAGCCGTTGGGTCGACAGGCTTGCTCGATGTTGGCAATTGAGACGCAAGGTGGGACTGTTCCATCGTCCTCAACCCCAGGATAGCAGACCTTGGCCACGTTGGTATTGCCATTTTCGCCGCCAGTGCTGGCGCGGATGGCCGCGCGAGAGGCTGTCACAGGGGACATGAGGGCGGTGGAGGCCGCGAGAATTTGCAGAGAGAGCTTCATGGTATTATGTGTGATGACTGATGCAAACGTAGTGGTATAACGGGGGTAGCTTCCAAGAAGAGATGCAGTAATGATGAGCGAAGCAAAGCTAAGAGAAATGCCTGTGGATGATGGGATGCTGGAATGGAGAGAAGAAGAGAAGAAGAAAAGAAGAAGAGAAGAAATAAATGGAAATGGAAATGGAATTGATCAAAAGACGGCGAGGTTCCCAGAGGGCAGGTCGGCTCTTTCTCTTCTTGCACGCACGGCGACGAGCTTCACTTTCCCACGGAGCGCTTCCGTCGTGCCGCCTTCCCGCTCTGGGAGAGCAGACCTTTTGTATTTGCCATCGTAGCGTCGGTGGGAAGGTCTCGGCTCCATACGGCCATGTGATGGTTTTGCCAAGGCTCGCTTCGCTTGGTTCGAGAGGAAGTGCCACTTGTTGGGGACTTGGCAAGTGCGAGATCCCACAGAATCGTGGCTCTGCCTCGCAGTGCCTCGCAGGCCGTCGCCCGGATCGTCATCTCCGCCAACCCGTTGTTGGCTAAGGATCGACTGGCTCTCGAGTCTCACCACATTATATTCAGAGCGGAATATGTCAGCAACCATGTTGTACTCGAATTCAAAGTCTATACTTATAGCCAGTCTATCTATGTTGTTCATTCCATCTTCGTCAAATCCGTCATTGAAGCAACATTGTTGCTCATCTCATGTACAGTGGGAGTACTTGCGTTTCTAAATGCCGTTTGATCGCTTCCCTCTCGAGGAACTTTGCAGCTGCTCATGTTTACAAACGCGACGTTTCCAAATTTAAACGAGAAAAAAACCCCTTTGTCCTCAGTGCCATATGTACGATGGGCATGTCCTTGGCAGAATAAGGCCAACATGCCAACCTTTAAAGAGGAATGCTAGGGCAGCCAAGGGCAAAGCCATAGACAGAGTCAAAACGCCTGCGCTTTTCGTAGCCGATGATTGATTGGGCGCCTGTTTCTGTACCTGGCCGGTCCCGGTAGCCCCGATAGTCATGCAACTTGCCGTGCCACATTCGTAACCAGACGGACAGCATCCAGCTACGGCGCCAGCATCTTTTCCGCACAGAAACCACCCGCCAGCGCAGGTCGCGCCCGCTGTAGGTGCAGGCATGTCTGTGGCTGGAACGACAATCGTGGCACCATTGGAGACCAATATCGTGGAAGACGGAGGAGGACATGAATACGTGTGGCAATCTCGATCAGTGCGGCAACAGCCTCCACCATGGGTAGCTAGACAACCATAAAAGCCCGTAGGACAGCCAGTTTGCGTGAGCGCAGACGTGCTCTCGGGTGCTGAAGTTACTTCAGACGAGCCTATCGGCCTCCAAGGCGGATTACCGGTGGCTGAATCGGTGGTTGTGGCAGTATTAACAGCGGTGCTGGTCTTGGTAGGAACAACGATTTGGGCGCTTGTCTGGGTGTTGACCTCGGACGAGGCTGTTTGGGTCACAGTGACGACAACGGTGGTCGGAACGCCCTCGATGACTGTTGTTCTTGTGCATGTCGTCGTTTCGTGGGGTTGCGTTGTCGGAACCGCGATAGTAGGAGTTGCGGAAGCACCTGGAACACCTGGATACCACGATTAGCATCAAGATGTTTGTTTGCCTTTGGCAACCCCAACAAAATACGCGACGCAACTTACACCCAATTCCTTGACAAACATATCCAGGTATGCAGCAGCCTCCGCCCAGAGCTGCCGCACAGCTCGTAGCATCAGCAGGACATTTCCCGACTCCCCCACCACATGTCAAGTCGTTCGGGCAGCACGCGACGTGGCCTACATCAGTATCCGGAACAGATGTGCAGTATGTGCCCTCTTGACAGCACTTATTCGGCGAGCCAGAGTCAGCGCAACTAATCATACCAGTAGGGCAAGCCGCCCTTTTCTGAAGCAGATCTAACGCCTGTGCCGCTCTTCGCAAGACAGTCTCCTCACGCTCGTCGATGTGCTGCGCAAAGGCTGGATAAAACCGAGCTGTTCCATTACTGGGCAGGGCCTGGTCGTCGAGGAACGCAGGCGAGCCCAAGACAGGGCCTACTTGCAGGGACGGCGGGAATGCGAGATGCTCTGCTAGAATCTTTTCGTTCGAGTCGGGGGATTGTCTTCTGATGGCGGTCGGAAATGGCTGATTGTCTGCGATGACTGGAGAGACAAGGACGAGAAGTGAGGCCGGAAATAGGAGCATCGTGTATCGTGTATCGTGTATCGTGTATGGAGGCGCCCTGATGTCGGCAAGTGGACGGCCCCGCGAGATTTCAATCTGAAGCTTCAAATTCCGTCTCGCGAAATGGAACCGAGGGGACTAGGGGCGGCTGGTCGTTGGGCAGACGGACACAAGTTGGGACCAAGCAAAACCGGTGGCTGGGGAAACCGTCATCGTTGCAAGCTTGGACCACGGCACTTGAAAATACGAAGACAAGACCAATGCGAGAACTGCTCTCCAATAACACGGTCTAGAAAAATATGGAGGTGTGAAAT
Organism: Epichloe typhina subsp. poae; assembly: GCA_030389615.1. NCBI lineage: Eukaryota > Fungi > Ascomycota > Sordariomycetes > Hypocreales > Clavicipitaceae > Epichloe > Epichloe typhina. The sequence goes on from CP098313.1 coordinate 10,419,609, forward strand.
GTGTTATTTGGAGCTTTTCTCCATGAAGACCTCAGCCCCCCGAAATGGGGAGTTCATCGGCCATCACTGGCCCATCAGGGTCGAAATGCGTCTGGTATCCAATTTCCAGTCGGTGCTCAAGTGCCCACCGTTGCGATGGGGGCGGGAAAGAGTCATCCAGTGGTTGTACAGTGGCGTCCGGGACACGCGACAACGCGGGGGCCACTTTCGAGAAGTCAAGACAACTCCCCGCCAATCAGCCACAACCACAATGCCACGCTGCCTTCACTTCCTTCCTATTTATGAGCTGGCAACGGGGAAGTGAAGTGAGGTGCTGGGACTGTGGATTTGGTTCAAGGAAATGAGGAGGGGCTGCAGTCAGACCAGACTGAGGGTGTGATCCAGACGGGCGGAGTCGTTTAAAAGCTAGCGCACTTAAGACAAGGCTAGGTATAAGTTAGCTATAGATTAGGTAGAGAGTTTACTTTATACTATCTATAGCACCTTTTCTTATTAATATATAAAGAGATAAAGAGATTTTATACTACCTTAGCCTCTTAATTATAAATAAAGGCTTTTTCTTTATAAAGAAATTAATTATTATAAATTATTATTAAAGAATTTCTCTTATATCTTTATACTTTTATTATTAAAATATTCTTTTTTAGTCTTAAAGTACTTTATAGCCTAGTTAATTTACTACTTCTTAGTATAATATTAGTATAAGGTAAACTAATAAGTAAATAATTTACTTACTAAAGAAACTTTATAAAGCCTAGGTTAATAGTAAATTAAATAGTATAAAGTATAGTATAACTTAAGTAACTTTATAAGATATTATCCTTACTATATAAGATTATTACCCTTAGTATAAATAAATTATAAAGTTAGTAAAATAAAAATATTATAACTTATAAAACTATTAGTAAGTATTTTTATAAGCTAAAAGCTATTTAAGTATATAATATAATAAGGTTAAGTATATACTTAAGATAAGTAATATAAATACTAAGCTAATTAAAAAGAAGCTACTTAGCTAATATAAGTATACTATATATAGCTTATAATAGTGTTTAATATTACTAGCTATTTTATAAGTATATAGCTATTATATTTACTTAGGATAATAAAATAAAAGTTATAGGGTTTTAAGTAATTCCCTCCTTTACCCTCTAGCTTTAAATAGCTATATACTTACTGCTTTATTACTTCTAATATATATACCTTTACTTAATAATTTATTAATACTAAGTAAGTAAACTACTTATATTAGATTTTATAATTAGGTTAAATAAATAAAGTGCTATATACTATTTAAAATAAATAAGCTCTTATTTAATATTAGGGATATTATATTATTCTTACTAGGAGTTTATAGCTAGCATATATATTTACTAGTAGTAGCTATAACTATAAATATTATAATTTCTAGATTAGCTATATATAATATATAAATTACTTAGGGGTCTAAGGCTAATATAAAAAGGCTTGCTTTTCCTTATTTCTATATATTCTTTTTCTTTATATTTTTCTTTAATATTATAAGTTACCCTTACTTATAACCTAGTAGCTTTATAGATACTATTATAGTAATTACTAATATCCTATAGTATTATTTTATTATTTATATTTAATCTTACTTAAATACTTAATCCTTTTTAAATACTAGAATATTAGTTACTTTATCTTTTATACTTATATTCCTATAGTATATTACTACTAACTTACTAATAGTAAATTATATCTAAGCACTATAATACTCCTATTCTATTAGATTCTCTAATAGCTAAGAAAACCCCTTAGATATTTTCTTAAAAATCTCCTAAGAAGTAAATAGCTTTAAAAATTTTAATATAAGTATAGTATTTTTAACCCCTAGTATATACCTTACTAACTTATAGCTAGTAGTACTAGTAGTATAAAAATTCCTTATATACACTATATATAATAAGTAATAATATAAGCTATTACCCTTAAAAATAGTAATAGTATTATTTTATAGTATATTACTAAAGGTAAATTTACTTTAACTAAGTATATTAACTTCTTAAGTATAACTTTACTATTACCTTCCTATATATTACTACTAACTTATATAAGTAACTTAATAAAATATACTTATTATATATAAAATAATAAAGACTATTTAAGGGTATATTTTCCCTTTTCTTACTACTTATACTTATATTAATATACTACTAGTACTTTACTTACTTTATAAAATTATACTAAGTGCTTTTTAAGTATATTAATAGTTATATTATCTTTAATAATAATCCTTACTTTCTTAATAATATATATATATATTTATCTTTATAACTTAGGTTACTACTAATATACTACTAGCGCTTAATATATATAAAATATAAACTTTATAATACACTTTTATTTATAAAAATACTAATAAATATAGCTAAGCTAAATAAGTAAGACTAACTATAAAGATTATATAAGAGACTAATACTAATAAGAGAATTACTATATTACTACTAAGTAACACTATTAATCTAGAAGTCTAGATTAATATCTCTAATAGCTTATGCTTTATTATATAAAACCTTCCCTTAGTAAGTTTCTTAATATTTATACTTATAGCCTTACTAACTTACTAATAGCTTACTATATATATACTTATACTTCTTACTTATATTAGGCTATTAGACCTTTTAGGTAAGCTTTATATATATATATATAAGAAGAGGGATTCCTTTAATAATAAGAATAAATCCCTTACCTAGGGCCCTATTACTAACCTAGCGCCTAGGAATAAAAATAATAATACTAGGGGGCTAGGGCCTAATATAAATATAGGGTAAATAGTGCTAGGGAGCTATAAGGTAAATTATCTAAGAAATTATCTAGTTTTTTTTTATATATATTACTATTACTATCTAATCTTTACTAAATACACCTCTATGTTTATAAACTAGCTACTTAGTTACTACTTATAATTATTAATAATATTTATTATAATAAAATCTTTTCTCTTAACTTATAAATTCTTTAATATTATGAGGCCCTACTCACAACACGGATGCACCCTGCTAGTGCACCACGCTGTAGGGCTAGGTCTACGTAACACTAGCGAGCCACTAGCTATAAGCTAGCGACTTACACATATAACACACTTAGACCTAGTAAGCTTTAGTTAATATATAAGTGCCCCTATACCTCTTACTTAGCTATCCTTTTATTCTTATAATTCTAAAGCTTCTCCTACTAGCTACCTAAGAGTAATATAAGGGGAGAATTACTTAATTTACTAAAATAATACTATATATTACTTAGGACTTACTAAATAATAGTAATACTATAGCTAATAATATACTATATTCTATAAGAACCTTATCTAAGACTAAATCCTTTATAATAGGGGTAGAAAAGGTAGTAGTTAGGGAGTAAATTACTTTGCTTAAGTAACTTAAGGAACTATAGAAGTAAAAATAGGAACTTACTAACTTACTATAACTTTATAAAGAAGAATTGCTAATAAAAAGGGGCTAAAAAGCTAGTATATCCTTAAGTCTTAGTAGCTAAGAAGTTAAGGTTTAAAATATTATAAAACTCTAATACCTTATAAACCTATAGAAGCATAAGATATAGCTTAATAACCTTAACTATACCTTTAAAGAGGTAAAAAAGAAGTATTATTAGGATAACTAAAAGATTCTTTTTACACTTAACTATATATATATAAACTACTAGGTAAGATAAGACTAATATATTAAAGAATAACTAGCTAATAGCTAGGATTACCCTAAGAATAACTAGGATAAGTTCTAGGACTAGACCCTTATATTACTTAAGGACTTTACAAGCTATAACATATAGATAGCTACTTAGCTAGAGAATGTAAAGTAAAAGGAGAGCTAAAGCCTTATTAAATTTAGTATTTACTTAGATTTACTAAAGAAATACCTTAAATAAGCTCTAGAAAAGATATACGCTCTTATATTCTTTATAAAATTAGTCCCTAACTTATAAGACTATATTAACTTATATATAAATATTACTAGGCTAATATAAGAAGAAGTTATATAACTTACCTAATAATTTTAGGAGGTAATATTAAAGAATAAGTAAAAGCTAAATAATTTAGAAGAGAAAGGCCTATATAAAGCCCCCTAATATTAAAGATATAACTCTTTATAAGGCTATTAGCTAAATAAGGACTAAAAAGATAAGGATAAGGATAAAGAAAAGACCCTAGCTACTTACCTAAATAATAATAGGCTATAAGGAAGAAAATAATACTTTAATTATAGTAGTATAAAGTATCTTTTCTATAATTATAATAAGCTAAGGAAAGACTAGTAAGAAAGTTAAGGAAACTCCTAGAGGTAAAAGTAAATACCCTTACCTTTACCTTAGACACTAGGGTACTAGTAAGATACTAATTTTATATACTAGTTACTATTTATAGGTAAAAAGATATTAAAATAGCAGCGAATCTTAATAGTTACACTAAGATTAATATTATTAGTGCCTAGTTTATATAGACTTATAAGCTTAATTAGGCTAAGGCTATAGCGCCTATCCTAAAGGTAGTAAGGTCTCTTATAGTTCCCTAATATAATATTTATAAGGTACTTATTATAATCTAAGACTTAAGGGGTAAAAAAAAGGACCTTAAACTACTATATATAGCTATTAATAAGAATCTAAGAGTAGAGGGAAGCCCTATATTAATTAGGATATATATACTTATAGAAAAACACATATACCTCTGCTTATACTTATAAGAATAGTAGTTTAAGAAGAGAAAGGTAGCCTTTTTACTACTAACTCCCTATAAGTTTATAAAGGTAATACATAATAAAATAATTATATATACTATTATAAGTATAATAAAAGATAAATTTATCTCTCTTAAAGATAAAGAGAAGGTAAAAGTATATAAAACTATTAAAGATATCCTAAAGAAGCTATATAAGTTTAAAGATATATTTATATTAGATAAGGTAAGAAGCCTTTTATTAAAGAAGTTAATAAATTATATAATTAATCTTATACTAGGAGCTATACCTCTATATAGACTAATTTACCCTCTCTCCTAAAGTAAACTTAAAGAGCTCTAGGAATATATTAATAATAACCTAAAGAAAGGCTAGATAAGACCTTTAAAGAGCCTAGTAGGTATGCCTATTTTATTTATACTAAAGAAGAATAAAACACTCTAACTATACATAGACTACTAAGGACTTAATAAGGTAATATAGAAGAATTACTACGCTCTCCCCTTAATTTTAGAAATCCTTAATTAATACTAAGGGGCTTATTTCTTCTTAAAAATTAATATTAAGGATATATATTACTAAATCTATATTAAAGAGGGTAATAAGTAAAAGATAGCCTTTTATATATATTATAAGCACTATAAGTACCTTATAATACCTTTTAGGTTAACTAATTGTTAGGAGCATGGAGGCTAGGGAGTTAGGGATAGAATAGTCACATAATAGAACCCTTAGGTAAGCCTTAGGTTATGTAGATAACTAAGTAGCTATTAGATAGCTATATATATATAGTAAGGTATTTAAATAAGGATTACTTATAAAGTATATAAGAGATTAAAGTTTAAGACCTTTATATACCTACCCCTAAGTAATAGCTTTCTAGCTATAACTAAAAACCTTAGCCTTTACTTTATTTATATTTTCCTAATCTAATTATAATAAGTTAAACTCTTAAACCCTTTAAGATAAATAAACTATTAGCTAGGTTTAAATATAAAGAAACTATAAAATATTTACTTAAAATATACTTATATTACTTAGTAAGGGAGATATAAACCTATAGTACCTAGGGAGTAACTTATATACCTTAACTTTAGGGCCTAATAATAAAAGAATTTAATAAATACTACCTAACCCTAATTAATATAGTAATACTAAATCTAGGAATAATAATAACCTAGATAAGCTAAAGCATTACTATAAGGTTATATAAGCCTAGCTATAATATGCTTATATAAGGTAAGATATTATAAATATAAAAGCATAGCTTAAAGAAATTAAGGTAAACTTATAATTAGCTAAATTAAGTAAAGAACCTATAATTACCCCTTAAATACTTATACTAATTAATCCCTTATTCCTAACTTTCTTACCTAACCCTAACTTTATAGTAAGTATATACTTATAAAGCTTTATAAAAATATAGTATAAAGTACTAGTATATAAAGGTAATACTTATAAGAATTTATAGGCATACTTAGCGGATTTAAATATATTATTTTAGTTAAATTTAAGAACCTTTTATAATAATAAAACTAAGGTAATATATACTACTAGCTACCTAGTAAATAATATAAAGTAATAATAAATATATTATATAATAGTAAATAAGTTAGTTAATTACTTAGCTTATTCTTAGGATAAATTTATATCCTAGTTAAACTTAGGGGTAATAAATAAGAATATAAGGTGCTTAGAAGCTACTAGGATACTACTAAATTTAAAATAAAAAAATAACTAGTTTTCCTAGTCTTTCTTAAGACTTTAGACTAAAGTAAAAGCTAAATTACCTAACTAAATCCTTATATACTTAAGAATAGTAATTTTCCTAAATAGCCTAAATAATACTATAAGAAAGTATATAGTTAGCTAGGAGTTTCTAATATCTTAGAGCTACCTATAAGAATAAGGTAAAAAAGCTAAAGTTATAATAATATTTATATTAAATAATTATAATAAAAACTATAATAATAAAGAAAGTAAAAGAAAGAGATAATACTTTAGCTTTCTTATAAATAACTTATAGTAAAACTTATAGTAACTAAGTATAGTTTAAAAACTATTTAAATACTATAAATATAGTAGTCCTAAATATAATATAAATAAATATAAAGTAATAAATTATTTAATTTATAAAAGTAGTAAGTATATAACTAAGAAGTATAAGAATAGTAATAATAAGACCTTAAACCTTAATAAGATTTTAATTAGGTTAGTATAAGCCTAGGATAATAGTCTTACTATAAAGAAACCTATAGATAAGAGAATAAGAATATAAGTATTCTTATAGTAAAATAATTACTAGTTAGCTATACTAGTGCTATTTAATATAAGTATAAAGTATTTAATAATCTACCCTAAATTATTATTAACATAAAATTAGAAAAATATAGAAAAATAAAGATAATACTAGAAAGTATAAGTAAGAATAAAATCTTATATAAAGGAATTTTATATAAGCTAATTAAGGTAAAAGATAGTACAGGCTATATAAAGGTTTACTAGATTAGCTACTATATTACTAATATAGAAAAGGGGATACTCCTAAGTATAGATTAAACCCTAGAGTATAAACTTATAGTAATAAATTAAAAGTAAAATTTTTAGAGATTCTTAATAATTAAGGACTATATTATACTTACTATAAGGAAGTAATAACTATATAAGGTAGTAAAATAGTTATTTATTATACTATTACTAGTATTACTAAAGATTAAGGTAATTAAGCCTAGGGAAAAAGAAAGGAAACTAATAAAGACTTATTAGTAAATAATATAGTAAGTAATAACTAAGGTTATAGTATAGCTATAGTAATAGTAGTAAAATATACCTATTTCTAAAAAGAAAAAACTAAGAAGTATAATAGCACTTTAAGTAGTATACTATAAAGAGGTAGTAGTAACTATATAAGAAATAGATAGTAATATAACCTAATAGTAAATCCTAGAAAAGTATATAGAATTTATAAATATATTTTTAAAAGATCTAGCTAGTAAGCTCTTAGAATTAGGTAGTTATACTTATATAATTAAATTAGAAAAGGGAAATAACTACCCTAGGGACTTATATATAACCTAGCTAAAAAGAGCTAGAAGTGCTTAGGGAGTACCTAGTAAGTATATAGGAAAAAGGGTAAATTAGAAGATTAACTAGTTTAGCTAAAGCCCTAATTTTATTTATTCTAAAAGAATTAGGAAATTAAGGCTTTATATAGATTATAAAGGCCTTAATAGAATTATAGTTAAAAATAAGGCCCCTTTACTATTAATCTCTAAAATCCTTAGCTAATTAGTAAGTATAAAGGTTTTTATATTACTAAATCTTTAAGAAGCATATTACTAGCTATATATTTATAAGGGTAATAAGTAAAAGATAGCTTTCTAATATTACTATAGCTACTTTAAATACCTTATAATACTATTTAGATTAGTAAATATACTAGCTACTTTTTAGGAATATATTAATAATACCCTTAAGAGACTTATAAATAAATTCTATATTATTTACCTTAATAATATCCTAATATATAGTAGTAACCCTATAAGATATATAAAGTATATTAAAAGTATACTAAAGTAACTTTAAGATATAAACCTTTATATTAACCTTAAAAAGTGCTAATTTTCTATTAAGTAAGTAAAATTCCTAGGTTTTATTATATTTAAAAAGAGTATTAAGATAAAACTATTATAGGTTAAAGCTATTATAACCTAGCTAATACCTTATAGTGTGTTTAATATTTAATTATTCCTTAGGTTTATAGGTTTTTACTAATACTTTATAAAATAGTATAGTAAGGTAATAGTCTTACTAATAGACTATTTAAAAAGTATTTAGCTAGTAAAGTTTAAGCTAAAACTTAGTAAACTAGTAGTATTTAGAGAACTTTAAAAAAGTTTTAAAAGGTATTAATTTTAGTGTATTTTAACTTACTTTACTTACTAAAAGTAAAGATAAATATATTTAGTTATATAATTAAAGCTATACTTATAATATTAGTGCTAGGTAGCTAGTACCTAGTAGTGTATTTTTAAGGAAGTTGACTAACATTAAACTTTATTACTTAATACCTAATACTAAGTTATTAGTAATCTAAGAGGTATTTTAAGCCTAGAAATACTACCTTATGTATTTTTCTTATTAAATTATAGTTATTATAAACTATTTAAATTATAAGTACCTAGCTACAAAGCTAAAGCTAACTAGTAAGTAAGTAATAGTATTAGATAAGCTTTATTTATTTAATTTTAGGATTAAATATTATATAAGTTAAACCTTATAAATACCTTATTAAGAAAAGTAAATTATATTAGTAAGAAGCGTAAGGTAAAGGTATTAACCTTATAATTACCTAACTTCTTATTTAAATTTAATAATACTAAGTAATAGAAATACTATATAAATAATAATACTATTATAAGTTCTAGTATTATATTACTTAGTATAGCTAATATTTTATTATAAAGACACTATAATAGCCTTACTAGCCTCTAGGGTTTTAAGAAGTTATAATTTAATTATATTATTAAGGAACCTAATAGTTTAGTAAAGCTTAGTAGTAGTATATAAACTAGGTTTATTAATTCTAAGTAGTAAGGTTATACCTTATTTATATTTATTAATATTTCTATAAGTCTAGTAAGCCTATAAGTTAGGAGTTTAGCTAAGTTAGTAGCTAGTAAGTAATATAAGTATCCCTTTAAAATATTACTTATTTATAATTTATTTATAAGTTTATAAGTATACTATAAGCTAGCTACTTATAGTAGTATTATAGTAAGAATATAAGTAGTTTAGTAAATCTTTTCTAAGTTTATATATAATACTTATTTTATATATATAAAATCAAAGGCTTTAATTTAGGTTATATTATTTAAAGTATAGTAAGGTAATAACTTTACTATAGGTTATAGGAAGCTACTTAAAAGTAGTAACTTAGAAGTATTATAAATATAGTCTATTAGGCCCTCTAAGCTATTAATATTTAAGAATTAAGTTTTTATTTTAGCTAGTATAAGAAAGGAAATTTTACTACTTACTTATAATAACTTAGTAGTAAGCTACTAAGGAGTTAGTAAGACTTTTTATTATATTATAAACTAGTATTACTAGCTATTAATAAAGAAAGATACTAAGTTATATATATAAACTTATATAAGCTATTAGACTTTAAAGCTAAGGTACTATAAACCTTATAGTAAGCTAGTAATACTACTAGTGCTTAATTAGCCTTTTTAAGAATTATTAATAGATTTTATTATAGGGCTACTACCTATAAGAGATGTAAATTAGACTTATAATATAATCTTAGTTATTATAGACTATTTTATAAAATATAGTATTTATATCCCTATGTTAACATAGCTAACTAGTAATAGGTTAGCTACTATATTTTAAAATATATTTTTAAAGACTATAATACCCTAGAAAGTATTATTATAAACTATAGTTTAATGTTTACTAGTAGGTTTTAGATAACCTTTTACTACCTTATTACTACTAAGTAATAACTAAGTATTATATTTTACTTATAAATAAATAGGTAAATAAAATATTTAAACTAAGTTTTAAAGTATTATCTAAGAGCTTTTACTTACTTTAATTAAACTAACTAGGTAAATAACTTATTAATAGTATAGTTTATATATAATATAAGTATTTACTTAACTTATAGCTATACCCTAGTAAAGGCACTATAAGGTTATAACCTTAGAGGCCTATAGTAAGTAATTATAAATATTCTAGTAGTAAATAACTAAGTAAAGACTTAAGTAACTATACTAAGAGATAAATATATAGTAATTAAGTAGCTTTTAAGTAACTTATAAACCTAGTATATAAAGTATTATAATAAGAAGTAAACTCTAATAAAGTTTAAAGTAAGTAACTATATTTTATTATTTATAAAGAATATTAACTTATAGTAACCTAGGAGGAAGCTAAGTGTAAAGTACCTAGGCCTTTATAAAGTTAAAAGGTAATTAAAACTTATAGATTAGTATACTAATTAAAGCTACTACCTAGTATATAACTATATAATATTTTTAATATTACTAACCTTAAACTATTTATAAGGGACCTAACTAGTATAGAAAATATATTCTTACTATAAGATAATATTATAAATAAGGAATAAGAGTTTAAGGTTAAAAGAATTATCTTATATTATTATAATAAAAGATATTAGAAATACCTAGTTAAATAAAAGGGCTATAATACTTTAGAGAATTTATAGGTTAAGAGAAGAGATTTTATTATAATAAATATTATTAATAATTATAAGTAATAACTAAGTAGCTAGTTTATAAATATAAAGGTATATTTAGTAAAGATTAGATAGTAATAGTAATATATATAAAAAAGACTAGATAATCTCTTAGATAATTTACCTTATAGCTACCTAGCACTATTTACCCTATATTTATATTAGGCCCTAGCCCCTAGTATTATTATTTTTATTCCTAGGCACTAGGTTAGTAGTAAGGCCTTAGGTAAGGGATTTATTATTATTATTAAAGGAATCCCTCTTCTTATATATATATATATAAAGCTTACCTAAAAGGTTTAATAGCCTAATATAAGTAGGAAGTATAAGTATATATATAGTAAGCTATTAGTAAGTTAGTAAAGCTATAAGTAAGAATATTAAGAAACTTACTAAGGGAAGGTTTTATATAATAAAGCATAAGCTATTAGAGATATTAATCTAGACTTCTAGATTAATAGTATTACTTAGTAATAATATAGTAATTCTCTTATTAGTATTAGCCTCTTATATAACCTCTATAGTTAGCCTTACTTATCTAGCCTAGCTATGCTTATTAGCATTCTTTATAAATAAAAATATATTATAAAGTTTATATTTTATATATATTAAGCATTAGTAGTATATTAGTAGTAACTTAAGTTATAAAGATAAATATATATATATATTATTAAGAAAGTAAGGATTATTATTAAAGATAATATAACTATTAATATACTTAAAAAGCGCTTAGTATAATTTTATAAAGTAAGTAAAGCACTAGTAATATATTAGTATAAGTATAAGTAGTAAAGAATAAAAAGATATACCCCTAAATAGTTTTTATTATTTTATATATAATAAGCGTATTTTATTAAGTTACTTATATAAGTTAGTAGTAATATATAGTAAGGTAATAGTAAAGTTATACTTAAGGAGTTAGTATACTTAGTTAAAGTAAATTTACCTTTAGTAATATACTATAAAATAATATTATTACTATCTTTAAAGGTAATAGCTTATATTACTACTTACTATATATAGTATATATAAGGAATTTTATACTACTAGCACTACTAGCTATAAGTTAGTAAGGTATATACTAAGGGTTAGAGATATTATACTTATATTAAAATTTTTAAAGCTATTTATTTCTTAGGAGATTTTTAAGGAGATATCTAAGGGGTTTTCTTAGCTATTAGAGAATCTAATAAAATAGAAGTACTATAGCACTTAAATATAATTTACTATTAGTAAGTTAGTAATAATATACTATAGGAATATAAATATAAAAGGCAAAGTAACTAATATTTAGGTGTTTAAAAGGGATTAAGTATTTAAGTAAGATTAAATATAAATAGTAAAATAATACTATAGGATATTAGTAATTACTATAATAGTAGCTATAAAGCTACTAGGTTATAGGTAAGAATAACTTATAATATTAAAGGAAAATATAAAGGAAAAGCATATATAAAAGTAAGGAAAAGTAAGCCTCTTTTATATTAGCCTTAGACCCCTAAGTAATCTATATATTATATATAGCTAATCTAGAAATTATAATATTTATAGTTATAGCTACTACTAGTAAATACACACGCTAGCTACAAACTCCTAGTAAGAATAATATAATATCCCTAATATTAAATAAAAGCTTATTTATTTTAAATAGTATATAGTACCTTATTTATTTAACCTAATTACAAAATCTAATATAAGTAATTTACTTACTTAGTATTAATAAATTATTAGGTAAAGGTATATATATTAGAAGTAATAAAGTAATAAGTATATAGCTATTTAAAACTAAAGAGTAAAGAAAGGAATTACCTAAAACCCTATAACTTTTATTTTATTATCCTAAGTAAACATAATAGCTATATACTTATAAAATAGCTAGTAATATTAAATACTATTATAAGCTATATATAGTATACTTATATTAGCTAAGTAGCTTCTTTTTAATTAAGGATAATTATATATTAGGGGGTAGTATATTAGAAGTATAAAGGCTAGGGAGCTAGGGATAAAATAGTTATATAATAAAACCCTTAGATAAGCCTTAGGTTATGTAAATAACTAAGTAGCTATTAGATAGCTATATGTATATAGTAAGGTATTTAGATAAGAACTACCTATAAGGTATATAGGAGGTTAGAGTTTAAGACCTTTATATACCTACCCCTAAGTAGTAGCTCTCTAGCTATAACTAAGAACCTTAGCCTTCACTCTATTCATATCTCCCTAATCTAGTCGTGATAAGAAGATATCTAAGGGATTTTCTTAGCTATTAGAGAATCTAATAGAATAGGAGTACTATAGCGCTTAGATATAATTTACTATTAGTAAGTTAGTAGTAATACACTATAGGAACGTAAGTATAGAAGGTAAAGTAACTAATATTTTAGTGTTTAAAAAGGATTAAGTATTTAAGTAAGATTAAATATAGATAATAAAATAATACTATAAGATATTAGTAATTACTATAATAGTAGCTATAAAGCTACTAGGTTATAAGTAAAGGTAACTTATAATATTAAAGGAGAATATAAAGGAAAAGAATATATAAAAGTAAGGAAAAGTAAGCCTCTTTTATATTAGCCTTAGACCCCTAAGTAATTTATGTATTATATATAGCTAATTTAGAAATTATAATATTTATAGTTATAGCTACTACTAGTAAATACGCACGCTAGTTATAAACTCCTAGTAAGAATAATATAATATCCCTAATATTAGATAAGAGCTTATTTATTTTAAATAGCATATAGCACCCTATTTATTTAACTTAATTATAAAATCTAATATAAGTAGTTTACTTACTTAGTGTTAATAAATTATTAAGTAAAGGTATATATATTAAAAGTAATAAAGTAGTAAGTATATAGCTATTTAAAGCTAGAGAGTAAAGGAAGGAATTACCTAGAACCTTATAACTTTTATATTATTATCCTATGTAAATATAATAGCTATATACTTATAAAATAACTAGTAATATTAAATACTATTATAAGTTATATATAGTATACTTATAGTAGCTAAGTAGCTTCTTTTTAATTAAGGATAATTATATATTAGGGGTAGTATATTAGAAGTATAGAGGCTAGGGAGTTAGGAATAGAATAGTTATATAATAAAACCCTTAGGTAAGCCTTAGGTTATATAAATAACTAAATAGCTATTAGATAGCTACGTATATATAGTAAGGTATTTAGATAAGGATTGCCTATAAGGTATATAAGAGGTTAGAGTTTAAGACCTTTATATACTTACCCCTAAGTAGTAGCTCTCTAGCTATAACTAAGAACCTTAGCCTTCACTCTATTTATATCTTCCCGATCTAGTCATGACACTAATACCCTAGCTACTTTCTAAAGCTATATTTATAAGGCGCTTTATAAGCTAATTAACACTATTTATATAGTATATCTAGATAATATCTTAATCTTCTCTAAGATAAAGAAAAAGCATACTAAATATATTAAGTAAGTCCTAGAATATATAAGATTAGTAAAGTTATATATAAAACCCTTTAAGTGCTCTTTTTATAAGGAATTAGTAAAATTCCTAGGGTTTATTCTCTTTATTAATAGGATATTAATAAATACTTACTAGGTTAATATAATTAGAGAATAGAAGAAGCTAATAAGTTTTAAGAATATATAGTTATTTCTTAGATTTTATAACTTTTACTAATAGTTTATCTATAAATACTCTAGGATTATAGTACCCTTTTATATGCTAATAAAGGGTAGTTAAAATAGTATCTAGACTAGGAGGTTTATATTTAAAGAAAAGAAGTAGCTAGTATTTAACTAGCTAAAAGATACCTTTTAGTAAGCGCCTTTACTTTAATATTATAACCTAAGTTTAGCAGTGTATATTAAGATAAATACCTTAATTTTTATAATAGTAAGAATCTTATCTTAGTAGGATAATAAGGGCTATTAGTATTTAGTAGCCTTTTAGTTAAGGAAGTTTATAAATACTAAATATAACTATAGTATAGCTAATTAAGAGTTACTTACTATAGTAAAGTTATTTAAACACTAGTAATACTATATTAAAGGTATAAAGATACTTATAGAAGTCCTATTAGACTACTATAACTTATAGACCTTTATAAGGTAATAAAAGCTAAATAAAAGGTAAGTATAATAGTATATATTCCTCTACCCTTTTTATTTTATAATTAAGTATAAACTAAAGAAAAGTAACCCTATAAATATACTATTAAGAAGGTCTAATTATAAGGGTAAACCTATATTAAATAAGGCACTCTTACTAAAGCTTTAAAGGAAAATAGTAACTACTTATATAGTAGAAAAAAAGTACTAATATATTAAAGAAGTTATAGTATAGTACTAGTCTTAGAGCCTACTAAGTTAATAGTAGCCTAGGTAAAAGGCTAGTTAGCTACTATAAATCTAGTAATAGGTTAGCTAAATAAAGGTAATTTTAAGAAGAAGGTAGTATATATCTAAGATATTAGCATAGTATAAGCAATTTAAAGGGCTATTATATTACTAAATTCCTACTAATTTATAGTAAATAAACTATTAGTATAATTACTATAAAAGGTATAAGACTAAGATCTAGATTTACAAAAACATAAAAGTAAGGTTAACTCCTAAGTAAAAGAGAGAGGAAAAGCTAGTCTATAGTTATATAGTATAAGGGGTCTCCTAATATATAAAGACTAGGTAGTTATTCTATAGGAACCTATTTTATAATAGGAGCTTCTATAGCTATACTATAATAATTTACTAGTAAGTTACTTTAGGACTAAACACACTCTTAAGCTACTAAAACATTACTATTAGTAGCTAGTAATAAGTAAAGCTATTTTAGACTATATATCTAGCTATAAAGTATACTAGCATATAGTAGCTAGAAGGCACTGCCTATATAGAAGCCTTAAATTACTACTAATACTAAGGTAACTATAGGCGGAGATCTTAATAGATTTTATTATAGGATTACTACTAGTATAGCTAGGTAACTAAGAAACTAATGTAATCCTAGTAATTATAAACTAATTTACTAAGTACTTTATTTTCCTTGCTATAAAGACTATAATTAACATAGCTAAATTAGCAAAGTTATTCTATAAGGAAATTAAGCTTTAATTTAGGGTACTTAAGGGTATCATATTTAATAGAGAATTAGTATTTATAAGCTAATTCTAGTTAGATATATATTACCTATTATACATAAAGTAAAGGCTTTTAATAGTGTTTTACCCCTAAACTAATAAGTAAATAAAGAGAATAAACTAAGTACTTAAACATTACTTATAATACTTTATTAAAGAAAACTAATAGCTATAGCTAAAGCTACTCCTAATAGCTTAGTTTATATATAATAATACTATTAATAAAATAATAAGTTACTTCTTTAATTACGCTTTTATAGGCTATTTACCTAAGTTTTACCTAGCTCTTAAGGGTAAGAGTAAGGAAAGGGAAATACTAGAAGCTTATATATATATAGAAAAGCTATATAAGGTTAGGGAGAAACTAGTATATAACTAGGTAAAAGCCACTAAAGTATAAGTAAAGTACTATAACTAATAACACTAGTTACTAACCTTAAAAGAGAAGACTTTATATTACTATTAGTAAAGAATATTAGACTTAAGAATATAAAATAAAAGCTAACCCCTAGATTTATTAGGCTATTTTATATACTTAATATAGTAAGTAAATAAGTATACTAACTAGCATTACCTAATAAGTATAGTTAACTATATAATATATTTTATATTAGTTTATTAAAGCTATAGAATTACTAGGAAAATACTATAGATAAAGAAATACTAATACTAGACCTTAAAGATAAAGATAATAAATTTAAAGTTAAAGAAGTTAAGAATTATAGGAAGACCTATAAAGGTAATAAATACCTAGTGAAATAAAAGGGTTAGCTAAGTAAATATAATTAATAAGTAGTAGTAAAAGATATAGAAGGCGCTTAATATGTAATTTAAGCCTTTTATTAAAATAAAATAAGGGGAAGTATAGTAAGATATAAGTAAATTATAAGTAAATTATAAGTATTAAGGAATAATATTACTATAGTAAAGGATTAATATTATTAGTTGCCTAAAAACTCTACCTAGAGGCCTATATTATATTATAAAAAGTAAAGGAAATAGCGCCTAAAGTGTAAGTAAAGTAACTAGAAAACCCTCTATTATAGCCCTTATATAGGAGATAACCTTACTATTAATAAACCTATACTTTATCTTATTCTTATTAGCCTAAATTACCTTCTCTATAGCATAGAAAAAGTAATGTATTACTATAGCCTAGGTAATATAGCCTAGATTTAATAAATAAAGCTAAAGAACTATATATACTTCCTATATAGCTATAGTATTCTCTAGGTTCTCCTATTAAAATATTAGTAAATGTCAGGAGCACGGAGGCTAGGGAGCTAGGGACAGAATAGTTACATAATGGAACCCTTAGATAAGCCTTAGGTTATGCGGATAACTAAGTAGCTATTAGATAGTTATGTGTATATAGTAAGGTATTTAAATAAGAATTACTTATAAAGTATATAAGAGGTTAAAGTTTAAGACCTTTATATACCTACCTCTAAGTAATAGCTCTCTAGCTATAACTAAGAACCTTAGCCTTTACTTTATTTATATTTTCTTAATCTAGTTATAATAAGTTAAACTCTTAAACCCTTTAGGGTAAATAAACTATTAGCTAGGTTTAAATATAAAGAAGCTATAGAATATTTACTTAAAATATACTTATACTACCTAGTAAGGGAAATATAAACCTATAGTGCCTAGGGAGTAACCTATATACCTTAACTTTAGGGCCTAATAATAAAAGAATTTAATAGACACTACCTAACCCTAATTAATATAGTAATACTAAATCTAGGAATAATAATAACCTAGATAAGCTAGAGCGCTACTATAAGGTTATATAAGCCTAGCTATAATATGCTTATATAAGGTAAGATATTATAAATATAGAAGTATAACTTAAAGAAATTAAGGTAAACCTATAATTAGCTAGATTAAGTAAAGAACTTATAATTACCCCTTAGATACTTATACTAATTAATCCCTTATTCCTAGCTTTCTTACCTAACCTTAACTTTATAGTAAGTATATACTTATAAAGCTTTATAAAAATATAGTATAAAGTGCTAGTATATAAAGGTAATACCTATAAGAATTTATAGGTATACCTAGTGGATTTAAATATATTATTTTAGTTAGATTTAAGAACCTTTTATAATAATAAAACTAAGGTAATATATACTAGTAGCTACCTAGTAAATAATATAAAGTAATAATAAATATATTATATAATAGTAAATAGGTTAGTTAATTACTTAGCTTATTCTTAGGATAAATTTATATCCTAGTTAAACTTAGAAGTAATAAATAAGAATATAAGGTGCTTAAAAGCTACTAGAATATTACTAAATCTAAGGTAAAAGAATAACTAGTTTTTCTAGTTTTTCTTAAGACTTTAAACTAAAGTAAAAGCTAAATTACCTAACTAAATCCTTATATACTTAAGAATAGTAATTTTCCTAAATAGCTTAAATAATACTATAAGAAAGTATATAATTAGCTAGGAGTTCCTAATATCTTAAAGCTACCTATAAGAATAAGGTAAAAAGGCTAAAGTTATAATAATATTTATATTAAATAATTATAATAAAAACTATAATAATAAAGAAGGTAAGAGAAAGAGATAATACTTTAGCTTCCTTATAAATAACTTATAGTAAAACTTATAGTAACTAAGTATAGATTAAAGACTATTTAAATACTATAAATATAGTAGTCCTAGATATAGTATAAATAAATATAAAGTAGTAAATTATTTAATTTATAAAAGTAGTAAGTATATAACTAAGAAGTATAAGGATAGTAGTAATAAGACCTTAGATCTTAATAAGATTCTAATTAGGTTAGCATAAGCCTAGGATAATAGTCTTACTATAAAGAAACTTATAAATAAGAGAATAAGAATATAAGTATTCTTATAGTAAGATAACTACTAGTTAGCTATGCTAGCGCTATTTAATATAGGTATAAAGTATTTAATAATTTACCTTAAATTATTATTAAAATAAGATTAGAAAAACATAGAAAAAATAAAAATAATACTAGAAATTATAAGTAAGAATAAAATCCTATATAAAGGAATCTTATATAAGCTAATTAAGGTAAAAGATAGTATAAGCTATATAAAGGTTTACTAAATTAGCTACTATATTACTAATATAGGAGAGAGAATACTCCTAGGTATAGATTAGACCCTAGAGTATAAACCTATAGTAATAAATTAGAAGTAAAATTTTTAAAAGTTCCTAATAACTAAGAATTATATTATACTTATTATAAGAAAGTAATAATTATATAAGGTAGTAAAATAGTTATTTATTACACTATTATTAGTATTACTAAAGATTAGGGTAATTAAGCTTAGGGAAAAAGAAAGGAAAACTAATAAAGACTTATTAGTAAATAATATAGTAAGTAATAACTAAGGTTATAGTATAGCTATAGTAATAGTAGTAAAATATACTTATTTCCTAAAAAGAAAAAACTAAGAAGTATAATAGCACTCTAGGTAGTATACTATAAGGAGGTAATAGTAATTATATAAGAGATAAATAGTAATATAACCTAATAGTAAATCCTAGAAAAGTATATAGAATTTGTAAATATATTTTTAAAAGATCTAGCTAGTAAGCTCCTAGAATTAAGTAGCTATACTTATATAATTAAATTAGAAAAGGGAAATAACTACCCTAGGGACTTATATATAACTTAGCTAAAAAAGCTAGAAGTGCTTAAGGAGTACTTAGTAAGTATATAGGAAAAAGGTAAATTAGAAAATTAACTAGTTTAGCTAAAGCCCTAATTTTATTTATTCTAAAAAATTAGTGAAATTAAGGCTTTATATAAATTATAAGGGCCTTAATAAGATTATAGTTAAAAATAAGGCCCCTTTGTTATTAATCTCTAAAATCCTTAACTAATTAGTAAGTGTAAAGGTTTTTATATTACTAAATCTTTAAGAAGTATATTACTAGCTATATATTTACAAGGGTAATAAGTAAAAGATAGCTTTCTAATATTACTATAGCTACTTTAAATATCTTATAATACTATTTAGATTAGTAAATGCGCTAGCTACTTTTTAGGAATATATTAATAATGCCTTTAAGGGACTTATAGATAAATTTTATATTATTTACCTTAATAATATCCTAATATATAGTAGTAACCCTATAAGATATATAGAGTATATTAAAAGCATACTAGAGTGACTTTAAGATATAGACCTTTATATTAACCTTAAAAAGTACTAATTTTCTATTAGGTAAGTAAAATTCCTAGGTTTTATTATATTTAAAAAGGGTATTAAAATAAAACTATTATAGGTTAAAGCTATTATAACCTAGCTAATACCTTATAGTATGTTTAATATTTAATTATTCCTTAGGTTTATAGGTTTTTACTAATACTTTATAAAATAGTATAGTAAAGTAGTAGTCTTACTAATAGACTATTTAAAAGGTATTTAGCTAGTAAAGTTTAAGCTAAAACCTAGTAAACTAGTAGTATTTAAAGAACTTTAAAAGAAGTTTTAAGAGATACTAATTTTAGTGTATTTTAACTTACTTTACTTACTAAGAGTAAAGATAAATATATTTAGTTATATAATTAAAGCTATACTTATAATATTAGTGCTAGGTAACTAGCACCTAGTAATATATTTTTAAGGAAGTTAACTAATATTAAACTTTACTACTTAATACCTAATACTAAGTTATTAGTAATCTAAGAGATATTTTAAGCCTAGAGACACTACCTTATATATTTTTCTTATTAGATTATAGTTATTATAAACTATCTAAATTATAAGTACTTAGCTATAAAGCTAAAGCTAACTAGTAAGTAAGTAATAATATTAAATAAGCTTTATTTATTTAATTTTAGGATTAAATATTACATAAGTAAGTTAAACCCTATAAATACCTTATTAAAAAGAGTAAATTATATTAGTAAGAAGTATAGGGTAAAGGTATTAACCTTATAACTACCTAACTTCTTATTTAAATTTAATAATACTAAGTAATAGGAACACTATATAAATAATAATACTATTATAGGTTTTAGTATTATATTACTTAGCATAGCTAATATTTTATTATAAAGACACTATAATAGCCTTACTAGCCTTTAGGGTTTTAAGAAGTTATAACTTAATTATATTATTAAGAAACCTAATAGTCTAGTAAAGCCTAGTAGTAGTATGTAAACTAGGTCTATTAATTCTAAGTAGTAAGGTTATACCTTATTTATGTTTTTTAATATTTCTATAAGTCTAGTAAGCCTATAGGTTAGGAGTCTAGCTAGGTTAGTAGCTAGTAAGTAGCGTAAGCACCCCTTTAAAACATTACTTATTTATAATTTATTTATAAATCTATAGGTATACTATAAGCTAGCTACTTATAGTAATATTATAGTAAGAATATAAGTAGTTTAGTAAACTTCTTCTAAGTTTATATATAATACTTATTTTATACATATAAAATTAGAGGCTTTAATTTAGGTTATATTATTTAAAGTATAGTAAGGTAATAACTTTACTATAAGTTATAGGAAGCTACTTAAGAGTAGTAACCTAGAAGCATTATAAATATAGTTTATTAGGCCCTCTAAGCTATTAATATTTAAGAATTAAGTTTTTATTCTAGCTAGTATAAGAAAGGAAATTTTACTACTTACTTATAATAACTTAGTAATAGGCTACTAGGGAGTTAGTAGGACTCTTTATTATATTATAAATTAGTATTACTAGCTATTAATAAAGAAAGACACTAAGTTATATATATAAACTTATATAAGCTATTAAACTTTAAAGCTAAGGCACTATAAACCTTATAGTAAGCTAGTAGTATTACTAGTGCCTAATTAGCTTTTTTAAGAATTATTAATAGATTTTATTATAAGGCTACTACCTATAAGAGATATAAATTAGACTTATAATATAATCTTAGTTATTATAAACTATTTTATAAAATATAGTATTTATATTCCTATTTTAATATAACTAACTAGTAATAGATTAGTTACTATATTTCTAGAATATATTTTTAGGGACTATAGTGCCCTAAAAGGTATTATTATAAACTATAGTTTAATATTTACTAGTAGGTTTTAGATAACCTTTTACTACCTTATTATTACTAAGTAGTAACTAAGCACTATGTTTTACTTATAAATAAATAGGTAAATAAAATATTTAAACTAAGTTTTAAAGTATTATTTAAGAGCTTTTACTTACTTTAATTAGACTAACTAAGTAAATAACCTATTAATAGCCTAGTTTGTATATAACATAAGCGCTTACTTAACTTATAGCTATACCTTAGTAAAGGTACTATAAGGTTATAACCCTAAAGGCCTATAGTAAGTAGTTATAAATATTCTAGTAGTAAATAACTAGGTAAAGACTTAAGTAACTATACTAAGAGATAAATATATAGTAATTAAGTAGCTTTTAAGTAACTTATAAACCTAGTATATAAAGTATTATAATAAGAAATAGACTTTAATAAAGTTTAAAGTAAGTAACTATATTTTATTATTTATAAAGAATATTAACCTATAGTAACTTAGTAAGAAGCTAAGTATAAAGTACTTAAGCCCTTATAAAGTTAAAAGGTAATTAAAACTTATAGATTAGTATACTAATTAAAGCTATTACTTAGTATATAACTATATAATATTTTTAATATTACTAACCTTAAACTATTTATAAGGGACCTAACTAGTATAGAAAACACGTCCTTACTATAAGATAATATTATAGATAATAAATAGGAGTTTAAAGTTAAAAGAATTATCTTATATTATTATAATAAGAGATATTAGAAACACCTAGTTAAATAGAAAGGCTATAATATATTAGAGAATTTATAGGTTAAGTGAAAAGATTTTATTATAATAAATATTATTAATAATTATAAGTAATAACTAAGTAGCTAGTTTATAAATATAAAGGTGTATTTAGTAAAGATTAGATAGTAATAGTAATATATAAAAAAAAACTAGATAATTTCTTAGATAATTTACCTTATAGCTACCTAGCACTATTTACCCTATATTTATATTAGGCCCTAGCCCCTAGTATTATTATTTTTATTCCTAGGTGCTAGGTTAGTAGTAAGGCCCTAGGTAAGGGATTTATCCTTATTATTAAAGGAATCCCCTCCTTATATATATATATATAAAGCTTACCTAAAAGTTCTAATAGCCTAATATAAGTAGGAAGTATAGGTATATATATAATAAGCTATTAGTAAGTTAGTAAGGCTATAAGTAAAAATATTAAGAAACTTACTAAAGGAAGGTTTTATATAATAAAGTATAAGCTATTAAAGATATTAATCTAGACTTCTAGATTAATAATATTACTTAGTAGTAATATAGTAATTCTCTTATTAGTATTAGCCTCTTATATAACCTTTATAATTAGTCTTACTTATTTAGCCTAGCTATATTTATTAGTATTCTTTATAAATAAAAGTATATTATAAAGTTTATATTTTATATATATTAAGCGCTAGTAGTATATTAGTAATAACCTAAGTTATAAAGATAAATATATATATATATTATTAAGAAAGTAAGGATTATTATTAGAGATAATATAATTATTAATATACTTAAAAAGCACTTAGTATAATTTTATAAAGTAAGTAAAGTACTAGTAATATATTAGTATAAGTATAAGTAGTAAGAAAAAGGAAAATATACCCTTAAATAATCTTTATTATTTTATATATAATAAGCGTATTTTATTAAGTTACTTATATAAGTTAGTAATAGTATATAGTAAGGTAATAATAAAGTTATACTTAAGGAGTTAGTATACTTAGTTAAAGTAAATTTACCTTTAGTAATATACTATAAAATAATACTATTACTATCTTTAAGAGTAATAGCCTATATTACTACTTACTATATATAGTATATATAAGGAATTTTATATTACTAATACTACTAGCTATAAGTTAGTAAGGTATATACTAGGGGTTAGAGATACTATACTTATATTAAAATTTTTAAAGCTATTTACTTCTTAGGAGATTTTTAAGGAAATATCTAAGGGGTTTTCTTAGCTATTAGAGAATTTAATAAAATAGAAGTACTATAGCACTTAGATATAATTTACTATTAGTAAGTTAGTAATAATATACTATAGGAATATAAGTATAGAAGGTAAAGTAATTAATATTTTAGTATTTAAAAGGGATTAAGTGTTTAAGTAAAATTAAATATAAATAATAAAATAATACTATAAGATATTAGTAATTACTATAATAATAGCTATAAAGCTACTAGGTTATAAGTAAGGGTAACTTATAATATTAAAGGAGAATATAAAGGAAAAAATATATAGAAATAAGGAAAAGTAAGCCTCTTTTATATTAGCCTTAGACCCCTAAGTAATTTATATATTATATATAACTAATTTAGAAATTATAATATTTATAGTAATAGCTACTACTAGTAAATATACACACTAGCTATAAACTCCTAGTAAGAATAATATAATATTCTTAATATTAGATAAGAGCTTATTTATTTTAAATAACATATAGTACCTTATTTATTTAACTTAATTATAAAATCTAATATAAGTAGTTTACTTACTTAGTATTAATAAATTATTAGGTAAAGGCATATATATTAGAAGTAATAAAGTAGTAAGTATATAGCTATTTAAAGCTAAAGAGTAAAGAAGGGAATTACCTAAAACCCTATAACTTTTATTTTATTATCCTAAGTAAATATAATAGCTATATACTTATAAAATAGCTAGTAATATTAAACATTATTATAAGCTATATATAGCATACTTATAGTAGCTAAGTAGCTTCTTTTTAATTAAGGATAATTATATATTAGGGGTAATATATTAAAAGTATAAAGGCTAAGGAGCTAGGGATAAAATAGTTATATAATAAAACCCTTAGATAAGCCTTAGGTTATATAAATAACTAAGTAGCTATTAAATAGCTATGTATATATAGTAGGGTATTTAGATAAGGATTACTTATAAGGTATATAGGAGGTTAGAGTTTAAGACTTTTATGCACCTACCCCTAAGTAGTAGCTCTCTAGCTACAACCAAGAACCTTAGCCTTCACTTTATTTATATCTCCCTAATCTAGTCATAACAGTAAAGCCTTAGTAAATAAATAATAAAAAGCTAAGGGTAAACTAGAAAAAGGGGGAATAGGGCTATAGCTACTAAGGTAACTTATAACTATTACTAAGAAACTAGATAGCTTTAGTAAGAAATAGAGGTAGCCTATATAGAAAGGTTAGTAAATAATAAGTAATTAAGTTAGGATTTAATAAACTTAATACGCCTTTATAGTACTAGTTAACCTAAAGGTAATATAGTATATAGTATTTATATAGTTAAATCCTATAACTAAGTTAAGAATATATATAGTAAAGCTATAGTAAGTTTTCTCTAAAAAACATTAATACTCTCTTTATTTAGGGTAGAAATAGTAGTGCCTATAAGGGCCTATACTTACTTATAAATAACTATTAGGTTAGAAAAGTTACTAGCTATTATTACTATAGCCTAGTATAGAAAAGTTAGTAAGTTAGAAGTATATAATAATAAAATACTAAGTAACTTACTATCTTATAAGTATTACTATGCTTATTATATTAAATATAATATTTTAATTACTTACCCCTAGTAATACTAACCTTAAGTAAAGAATAAGGAAAACTATATATAATCCTTAGTAAAGTAGCTTTAATTAGTAAGTATCTCTTAAAGTTAGTATAACTAGTATATAAGTAATATATATAAAAGTACTTATAAAAGTAAATAGTATTAGCTTCTATAATAAAATAATAAGAATAAGTATATAATAAGTTAAGGTAAATAAAGTCTAATTAAAATTAATTAAAATAGTCTAAAGTTATAAGGAGAAAAAGGGAGTAATATAATAATAAGTTATAATAAAATTTATATTATAAAGCTAACTAATTTATTTATTATTATTTTAATTATTATATAGTTAGTAAATAGCTATATTAAGGCTAGTAAAAGCTATTTAGAAGCCTAGCTATAAGTAAGGGATAATTATAAGGCCTTACTTATAATATAAATATACCCTGCTAGTATACTACGCTATAGGGCTAGGTTTACGTAACACTAGTAAGCTACTAGCTATAAGCTAGTAACTTGCATGCATAACACACTTAGACCTAGCAAGCTTTAGTCAATATACGAGTGCCCCTATACCTCTTGCCTAGCTATCCTTTTGTTCTCACAAGGTTATAGTAAAATTAGCGTAGCTATAAGGATTACTAGCATTTTTACCTATATAAAATTTACACTACTTATAATTTTATCTCCCTAACCTTATAGCTACCTACCTAATAACCTTATAGCTACTTACCTAATAACCTTATAATTACTTACCTAATAATTCCTCCCTTATTAAAGACTTCTATCCTTAGTAATCTTAATGCCTCTCTCTTACTAGTATTACTAATAACTATAAAAGCCTCTTTTTATAATAATACTTTATTATACTATTAGACTTCCTTTTATATTAAAGCTATTTACTAGCCTCTTTAATAAGGTAGCATTTATTATTATTTAATACCTTTAAGTTAAGCCTTCCTTACTCTTCTAGTATAATACTACTTAACTTAATAAAGTTAAATAAGCTTATTATAGTATAAATAATCTTAATCTAATCTAGAAAGTTATACTTAGTAATATTATAGTAAATTATCTTAAACTTTTACTTATAATACCTAAAGAGTTTTTAATTACTACTTAAAGAATAGTATACTAAAGATTAAAAAGCTTAGCCCTTATTCTTAGCCTCTTTTTATTATTAGGATTCTTATTTAAATAATAGTAAATACTTATAAAGGGCATAAGTAACTTAGCTTATATATAAAATCCTATATCTATAAGGTAAAAGCACTTTCTATATATTTAGAATAACCTAGTAAGAGTAATTTAAAGTAGTAGTTTATTATAAATTAATCCCTTAGCACTTACTAATATATATATAAAGATATTATTATTAAAATTTATAGCTACTAGTATATTTTAAGATATATTACTTTTTAAGAGAAGAATTACTATTACTTTACTACTAGAATAAATATAGGTATATATATACTATTAATTATACTTATTATACTATAAAACGCGCGTTTACTTAGATTTAATATAATATATATAAAAATATAATTTAGCTTTAGTTAATAAATAAAGGTAGTATATAAATACCTTATTAGATTAATAAGCTTATAGAATATTCTTAATACTAATAACTAGCCTAATTTAAAGTAAAAGCTATATTTTACTATAGCTTATTAAATACTATAATTTATAAAAAGATTATAATTATTTACTTAATTAACTAGTATTTAGTAAGCTTAAGGTTTATATTACTTTAAAGCTATTAATAAAGGTTAAAAAACATAGCCTTTAGTATATATAAGATATTTTAAAACCTTAAAGTAAAAGAGATATAAAGAAACTTTTTATATAAGGTAATTAAAACTATTAGTAATTTATACCTAATAGTTATAAGAGAATTAGTATTATTTTATAGTATATTTTATATAAAAAAATATTATAAAGAATTAATATAGTAATAATAAGGTATAAGTTATTATTATTATTATTTTCTTTAACTAACTTTAATAGGAATTACTTTAAAGAAAAGAAGTTTATCTTTATTAATATATTAAAGAATATAAAGTATACTAGTTTAGCTAGAGAGTATACTAATTTAACTAGAGTATACTAAAATATTTAGTATACTCTTTTTACTATACTAGTAGTAAAAATATAACTTTTTCTTTATAGCTTCTCTTTTTAGCTATTTAACTAGCCCTTACTATCTTAGTATATTATAAATAAAGGCCTTTAAAGGTATAGTAATTACCTATAGGTATATACTATAAAAACACTAACTAAAAATAGGAAGGCCCTAGTCTTTATAGAATTATAGGTCTAAAAATAACAAATTTTAAATAACTGCGCCGAATTTTAGACGACTGCGCCCGTCTGGATCACACCCTGAGCTTTTTGAGCTTGCCTTGTTGATTGTGGAATGCCCTGTGACCTCATGTAGCCGAGACCTGTGAGCATGACAGACAGTATTGCGCCAATTGGTCGATTGCTTCTTGAATTGCGCATGAGATGTACAAGTACATATGATACATGGTGTACAAGTGTTGGTAGCAAGTAGTTATGCTAAATCCTATGCTTCGCCATTTTCTGCTCAAAAGAACTTCTCATCCGACCCTGGTGGTGAGGCTTTCTTCGGCTGGACTGCTGGCTGAGAGACGAGGCCCGCCTCCTTGACAGAGCGCGCCGTCGTTTCTTTGACGAATGAGTGACAGAGCAGCCCAGCTGCGACACTCACATTCAGACTATCTACCGAGCTGCTTTGCACACACTTGGGCACAGACAGCTCAAACTCAGTCGCGACTTTGATCGGTCGTGGGAGGCCATGGCCCTCATTTCCTAATACCAATATGCATGGGTCTTGATCCAAGGGCCGGGTTTGCTCAATGTCTTCAGTGGAGATGAACTTGTCGCCATGCATCTTGATCAGCTTCCTTTCTGGTGGAGCCACCGCCGAGTATGTCTTCCATCCCATTGCTCTTGAATCCTGAAGAAATTCGACTGGCGAGTTCACGGTGAATATCGTGACTTCTTCAGCGGCCCCGGCAGCGGACTTGAGCACCACGGGTGTAAGATTCGATGAACCACGGCTGGTGATGCCCACTGCGTCAACACCCATGTAACTCGCTGTACGGAGCAGTGCGCCAAGGTTGCCAGGGTCAAGAATCTCATGAAGAAGCAGTACCAACGGTTTCGGGGTGGAATTTCTTGCCTTGCGGACAAAAGTGTCTTGTCCGTTGATAGACCTTTGCTCCACGGTCTGGTGATCGAGTTGGACGTGAAAGCCGAGTTTGGATGGGGACTCTTCCAGCTGGCCCAGTGACTTGACGGGAAGTTGAGGTAGGGGAGATGTCTCGAGAACGAAGCCGTTATGTGGGCGGCCCATACTCATTTTGTCCATTAAGCGCTGGTCCTCATTAGGAACAATGGTGATCGGGATGCCCCGTGATTTAGCTAGGGTGATCATGGTGTCGTTGTCCCTGGACTCTCTCCTGTTCTCCCCACCGTAAACGTAAAGCTTGTAAATCCGCCGTCTTCCTTGCTCAAGTGCTGCTTTGACGACGGACTTGCCATATAGAAACTGAGATGCAGCTGTCGTATATGTGATGGTCATGGGCATCATGCCTCGCTTCTTTGGCCTCGCGGTCATGTCATTGGTGAAATCGTCGTCACGTTCTCTTCTACCTTGCTCGCGCTCCTGGCTGTGCCAGGAAGGACGAGAAGAGTGTCGATCACGGTAGCTGTGGCGCCTCGTCTCATCATCACTGGGGTTCAGTCGCCGCGGCCGAACGGGCTCTTGTAGGCTGATCGAGGCGGCAGTGTCTTTCAAGGATCCGTGCCTCAGCTGATACACCAAGCTTTTCTTACCAAACGAGAAGTCTGGGTCAAGAAATCGCTTCCTCCTGGTTTGTCTGCCGATATCATCTTTGTCCTCGACTGCCGATGCTTTGCGATCCAGCTTCTTGCGAAGCTTCTGTTGCTGTCGAGTCGACGAAGCTCCGTCTAGAGCTCTTAACGTTCTGTTGAAATCGTCGCTACTTCTCGGTCTTCCAGGGTCTCGGAATCCGGAGGAGTGCGCCTCTCCGAATTGTACTCGCTCGGATCGTCTCAGTCCCCTATGAATAGCGGACAGGCTGGCGTAGCGGACGGCCGAAACAGGAGCCAAAGCTGAGACGCACTGTAGCGGCCGACACGTGACTTGGCGAGAGTCGAGAAGACTCCTCGTTATAGCGCTTAGCATAGCATGTCTTGCGACACGAATCGCTAACTGCATTGACCAAATGATAAAAGACGTATTCGATCGCGCTGGACCTGAGTTGGTCGAGTTTCGGTTCCCGGCAATTTTCTGCCAGCGGCCATGAGGGCGGTGAATACTCTGGCAGGTGTCATTGGGTGGAAAATGCTTCCGATCTGCCGTCCCTAATCCGTACATATGTACATATGTACATACATAATACGGAGTAGATCCACCAGACTTGTACGAATCCGTACAGAATACGTATACTTCTTGACGCGTGCGCGGCGACAGAATCGCGCTTAGTCCGAGATTATTCACGCCTACCAGTGCCCGCAGATTCTTCGCGACTCGAGGCGATTTCCTTGGATTGCTCTGCACAGTACGTGTTCTGATTGCGCTGCTACCACGACTGCCTTTTTCCAATTTTCCAAATCACGAATCTCTCGCCCGAGCAGTCGACTAGCAACAAAGCGTCGAGACGCACATGCACGCCTGCGTGATTTGACAACCACATCAGATGGAGGATGACGAGGCTACGCTTGTTGGCCCCCATCGGGGAGCGGGTGCGAATGGGGACGAATCCATGTCAACGCCAAAGATCGCATTCGACTTCTGGGCAACTCAAATCAATGATGACAGTTCAAGCGATGGAACGTCTCAGTTGCAAGTATCGACCGCTGGACCAGATCAACCTATGCCGGATTTCCCAGACCTAGGTCATAAGCTAGAGGTTTCTATTCCTGCGCTCCCGTTAGAAACTCGACAGCAGTATCAGGAGACGCACAGCGACGTTGTGGAAAGAGTGTGGGCGGTAGACAAATCCCCTAATGATGAAGGCGAACTCGTAGAGGTAGAATTTTCCGACGGAACACTCCGCAAGGTAAGTAGCTCAGCCTCATGCAGGTTATCTTCTATCATTTGGTCTATCATCCCTTCATTTTTGTCACTACGATTGTTTCGGCTTTTTCAATACCTGACCACCCCTCCCTCTGTCAACGTTACTTCACCTCCCGCTCACTTTGGCTTCGCTTTATGTGCGCCTATTGTTTTTGCTATTGGGTTGAATGGTACAGTTGGGTTTCGCAGTTATTGAGAGACGAAATCAGTTCCTGCACAAAACTTGGGGCTCGGCTCGTGCACTTCACTTTGCACACCTCGATTTGGATGGCCATCTATGATTCCACCATCAGCAGTCACTAACATATCCAAAAGATCACAACTGCCGAGATCGAACACCTCGAGAACGGTTTTCGTGCACTGGATGATTATTTTATGGAAATGGAGTCGGGCAGTCGAAAACGCAAGCATGAGCCCAACGAGGAGTGGCAGGCTGAAAGTGGCTCTGACGACTCGGACGTGATGAACCTTGATCAAACAGAAGACATGGACGAGGTCACCATCACCCGCCCAAGTCGATTTCGAAAGCCAGGGGCCTATCTTGATGCAAAAGTTGCTTCAAAATCACAGCCTGGTGACAGCGATGACTCGGACATCCTCCTGGAACCTCCTCGACGGAGCTCCCGCAAAAGGCAGATCAGATTTCCAGGACCCGAAACTACGTCTAGGCGGCGCTCTGATATTGAAGCTGACGATGGATTCACACCTGTCATATCGGACATTACGAACAGCTATCCCAATAAACGCCGGCTAGCACGTCCCCAAAGACTACGCTCAAGGCCCCAATATCGGCTGTCGAGAGGATCCAATGATTCTGACATAGAATTTGAACAACCCCGAAGGTCTTCGCGAGCGACGCGGGATGTCCGCTACAGCCAGGATTTCCCGGATGTAGACGACTCTTTCTATCGAAATGATACTGGCCCTCAGGATGCCGCCCCCAAGGTAGTTTCTGTGAGGGAGCTCTTTCGGCCACTATCCCCTGAATCTCCATTCGCGCTGGTGCATATGAAAATATGCTATACCTGCAAAGGCTCGAGCAACCGGGGCCAGATTGTATATTGTCAAGGTTGTAGCTATGCGTACCATAAGCAGTGTATCGGAACTCGAAGCGTCCGAGAGCACTTGGCTACCAAGGTTGGGGAAGCAGATTTTGTTCTGCAATGTCGGTTCTGCATCGAACATCAACAGAAAAAGGAAACCACGGCCCCCCGACGGTCAATTTGTCAAAATTGCTTGTCTAGCGGTCGGTCTTGCGCCCCATTCTCGAAGAGACAGACGGCACGTCAAGAGGAAAAGCTTCGGGAACAAAATGGGGGTGTTGATCCAAGTACTTCTGTGAGAGAGGACCTTCTGAACAACGCTGAAAATGTGCTTTTCCGATGTTGCAATTGTCATCGGGCCTGGCACCAGGACCATTTGCCCTTGATCGGAAGCGAAAGTCCCTCGCAAGGCCAAGCATTCGGAGCATTTAAGGACTACTCCATTGACTGGCATTGTAATGAGTGCACCTCGGCACAACAAAAGATACACCGACTCGTGGCTTGGCGAACCAAAAGGCCAATCACAGACTCTCCCGCCAATTTCATGCATTTCAGCGATGATGAGAAAGAATACCTTGTCAAGTGGGACACCATGTCGTATTTCCACTGCACTTGGATGCCCGGGGCATGGATTTACGGTGTGGCCGCTGGCACGATGAAAAATTCCTTTGCAAAGCGTGCAACTGAAACTGACTTGTTCAAAACCAGCAAGAAAGAAGCCATTTCGGAGGAGTTCTTGATGACTGATATTATCTTCCGAGTGAAGCTGAATCCTACAGCGATTCGAGGCACCTCTAAAGACGATGATAAAGCCAATTTCTCACAAATCGACAAAGTGTTGTTGAAGTTTCAAGGACTTGGCTATGACGATGTAGTGTGGGACACTCCTCCGCCAAAGGATTCGGGGGATATATACACTGCCTTTGAGCTCGCTTATGAAGAGTATCTGGCTGGGAAGCACTTTCAACATTCTTCCAACAACAGGCTCAAAGAACGCATCAGAGAATTCAAAAATGACGAGCTGGAGGAAATCACAGTTCAGCCGGCTGGATTGAAGCGAGGCAAGCTCATGGGATATCAAATTGAGGGTTTGAATTGGCTTGTTTCAAACTATCACAGCGGGCGAAGTGTCATTTTGGCGGACGAAATGGGACTCGGCAAGACCATTCAAGTCGTCAGTCTTGTAACCTATCTCGTCCAGGAACGTCCTCAGGTAAGCTTTGTTGGATTCGCCCGAAGAAGATGTCCTGATGGCTACTAACGTGTCACCATAGTGTTGGCCTTTCCTCATTGCTGTACCGAATGCAACGTGTCCCAATTGGCGACGGGAGTTCAGGCAGTGGGCCCCCGATTTACGTGTTGTCACCTACCATGGAGGCAAAGAGCCGCAAGATCTTGCCTACAAGCATGAGCTATTCCCGCATGGGTCTCGTGACATGGCGGCACACGTCGTCATCATGTCATACGATTCTGCTCAGGACCCCAGGACGAAAGAACTGTTCAGCTCTGTGCGCTGGGCTGGTTTAGTGGTTGACGAAGGCCAGCGGCTGAAAAATGACCGCAATCTGCTGTACCAGGCACTGCGTGCCATGAAAATCCCATTCCGCCTGTTGCTCACAGGCACACCTTTGCAAAACAACAAAAGAGAGCTTTTCAATCTCATTCAATTTATAGATCAAACAAAAAACGCGGAACAGCTCGATCAGGATTTCGCTATACTAGACAAGCAAACGCTACCAAAACTTCATGAGATGATTCGACCATACTTTCTGAGAAGAACAAAGACTGGCGTGCTGAAGTTTCTCCCTCCCATGGCTCAGATCATTATACCGGTAACCATGACCGTTATTCAAGAGAAGCTTT
The DNA here is from genome assembly GCA_030389615.1 of Epichloe typhina subsp. poae. Classification (NCBI taxonomy): domain Eukaryota; kingdom Fungi; phylum Ascomycota; class Sordariomycetes; order Hypocreales; family Clavicipitaceae; genus Epichloe; species Epichloe typhina. The sequence continues at coordinate 10,453,364 of CP098313.1, forward strand.
CTAAAAGCTTCATGGCAAAGAACCCCCAGCTCATCAAGGCTATTTTCGCCAACGACAAGGTGGGCAGGAAGGACCGTGGCACTCTCAACAACATCTTGGTGCAGTTGCGGAAGTGTCTTTGTCACCCTTTCATGTATTCCGAAGCCATCGAAGAGAAACATGACAACCCAGTAACCATCCACCGCAACTTGGTAGAGGCATCTGCAAAACTTTTATTGCTCGAGGTGATGCTTCCAAAGTTGAAAGAGAGAGGGCATCGGGTCCTGATTTTCAGCCAATTCCTTCAGCAGCTCGACATTATGGAAGATTTTCTCAACAACATTGGGTACGACTACAGACGGCTTGATGGCCAGATCTCAAGCCAGGAAAAGCAGCGTCGTATTGATGCATTCAACGCACCGGAATCTCCCATATTCGCCTTCCTACTATCAACCCGTTCAGGTGGCGTTGGGATTAACTTGGCAACGGCGGATACGGTGATCATCATGGACCCCGATTTCAATCCACATCAGGATATCCAGGCGTTATCACGAGCTCATCGTATTGGTCAGAAACGCAAGGTTCTTTGTTTTCAGTTGATGACGAAAGACACCGTGGAGGAGAGAATCATGCAAATCGGCAAGAAGAAGATGGCTCTCGATCATGCTCTCATCGAGAGCATGGATGACGATGACCTCGCAGGTGATGACCTAGAATCCATTCTAAAACATGGCGCTCAAGCGCTCTTTAGCGATGATTATCAAAAGGGGGCTATTACTTATGATGGCCCTTCTGTTGACAAGCTGCTAGACCGATCCGACGCTGAACAAACCAACATGGATGAGGAGGGGTCCGCAGAGGCGCAGTTCTCATATGCCAAAGTTTGGGCGAATGGCAAGGCTGCTTTGGAAGATGGACTGCCTGCCGCAGCTGAGAATGAGGCCCCGGAACCTATTTCTTCCAGCGTCTGGGACAAGATTCTTGCCGAACGAGAGGAAGAGGCTCGCCGCCACACCGAAGCGAAACAAGAGAAACTGGGCAGAGGTGGAAGACGTCGAACGGTGCGTATCACAACAACGACAACTATGCAGATTGCTGACTGTCTCTTGTCTCAGATAAACAACTACAAAAGCGATGTATTGGCGGACTATCTGCGGGACGCCGAGGCCGCCAATAACTCGGACTCTTCGGACGACTTTTCTGCCGCAGATGCTGCATCCTCATCATCTGACGAGGATCTTGGACAAGAAGGTAAAACAAGAAAGATGTCTCCAACAAAAGCGAAGACTGCACAAACTACTCCTAGAAAAGAAGTCAAGACAGCAAAAAACGTTGACAAAAGAGCTCAGCAGAAGACTCCCACCAAGGCGACGCATCGAAGCGCACCACCAACGCCGTCTCCATCACAACGGTCAAGAACACCAATGCAGCATCGTATAGCGAAGACGAGCTCCAAGCCAAAACCCAAGGCCTCCAAAAAAACGTCGCGCAGTACCAAACAAGACCAAGGTCTGAAGTACAGCCGCCCGCAAAACCCAGCAAAAATAGAATCAAAGACAGGTATAGAAACCGAGAATTCGATCCTCCTCGAGCCTCACTTGCCTCGCAGTCCATCGCCCGCTCCAACAAAGAAGTCAGACTCACCAATGGCCATTGGAACGCCGACACCAGTCGGTTTGGCGTCGCCATCGACGACAATAAGCAGCGTGTAAGCGGGACCAGCAGAAGCAGTCTCGTTGGCTATCCGCGCATGTCTCATGCAAGAGGTTCACGAGTGCAGCCACAGGCAGAAGCGTCAAGAGCGCAGCAACCGCCTGGCGCAGACTCACCCGCGCGTATACCATCCTACCAATTACCCGAACAACTTGCAGAGTCGAAAATACGTCTCACGATGGATATAATTACGCATTCTCAACAGTCCAATACGCCCGCAAAGGCCCAGCAATTGGCAATGCTCACACATAGCTTACAACAGGCAAGTCAGCATAGACAGAAGCTGGGGAAGTAGCAGCACGGGAAGGCATATTTGGCTTGACGTTATTAAGATCAGGCGCTCGATTTCACAAAAACAGGCAAGATTTCTCAGTATGTAATTAGTATGTCAAGTCAGGGCGTGCTGATGCCAGAAAACGAACGCGATAGGGACAATAGACAGTTGTCCGATGAATGACAGTATTTTACAAAACAAGTTCCTTTCATCGTGTCGTGTGGCATGAATCATGCTGGCTGCGCCCAAGATTGTGCTCCAACTTGGTCCTGTGCGGAGCACACCGCTTGCCCAGTGCCCAGTGCCCAGGTACAGGCAGGTACGACGACGACGCACGACGACGAACGAACGAGGCCGCCGTGGTTGCCTCTTGCCTTGAAAATGTGGGTCGATGAAAGAATGACAAGGAGTGTACATGTATTGTTACATGTAGTCCGTGGAGGAGGGACATGTTGCTAGTCACTGTACCCCTCCATCCTCCATCCTTCCGTTCTTAATTTCCCTTCCCACCTTGAGCTGCCTTACCCGCCACATCTTGTTGAGGCCGCTCGTTCGCGCGCATAGCCCTGCATAGCAGCATAGCGTCTCGTCGGTGTCCCGATTTATAATTCTTCATTGACGTATGCGTGTGCGTGGGCGTGGGCGTGGGCGTGTGCGTGTGCGTGTGCGTGCAGTAGAGGATCATCTTCGCATTTCGAAATCGGTGACGCACTCACTACACACGCACGCATTACCGCCAGCACCAGCACCCGCCTTTCCTCCGAATCCCAGTCTCGCGGACGAGAAGAGTCATGGAGAAACTACAGACTGTCTTGACGGCATTAACACCCGTCCAGCCATCTACAAAGTCAGAAGCTAAGGCCTATGATGCGTCCATCAGGCAACACATTGCACTGCTGAACAGCAGCACGTCCGAGATCCATCCTCTCGTGTTGGACAATTCACAAAAGATTCTTGAGGTTAGCCAACGAATCTGACAATCCCGAGCATCGGAAGCTACCCTGCCATGCCATACAACTTCTAACGTGTTTCTCAGAATCTCGACCCTTCTGTTCACTCTATCAGCTACCTCTTCGTTCTTCAAATCCTCTCGGAATCCATTGGCAGCGGTCTTGAAATTTCTTCCAAGCTACCACTCGACAAAATTGTTGCGTTTCTCTACATTTTCGATCCCATACAGATTCGATATGTCGGTCAATCTTTACTTTCTCTCCTTGAAAAGATTGGAAGCGGCCAGCTCTTTTCGGTGAGTCGACAACGGCTACTAAGGAGTGTTTCATTTGGCTGATTCCTCTCACTCTTCAGGCCACGGTAGCTGTCGAGCTGCTGTCCGCGGTCGTTCTTCGCATTGACCCTACAGGGTCATTATTCACGTCCACGCATTTCATGTTAGCCCGGCTGGCGTATGATTTCGACTCGGTAGAAGCTGCCTTGCAAATTATCGATCGAGACATTTTGTTCTACCCCAACTCCACGATTTCAAAAGCGAACGGCATTCTTTGCGATGCAGCGCTGTTGCCGACTTCCTACATCTCACCACAGACCGGCCTCACCGACAAGATCACCACGGCGATGGTGTTGGAGTACAACTACCTCCGGGGCCTCATGTACATATCAAGGCGGGATTGGGGAAAAGCGGAAGAAGCCTTGGAGCAAGTCATGTCGCATCCTACAAAAGAAAGGGGAGTCAGCAAGATCATGGTAGACTCGTACAAGAGGTGGGTGCTTGTAGGACTCCTCGGTCAAGGAAAAGCCTCGGCCCCGCTCCCCTACACATCAGGGACTTCTCAAGGATCTTACAAGGTCATCGCCAAGGCATACGACAACGTGGCAGAAATATTCAACTCGGGACAAGCTGAAAGGCTCAAGTCGCAAATCGAAGAGAACGCCCCGATATGGGAGGAAGACGGGACCTCTTCTCTACTACAAGAAATTCTCTCATCATACCAAAAATGGCAAATCATTGGTTTACGACACATCTATGAGCGTGTCGGGATCGCCGAGATTCGACAAGCGACTTTGAATGCCGTGACAGGAAAGCCTTTGGAAGATGATGATGCCGTTTTGGTCTTGATCCGTCAAATGATTGAAGCCGGTATGCTCACCGGTCAGCTAGAGAAAGACGAGAGTGGTAGCTATCTATCTTTTCGACAAGACGGTGGCGCAGTATCTGAGGAGGAGTTCGCCACTCAGATTGCGCGAAGCTATCGTAACATTGAGTCAATCAGCGAGCAATACAGACAGATGAATAAGCAGCTGAGCAGCAGCAAGGAGTATGTGAAGTTTATCGTAAGGGAGCAAAAGCGCGGGGAAAAGGATGGAACCGATGCCGGGGTCGTCTTTGATTCTCAGATAGAGGATGAAGACCTGATGGCTGATGTCGTGGCCCATTCGTAGCGATTTGCCTTGCGATTCAGGATTTTCCAAGGCATAGATGGCATGGCATGGCATGTTTTCTTTTCTTTTCTTTTCTTTTCTTTTTTTTTTTGCCTGAATAGAAAAAATAGGCAAGGATTGTGACATTCTCTGAGGCATCTGTATAGTTGGGGTTGTACGTGCAGCAAATGACTTAATGAACTTGTCTCTTAATTACAGAGAGGTGACGCTCGCCTTCAAGCTGTCTGCTCAATTCTTTTTGCTCTTGTTGAGCGTTGTCATGATGAGTTCCTTGTCCACATGGAACTCGTCGTTCATGAAGATATAGTTGGATCCAACGGCGAGCATCGTCGATGATGATTCAGGGATACTGCTCGGTTCTTGGAAACGAACTACCAAAGGCTAGCAAGCCATGTTTCTTTCGTATAAGATCGCATAGTTATAAGCAGGGAATGAAGAGCCCAATACTTTCCGTTGTCAAGATCGAGCGGACGTGCCAAGTAAAGGGTGGTGATGAGACAACCTCGGAGATGATAGTTCTAACGAGATACCTCTAGGCTCTAAGATAATGATCCAATCTTGGCTTCCGCGGGCCCATCTTGGAAACTCGGCTCACGGCACTGCGCTACAGTCAAAGTCACAACGTGCTGCTGCATTCCTCTCTGCATCCGGCAAGACCTGGAACCTTGGCCTTCCCAAACTTGACAATGTCATATCACGTTGTGCTGCTCCTGGCTCTACTCTAATCCTCTTGACGGGCCATGTACCACTTTGGCAACAGTGCTTTTGTATATAGGTACTTGTTGGGAAATAGAATTGTGACATTTCTCAACGCTTACTGGTGGATATAAACGGATGTTGGTTGTTCTATGCCCCGTCGGCGCCAAAGCAGACTTCCAAATTCCAGATTCCAAAAAAAAAAAAACCCGCCCTCCAGAATAATCAATGTAAACAGCAGAAGAAATCCCATCCCATGATCCATCAATCAAATCGTCCCATTCAGCACCTTGACCTTGCCCCCCAGGTCACCGCACCTCCGTGCCGCCAAACACTTATTCATCGCCATGGCCAGGGCCTTGTGCGAGTTCCCATGGATATCATCCATCGTCACCGTGTTCGGATACGTCTGGTCCGTCAACGCCTGCCAGAACTCGCCGTAGAGAGTGCGCCACGCCGCCCTGCTCAGCTCCATGATTGAATCGAGCGGGAAGGCGACCTGGAGGCCGACCTGGGTCAGCAGCCAGTCCGTGTTGTACATCTCGCTGGCTCTGGACCCGCGCGCCTCCCGCAGGCGAGAGAGTTGGTCGTCCACCATTTTCTGCACGTCGTTTGTCTTGGACCAGTGCGACTTGAGCGGGAAATTGAGGCCGGTGACGAAGCCCTCCTTGCTGCCTGGGAAGTGCTTCCGCGGCGCCCAGCTGGAGGGTATGCGGACGAGGACGGTTGATTCATTGCTTTGCATGAGCTTGGGGGTGATGAAGTGCTTGAGAGGCCGGCGCGTGAGGTCTTCGTCGTCTTCGGAGAAGGACCCTCGGTGCTTGATGCGCCCGAGCTCAGAGTAAAGCTCCTTGAGGTCGTCGTCGTCGAGGGGGCGGAAACCCCTGTCGCCGTTGCGGGAGTCCCCCTCGTGGATGTCCCAGATGTAGAGCTCCCCGGGGTACTGGCTTGTGAAGTCGTTGAACATATCGACCATTTCGCGGAGCGTGGTGCCCGTCATGCCATTGTAGGTTTGGCCCAGGAAGGAGCCGTGGCTTTCGCGGAACTTGCGGTTACGGAGCAGGGGACGGACGTCGAGGACGCGGACGCCCCCGTTGCCGAGCTGGTTGAAGAGGGAGACGGTTTGTGTCTGGGTGTTTCGAGGCTGTGCCAGGCCGATTGCCTCGCCGCACTTCCAGAGCCCGGCGTGGTGGGAGCGAGGAAGGGTGATTTCTCGGAGAGGCAGGTCTTGGATCTCGGAGAGCTGGGCTTGCATCCACTGGATGGGGCCGTCGTTGGAGATGAAGTCGCCTTCCTTGCCGGCGAGCACGAAGCCCACCCCGCCGGGGAGACGGCTGAAGCCAAGATTGTGCTCTGTGCCTTGGGCATTGTTGAGTGTCTCAAGCTGCTCCCGGAACTGGATCCAGACGTGGTGAGGCCGTCCTGACCGGTACTGGACTTGGAACGAGGCACCGTGCTGGGTGCCCTCGAGTGCGTACGTCACCTCGCCGGCTGAATCATGACGGTTCTTCAGGCCATATCCAAAGTTGTTGGCGCGTACAGTGACGGACTGGCCTGGTGTGATGTACATGGGCCACGTGCTTTCCCAGCTCATGAGCTGATATGAGTTGTTGTAGGTCTTGTGCCAGCGGTAAGGCGTGGCGTTGATGAGAGACACGTGTGTGTCATAGTCGTCCTCGGGGCCTTTTTCCTCGCGTGGAATGCGCATGGAGTTTTCAACATGAGCAGGATCATTGAGGATCACAGGTAGGCCTCTGACCATGGTAGGTAGTACCAGGAGGACAGTCAAGGCCACTAAGCGGTGCGAGATTCCGAAGAGACGCATCTCGAATCTGATTACTTGAGAGAGTAGGTTTCTGTTATGACTTTTATGTGTGTGTGTGTGTGTGTGTGTGTGTGTGTGTGTAAGAGAGAGAGAGAGAGAGAGAGGCGGTTTATAGAGAGAAGAGAATTTATAAAGAGAGAGGGTTTTTTTTTTTTGAGGTACAGATTCTGCTCAGTTGGTTTTTAAATGGGTTCCTGTATCTCGCGGCCATGTAAGTTTATTACTAAACTTTGAGTTAGAACCTTATAACCCCCCGACAACCTTAACGCTTATTTTTACTAAGTTATACATCGATTAGTATTTGCAATAGTATTAGGTTCAATGAAACCAAGTTGACTCGCTTTCTATATTCCCATGACACCAAGCCACGGGATCAAATTTGTGTCGGCATTTTTATTTTGAAAAATGGTCACTGAAATCAAAATTTCTAGACGCCGGATTGCTGCATAAAATAAAGGCCACGTATGTATATCCAGTACAAGACCTTATGCTCCTACGAAGCATTTGCCTTTCGCCGTCTCGCAAAGCTAGGCAGATCCGACAACCTTTTGGAGCTGCTCGCGGGCGACGGTTTGCCTTCGGCGGGCGTCTTCGCTCGCCGGTTCGGCTTGCAGCAGCACCCCATGGCCGCGTGCAGCAAGAACGCAAAGTCGGTGGTCAGAGCCCCAATCCACATAAAGGCAAACATCTTGACGCCAATGTTGGCCTTGATGTTCAGCTGGTCCTGCGCGGTGAGGGCGACCTTGGCGGCCACGCTGATGATTGTGGCGATGATGGCGGCGACGGTGAGGATCACGCCCGACAGCCCGCCAACAAAGGAGATGAACAGGCTGAACCAGCGGGTGCGCATGACAAGGGGGGTCCCCAGGAGAAGGACGAAGTTGAGAACAGTGCCCGCCATGAAGAAGCCATACATGATTTTGGATCCGATCCGCAGGAGGCTCAGAATGGTCTTGACCTGGGAGGGAAGGGCGATTCTGGCACCGGCGAGCAGTTGACTGACGAGGATTTCGACGGGATTGAACCAGTAGAATGTTTTGGGGGGAGAGCAATGCGTGATACCGCTATGTTTTTTTTTAACGTAAGATCAGCAACAAGCATATTATCTTTTATTTTATTTTATTTTCCCTGGGCATGTAGATATATTTTCGGGAGTTGATTCGTTTCTCAGGGGGCAAACATACGTATCGAGGTATCCCTCGCAATAGTTCCACACGCCCACTTGATAAAAGTCATGGAGACCCAGGCTCCGAGCTACCGAGTTGAGGAGTTTGGCATTGGCCACGGCAATGGGGATGATTTGAGAGACATCAAGCTGGAAGAAGTACAGGTCCCTCAGGACAGGGACATCATGGGTGTTGCCGAGGAGGACGAGGATGAGAAAGGGAATGGAAATGAGGTATAGCAGGCCAGCTATTATGGAGGTGTTGCGGCGAGCTTTGGGGCCAGCCATGCTGCGAAACGGAAGCTGTGAGGAGTCGTCGAGGGGTCGGTGAGTCGCAATGCGGCCTTCGACTTTCGAAGCCGACTCGAAGGGGCTGGGTGCGAAGGCAATGGCTGACTAAAGGAAAGTGATGGTCGGTTATAGTGAGGGAACGGAAATGGGTCGGCGGGCTGAGGTGAGGTGGGAATAAGGAGTGAGGGAGGTGGCGATGGTATCTGCCATCTGGCTGCACCTGGTTGCAGCCCCGAGCGAAAAAGTCGGCGTCGACGCGTGCGAGTGACGTCGCTGGCGCAGCTTCAACAACAAAGTCGACAAATTCTAATTACTAGCGGAGAATAGCGGAGACTTATTTCAAGTGGCTTAAGTGGCTTATGCATCTCCGCTTCATCGTACCCCTGCACCCCGCAATCCTGCGCCAAGCGAAAGCCTCATCACGACAATAAAAAATGAGTACAATAGCATTTGCCCCCCGCACCAACGCCCGTGCCGGCAATGGTCCTAGGATAGATCATGTGGCCAACAAGCCAGATATCATCTTTGGTCCGCGCCGGTTCAATACCTGGTCACCGGGACTACTGTACAGGACAGTACGATATTGTCAACTGATAGCTGTAGAGAAACAATAGAGAAAACACACATGGACCATCTGTTGGCCCTCCTCCATCACGATAACCTCAACTTTCGATTCTCCAGGCGAGGTATATAAATGTGCGTGCTATCTCCTGTAGGCGAGATCTCCTCTCGACCGCACCTACAGCCATCTACTACCATTTACAACCATATACACCCATATACAACCATATACAGTCATCTACAGCCATCTACAGCCATCTGCAACCATATAAAACCATCTAAGACTATCTAAAAACACCTACAAACATCTAGAAACACATAAAACCACCTAAAACCATCTACAACCTACATCGGCTTTCCCCTTCACAATGCACTTCAAACTCGCCGCGCTCCTCCTCGCCGCAACGGCCCTCGCACACGAAAGCACATGTCCCGGGTCCGGCCGCTGCTGCCGATGTCTCACCAACCGCAGGTACAACAATGGCCAGACGCAGTGTGTCTATGACAGGGTTGGCGCCAAGGACTGGGGTGACGACGGACACGGGTTGTACTTTTGCAAGATGACCGCGTCGCAGGACAAGATTGCCGAGTATTGCAGGGGCGAGGCGGGGCACTGCCACTTTGATAGCCTGATTACCATTGGCATGGGGAGCTACGACTGCTGGGATTGCGAATGAGGGGAAAGAGGTGGCAACCAACCTGTTGGACTTTCCTCGCGATGCCTCCCGTCTTCGCGGCTGATTGCGAGACCTTAGCGCTTATAAGTAAGGGCAGAAGGAGTTTTGCTCATCAGAGCAGTACAGAACAACCTTTGACGCTCTGACTAGCCGGCTTCGGATAGAAAGGCCTCCGCATACATAACAAAGTCTGTTATATGTATTATAATTTTAATAAATCCAATCAATTCAATCGCGGCCAGCTAACTCAATTAGGGCAAGTCAAGTCAATCGCGCGCGGCTGCGGCTAATTTGCTTCAAAACGCGTGTGCACCCTTGCGATATTACGTGATAGATATTTTTTTGCTATGGCGCGTGTGGGATGTGGGATGTGGGATGTGGCTGCATTACAAATGTGGGTACGGATCATTTCGGATTTTCCGGACAGCTCCGATTAGCAGACCTCCAAAGTTTGCACTGGCTCGTGGATCACATCCCAATCAACAGGATTTCTTTTACATTCCTTCCAACATCATCTCTTACCATGTTTTCCGTCGCGAAGCACTTCTCTACATTAGTATGGACCATCCTTCAGCGCTACATTATTGGTAAATGTGCTTTTGTATGGGAATTTTTCCGAGGCATATTGGCCGGAAAACCCGAAAGGCCATCGCCCATCATTGAAGCCAAGGAGCAGCATCAGCATCAGCAGCGGTCCAAGGTCGGAAACACTCTCCGTTCCTGCCACTGACGGATATACTGACACGCTCTTACAGACAGCACGCGCAGCAGGCCCACGCCAGCTTACTTATGTGCCTATCCCAGGACTCTGGCGTCGGAAAGAGAAACCAAATTGGCCCGACTCAGCCTTCCAAATCCCAGCCGAGGTGCCTGATGGCACTATATACTACGTCACCAAAGGAAGGTGGATCGGTGAGGGGTCCACGGCGCATATCGAACTGCTTCCGTCGGGCTATATCGCCAAGTATCCCAAGTCAAATCCGTACTGCCAAAGGGATGAGGAAGAAAATCGCGAACGCATACGAACAGAGGCAGCAGTCTATAAGCAACTCAACAATATCTCCTACATCCCTAGGCTCGTGAACTGGGACCCAGACTCCTGCTGCTTAACACTAGAGCACATGGAGAACGGAAGCCTCGAGGCGTACGTCAGAAAATTTGCCGAGGTGACAACTAGTGACCCAGTCGTAACCCACGTTCCTGCCGAAGTTCGACGTCGATGGGCAATCCAAGCGGCAAGAGCAGTTGCTGCCCTTCATGCGGCTATGATCATTCATTGCGATATAACGCCACGCAACTTTCTACTAAATGCACATCTAGATCTCCACGTTGCCGACTTCGCGGGTTGCTCAATTTTTGGATCGGCTTCTCTCATTGCACCTGGAGCCAGATATCAACCGCCAGGGTGGAATTGGAAGCGTAAGGCGATGGAAGAGGATGATGTGTTTGCTCTAGGCTCAGTTTTGTACTTTATTATGGCAGGTAAGGAGCCGTATGCGGATTTAGAAGAGGAAGATGTGCATGATCTATTTCAGAGAGCCAAGTTCCCAACAGTGGATCGACTCGCCTGTGGAGCAATCATTCAGGGTTGCTGGCAGGGGACGTTCTCTACTGCAGGGCGAGTAGTGGATGCCTTGAATAGCTTAGATTGCGGGGCATCCATCCGTGACGAGAGTTCTTGAGATGATGCTGCATGTTGCGGGACCATCTTTGGCGCTTGCAAGTTGGCAAGCCTTCGCCTCGTGCTAACCGTGTCAACGCGTAGAGAATCGCTGCCCTCGTTTTCGTCTCTGTTACAATTAAAATTCTCATCGTCCTGGCAGCAACTCTCATCCGTATAAGTCAGAGACTCCATGTCGAAACTACCTTTATTATCGCTGCTGCAAACCGAAGAACACTTGCGCAACTGGTTGTGCTGCTAGCACACGTGGCAGAGAGAGCGCTTCGAAGAGAGCGGCACGAAATTATCGCGTATAAACTATATTGTTCAATTTTTTCTGTACCTTGTGCTTTGCTAGGTGGTACTCCGGCAGGGACACTAGCCGTGGGAGGTTGACTCGTTATCGCAAACCCGTGTGCATGAGAAAGGCATTGCGTTAAAGACTTGAGAGTTGTGTGAAGGATAGTGAGTAAGCAGCTTCTCACGAGGATCGGGTAATAGTCGGCAGTGTCCACGCAAAGAACTTTGGCGATTGGTTACAGGGTACTTGGATAAAGGGGCCGAGACTTGCCTGATGGGGCAACCGCCAACAAAAATGTGGTGGGCTAGGACTATAATTTCCGAGTGCTGCTATCCAGGTAGCAGGTGGAGTCGCCCGCTTTTTCTTTCATCTATTTACTCCTCCCCCATCCAGACTTCCACACCTCTCCTACTAATACACACACAAGAAATAGCAGTAGCTGTAAGAAAAAAAGAATACCTCGCCAAATGCTGGAAAAAAAGCCTACACTCCATAATTAAGTTCTTTCATAACCCACATAACCCACCCTGGGCTGCATGCGAGGCTTGCAAATTTGCTCACAAACGCAATTTATAGTGTTTTCTTTGAATGTACGCATTGACTAGTCTGACTAGATGTTCTAGAATGGGGCCAATAGCAGAGTAAGGGGTGTGAACAGAAAACTAGGCTAGAATGGAACAAGGAAGTAGTGGGCCATCAATCCACTTGCTGCCAGGATAGCAGCAACTACAATTTCCGGGCTGGCATTTCGGGAGGTGCTCAATCCGGCTCCAATCCATGCTGCGGTTCTGGGGGGGATTATTCGTTGCTAACGACATCAACTTTGGGTGGCTTTTTCTTCTTCTTCTTGCTTCTTACTCCGTACTCCTGGTCTTCTTTCACTTGCTGACGGCGTGGACTGTTTTCTCCTTTGCTCATAATTGATCAATTTTTAATTTCTTTTTCTAATTCTGCGATTGCTATCTTTGGCAATCATCATTTTCTTCGTTTCCAACGCTTCGGTGTCCCTCCTTACTTGCCTACCTGGGGTGCTGTCGTGCCTGGTGCGTCACTTGACATCTCCGAAACGCGTCAACGCCAAAGCTCGGTCGTGAACGATCTTCTTGCTTGTGCCACAGACAAGCTGTGCACTGCACACAGTGCCACATGTCGTCTTCCCTTGCACGAACAGAATGAGGTCATCTACAGTAGCGACGGCCGTCGCTTGGCTGACCCCAGCCGTCCTAGCCCAAACGGTCTCTTATACCGCCACATCCGACCTTGAATTCTACACGGGCACGAGAACAGAGAAGCCCACGCGTCAAACTGGCCCTCCCACGGGACCCTACCAGTCGTACGCTTCAAAAATCACCCTCACCGGCGCAAACAGCTCGACTGCGGCGGGGACACTGTCCACGGGGACATTGACCACAGGGGCCAATTTCACCACCACCACCTCGTCAGCCCCCAAAAATACACAGCCCTGCAACAACCACGTCGAATTCTGCACGAGAAAATACAGCAACATCACAAACGTCGGTTCCCACAATTCACCCTTTGTTCGACCGGGCAACAGCGGTTCCAACCAGGAAGTCGACGTCATTGCCCAGTTGAACGATGGCGTTCGATTCCTCCAAGCTCAGATACAGTGGCCTGGAAATGGTACAGGCACCACCCCTCATTTCTGCCACTCCACATGCGATCTGCTGGACGCGGGGCCCATTTACAATTGGTTGGGCCAAGTCAGGGAATGGATTGACCAGCATCCCTTTGATGTTGTGACGATTCTGCTCGGCAACGGCAACTATTCCGACCCCTCGCTCTACGTCCCGTTTATAGAGCGATCCGGTATTACCAAATATGTTTACAACCCGCCGTACCTTCCTATGGCTTTGAAGGACTGGCCCACGCTGGAGGAGATGATTCTCCTGGGCCAACGAGTCGTCATGTTCCTCGACTACCAAGCGAATCAGACAAAGTATCCCTGGCTCATGGACGAGTTCTCCCAGGCTTGGGAGACCCCCTTCGACCCCATGGACAGGTCCTTTCCTTGCACGGTCCAGCGCCCGCCTGACTTGCCCAAAGAGGCTGCCAAGGACCGGCTATACATCATGAACCATAACCTCAACGTGGAATTCAACGTGTTTGGCGTATCGCTTCTGGTTCCGGCGGTTTCTCTCCTCAACGAGACCAACGGCGTCAATGGTACCGGCAGTGTCGGGCTGGCAGCCAACAATTGCCGCGCAGACTGGGGCCGCGCTCCAAATGTGCTCAATGTCGACTACTACAACTACGGCTCACCGAAGCCGTGCTCGGTGTTTGCGGCAGCCGCTGCGGTGAACAACGTCACGTACGACTGGACAATGCCATGTGGCCAGGGCTCGACTGCGCCTGTTCTGATGATCAAGAGCCTGTGGGTGTCATTCGTGGCCGTGATAGTTGCTGGAGTTTGGTTTCATTGACTATGCGCATGTATAAATCATTTACTACATAATACATATGGGGAATCAATTTCTTGCAGCGTATTGCAGGAAACCACTTGCATTATTTACCATCATGCCACACGGAGTACACCACCGCTCTCGAAGCTACCAACCACAAAAGGATGGACAGTTTATCAAAACGCTCTCCGTGATGCCACACTAGTCAGATTATCAAGCAAAACAACCGAACAGACGACCCTTCTTTGAGAGCAAGCTGGGTGCTAAAGTTGCTTGATCGGATCCGGAATACGATACCTACCCTGTACTAAATGGCGAGTGTGGTGGACTATCTAATCCCACAATGCATGTGCGAAATCGCGGTCTGCAGGGGAAAGTGGAATTCTAATGGTTGCTTGCAACTGCTTGCAACTGCTTGCAACTGCTTGCAACTGCTTGCAACTGCTTGCAACTGCTTGCAACTAGAGTTGCGGTAGTTAAGAAATTAAAACTCGCACCTGCCAGATCATTAGTGGGGTGTCTTGCTGGCCAGCCCTATTCCCACACCCCCTGTCTCGTACTGTTGTACTCCGTATTACCCGCGGAAAAAAGAGGCAGAGACCCCCCCTCCTTCTGGGGAGCTGAAGATGATGCGGTCTGTCGAGCCGTCCGTTAAACAACATGGCTGTGAATTTCGACTATGCTGCGATTATATTGGCTGCCGCAGTCGACAGGGTGGTAAATTTAATGCTACACGTTTCTACTGGGCCCGCACAGATCAGTGAAGCCTGCCAGGCACGCTCCATGAGTCCATGAGTCCATGAGCCCATGCATTCGTTTGCGATGTCTCAGTCGTTGGATTCTCTTTTCTCAATATTCAGCCGTCTCCCCGTCTCCCGAAAGAACTCTCTTGCACCTGATCGCTAGCCACAAGACCTCACTCCACAGACGAGGCCGCCTCGTTTGCCACCGTCATGTTGCCAGAGCATGGAGTCTAATGATCAAGAGGGCAGAGAGCCCTGGCGCCGAACAGTTTCCTCGGAACGACATGACGGCCGCAGGGTGTCGAGCGTCTCTGCCATGAGTGACGGCCCCACGTACGATGATGATTCTTCGCACACCAACGACCTGCGGGTGAGAGAGTCGCTTGTTTCATTGCAGTCGATCCAAGAAGGGCCAACGCCCCCCAAGACTGACCGCATCGGTCATGTCACGCATTATCCAGGATCCTCATGGACAGGCTCCTTTGCCTACGGTGGCGCGAGCGGTGGTTATGTGCCCGTGTCCGAAACATTCGCCATGCCACCGGCGAGGACGCCGTCCAGGACGTCTCGTAAATTAAGCTACATGTCTATCGCAAGACACGATATCCCAGAGATCATACAGGAAGAAGAGTACGACTTATCTCTTCTCCGGTCAGCCGCGCCGATGGGCGCCGCCCCTCGATATGAGTCTATGCCAGAAGATGACGAGGTGCCCCCACCGCCTACATTCGACATTACATCCGCCATGGGCCCCATGGGCTCCTATGACTCCGAGTTTCTCAGGAATCTACAGCAGCAGGAAGCTCGAGGAATGCTCACAGGGGGACTGGGACAGGGCATCCAGCCGAATTCGACCTTGCGAGACACGGAACTTCTTGCGAGCCCAGTCTCCCTCAGAAGAGGTCTGACTGGGTCATTTACCCGTCGCAAGTCAATAAAGCCTTTTTCTAGAAGAGAGACAATTCGGTACAAGGGCCAAGACGAAGCGAACCGACGAGGAGAAGTTATTGAAGTGATTCTCGAAACGGCGCAAGCGGACCTTAGCAGTTTCGAGGGATCCGGCGCGGTGTGGGATTCGGATATTCGACGAGGAGCGTTTGCAAGTAGAGCTCAAAAGTCTGAGATATTTTACCCTCAACCAAACTGGAAACCGTGGTCTATGAGATGGCCGTATCTTACCATGATGGTTTTCCTGTCGCTTGCATTGGCAGGCATGCAAGAAATCCTCTTCAGAAAGTACGAGGATGTGCCTTTGCTGCAGTTCCAGAAACCCGCCGACGTCAAGGCTGTCCTCTACTTTGCCGTCAAATTTGCGCCCACAATATCTGCTGTCGTTTACGGCGTTCTGTGGCAATTCATCGACTTTGAAGTTCGGCGACTGGAGGCCTACTATCAGCTGTCGAAACCAGGAGGAGCGCTGGCCGCGGAGTCGATGAATGTCGATTATGTGACGAGCTTCAACTTCCTTCGGCCATTTCGAGCTTTGAAGCTTGGGCACTATGCGGTTGCCCTATCGTCGATTGCAACGACCCTTGCCATCTCACTTGTGCCCACATTTGCATCTGCTTCGGTCATCCTTACGCCAAGCCGAGTCGAGCGCATGAACCATCCCAATGGAGACAAACTCCTTCACTTCTCCCCAGTATGGTCACGACTCCTGACATTGACGCTTGCCGTGTGTGCCGTGTGTGGCATCGGGTTGTTGTTCTTGCTACAAACCCGACGCAGTGGGCTCTTGTCGGACGTGCAGGGTATTGCTGGGCTGGCTTCAATGGCCGTCGTCAGCCACATCTTGATGGATTTCAAGGATATGGACACTGCAAAACACAAGGATATTCACCAAAGGCTCAAACATAACCGATATATGCTACGAAACTCTTCTCTGGCGCCCGATGACGAGAATCCGGCTACGTCGCAAGAGAGAAGTAAGTTCAGAGACGTTTACTTGTCCGAGAACCCGCACCCTCTCATGCTGCGGCCGGCCGGCTTTGTACCCTTTGTCATGACGTTATTCGGCTTCATGGGGTTTATTCCCGCCTTCCTGTTCGGGCAGGCCGATGTCGTCACAGATAAAGCGCCGTGGGCTGTCACCGCCGTGGCCGTTTGTTTGAAAATGAGCTGGAACGCATTGGAGACAGCTGTTCGAATGATGGAGCCGTACTATATCCTCTCGAAGCGACATGCCCCTCCCCTCATTCTGACATTGGACTACACGGCACTGCCATTTGGCTATCTTCCTGTTCGAGCGCTCTTGAACGGCCACACCGTGATGTTCCTCGTCGGATTCGGCAGCGTGATTGCAGAATTCTTGACCATCCTAGTGGCAGGCTTGGCAACAGTAGACGGGAAAAACTTTTTACTCAACGGAGACGGCGAAGTCGACGAGGACAAGAGCAAACTCATCGATTCTGGCCAGGAGACGATTCTGTCATTTTACATCTCGTTTGGGATCGCCATCTTCATCCTCTTGTACATGAGCATCGTTTCCACCTTGGCGTTTCTGCGACAGCGGCATCCGTTCCTGCCCCGACAGCCCAACACCATCTCGTCTGTGCTTGCCTTTATTCACCAGAGCAAGATGTTGTACGACTTTGTGGGCACCGAGAAGCTGGGCAGTGCTCAGATGGCGCGGAAGCTACAGGACGGCAAGACGTATGGTCTGGGATGGTTCCAGGGCCGCGATGGGCAGATCCATTGTGGTATAGATCAGGAGGAGTTGACGAGTTTCTACAAGCACGGCGTTGATTACACGCAGCGGAATCAGCCTTGGAATACCCAATGGGACGTATTGTAAAATGTGTGGGATGGATGGGATTATTTTGGGTGTTTCGTCCTTCTGCCGAGGACAAATTCAAGGTTAGCGGTTGGGTCAGGTATTGGCGACGTCTGCATGCCAGATAAAGCCCCTTCATTGTTCGGGGAATGAACCAAAACAATAAAAGGCGTTGAAGAGCTGCTGCCCTGCTTGAAGCGCAGTCCCCACGGGCCGTGCCTTTTGCAAATTGAGGACTGGTACATACGTTCCGGCAAGCTGGTGTGAGACATGGCGACGTCATTACGTTCCGTTGGCTTTGTTATGGTGGACTCGGGAGGAGGCTTTGAAGCTGGAATTTCAGTAAACGGATCACGTTGGTATCAGTTTGGTGCAAGAAATAGTCGGTGTTTTTTATTCATTCTTCAGCGTTGTATTCAGCCGCAAGGCGAATTGGAAAGGGCGTTTTGTTTTGGGTCGTCGTGTTCATCTCATGTCGGCGTGGGACAGGGCGTGGGACAGGGCATGGGACAGAACCCCGGCCAGCCAGGCTGAGCAGTCGCAGTCGCTCGTGCCGATACGGGAATGGGTGGGAGAATGGGTGGGAGTAGGCGGCTGGTGGTAACTGGTGACTGGTGGCCCAAAATGTCTCATGGCCGAGTTGTACTTTGGCGCGCTGCATATCATGTATTGGCGATGAGGTAGCCACACAGCCCCCGGCGGCCCCGGCTGCCCCACCCTGGCATCACACTGCGCGGTGCACTAGTCTTTGTTGGTCACTCGTTCTCCGCCACTCGTCGTGGCCTCCCCGTCTCCTGCTCGTGCTCGCTCGTCGACTCCCTCCTCCACATCTCACGGTCCTTGTTTGTCCATTTCGTTTGCCGGGACTGGCCTCGTCTAATACCCGACTTCTAATCCGTACGCGGAAGGCGTTTGTTCCATCCGCCCGCATTCCATTCGTTGCTTTGACACGAGTCGCCTTCTCGCTGTCAATCCTCTTCCTCTTGTTTCCATCTACATCAAAATCACCACCACCTGCGGTCACCAAAAAAAAAAAAAAAACAGGGTCCTTCGCTTGCGACGAATACATCAAACAAACCTTCTGCTTTCTTCCCTCGTCGTCGTTTTCTGGAGTTTCTGGACCCGATTTCCCGCGTCCATCGACTATTTGACCGACCGTCACCGACCGTCACCGACAGACAGACCGATCAATCAATCTACTCGCATTTGGGCCGACTTGATCCTCAGTCGCCGTCACGCACCAACTAGCCGTTTCGCAGGTCGATGACGAAGCTCACCTAAAGCGGCACACTCTTCTCTCATCTCGCCGCGAGTCATTTTCGGCTTTTTCTTCGACAAGACAACTCGTCCTTTTTCACACGTCAACCTGTCATGATGCGGCCGCTTCTGAAGGCGCCGCTTTTGCTCTTGGCCTCGATGGCCTCGATGCTTTCACCAGTCACGGGCGAGAACATGCTCATGTCCAACTCCCTCAACAACTGTCAGGACGACTCGAGCTTCACGGCCAGTCTGTTCAAAGTCGTATACACGCCAAAGAACAACTCTGCGACCGTTGAAGTTGTCGCCACCTCATCCGTTCAAGGCTATGTCGTCTTCGACTTGGCCATCTCTGCATATGGATACACCTTCTTGAGAAGGACTGTTGACCCGTGCGAGATGAAACTGGGCGGCTTATGCCCCATGGTTGCGGGAAAGATTCCCTTTGCCTTCAACTTGCCTGTTCCTGCCGACGCGGCCAAGCAGATCCCTGGTATTGCCTACAGCATTCCCGACTTGGACGCTACTGTCCGTGTTCATATCAACATGACCAGGGACGACAATCGTCGCGCTATCGCCTGTGTCGAGGCAAACATCTCCAACGGAAAGACGGTTGACTTGGTTGGCGTCAAGTGGGCTACCGCCATCATCGCCGGTTTGGCCTTGGTCTCCTCCGCCATCGTCAATGGCCTCGGACACTCCAACACGGCCGCGCACGTTGCCGCCAACTCCCTGTCCCTCTTTGGCTACTTCCAGGCTCAAGCCATTCTAGGTCTTTCCAGCGTGCGCTTGCCGCCCATTGTTCAGTCTTGGACGCAAGACTTCCAGTGGTCGATGGGCATCATCAAGATCAATTTTATGCAGGACATCCTCACCTGGTACCAGCGAGCCACTGGCGGTACCCCGTCCACAATCTTCGACACCCTCACGACCGTTTCCGTTCAAGTCGAAAAGCGTGGCCTCGGAGTAGCTGGACATGGCTTGAATCTCTTCAAACGTGGTGCCGCCATGATGCCCAAGCCTGCCTTCACCGCCGCCACCAATCTTGTGAAGCGAGCCAACGTCATGACTTCGTCGGGTGCTTACATTGTGTACGGAATCCAGCGCGTGGCCTTCCGCTCCAAGATTGAAACCACGAACTTGTTCATGACGGGACTGACCTTTTTCTGCATCTTTGTCGTCTTCACCATGTTGGCAGTGGCTGCTTTCAAGGGCATGTGCGAACTTGCCGTTAAGCAGAAGTGGATGGACTGTGATACCTTCCTCGAGTTTCGAAATGGCTGGTTTACCGTGCTCAAGGGCATCCTCTTCCGAGTGGCCCTCATCGGGTTCCCCCAGATTGCCATTTTGTGCTTGTGGGAGTTCACCCAAGTCGACTCGCCTGCCGAGGTTGTTCTCGCAGTCTTCTTCTTCTTTGGCTTGGCCGCGACTCTGGCATGGGGCGCAACCAAGGTGATCCGCATTGCTCGCCGCTCCGTGGCCATGCACCGTAACGCTGCCTACATCTTGTTTTCCGATCCTCAAGCACTTAACAAGTGGGGGTTCCTTTACATTCAGTTCCGTGCTTCAGCTTACTACTTCATCGTTCCTATCTTGGGCTATACGCTAGTCAAGGCCATGTTTGTTGCCCTGGCGCAAAAGGCTAGTGTCGCCCAGTCTATCGGATTCGTCATCATCGAAGCTGGCGCCCTCATTGCCGCCTCAGTTATGCGCCCATGGATGGACAAGAGCACCAACTCGTTTAACATTGCCATCTGCGTCGTCAACTTCCTCAATGCCATCTTCTTGCTTATTTTCTCTAACGTGTTTGGCGCCCCTCAAATCGTTGTTGGTGTTGTTGGTGTTGCTCTCTTCGTCATCAACGCCGCCTTCTCCCTCATTCTGCTCCTCATGGTTATTATTTCCACCACGGTTACTTTCTTCCGCAAGAACCCGGATGCTCGATACCAGTACATGGCCGATGACCGTGCTTCTTTCATGAAGTCTCAGACTCACTTCACAACCACGACCGAATTGGACGCCCTTGCCGCAACTGCCCGAGGCGACAAGGCCGGCTACAAGATGGAAGACGACAATGAGTCACTTTCCGACGAGGACCTGCGTCGCCGTACCACGTCTGGGCAGAGTATTTCTGCCGCCGCCTCGCAGCATTCATCCCATGCACAGCACGGGCCGCGATCTCCCGTCAACCCATCTATGCCCCTGTTCCCTGCCGGCCAGCGATCAGATAGTCCCTTCCGCTCGGCTTCACCCAGTCCGTACAACAGAAGCGGGTCAGCTACGGGCCAACGCTCTACCAACAATGCGAGCCCAGCTCCAATTAACCGACCACAAAACAATACCAGGTAAGTCAGTTGCTATGCCGTGTTTCTGGACGAGATGCATGCCCGATTTTCGACTAACACAGCCTTTCCTTTCCCTCAGCCCATGGCAGCGCGGTGCCGGTTACGACTAAAAGAAAATGATGGGGTGTGCCCATAAACAAAGGCTCGAGGCCCGGATTCAACCTCTCTCCATATTACCACACAGCGTTTTAAACTTTCCCAAATACAATGAAAATATCCATTGAGCGGCGCCTCGGGTTGGCGGCCGCGAGGCTCTCGTCTCCTTGTTTTTCTCATACATCTTGTATGTTCGTTCCTCAACCAGAGTCAATCGGGGGGCTGCGGTAAGATGGACCACGGGCAAGGCCACTTGACGCGATTCATTGTCTAATTGCGCAACTGGACGCTCTGGAGCACGGCGCCATCGGAACACGCCACATGCTTGCGGGGAGCCACACGCTTGCGGGGACGTTGAAATGCTTCTCTCAACCCCGTAGTATATTTACCTACTGTTCTCCCCCCCTCACCTTGTTACTGCGCTCGGTCATTCTTCTGGTTCTGGCATGCCGTAGAAGGCACGATGGCGTCTATGATGATTTAGTGGACATGTGACTTCTCAGACACTGTACAATCATGTACACGTCGTCGTCTTGCATGATTCCGCCCACGAATTGCTTTTTTAAATTTGATTCCCTTTTTCCGCTTTCTTATATCCCGTCACCCTGATTACTCGCCGTCCGGTGCATATGTACATGTCGAGAAGGGAAAGACAAACATGTTTGGGACTGGGGGGCTGTTTTGTTCAGCTTCGGCTGATTCGCGCATGACGAGCCTGATGTAGGCTGGTCAGGGATACCTTGGGCCAAAATAGATGAGAAGACAAGAATGCCTGGGGCTGGAAAAGGGATGGCCGTGTAGCCATAGGCAGCATAGTCTTGACAGGAATGATTTACTATGATTAACATGGACGTGGATTGTCCCTTTTTCCTCTAGTTTTGCGTTGGCTGGTGATTATTTTCTCTGTCTGTGGGGGTGGGCCAAACTAGCACCACCACCACCACTAGCAGTTCAGTTCAGTTCAGTTCAAGCTTAGGTACGTGGCATTAGGCGGTTTATATTCAATCATGGTCCTTTCTTGTAGGTAGGTAGCTACAGGACCGTGGAATCCCCATCGACCAACCCCCCATTTGTAAATATGGGAATTAACAAAGTAAATGCAGTGTATGAAAGACGACAAAGTAGAGGTTCCCCAATTTGGCTTGGGCCCAAGGAGGTAAAGGGGGGTCATTGGATTCAACAAGCTAGACCCCGCTGAAAAGAAAGGCAAGGCTAAGTTCAATGAAAAGAAGGGGAAAAAGAAGAAGAAGAAAAAGAAGATGGAAATCGGCCAAGCTTATGAAGGGCGAGATCTAGAGAACAAGGCTGATAGTTGAGCAAAGGTGGTGGTGTCTAAAATTACAGAGGTGAACCGGCATATTAGATGAGTATTCGGGACCGGCGCCAGGTTGCGTGATTTGCATCTTGACATTAGAGGTATGAAGCCGAATTTTGTCAATGGGAGAATAGGAAGGACGGAAGGGAATATCGCAATGGAATAAGACATGTGGTGGGAACATGTGCGCTTTCTCTCTCTTTCTCATCACACGATGGAAACGGGGTTTTTTTTTTGGGTGCTCCCGGCGCCCAATGCTTTGCTTCGTTCTTCTCCTTGTCGACTCGCTCACATGACGTCATGTTGGCGGCATTGTCGGGGGTCAAAAGGCGAATCCTTGCTGGATTAGCTTGTCGACGTCTCCTCCGGCCGCAGCCACGGCCTTGATGGCGGCTTCGCTGAGACGTCGGCGTCGGTCTTGAGCCTCTTTCTCGCGGCGGGCTTTGGTCTTGGAACTCCCGCTGGGGGCGACACCCGTCATGAGGACTCCGCCGTCGCTGGGGGTGAAGTTGACGAAGCCGATTCCTGAGTCGCCGCCGAGTGATATGCCCCCCCCGCTTGCGTCGCGCGAGCGGCGCTTGCGCACGCTGCACGGTGTTCCGGGCATGCTGCCGGGTAGTCGGCCCGAGGCGCTTCTCACAGATGATACTGATGCGCCGGAGCTGTGGCGGGATCGCGGACCGCCTGATTGATCGCCTGGGGTTGGTGAAGCCGAGGGGCCGCGCTGTTTTCGGACCGGCGAGCATGACAAGTGTCTTGCTCCGGAGGACTTGGCTTTGGGGGGGCGGTGGGAGCGTTCAGAGGCTGGCATCGTCGGACCTCCCGTTTGGGGAACGGGAGGTGGTGGGAGGAAAGTTTGGGCGTTGGTCGTCAAGTCGCTCACCACAGTTGATTGTGAGCCCCGGGGTTGAGGCATGTGGATCAAGAGTCCGCCGGTTGATGTGTCAGGTACAGAGTCGTACTCATAGGACATCCCTGAGTGCTGGCCGTGGCCCATGACGTGAACGCTGGCGCTTCGCTGTTGTTGTTGTTGTTGTTGTTGAGGATGATGGTGGACATATTCATTTGGACCTGGGCCATGATTCATCATGTTCGGAGTCCACCAGCCCGCCTCTTGGCTTGTCACGTACTCGCCCCCTGCACCAGTCCAATGTAGTTGCTGCTGCTGCTGGCTCTGTTGATTTTGGTGCCAGGCTGGTTCGACTTGGAATTGGCCCTGGCCGGGCTCGCTCTTGACACCAGGTGACTCGACAGGCGTGTCGGGAGCAACTTGGTCATAGTGTTGCAAGTTGACCCCCTGGGGAGGTAAAAGACCGTTATCTCTGAACGGGTCCTCGTAGTGCCCGTGGACGAATTGAGGATGGCATTGGTCTTGTTGTTGCATTGGCGGTGAAACTGGGAGATTTCCCTGCGTGACTGCTCTGACTTTTCCTCGTCCCCTCTGCTTCGGAATTTTCAAGGTCTGAGGCTGCTCTCGTACAGGCGAGCCCGGTCGTGCCTGTGTCTCAGAAACCACCTTTTTATTCTTGCGCAACTTTGCTGCCTTCTTGATCGTGGAAGAAAGGGCGTCGACAAACTTCTTGGGCTTTCGCACGTCGTCGGTAGTAGGAGGAGGCGTTGGTGATGACGGGTCCGACGCCGCAGCTTTGGGCCTTTGTGGTGAATGCAGAGATATGCTTTCAAGTCGATTGAGATCAGCGTCTGACATGGATGCACCGCCGGGATATTCAAATGCGTGCTGAGGCTGCGACTGCTGCTGCTGCTGTTGCTGCTGCTGTTGTTGGTTGTGGTGGTGACTGTGATGGTTGTGGAGGTGGAGGGTGGTGCCATGCGTAAGCAGGTCGTCTGAACTCAAAGTGAGGTTCTTGGGATCAATCTCATGGCTGGCTCCCGGGGCTGCTGTGTCAATGGGCCAACTGCTCGACAGAAAATCGAATTCGTCGGCAGAGGACACACCGGAGGAGAGGCCGTTGTCAGGCACAGGACCGTGGTCTCCCATCAAGAGAAAGGATTCCGCCATGCCAGGCATGGTTGTTGACACGGAGCCGAACTCATCGCCACCGAAAGCGTTTGCACTTCCAGTGGCGTCAAAGTCAACAAATTGTCCGAAAAAGTCGTTGCCGGGATCATCGGTACTGGCACTGTTGATATCTTCCCAATACATGCTCGGTTCTCTGTTGTCAACAGCATCCGCCCTTGTGGGAACGGTCCAGGAAGTCATCTCCAGGCCAGGCAAGTTTGCGATGAAATTTTCTCTTCCTCTAGCGAGGAGGTGTATGTTGGAGCCTACAGATAGTAGTAGTAGTAGTAGTAGTAGCAGTAGTAGTAGTAGTAGTAGGTGTTGGTCGACCCTTGCTTATGCAAAAAGGCAAGAAAACAATCGAGATATCTTTCCTTGTTTGCTACACTCTTCGAGCCCACATGAGACGGAGTCAGTGGTCAGATTTCTAGGAGCAGAGAAGAAAGAGGGCTTGGGAAGCAGAAGAGAGAAGAGAATAAACATTGACCTTTCTACAACTGAGGCGAAAGAGGGTAGATTAAAAAAAGAGAGAGGGAGAGAGCAGACGAAAGCCATGGGAGCCATGTCCACAGCCCGTTAGCCAGCAACGAAACCTTGTCGGCGAGATAACCTCCGGATAGCAACAATAGGTCCAGGTAATGCCTAGCAACGGGGCAATGATCATCTAGCAACCAATACTAGGCCTAACCATATTGCCTGGAGCTAGGTAACAAGTGGGATGTGCAGGAATGTGTGAACATGGCGCTCTGCATTCCAGTCGCAACAGCATCTTGGGCCGATATACCAGGCCGGTTGAGCAATGACTCCAATGAGCATGTCAAAACTACCGGACCCCACTGAATACCGCACGGGAGCCCATTGCCATTGCCGTACAATACATGTACAGCTCTCTGATGGAGTCAAAAAGTCTAATGCTCCAAAAGATGGCATTTTCTCTGCCTGATTGATTGGCAGGAGGGAGAGGCGTTCCACTGAACCCACTCCCCCATTGGGCCTCCATGGTATCTCACTGCCCCTCTCCTCTCCCCTCCCCCGCGATGCCCGGTGATGGACCGAAGCTGTCATCATGCGGGATTGGCATTGGCTGCTATTAGTGGAGGGACGGGACCGCAGAAGCGACTCCAAACTTGTCGACTAAAAAAGATCAGACGTCTGCCTGGGGAGGGGTGATAGACTGATAGTGGCGTGCAAGAGGACCGGATGGCAGCTCGTGCGTCGCTTGCCCAGGGGTTAGAACACGAATGAAACCGGGGGCTCTGGCCATCATGAGTTCTCTGCTGCCACGCTCGGGTTTTGCCATGCTCTCTTGTTGGTCCGTATGGCCCTGCTTGTCGCTTATTTCCTGTACCTTGTCGCCGACTGAACCTGTGGCTAGTTAGTGGGCGACGGGCAGGCAGGCAACCACGTTTTCCCGCTTCTCTACTTCTTGTTCCGCGCCGTCAAGTCAAGTCAAGTCAGGCACATTGTACATGCAAAACAAATGGCCGAGTGTATGTAGTGGCCCCATCTGGGTGGGGAGTCTGGGACATCCATCGGCTTCATCGATCAGGAACAAACCCTACCCCTACCCGACTTACCTCAAGGGGAACAAAGTAAGTCGGCCCCACTATAGAACTCGATGTCGTGCCGTAATACCCCGCGTGTTTCAGTGACGAATGCCCATTGCCAAGTCAACGAGGAAGAGTTGCCGTCTGGCGATGGCAGACACGGACATGGAGAGAGACATGGACGAAAAACGGCGGAGAAACCATGAAAAAGTCGATTGGAGAAGACGGAAAAAAACCGCGCATGGCCTCCGTTGGACCAATCATATCAGGGACTCGGGGCAGGCGGGGCAGGCACGAGGGGGGGACTCCTGCCGCTGCGTGCTGCTATTCATGACAGAACAACTACCAACTCGCACCTCGCACCTCGCACCTCGCACCTCGCTTGGCGTCCTGTCGAGGTCGAGTTCCAAAATATCATCAAATCAAAATAGAAATAAAATCCGATTCCACCCCCACTTTCGTCAAGTCGCGTGCGTGCGCACGGCTGGCTGACTGACAGACAGGCTGGCAGGTGAAATCGCTCAGCATGCAACCAACATGCAACCAACATGCAACCAACATGCAAGTCTCCATACCGGTCAAGAAGGGACATATCGACATCATCAGCAAACCGACCAACATGCATGCGACTCCCCTGCTATGACTTCCCCTCGATTTCCCCTCGATTTCCCCTCCCAACTCCTCGATCCCAGATCCAGGTCGTCCCAAAACCCCTCTTCTCACATAATTGAGACCCAGTCGTATGCAAAGATGAGCACGACACGGCGTGCACGTGAGGTCAAGACCATGCATGTCGATGACATGATACTTGCCGAATTCGTCTGCTTCTCCTGACAGAATGTGCGTGCGTGCGTGCGTGCATGCATGCATGCGTGTAGAGTAACTGTGTAAGAAGCAAAATGATTTGCTTCTCAGCTTGGTTAGAGGAGAAAACACGCAAAATTTACAAGACAATCAATGAACGCTGGTTAGTTAGTTTTGGAGACGTTGGTGTCCAACTGCGTGTTGCCCGCATACGACGTTGCGTCTAGCTTGACAATACGGATTATGTGTCTGCACATCACTTGTTGGGGCGGGTATCCATGATGAGATGTGAAGGGCAGGTGGCAAGTCGCATGTTAGTACTGAACTTTTTGACCCTGATGCTTGAACCAACCCAACCAGGCACCATAATAAATCTATAAGCAGAACGGGACACTAGTTCAACCCATGGGGTTTCTCTGAGGAGGGGGCCAAGTTGGTCTGCGCACCCGAATCATCCCGTCAAATCCAACGAGGCTCCAAGATCCGGACGAGCAACGATGGCTTGGGGCGGCTCCAAGCAAGTGTCTTTCCATCGGTCCGTGCCTGGTCGGTCGCCAAAAGGACGAATTGGGTGGCATAAGGAGCCATGACCACCTTGCGCGCGCATCCATGACCGGATGCTGCCATTTGTTCTGTGTTGAGCATGTATGCTCATTCATCGCAGCTACTACTGGGGGTGCGCACTCCGGTTTTGTCTGTTTGACCTAGCTGCTTAATATTCTGAAACTCTTCCGTTGGTCTCACGGCTTGGCCCGTCGGCCCTTTGCCGCTCCGTACCTAAACCGCCCTGTTCATCCCAGTTCTGATTTCTCGTGTGACACCGCATCCCCTTGCTTCCGACGACAACATGATAAGAGTTATGGAGATATTGTGGCATAATGTGGTGCTACATTCTAGCTGTTATACTGAAAGATCAAAAAGTTCTAAACGCCCTGTGTAATGTGTGCAGTCAGAGTTTCGAACCCCCAAAGTCTCCCTGAGTCTCTTTGGACTCCAAGGGTACATGATGCATTGGGATATTAGAAAACAGGCAAGGTACAATAAGTAGTACAGAAACAGGGGGGATCAGTAAAGATCAGAAAGAGACAACCCCCCCGAACATGCAGCAGCAACGACTAAAGAAACTGAATGAAGACGGAGAAGCGAGCCACAGAGGCCAGGAGGTCGTGCAGACTCTGTCCAGACAACAGATTGGCGACAAAAATAAAATGATACAAGCATACGGAAGCAGAGGAGGCGAAGGACCTTTCAGTTACTTGTGACACATTACGTACCCCGAGGACCAGGGTGACGTAGCACGGTGAGATCATGTGAGTTTATACGAGATGGGGCAAGGTTGAGGGAGAAAACTGAGGCGAAGGGCAGAAAAAACAAATGCCGTTGTACTCATGACTCTCGCGTCATGCTGACGTCCAGAGCGGCGGCCTGGCTGTCGAATCCACAGGTGCTGGCTGTTGAGGACGTCCTTAGTCGGGTTTGTTGTTTTTGTTGCCTCCTTCTGCGCATGCGCGGAGCTCGATGAACTATCCGAGGGCACGAGAGAGCAGCCTCAGCAGATGTTCTATACTTCAATACCCCGCTGCTTTGTGCGTGATTGGCCAAGCTACGAATGAGGCTACGGCCATGACCAGTTTCATCAACTTCGGCAAAGTCGTCCATGTCGTCGCAATAACCCTCGTCAATCTGCGAATCATCCGTGACATCCTCTGCGGCATCGGCGGCATCGGCGGCGCTCCAGGCTCTACGTCTCAATGCGGTCTGGATCTCTGGCAGAATCGATGGCGAGGTAGACTCGGGTAGTTGGGATTGCGGTGTCGGTTGTAGATACAAGGTACCAGCCGGGTGCTGGTTTGATTGGTGATGGATCTGGGTATGGGGCGTCGACATGCAGGTGGCATCTGCCACCTTGGAGACCCGTTGAGTGGGAAGCGCAGGACCTGCAATCTGCTGGTCACCTAGTTCGGCATCGACCTCCATCAAATCATCGCCCTGTCGGCGTAATACTCCGAGCGTGGTCTCCTCTAAACTCAATGCCGTGGAGTCCAGATGATGCGGTCCGTCACCGATGATGTCGGGATTGGGTTTCAAAGAGTGTCTTTTGAATCTTTGCACTAAAGATTCAATAGGTCGTTTCCAGCTTTCAAGAGACGACACGGGTCGTTCCCCCGAGCCTGCTCTCAAGCATGGAGCCATCCATCTTCTGTTGTTAACGCCTGGCGTAGTTGGCGGTGAAGGCGGCCGAGGTACATCTGTCGGCGACGGCTGCGTAGTCGACGGAAATTCCAGGTGCTCCGCAGGCCGGCCTGTCCATGACGACGACGGCCTGGGCGACATAGGGCAGACTCTGCTGGCGCGTTGTGGAACGTGACACGTTGTTGGGCCGTCGTCGAAGCTGCTTCCGCCGAACAACAGGTCTGCTCGCGCGCGTCAGGGCGAGTTAGGACGGGTGCACACTGCACGGTGTGCCTGCCCATGGACGGGTGAGACGACCCGTCGCCTGGCTTTGTGCTTTGTGCTTTGTGGAGAGGTAGAGGTTCGGTTCGATGGACTCGACTCGACCCGACTTGCAAGATGAAAGACGTTGTTTCGTGGTCAGATGGATTGTTCCCCTGTATTATGAGAGGGAAAAGAATCGACAATGGAGAAAGAAGGGGTGAAGGGTCAGCAAGCAGGACAGGGACAACAGCCGGGGCTGTTCTAATATTATATGGGAGAGATGTCGAGACATGAAGTGCAAAGTACCGGCAACATGAACTCGGGGTGTGGTGGGTGGTTGTGGTAGAGTCTAGAGACTTGGAGCAAATGACGGCCGTCGGAGCTGCACACGATTGGTGCGTGGAGTCGAGTCGAGACGTGCGTCCAGTCGCACTCGAAGACCACCGGGCGACGGTCAGGATGAGCAGGATGGTCAGGATGGTCAGGATGGTTAGGATGCAGATGGAAAGATGGCTAGGAGGTGCGCTAAAGAAACCGTCGATGGCTTCCACCCGTTTGCCTTCTGCAAGGCTACATGGTTATTAGACGCACCAGCCGGCATGCTAAGAGTGCGTGCGTGTGTGCGTGCGTGTGTGCGTGCGAGCGCGAAACTCCGTTGTCGTTCCGTTGATTCATGGGCGCTGGTGATTGGTTGTGGAACGAGTTATTACATAGTACGTATAACATGGACATGCATAGCGCAGGATCGGCCCTGCTTGGCGCCTGAGCCCTTCGTGGAGCCCCTTCATGGATCTCTCGCCCCCCCTTCCTGGATGGGTTGCAGACGACCGGGGTTGAGCTGCTGCTGATGGTGTGGACTCTGGGAGAAGTGGGGAACGGGAAGTGGGAGACGTCCAGCATAATAATCTGTACGGATTACATGCACATACATAGCCCTTCTAAGATTTAGCCGCCCGGGCTCGAATCGATGCTCTTATGCAAGGCACTGACTGAGTCAATTTGTCGCAGCCGAGAGTCAGTTATTGGATATATGTTGCAGTTGTGACCAGGGTCAAGGGACTTGGTCGCCCTTTACGAGAGCCGGGAGACGCGGGCCGGCGTACATATACATAGTTTTTGAATTCTCCAACGGGCACCAGGGCAACGGCCAGCAGTGAGAACGGGCTGGGAGCTGGTCCCAGTGTTCTGAAACCCCGCCATTTTATAGAAATGTTCAAGTCTATGTATATGCTTAGCTTAGCCCCTTGGGGACGATGAATACGGTACCGAGTAATAATTACGCTTGTGTACCATGTTGCTGCTCGGACCTTGGGCGCTTCAGATTGTGTCCAGGTCGCGGAGGAGGCAAGATGACCATGACTGTGCGTTGCTGCAGTTGCACAAATCCGGATCAGTTAGAACTTAGCCATGTTGCGCGTGCGGACTACGTTGTGTGGCTTTTGCAGTCGGTTTTTTTTTTTTCGTTTGACCATGATGATGACTTGTTGGGCAGCGGTGCAGGACGCCACAACGCCTCCACGCCTCCGCGTCGTGCGATCTATACAGCACATTGTAGAGCAGCCAACAAGTTGACAGATCGGCACACAATGCAGGGTCTTGTTCATGGATCGAGCTAGCGGACGAACATGACGAGGGCCTCTCCATCGCCGTGCAGGGCATGCCGGACATGCAGCACCGCTCCCCTCCCAGCCGGTGACGACAACTGCATGTGGGCTCTGTGTTGGGGGCCGAATCCGTCAGAGGGGCCAACGGATTCAATAGGTCGTAAGTCGTACTAATTTCACTTGTGAAAGCTACTATTAGGTGCAGTGTGTGATGTCAGAAGTAAGTTGATTTCTCTATAACTAGAAACTAGAGTGCCGAACCTGGCCCTACAAGAGTCACTTGTGACTGAGCTCGTTCTGCCATGTAACAAGTAGCTTAGAATAGATGATTAATAGCAATGCTATTCTATGAGCTTACCTCTTTGTTATATTGATATCAATACCCTGTGAAACTAACACTTATTTAGGTTAATATACTCCTAGACACCGTAGGATCCCGCGTAATTCTTGATTTGCGCATACCATTTGATCCAGTCCTTCTCTGACGATAACACCACAACCGCGCTCATAACTGTCAAGGTAGGGGTAGATTTAGATGATAAAAAGCGTTCAATTTCAGTCAACCGGAGGTGCAGATGGCACCCGACTTTTATACCTGAAAGGTACACAGTGCGCTATGGTAATGACCAGTCTACGGAGGTACCTCTGATACATTGTCTCCATCGTTGTCTCACAGAGGGTTTTATCCTAGTCAATGCGCGCGCCGCGTCCACACATCCGATGCTTCAAGGAGCTCTCACTGACAGTAATTACTTGAAATCCAGGGAGATGCTCGACTGGGCCAGTTTCTTTGTTCGACCAGAGACTAATAACAGCACAGAGCCGCATCTAAATGTCTCGGAGTCGCCATCATCGCGGTCCCGGTGCGATGAGGCAGGCAGTCGATCCACTCATCAAAGGCGCGCGCGTGCAGGCGAGCCGTTGCCTCGACGGACAAATTACATGTGCCTGTGAACTGACTGCTCGCATGTTATGTTCCGGGCGGCTCATCCAAGGGCCTCCAAGGGCCTGATGCTTGCTGACTCGTTGTTGCACGCAAGTGAATGGGACTCTAAAGTTGTTGATGTTGGACGCGAAACTGAACTCGGTGGAATGTCATCGTGACTCCGTCTCAACGTTAACGTCGTGTACATACAGTGGGTAGCATGCATGTGTAAGCGCTGAAACAAAGCCCAATAACATCGAGCGGCAGCGCCTTGTCTCCACCACGGCGCTAAATCGATGCCCGGCAACCAATTGGGACCAGGATGAAGAGCTCAGAACCGCTCCGAGCTATTGGGCTGGACCGGAAGCTGTTGCTCCAAGTAGAAAGAAAACCCGTAATAACTCTTGGCTTTTTCTTGCCTGGTACCTCTTTTCTTCTTCCAGATTCTTCCTCCAAATTCTGACAGGTCCAAGTCAAGCATTGTCATCCGCTTGGACTTGACGTCGTTGTCAACCTGATCATCAACTCGTTAGAGCGGTGCGGGGTACAAAGCCTCAGCTCAACGGCTGGAGCTTGCGATAGCTACCCCAAGCTCAGCAAAACATTTCGATCATGTCTTCTCAACAGCACCTTTATCCTCGTGAGTCGATTTGTCTATCCTCGGTGACTTTAGCCATGAAACAAACGACGACTGTGGAAAGCTGACACTGTTATGCCCTAGCTCCCACCGGCTCAGGCCCACCAGGTGAGCTCGATTCTCGAACTTCGGCACAACCAAAAGAAAATGTCTCTGACCAGCAAGCAGCATCTCAGCAAGCAGCATCTCAGCAAGCAGCATCTCAGCAACCACAGCATTATCCGCCCCCCCCACCGCAACAACAACAGACACAATACGCACCGCCGCCTACCTCGCCGCCAGCGGACCGAACGCAATTCTACCCACCACCTCCTCAAGGTTCGCCTGGACAAGCTATCAAATACCCCCTCCCCCCTCCCCCTCCTCAGGCCTCCCCGGGACAACATGCGAACTACCCTCCGCCGCCTCAACATACGCCATCTCCTCAATTGAGTCACCATGCCACCATGCCGCAGTGGCAGCAGCAGCAGCAATATGCTCCTCCGCCTCAGCACACGCCATCTCCTCATGTTCATCAACAGAGCACTGCGCAGCAGCAGTATCCCCATTCCCCCCCAGCAGGGCCAGCGGGGCCAGCAGCCTCACTTCCTGCTTCATCCCCCCAGCAGCAGACCATGCTAGCGATGAGGCCAGGCTCGACGAGTGCGCCGGCCAAAGAACAAGAACAACCACAGTTTGAGCCGCCTCCGCCCTTCACCAACACGGAGGCTTCTTACCCGCCCGAGAAGGCTGGAAAGCAAGATGAGCAGCTGGACACTAGCGAAGCCGCGAATCTTGTGTCTGGAGCGCCTCCCGCCGGTCACTTTGTTGGCGCGGGGGCCACCGTCGACGACGTGGGCACTTTCAATGGCGGAAGCTACCGCATCAGTCACAGGGATTCCAACACTGTACTGACCGTCCAGCTTGCTATCGGGTGTCCGTTTCAGGCAAAGCCGGGAGCCATGATTGCCATGTCCCCGACCATGCAGCTAAAGGGAGAAGTGAAGTTCAGTGTGAAGAAGATGATCACCGGCGCCGACATGACCACTTCGAGGTATGTTGGCCCTGGAGAACTTTTGATTGCGCCGCCCATGCTTGGGGACATCACCAGCATTCGCTTGACTGGTCAAGAAAGCTGGATTGTCGGACATGATGCTTTCTTGGCTGCTACTCAGGGTGTGATCAAGGATTACAAACGCCAAGGTCTCGGCAAGGCGATTTTCAGTGGCGAAGGGCTCTTTGTGTACAGAATGAGTGGTACAGGTATCATGTGGATCACCAGTTTCGGGGCCATCATTCGGAAGGATGTGAGTTTCGTACCGACATGTCGTCCTGCCATGTGTCTCATGCTAACGAGGTAACAACAGCTCATGGATGGCGAGAAGTACATTGTGGATAACGGCCACTTGGTTGCTTGGAACACAAAATATGTTCTTGAAAGAGTCACTTCAGGTGGCATCATCTCTAACATGGCCTCTGCAGAAGGTCTCGTGTGCAAATTTACTGGCCCTGGAACAATTTTCCTCCAGACTCGCAACCCGGTTTGTTGGCCCCCTGTCACCAGAGACCAACGGCCTCACTGACACATGGAATAGAAAGCTTTCGCTGCATACATGGGTGGCCAGGCGATCCAGGGATAGAGCGATGACGGGATAAGAAAGGCGCAAAAGTCGCAAAAGTCGCGCTTAACTGGATACGCAGCTATTTTTTGTTGTGCAACGGTCAAATGAATTACGTATTTACGCAAAGCGGTGCATGTTCTTCAATCTTACAACACGATAGCAGATTCTGATTTCTGATTTCCTTCTTTAAACCGGAAACAAGCAATCATTGATTTCGTCGCTTCATCCTATTAGCATATGGCGAATTGCATTTCACATCAACGCAGTCGCATAGTTTATCGCCGCCGCGACAAAGTTTGTTGCAGTTTCGCAGTTTCGCAGCATCCTGCAGCCTTGAACCTTGATTCTATGATGATGGCGCGTCACGCCGTAAGCCACTGATTTAAATCTTTGTTGGTAAAGCGTCTTCCAGCTGTAATTAGCCTGCACCGTGCCATGACTGGGTATTCGCAGCAGGAGAAACGCTGACTCAGTGTATGGTCTTTGATATTATACTTTGATCGGGCCATTTGGGAGCTGAAGCTGTCTGTGGGCAGATGAGCGAAGTTGCCAGAATCCATGTCTCTCTCCGTCCATTGATGTCACTCACTCTTTCCAAGCAAAGCGTTCAGTCACGACTCACAATCAACAGCTGGTGTCCACTCGAGATTCTTTGCTCTTGCCCTGAAAGCGCATTCTCTTCTAGGCTCTTCACCCGAGGGCAGAACTCAGTATTTCTCCTGCAAGGTGAGAAGACCTTTTTTCTTTTTGCTTGCCTCTTTTTTTACTACTGCACGCACGCAAACACACCACACACTCTGACCTGACACAAAAAGGGTGGCTTTTTTCCCCTGGTGCCTTTCTTCTTTTTGGATTGCAATACTATTTCTTCCGTCTCTTTCCCCCCACCAGAGAAGAAGCCAAGAAAAAAAAACTGTGAAATTCCTCGCAGTAGCGGATCAAATTCTCAGGTCGCGTGTCCCAGCGTTTTTCGGCTCACAAAGCTCTTGCTTCGTGGTCACCTCCAGCTCACTTTTCGGTTACAAAAAAAAGACACACACTGCTAGATCTGTAGGCTCTGCAGTATTATTTCACTCTCTCGGTCCATCGGAAACCGTTACTTGATTGTTTTTATCGTTGGGGCGATTTTAGCACAGCTCGACAGCTTACGACAGCCAACTGATAGCAGGTGCTCATACTTCTGCCTCAACCTACGCTGATTTAATCGCTTGAGATCAGTCACTGTAAGTACAAGAGATGGTCTCCTTAGTTGGATGATGAAGGTGACTCACATGGAAAAGATGGTTGGATTATCCTCCCGCACCGACAAACGGCCAAATTATGGCACGCGACATGATCAACCAACATCTCGGGCGCTGAAAGCACCGAAATCAAGCAACCTGAGATGTTCTACCAATCATGGTCCCCCGGCCGTCCGAAGCTCTGATACAAACACGGGTGCATCACTCAAGATTTCCAACTGGAGGGTGAGGCAGTCAGACGATAGCAGTGGTGGTTCGAGGTCAAGTATGATGCTGCCAATGGAGGATGAGCCAACCTCATCAGCATCCTCGTCAAATCCCAAATTCTCTTCCTTTCGAACATGCTCGACTAGAAGACAGTCCAACACAGGCAACTCTGCCTCTACTGCTTCATCACATGGTAGTGAGAAACCGGTTGACGTCGGTCGATATACAAATCCAACCCTCTCGCACCGAAGCTCGTCCGCCAGTTCAGGTGGGTTTTCATTTGATGTTGTGCGACGTTCACAGCTTCTTGAGCGGGACGACGGCCAGATGATCAACCTCTTCGAGATGAGGAGGTCTAGTCAAGATTCGGCCTACTCCTCAGGAGGAGAAGGGAGGTGTACCTTGACGCCAGCATCAACTAATGACTATTCTGCGGATGACGATCTTATGCACATGATTGCACGGAAGCATACTGTGACGCCCGAAGAAAGCCAGCGAGAGCAACTACTTGCTGCTCTATGTGCGGCAGAGGCTACGCCAGGAAGGTCTGCCGGTTCTTCCTTCTCAAGTTATGTCGATGCCTTGCAGAGCTTTTCCATACACTCAGAGTCCACAAGCTCCATTGGGAAGTCGAAGACGATCAGCGATCGATTGACAAAGACCACGTCGACAGACTCGGAGCTGTTTTCGCTTTCCGATATATACCATGACCCAGACTCTTATCAGAAGAAGGGATCAATACCTGAGCCAGCCATGTCCTGTGCTCATTCGTCCGCTGTAGCGAATGGCGACCAGGAGAAGTTCGACCAGATAATATACAAGCTCAATGTAAAAGGTCGCCACGAGCACAAAACGGGAACCGTCCCCAAAAAATGTCCGCAGCGACATCAAACTGGATCCATGTCCACTGTCCAGCATAGGCGGCCCACTCATGGTCCCGGCAGGAGAGTGGACACGGAGTCAGACTTCATGATTGAGTATTTGCCTGCTTCGGGAGGTCGTTCAAGAGCCGAGCGCTCTACAGATTGTGGCAGCACTGTCGACCATGATAAGAGCAATTCACTCAACCCTAAAGCTCGGGAGTTTCTGTCCTTCTCAAAAGCAAGCTCGAACGCATCGACGGTGCACCGTCGACCAATGTTGAGTTCGTGCGACTTCTCAGCCAAAGATGACACCTCGGACCTTGCAGAACCTGGCGCGGCGTGTACGGAAGCAGACGTGCGTGATGGCGCAAGCTACCAAAGCCCCTTTTTGCCCCTTGTTGGGTGCCTTTCTGCGCTGTATTCGAATCATTTTGGGGCTCACACCTTTCTCGGGCATTGTCCCGCGACGAATCGAGTCCCTCTTGGGTTGGTTCCAATCACTATGGACACTTGCAAGCCGCCGAGCATTCAAACAACAGGGTGGCCGAGCGCTCCACCACGCGAGGGAATATTGCAGGAAGCCAAGGTCGGCCATTTCAAGCCATCAAATCCACTTCTACCGCCTATTCCATCCATTCCCGGCATACCGTTCCTGCCGATGCCATGCGGAACTGGTGGTCTGCCGGACCCGGCCATCGGCCCTGTTGCACCCACACCACCGCGGCCGGTTCCGAAACCAAAAAGCCCGAACCCAAAGACGCAGCAAGAATATGAGGCATGGGTGGAGTGGAGGAAATCAAATGAGCCAGGCTACGCCATGGCTTGCAAACTTCGACAACAGCGACGAGCCCAGCGTCATGGTACACAGCGATCGAAGCCTGAGCTTTGCAAGACGTCTGGGTAATAGCACAGCTTTGATGTTGTTCTCACGGATGTCTTTTCTTTTATATATTATTACGGTCATTCAAATACCCAGTCAACATTCTTTTTGCGCTCGAGGAATGACGGTACTTCCTTGGACACATGATATATACGACTAATGGAACGAGCACATGCCATGGAAATCACGACAGCATCGACAACCCAATCTTCTTTAGCAACAAATGGAATATATCACGTATCCTTAGCATACGGATAACTCTCATTGTTCTTTACGCGATTCATATTTTGCTCGGGGACGTGAACAGACATAGTTTGCCAGCCGCGGATGTTGGCCGAGGCGATGCGGATGTCTGGTGATGAAGCAAGAGTCATGTACCAGAAACTTGTGATGAGAATGGAGCAAACTGTATGTAGACTTATCTGAGAGTCTGAGAGTACTCGATTGCCTGGCGTTGCTCGGGTGAAGAGGTCTTTGGGCGAGCACGTTCAAGTCGCCGACCAATTCGTGGGCGTCAGACGTTGTCATTACACGCCATGAAGTATACGTGGCAGTGGTTTCCTGTTTGTTTTCTATAGGATATGTCTAGCTACTGTACAAGACAAGAATAGAAATGAGCCTTGTCAGCTGCGTGGTAGCACAATTTTGGCCATGTGCGTGATAGGAAAGGGGGTTGAGCGTAGGCAGCTGCAATGCAGATTGTATGCATGCATGTGTGGTTTGATGACTTGTGCCAAAGGTGGTTGTCTATTTTTGTCGACTGACTGATGAATGGATGTGACGCCTGACGTTTTTCTCTTCTCTCATGGTCCGTCCGGTTTTTCCTTTTTTCATACAGAGGCTCTGAGCGAATGCGCGGCAGACTGTACTGTACGTCTTGACTGTTCAGCTTCCCAGACGAGCAGTGCAGTGTACATGCAGTGTGGTTTGTAGAATTACTTCATTTTATTTCCCCCTCATTCGACGGACCCCCAGACTGGAAGTTGGCACGTTGGATTCTAGAACAGGAGAGGGGATGGATCTGGCATGGAACATGGCATATATATTTGATGAGCTGGAAAGAAACCCCCGTCATGTATATGCCGCGTAAATCTCAACAGCCCACGATGGATCAGGAAAATGTAAATTGATCAACGTGTAGGACCAGGACCCCCCCCTTCTTGCATGTATTTTTGGATTTTCCATCAACGTCACTCGTCTTGATAGTTTTGATTAGAAAATGGCCCCCTAGACA
The DNA here is from genome assembly GCA_030389615.1 of Epichloe typhina subsp. poae. Taxonomy (NCBI): domain Eukaryota; kingdom Fungi; phylum Ascomycota; class Sordariomycetes; order Hypocreales; family Clavicipitaceae; genus Epichloe; species Epichloe typhina. Next base: position 10,491,851 of record CP098313.1, read on the forward strand.
AGGACTAGTTCACGACACATGCGGCGGCGGCTGACGCTGGCCGAGCTTCTTCTTGTTCTGCCGCGTTCGCTCGCCGTTGGACTGGGCGCCCAGGACCCAGCATCCGTGGTCGTCCTTGGCAATGGCGCCCAGGGCCTGGAAATACGCCAGCTGGTCGCGGGTGAAGTCGTAGCCGCGGGCGGCTTCCTTGCCCGCGGCCACGGCAACGAGGTGCCTGCTCACGTGGTCCAGACACGTTTCCCAGGCTCCTCCTCCTCCTCCTCCTCCTCCGTCGTCGTCGTCGTTGTTGTTGTTGTTGTTGGGGAAGCCGACGCCGCAGCCGTCGAGGAGACACCTGGGGACGTCGGGGCGGCGCGTCCATGTCGTCGTCTCTTGCCCTCTCTCGGCCTGTGCTTGCTTGGCCCGCAGCATGTCTTGGACCTCGGGCCGTGACCTCTTGGCCTTGGCCTTGGTCTTGGCGGCGGCGGCGGCGGCCACCACCCCCTTGTCCTTGTTGGACATGTGCATGCGGATGTAGTGCTGGGTGAAGAGATCTTTCCTGTTGAACTCCTTCTGGGGGCAGTCGGGGCAGACGTAGAGCCTCGAGAGGAGGTGCTTCGTGTTGACGTGGCGCTTCCATTCGTTCTTGCCCTTGCATTCGCGGTCGCATCCGGCAAATGCAAAGAGGCAGCGTAAGCCCCCTGGGCGCGCTGCATCCCGTGGGCTCCGCGTCGTTTCTTTCGCGGCCGACTTCTGAGAGCAAGGCTTGCGGCTCGAAGCACCCGTGTGCGACGAGACGCGGTGCTGCTGGTGCGCCCCTGAGTTTTCGTCCCCGGGTTTTGAGGGGGACATCTGCAAAGGGCCGCCTTGGGCGTGGTAGGAGGGAAGAACGCCCGTCATGAATGGGGGAGGCTGGACGTCTTGCAACTGTTGAAAAGGCCCTTGGTTGCTGCTGCAGGAGCCGTCGTTGCTCGCACCGTGTGCATCAGCAATCCAATGAAGCGGGTAAGTCGGTTCGGGATATTGCATTCGACCAAGCATGTGGCTGAGATCTGGTTGGTGCATGCTGTGACAGCTTTCTTGGGGTCTTGGATGCGCTTGTAGATGATGTGGTATCCCCCCGCCCCCGGTGTTTGCCATGGAGATGCAAAACTTGACCGTCTGCGTGTCCATGTGAGAAGCATCTTGCGGCGTTGAAGGCTGACGGGGCATGTTGTCGCCGTCGTCTCGTTCTGGAGACATCATCGGACAAGGAGGCAGGATAGAGTCGAAGAAGGGAGAAGACATCCCCTCGCTGGCAATAGATGGGCTATGCGCACTAGAATAATCGGGTGTCGGGTAGGGCTGATGTGGTGATGCTCGGTTTTCAATCGCGTCCGCCGGGAGCAGCCTCGCAGCGGCGTTGGAGAGAATGGAAAGTGACTGGTCAAAGGGGGGGTTTGTGTAAGACTGATCGGGCTCATTGAGGTATTGGCTACCACGGTGCGCTTTGCTGACCATGTTCAGGCTTCGTGGTTGAGAGAGGAGGAGGAGGGCGGAATCTGGGTATTCGTCGCAGGTGAAGAAGGCTTCGGATTCCATGGTTTCCTGTATGGAAACCAGTCGTCAAGGTGGACTGTGGTCGTCAGCCCCAACGAAGAACGACACGGCAGGGGGGCTTTTTCTTTGGGAGCAGGATAAACAGTAGTCTGCCCTCCCAGAAGACGGAATAACGTTTGATTCGTTTCGTTGGTCACAAGGTTGAGGCGGACGGTAGATGCAGGACAATCAAGGCAAAATGGCATGGGAGATGTTTGTGTAAGAAGGTGCTCGGGGTAGACATTTTGCGGACAGAGGACGGACAATGAGGATATTGATATGAGTTCTGAAGGCCAACAAGGCACGCAGACCAGTATCAAGAAAGAAAAGTGTGTGTGTGTTTTAGAATCGCCGACAGGGGCGTGCCTCGGGGAAGATGAACGGACCCCACACACCCCATAGTACAACCCCACCGCACCAAGAGGGAGTGCAAATAGCAGAGGTGGCGTCGTTAGATTAGGACCATGAGTTGGTTGAGGAATTGTAGAGCCTCAACCACATCCCTGGACTGCGCACGTCGAAGAAGAAACAACCTTCCGGGATCACTGCCACTGCCAAGCGTGGACAAGAAGGGGACGCTACCACCTGTTGAGATGCTCAGATCGGCCAACGGAGTACGGAGTACGGATTACGGATTACGGATTACCGACGCCAAATCTGACAGGTCAGTATTCATCGCAACATACTCCGTGGGGGCATGCGCTGTGAAAGCCGGTCAGTCATCATGGACGCGCAACGAGCAGTGTGCGGCCAAAGCGTCTTGTATCATGGCCATCATGGCCATCATGGCTGGAGGGGGAAAAGAAAGAACTTTCAGCCTTGAATCAATCCGCCCTGATGAGGATGAGTTTCTGCAGGCCCCCGGTCGTTGCTCCACAAATCCAAAAGCGGGGGGAGGGGCCTTCCCTAGTCTTTTCGGAAAGGTGGCATTGGGCCAAGACTCCCACTTCATTCATCGGAGCCCGCGGTGGGCGAACAGCGCGTGCATCCAGCATTTATCTATGGCAATAAACACAAGTTGGGCTTGCGATCAGCTCCAATCTGGGATGGCGTCTTTTAGAAGATGACGGATGACGGATCACTCCCGTGTCGGGCACGCAGTGCGGCGTACTATTATTAGATCAAGATGCCCCCCTCTCCTCTCTCGCGCTTCTTCAGACAATTTGCCGGCAAAGCGGGAAAAGAGACAAGACAGAAAACATGGGCCGCCCCTACATGTACAATCCGTCTGGCCGCACCCTTCCTTATCCAACAGGGGAAAGGTCATGTCGCCGCACAGGTACAAGCCAAGCTGCATGGTTGCCTGCTCGTCAGGCTAACTGGTCAGGCAAACCAACCAGCCAACCATGCAAGCAAGGCCCAGCCCAGTCACTGGTCGCCCTGCCGCCTCGAATCTGCAGCAACTTGTGGCGAGACGCGAAACACTTCTGGCGGCGTCTAGCGCTGTATTCGCATCATTTTCATTCGCCGTGAGAACCTTTGTGCCCACTCCAGAATCATGTCCACCCGGGAATCTAGCATGGGCTTCTTTTCGTTCTTGTTCCGCCATGATTGGGCTTGTTCAGAAGAACCTTTGTTAATCGGCCGGGGAAGTAAATTCAACGGGCCAGGGGGGTGTGGAATCTCCGTCAATTACTCCTGCAGTTCGCCTTGCCAGCAAACATCTGGTCATGCATATCAGGACAGTTTAGAGATTCCCAGTCATTTCCCGACAATCTGGTCAAACCGAAAACGCGTCAGCCAGTCACAAAAAAATATTAAAAAAAAGAGCAAAGTTCAGCTCCAGGGTTTCTGTCCATCACCAATGTGTCTCTCATCCCGTCCCCTGTCTCTCCGTAAAGTGGAATGCTCTTTCAATCCGACCCTACCTGGACGCGTATTCTCACAGAAATGGCAACCCAACGCAACAAGACTGAGACTGCATGGCCCCCTTGTTGCGGGCCGCGTCTTAGCGTGCGTTCTGCAGTAACGCCGTTGGTTGGTGCGTACATGGTAGCTTTCGCTCATCTCAGGGCCCCGTGGTAGATGACAGTACTCCGTACTCCCTATGCGCATTTTCAATCTTCATTCACCCAAACGAGTTGCTCCGTAGGTGTGTGCTGTTGGTATTTTCCACAGGCCGGCGGCAACCGAGAGCGGCCGCTCTGCTGGTATACATGCTTGATGGGGGAATAAGATGATCAGGTTGAATTGGACTAAAGGGGACGGGACGGGACGGGACGGGACGGGACGGGACGGGACGGGACGGGACGGGACGGGGCGGGGCGGGGCGGGCTGGGACGGCAAGAGATGCTATCTGCCGTGCGTTTCAATATGTTTCATCACATGCTGGCTGGTACCGGCCTGCTGGTTCTCCCCAAAAGCATTGGCCAGGGATAGTCCAAATCGCTGCATCATCTTCGCCCGCATCTCACCACTACTACGGACTACTCATCGTCATTTCCCAACTGCATGGCACCAAGGCGCTGCGTGGTGGAGATGCCGCCCGTCCTGCAGGCTGCTGCATGCAGCCATGGGAAAAGGGGGGTGCAGGTGCCTAATACTAGCACTGGGTCGGTCATCCATCTTACATACATACATACACGATCCAAAGAGAGTCGCTGCCACATTGACGCAAGAAACTATCTTGGTAGAGTCCAAAAGGTGTGTCGTCTATTCAGAGCTGAAGGGGGGGGCCCGGTTTGAGAACCAGTTTCTCATTCTCGGCGAACCTCCGTTGTCAGGAACATGAATCCAAGAATAATACGTAGATCCGACTTACCCTATTCGCGTCATTCAATCATCATCAGTCAGTCAGTCATAGCTAGCTAGCACAGATCCATGCCCATTATGCACACGTCATAAGCCTCCCTCTCGTGCATCTGCTCCTAGCCAGCGCACAGGGAAAGGCATTGCGGGTCTTGGCGTTGCTGTTCATCTTGCCCCGTCTCTGGTGCATCTTCATCAGGCAGGAGTTCTTTCGTGATGGGACATTCGTGACATCGATAGCGTCCACAGCTGACACAGGCTGAGGATGTCCTCAAGTTCATAAACATGGCGCATTCGCACTGCAAAGTCTTGTTAGTCAGAGCCGGTTACGGCGCCGACTGAGTGACTTACGCATTGCCACATTTCCGCCCATTTGTTTCTTTTCCTCTTTCGACGAGGTACTTCCGAGACCATCGGGTCCGCTGGTCTCTTCTGCGAGGCAGACGTGCTGGAGACGGTTTGGCTCATTGTAATACCAGGGTTTGGGCTTCCATGGCTGGAATCGGGAGCAGTGACAGGTATCTGGGTTTCGTGCTTCCATTCTTCGATGCTTTGCGGAGAATAGGCACCTCTGCCGCAAAAGTGGGCGTCAACGTGGTCGAATCTTTTGGTCCACGCATTGCCGTTCCCGTCGTTGAGATCAACGTCGATGCGTTGAACGCAGAATCCACACCAAAAGTATGGATTGCAGTGTTTGCCTTGTCGACATTGGTCAACTCTATTGTCAATATCTTCGGGACAGATGAAGTGCGCGTTTTTGAGATGCATCCTGAACGTTTCACGACGGTTCCACTCCTTTTTGCAATCTGCCACATTGCATACCCACGACTCCATGTTGTAATGTTGTTTGCTTTCGTGCCTTTTCCAGTCGTTCTTACTTCCAAAACTTTTTGAACAATCCCGCCACGTACAGAAATAAGGCTTTGAATGCCTCTTTTTGTGTTTGCTGTGTCTAAGAGGTCAGATGGTGCTCGCACACATATCGGGGCAGAGGGCGATTAATGCCGAGTCACAGTACATACGTCAACTCGCACTGCCTCTTGAAAGACTTTTGGCATGTTGGACAAAGATGTGATGGTTTCGACGCCGTGTCTGTTTCCGTCGCGCCTCCCTCTTCGCTGTCATGTGTTCTGTTGTCGAGCGCGGCCTGCAAAGTCTCGCGTGGTATTTGTCTCAGAAGTCTCAAAATTTCTTCGGGTGCTGTCAATGGGGAAGAAAACGACTGCAGAATCCTACTTGGAGACGGCACGGAAACCAGACTGCTGTTTGTATACAGGAGAGGAGTTGTGGGTTCCAGCTGGGGTTGACTCGCCGCCATTGTAGTGTTTCCAATAGGGCCTGAGACTGGTGGGTTCTCCGAGACGTGTTCGTCGGTCTCATCAATGTCGGAGACATGACCGTGGCTTCGACTTTCAACATGGACATGCCTTCCATGAGGTACATCATTGTTGAATTGATGGCCGCCGGTTGCATGTGGCACGCTGCGAGGTGGGTCAGTCTGAGGTTGTTGCAAACCATCATCGTGTGCAATATGTAAGTTTGCGCACAATTTGTGCTCATGACTGTTTAGCATGACCGGACTGATGAACTCTTGTTGCGTCGAGGGTGCCAGCACACTCGCATTGGCGAGGACATGAGAGTTGCGGTGTATGAACATTGAGAAACGTTGCTCCTGGAAAACATTGTTCGCTTGATCACCTGGAGCAAGTTCATCTGCGAAGGCAATGCGCGAGTGTGGGCCATTGATGTCTGTGTGGGCTCCCGTCCCGACACCTTGTAAAGCAAGATGTTGAGCTTGGCCAGTGGCACCACTTATGGTGTCCATTAAAACTTTGGGGTTTTGCTGGCCTCTGCTCATGTATTGATCCAAATTATCGGAAGGCCTTAATCGAATGTGATGTACTCGATCGAGATGTGCGAGAAAGTTATCTTTCCTAGGCCATTAGATTTTCTTCCTTGTATTCGATTTGCCTAACCGATCTTTGCAGTGGATGCATTCATAAAGCACCGTGGTCCCTGTATCGTAAAATTCTTTACGGTGAACGGTTCGTTTATGTCTATCGAGATCATTTTGCGTTGCAAAGCCTTTGGTACAATTACGGATATCACATTTGTGAGGCTTCTTGTGCCGATTTATGTGTTTTCTAAGACAGAGCAGATGTTAGTTCAATCCCACTGCAAGTTTTTGAGCAAATTGAAAATTTCAAACCTCAGCTCTGAGTTATTCTTTGCTTCATAATCGCACTTCACACACTTCAGATTGAGTACATCCTCGGTCTTCCCCGTCCTGACAGATGGGCTAGAAACGCTGTAAGACAAATGGCTGCCTCCATATCCAGAGTCAACGTAGTTGGTGGCCTGCGCGGCTGGCTGCTGAATATTGGTCTCGGGATACCCGTCTTGCTGTTGGTTCTGTGGATTTGAGGTGTAGGGAGCTTGTTCATTACCCAAAGAAGTCTGCGTCGGGATGATGCCAGTCGCAACATATGGATCGTCTGGATGATTGGAGAATTTCTGAATCGCATATGGTCGTTGCATCATGGAATTTTCCGTCATTACGGTGTAACCACTCCCCCAATTGTTTGGATCGAAATGCATTCCTCCATTTCCACCATTGTTGGAGTTCTGGGTGCTGGGCCTCATCCCGAGCAAAGGCCGATAATTCGGAAGCATTTTCCTTCCGCGAATATTGCCACAATGTCGGCTCACTGTGGATACAATAAATATAGCACAACGACGTCAGGACGGAAAACTCCTACCCGAGACCCGGACTCATCAAAGCAGGTGAGGTTGAACGAACGTGCCCAAGACGTTGGAGAACTTTCCGGCAAAGTGAAAAAGGCAAGGGAAAGAGCAAAGACGTCAAGTCTTGTCGATGAACAGTTCCTAACAAATCGACAGCTGATTTGCAAGGTCCGAAACGAGCGAAGTTCCCAAGTGCCGCGAGCAATATTGTGACGTTTTGTGCGAGACTATTCTCTGTCGAGTGATGAGATACTGTGGATCGAGGCAGGCGTTGGGTGTTGGTACTATTGCCCGAAAAGAAGAATAGAGGCATCAAGTGGACGAGGAATGCTTGTAGTCGTTCAGAGCTTGAAAGATGATGATGCTGTACTCCCTACCGCATATAATGAATGGCAACCCGCATATGGCGACGGTGGCGTGGCATACGAAGAGTCAATGCTTCGAGGAGCACAAGAACACTTTGGATGCGACTGCCAGGGTACGCTGCGCAGCGAGAAGGTTGGCAAGACAATGATAATGGATGGCGTCCTATGGGAATGCAGCTGCAAGAGGGGACCGAGAGGAAACGCGGACGACGGCGACGATCACGAAGAAGGCCGACAGATAAATGTGCCTTGTGCCTGACCTTTGCGGACGCCTTTTCTCGGACGTGGACGGGGACGGATTCGCACCTCGCCTCGCTCTTGCCTTGCTCTTGCCTCGTCATCGCCAGTCCCAAAGTGGAGGTGGTGCGCCCCGTCGTCCGCCTTACTTTGTCTTGTTCTCTTCACTCCGTGCTCCGCTCGATGTGTCTTTGTCCAAAGATGCGGGATGGCTACACCAAGAGCGCCATTTTCTTTTGGGCTTCAAATATTGCGAAAGAAAGAGCCAGTACTGACACAGGTCACTCAGATCCTACCAGTTTCTGAAACGGCGACCACAAGGCAACCAACAGGGGTTTTCAGGCAACGGCACTGATTGGCAGTTAACGACACACCCTCGATCGAAACTTACCTTGCCGATGATGAAGCTTTTGGCACACTACTTTTCGTCCGTGAAGAAAGACTCTGGTCAACAAGTGAGTCTTGTAGGGATGGCATGCACATTTGATCTCTTCTCACCGCACGACCCGCAGACTCCATGACCATACGAGAATCTCAACACCATACGTTCTTGATCGCACCCTCATAACCTTTTTCATTACATATCAGAAAGAAAAACAAATTCGAGGGTAGGAGCTGATCTACGTGCGCAACCACAAGGCACAAACTTTGCAGTACACAAGTGGCACAGCGCCCAAGAGATCAGGCACTGCTTCATCAGCGCATCTCGAGGGGTCGCAGATTACCCTATTTCAATGTAGCAGGAAGCTCTCTGCATATTGTTTTCAAAGGCTATTTCAAGGTTATTTGTGTATATTTTCACAATTGACGCCCCTGGACTCGTGTGATTAAACGATAATTTTGCCACGTGACCGTTGTTGCCGACGTGAATCATAAGAAGATATTAATAAGCAAGGCAATTTGTGAATTGAGACTTTATTTTGTTGAGACAAGCTTCAGCCACAAAGAGGAATTATTCCATATTGGTAGCACCGTCAACAACACCAACAATGTTGTAGCGCTTGGAGAAGAAGGTAATCCAGTCGTTCAGAGTCTCCTTCTCCTTGTCCTCCAAGTCGTGCCACTCCGATTTGACATCGTCGGGCTTGGTTGACGTCTTTCCTAATGCTCTTGATGCATCCTTTCCTGCAAAGACTATAACACTAGTTTAGTTCAATATACCCAAGACCGAGTACAAATCAATCTGACGTACCATGGTATGAGCCACCTGGCTGGTAGGCCTTGTTCCCAGTCACGTCGTAGACCTTGCCCTATTATATCATTTGGTCAGCCTATGAATACTGGAACCATGGTCTGTCGAGACCAGCCAGAGATGTCAACGTACCTTGATGGCAACATAGCATTTCCCACCATCATTGCCTAGATTGCTCATATCAGCCTCACTTGTCGGTATTCGTTTTTCTCTTGGCTTGGAGCTTTTCTGAGTTGGCGCACACGCAGTCGGCGGTGAACTGGATTGAAGCTTCACATGACATGAAGCTTTCTACAATCGACACGTACCGTCTGCTTTAGCAAGCTCGTCAACAGAAATGGGATCGTCCTTGGGAGGGTTCAACTGAACCGGAGTCTTGGGCTCGAATCTGCCGGCCATTTTGTTTCTCTATCTTGTGTCGGAATTACCGTGATTGTAAGGACTCGTCTGGATCAACAAAGGTTCCTTCTTCCGCGGTGGTGGGCAGTTCCCCCACCTCGGGATCTTTGGCCCAATCAGGACTAGTGCCTCGTCAAGTCGTTCGCCCGCCTACGCATCATAATCATTCTTCTCTTCTGTGGCCAAAAGTAGCATCGTCAAAGCTACCACCACAAGTTCCAAGCTCTCAGCCATCGCAGCCCTGTTGCGAAACAATTGCGCCTCAGCCGAAACAATGTCGGTCGCGGTAATTGCTTCGCTCAGGCCTCTCCAGGGGAGATGTATACGCCATGCGACACCGGGATTGCTCTCGGTGCGAGTCCAGTTGGCATCGGCGACCTTGACACTACGAGCCGTCGTCTCACTGCCGCAAAGGCAGAGACGATTCCAATCGCAGTCGAGCACGCCGGGAAATCAAAATCAGCCGCCAAAGCAAGCAAAGCCGCCGGTAACGTTTCGCCAGTTCGTGGGACGTGCCTTGGGAGCCAGTCTGAGGAATGTCGCCGTCGCCATCAGTCCTCGCGGCATCCGGACCGCGTACAAGGATGCGCCTGCGCTGACGAGCATGAACATCATCCTGTAGGCTGTCTTTCTCTCCTTCTCGCCGTCCCGCTTCGGAAACTATAAATATGCAGTTTCGCCTTTCATGATGTTTGTTTTGCTAATATGGGCGCCCACTCATAGACTCGCATTGCTCGCCGTCATATCTGCCATAGCCATCCGCTCCTACATACTTACATTCTACAATTCCGAATTCAGTCGGTACCCAGAACCCGTCGCCAACACCCTCCGGCGCGCGATATACTACACGAACTATAAGCCGGATCCAGAAATGGCGCTCAAGTATTACAAAATGGCCATGGAGCAGGTTGCTCAGGTGGGGCTGGACCCTTTCTCCGACGAAGTTCTCGGCATCCGGATCCAAGTGGCATGTTGGCTGGAGAAGATTAACAGCTACAAAGCATCAATCGATGTGCTCGAATCTGTGCTACAGGACTGCAAGAAGTGGATTTCGGCCATGGAACAGTCTGCTTCCGAGGGCAAAGTCACGGCAGCAGAATCCAAGAACGACGGCGCTGCAAGGGCCGCGGATGGGAACAAGGTTGGCAGTGGAACAGAGCCTGACGTCGAGGTCGAAACGCCATGGCGGAAGAGACAGCGACTGTTGGCCAAGGCTGTCGGCACGGCGGTCAAGCTGGGTGAATTGTACGCGGACGAACACGTGCTAGAACCCGAAAAGTCCCAAGAGCATCTAGTCTGGGCGGTGGAAACGTCTCTAGAGGAGTTTAGAAGACGAGCAGGCGAGGGGATCAAGCCCGGCGAACAAGCGTGGCTGTCGGCCACGGAGCTGGGCGGCATGATGGAATCCCTGGGCAGGCTCTACGAGCGGCGGTCGCAGTTCCAACTAGCCGTGCCCTTGTTCTTCCAGGCCCTGAAAGTGTGCGAGAGCCCGTGCCATAGAGCCGTCATCATGAACAACCTCGCCGCATGTTTCGCGCAGCACCCCGTCCCTGATACCAACACGGCAGAGGCAGAGCTGTCGGAATCCATACGCTCACTCCCCGGCCAATCGGCGCTCCCCAAGACGAGGACAGAGTGCCTAGAGGCCGGGCTCAACTGGGCGCAAAATGCCCATGCCCACGGCCGGGATGTCAAGGACGAGGCGAGGACGGCAGAGTGCGACGTAGCGTGTGCTGCCGCTTTGTGCAACTGGGCTGACGTGGCTGCCATGATGGGCAAGACGGAGCTCGCACAGCAGAAGTACAAGCAGTGCATCGATATGAGCGAGAAGATGGGCTTCCCAGACGGTGTCGAGCAGGCCAGAGGAGGGCTGGCCAGGTTGGCGGCAACGACGCCAGTCCAAGAAGTGAATGTGAAACATACTCGGTTGTAATACCTTGCAATGAATGACACTGGTACAATGCGGGAGCTGAAGGTCATGTGAAGGCCGACTTACATGTCCATATCTCTAAAAAGGCTCATCAAAGAGCAAAACATTCTCGTACAGAAATCCATATACAACCATCAAAGTTAATATTCTCCTTCTTGATGAGCTCGAACAGCTCGAGGCCGCAACCCACTCATTCATTCCGTAAACCCATGCACGTTCTTTTCAAACAGGATGCCAATCGCCGTCCCTCTTCGTCCCAGCCCGCTACTCCAACGAACATTCTCCCCGGTCTTGGACTGCCAAAAACGGCAGCAGGCTACGCGCTCGTTCGTGGCTCGGTCTCGGGGATATAATTTTTTTTTTTTTTCCTCTGTCGAAGCGAGAAGGGGCGTTTCTGTACGGAGTTTTGGGGGGATTGAAAAAAAAAAACAGTTGGGGAACAGGAAGGACCCGAAAGAAGGGGGGACATGGAAAGTAGTGTTGTCGGTGCAGCCGGTCATCGCTCCGAGGGATGAGAAGATAACATTGCAGGGGGGCAAAGGTTGGCGGGCGATGAGGGAAAAAATAAAAGATACAGAGGGGGGCATTCATCGCGCGTCCGTCTGAATGACGTTTTGTCGGGGGGCTAGCGACGGGACGAAGCTCCCCTTCCCCGTCCAATGAAGGGATGTAACCCCTGCCAATTTAAGGAACTTGCCGGACTGGAAGTTTCTGGGAAGACGCCGCCGTTGCTTGGCGTGGGTTGTCGTCGGCTTTGAGAGTCACTAAACGCATAACCTCTTTTTGAATGCGCATTCCCCGTTAGTCCCGAAACGGAAGAAGCACCTTCTTACCTAATCCCCCGCTCAATATTAGCTCTCTTTAGTGGCAAATCATACAACGCTTGATTCCTTCCTTTTTATTATCACGAGGCCTCATGACGCAACGCAACGCAACGTAACAATGTTATCCTTTAAAGTCCTTGAATCCTTCAAGATGTAGCCTTTTTATACATACGACTGCAAGACGCGACAGACGCAAGCCACATGAAAAATAGGTGTAGGGACTGCCCTTCCGGATTAGGACTAACGAGGTATGCGCATTCAACTTTTGACATATGCGCGTTTAGTCTTATGATGCCCTCAGGGAGGGATGCTTCTGCTTGCATGGATTTGAGTGCAACTGCGGGTCTTGGTGGCGTAATTAGTGTACATTGTATAGTCCGTGATTGGCCTATAAATCCCCTATATTCCTATGCAACTATGCCCACTGCAATCCGCTATCAATCTCCTAGTGCCACATATTAATCGCGAGTTCAACAGCAACTTCATGATTGAAGTACTTGGCAAATGTTTTCATTAGCAAACCTAGCAGCGCATTACGCATGCAGACCCACAGTACACTAGGTCAGCCTCACGTCAGGTCGCTCGGAAAATCTAAGTTGGGATGTACGTGTAGTGTACGCTAGATCAAGAGAACCACGCCCCTGGAGATAAATGTAGTTCTACACCCGCCGCTTTGATGTATCGTAATAATGCGGCGTGTCATAAAAAAAAACCCCCCGGCCATCAGGACAAGACGATGGCTGTGCAGACTTGCATTGATAACGCAGCGCAGTTATAGGTCTGGTTGTCATTGATCAGTCATGAATAAATATCTTCATACATTCTCCACCACCAAGGCACCCCCAAGGCAGTACCCTGGTTATCCCAGCATGCCACGTGATTAACATGGATCAACCAACAAGTCTGCCTGCCTGCCTGCCTGCCATGTCTTCTTCCGAGGGCTAGTTCCGTCCCTGAAAATGAAAATATCCTCACATAACAAAAATGTGGAACATGACATGTATGTATTTCGTGCGTATCCATCTACGTCCCATTCCAAATCTCTTATTAATCAACGTACAGCATGTCACCCAGTCTACATGGAGGACTCCAACACTCACACCGGCACCAGCCAAGCAATGGCAATGAGAGACTCACTCAACGTCAGTGAGGGGACGATGCCTCAACTCCACAGTCGCTTCTCGGTTAGCAACCCATCTTTGCATGAGCAGAGACACAAACAGATTCAAGAAAAGAATCACCAAAGTCAGTGCTGCTCCTTCGCATACACCAGCCCAATCAGCACAGCCAGCGAGCCTTCCGTCTTCGAACCTTGGAACCAAGACCAAGACCAAGACCAAAACCAAAACCAAAACCAAAACCAGACCCAAGGCCAAGACCAAGATCAAGACCAAGACCAAGACCACCAGTCCGAGACCTCAGCGTCACTGCTACGAACAGAAAGTCGCTACCGAAATGCGCCGCCTGGCGTTTCGTCTGTGCGCACGATTTCCATCCCCCTTCCCCTTCTGCCCCGAATCGTGAGACCGTCAAGAGCTATCAAGCCGGTCGAACCAACTTTAATAAGCTAACATTTCCATGCGTACACAGCGCAGACGAGCACAGAATCGAGCTTCGCAGAGGGCCTATCGGGAACGCAAGGAACACCGTATACGGCATCTGGAATCGCTGTTGCAGGAGGCGGCTCTGCGCGAGCAAACCCTTACGAGCGCGTGCCTGGCTCTACAGGCGGAATATGAAAGGCTTCGCGACGGGTACGACGATGCTTCTTCCCATCGTATTCCTGCTCCGCCCGTGCCAGGAGTATCAGACAACACGGCTTTGCTGCCCACCCAGCTCGATCCGGCCTTGATGCAGAACCAGGCTGTTGAGACGGGCGAGTTCAACTTGATGCCCAACTTATATGATTACAGTAGTCCCCCTGCTGCGCATAGATTTTCCTGGTGTTCACGCACATGACTGGGTCGAACATTTTCCAAGGCGCGGATATAGAGGCATGGAGCGAGCGAATCGCTGTTATTTCCTTTATTTTCGGGCGTGGCGTCCATTCCTTCGGGTCGTACGTAGTCTGCTCATAAAAAAAAATAACGACATGTACCATCCCCCTCCGTTACCAAAGACGCTTGTGAGCAAATTGCAATTAAAGCATGTATCCTTTCATCTGGTCGGAACAAATGCGCCAAATCTTGTCGTCAAGACAACTGGAATCCCTTTCAAGTCATTGTGCAGTCTTCTGCCTCTTTGTGTCCAGCCCATCCCCTGCCAAACTCGTGTTACTGCCACCAGTCACCTGAGCGCTAGCGTTTGCTGGCAGATCAAGCAACGGAGACCTTGCCGAGCCTGTGGTGCTACCGTCTGCCGCCAACGGCCGCTTCATTGTTGGCGGTTTGTAGCTTCCCCTGTTCGCAAGTGGGCTTCCTGGGCCACCTGGTGCACCAATTCTTCGCGTGTGATCCATCGAGGGATTCGCCAGGCTGCCCCTGGTGGCTGGCCCTCCCGGTCGAATGGATGCAAAACCAGCTGCATTCGATGATGGTGCCGGCGAAGACTGGCTGCTTGTCGGGGCAACATGCTGTCCGTTCCTGGCAAGTGGCTTCGATGATGAATGATCTATGCCCGGAGTCTTTCTGATGGATGGGCTCTCAGCCTTTGGGTTGAAGACCTGTGAGTTCACAAGGATTGGTTCCTGTGCTTCAGAGACCCTTGCAACAGACCTCGCTGAGAAGAACGCAACCGTTGTTTCTGCGCCCGCATTTGGGATCGGCGGTGCTGCCATGGTGTTCGTGTTGGGCGACTCTCGGTTCATGTTCCCCGATGGCATGTGCCCAGCACTTGGTGTTTGTGGTGGACGCGGACCAGGCCCTCCAGACACAGCTCTCGGCTGCTGCTGACGACGTACAGAATCTGCTTGCGCTTGAGCCGGTCCGTTGGACATCGGCCTCGAGTATTGCGCCTGCACTGGGGCAGGATTGGGGAGCACAATTTCATCGGGGTGGCCTTCTCCTGGTACGCAGAAGTCGGCCTCGTCGAGTTCTACTGATATTCAGCTTCGATGTCTTCGAACCCATCAGAGGAAAGCATACCACCGAGGTAGTCTTCGAAAGACTCCGTAGGCTCCAACTTGAGCGCAGCTGGTGGCCCGTTTGTACTCTTACCAGCTGCCCCAATTGCCGTCCCACCAGTTGCAACGATATCTCTCTTGACAAAGTCCGAATGCCTGTGAAGATTGTCTTGGTCGAATTTCTTGACCGGCTGCGCCTTGACTTTTATGACTTGTTTCACGTAGTCTGTATCATAAATACAGTTACCGAGAATGTTACCGAAGCTTCGTAAGGCACGCTTCATTCCATCTGTTGTGCCCTCCTTTTTGGCCTTCTCGAATGCCATGGCCTTTCCCTTGGCATTTTCTATTGAGCCGTATCCGATGTCTTCGTGATAGGTCCCGTCTCGAAGTGTGATTCGAACGATGACAGACAACCCTATGCTGACACGCTGAGTTTGTGGGTTTTCATCGGCAAAGTCGACTTGGATATTCTGTATAGATGAAGACCATCCGTTGAACCCGAACACCTCGTTGGCTAATCCAATCACCTTTTCGGCTGTCAGATAGTGCACTCGCGAACCGCCAGGCCCAGATCGTGAGGAGATGTACTCTGGGCCGAGCTGCTTGTCAAGTTTCGACGCGATCGTGGCAATCTCTTTGGCCGTCCATTCCGACACTCGGGGTTTGTTCTCCTCAAACGGATTCGCCCATGCGGTATGTTGATCGCCCGGACTGTGCAAAGTATTAGTGTGCAGGATCACAAGTGAGAGGCGATGAGACGGACGCACGCAGGCATAGTCACCCAATACGTCCAAGTGCAGGATGTTCATCAATGAGTGAAGCACGAAGATGTAGCCGACGAGGCGAGCCAAAGAACCGGGGTCGCGAAGAGCAAAGCAAATGGCGTTTTAATTAGTAGGACATGATATGGATCAACTTCTTCGTAATGAATGTCTGGGACGTGCCTGCCGTACAGGTCGCGTTCGACTTGCCTGAGTGGCAGGCGCGTCTTGCGCCTCAAACGGGTGAGCACGTGATACGTTCGTTGTTGCCCAGATTACGTTTTTAGGGGAGGAGGACCTGCCGCAGCTAGCCCCACAAAGACTGGGCGAGAGACGTCTTGTGGTCGTCGGCAAAACTCTCATACTGATGCAAAGTTTACGAGCACCGAAGTTACAAACCACAAAGGGGTTGATTGGCGCTTCTAGACCAACGGGTATCATAAATCATGCTCTGCGTCAAGATGTCTATTATCTTGCGCAGGCATTACTACCTACATGGTGACGAAACTATGGACATTTGAAGCGCCGCCCTGAGTACATGAGATTGACAAAAGAAGAGGTACTAATTGAATAGCATGAATGCAAATGCACATGGAAACAAATCCCGTTGTTTTTTTTATCCGAAACGGGTTGGGGGATACCAGGAAAGCAATTACAGAAAATGAATTCCATTCCATCCATTTGCGGATGAATACTTAAACTCCCGAGTCTATGCCGCCCTTAAGTAATGCAAGAGGTCTGTCTCGTCATCATGTTTCGTAAAATAGTAGTCCGCAATTCTGTTGCCATGGGCGAGATGCCCTTTATCCCAATCCGATGTGTTGAGTGGGGTTTTTTATTATTATTTTTTACCAGGGTCCGACACGCACGGGGGCGCTATAAGCACCCGAAATGAGCTGGTTCAGAATTGAGTTCTGCTCCGGCGGATTTCCCGACGCGTTGGGGCCAGAGCCCATCCAGCCAACACTGGTAGCCATGGCCGACATGGCCGAACTGAGACGTCCACCTGATCGCTCGTTATGGCGAGCAAGAGTCTGGTCCCACCCTCCAGAGTGCAAGTTGATGCCACCTCCTCGTTTACCAGCTTCAGAAATGACCAAGGCCCAGGCTCTGGCAATCTCGTCGTAGGCATTTTCCTTGTGATGGCGATATGCTTGAGGGTCCCAGTTGGGCAAGTCGTGGATAAGGTTCGTGGCACCGTCAAGAAATTGCAGTGATTTGGTAGCTTGCATCTCATTTGGCGGGAGATATTGCGGTGTAAAGTCGGAAAGGGCATCGAGAAGGGCCACGAGGGGCTCTCTGACTCGGTAGTAGGTATATTCGGCGCTAGATTCGCCGTAGGGGGCGGCCTCGTTCAGTTTCCTTTGATAGTCTCGCAAAACATCCAAGACGGATATCACAGATGGTCGAGGCGCTCCAGCCACAACCTTGTGGCCAATATCCGGGTGACGTTCACATATTCGTTCCAGAACGGTCCGTAATTCGCTTGCGTCGAGAGTCTCCAGAAGCCGAGGCAGAGTCAGTGGTCGTCCCACAGCTTCGTTGGATCGGACCTTTTTCGAAGGGCGGGCGAGTGCTCTGGCGGAGACGGCAGGAGAGCTCGCTGGTGACATGGCCTCATCTCCATCCTCATCGGCCTTTCGTTTTCTATTCCCCATGTTGGACAGTGGCGAGACTGTGTGGGCACGGGTTAGCATGCGATGGGGGACGCACAGAAGATGGGGGCTGATCGATGGCGACCGCCAAGAGGATAAATAGTGAAGCATTGCTTGCCATCAAATACCAGAGAACGGTGAAGCGTACCTGAGCGCTGAGGGGAACGGCGGGGGGTTTCGTGGTGATGATGAGGGAAGACTGGTGGTTGTGGCGACAACAAAACGTTCATTGTGAGTGATTGGGACACAGCCAGTCCGCTAAACGCAAACCAAAGCGAGACAAAGGTTCGATTGGCCACGATGCCAGAACTTGGACTTGATGGGAGAGGCCCCTAGTTGGGAGGTGAAGCCGTTGCGGCAGGCGTGAGAGAGGTAGTGAGTTGAAGGTGAGAGGAGGAGAGGGGCGGGAAAGGACAAGAGGATATCGTAACGTTCCGGGCGCGGCGGCACGGGGCACCTGCACTGCACGGAATCAAATGATGGAGCAGAGAAGGCGGTCAGAGGCGGGAGTGAAGCAAGGGTGGCCCCTGCGCTGCTGGTACTCAAGGAAGAGAGACGGCGTTTTGGGATAAAAGAAGATGGTGGGTGGAGAAATTGTGTTGCGTGTTGTTATGGGTAGGGTAGATGGTGAAATCGAGAAAAGGCAAGGGGAAAAAAGGCCAAGCAAGGCAAAAGGAAGAAGCGGATGAGATGGGGGGGTCCAGTGGAAAAGACATCTGGGGGTGCTGGTTGGGCAGCGGGGGGCAAGACCAGACGCAATTGTACTCGGTACCACGGATCCGTACATACGCAGGGTTACTCCGTGGGAGCAGCCAGGCCGGGGAAGAAGTACACGAGACATGGCGGCTATACCTCTACTATGACTACAACACATATTCAAGTCAGAAGGAAGATATACAGTATCTTGTTTACATCCGGCTTTGAATATCATGGTTTTTTGCCGCATTCAATTTGACAACATGATGGTACATACGTGTAATTCTTCCCAGCCAGCGTGCTCCAAAGCACACAGATGGGCCGGGGAGCTTAACGCCACGGGCTTGCACAACACACCCACGACACCCACGACACCCACGAGGCGAGGCGTGGCGCCGGCGCTATCATGTAGACTGGTGGTGTTGGGCCTGGTGTGCAAGTGGCAAGTGGTGGTCGAGGATGGTGAATTGGAATTGGATGAATTGGATGCGCGGGTGCCAATTGATGAAGCAGTTGACCCTTGCCGTCTGGGGTTCCGAGTAGCTGATCCCCCCTTGCAAGTTGGCGGATCTACAAATTGGCCATGAAGCTCGTGCCACACAGTCAGCGTTCAACATGGGCCGCCACGGCAGTTCGACCAGTTCGACCCCAACAATCTTCAGCTCGCATTGCCCACCCCAGCACGCCTTCGCGCCTTCGAGAATGAACAAATGGGCCACATCATCCATCCGTAGCAACGCTGCAACGCAACGCCTGCATGATTCGCATCATGACATGCAAAATCATCTGGATTCGGCAGTTCGGCTCGGCTGGTGATGCTGCATAAGACAAGCGAACAAAACCCACGCACCTGCAATTTGCCGCCTTCTCCATCTTCCAGACTAAACGCCTTGCCCTTGCTTTGGAACTGTTGCGTTTAAGTTAATCCGTACGAGCATCTTGAAATACGATAGCCACTAATGATGACCGCTGACCGTGGTTGATTTGAATAGCCACTTGTCTGATACATACATACATACATTATACGGACTAATCCGTACACAGAACCTTTTCCCCCCATGCCCATGCCCATGCCCCCACTTTTACACTTATCGAATCCCCCTCCCAGGGATCCACATCCACATCACCAAGACCTTATCGTTATCGGGATGCATGAGCAGAGAAAAATTTCTGGCCGGTCTTCCTTGCGTTGGTGTCCGGACGCATCCTTTTGCCATGTACCAGGGCTCCCGATACCACAAAAATCTGAAATGGCCACGTCGGACGAGAAACCCATCCAGACGGATGGCGAAAACGGGGCAGCAGTCAAGCGCAAGAAGACCATGGACGAAATCGCAGTCGATCTCGCGCTGCCCGAACCGCCATCCAAGAGAGCCCGCCGTGCCTTGAAAAAGGGCAAGACCCTCCCCCCCAAAACCAACGGCGGCGGCGGCATCGACGACAAGGACAAGGACGGCGACGAAGAGGAGGACCGCGAGAAGAAGGACAGGAAGGAAAAGGCACGGTCGGAACACGGCATCTGGGTCGGCAACCTGCCCTTCACCGTGACAGCCGCCGAGCTGAAACAGTGGCTGGTCGACAACTCGGGAGGCGTCATCACCGACGAAGTCATGACAAGAATAAAGATGCCGACTTCCAAAGACGCCGGGCGGGATAGGACCCAAAAGAAGCCGGCCAACAAGGGCTTTGCCTACGTTGATTTCGCCGACATTGGACCCAAGGTTGCGGCCATTGCTCTGTCGGAAACAGAACTCGGTCACCGCAAACTACTCATCAAGGACTCCAAGTCCTTCCAAGGACGTCCCGCCAAGGAAAAGGAGCCAGAGGCCGTCGAGGCAGGCCCTGACGGGAAACCCCTGCAGTCGAAAAGGGAGACGGATCCCAATGCCAGCAGGAAGATTTTTGTGGGCAACATGAGCTTCCAGACGACCGAGGAAGATGTGCGCAGAAACTTTGAAAAGTGCGGTGAAATAGAATGGGTCAAGGTGGCCACGTTCGAGGATACGGGCAAATGCAAGGGCTACGGGTGGGTCAAGTTCAGAGAGCCCGGGGCGGCGGCGTGGGCGGTCAAGGGTTTCGTCAAGGTCAAGGAGGCGGTTGAGACGGAAGAGGACTTTAATGACGGAGAAGAGGACGACGGGGGCGACGACGAGAAGAAAGACGAGCAGAAGCAGTTCAAGACGAGAAAGTGGTGGGTGAACCGCATGCTGGGCCGGGAACTGAAGTTGGAACTTGCCGAGGACGATCAGGCCCGGTACAAGAAACGGTTTGGCAAGGATGCTCCCAGGAGACAACAGGGGGACGGCAACGACGACGGGACCAACAGCAACGGCGACAAGTTCTCCCGAGGACGGAACCCAAGATGGCGCCATGAAGCCACCGATGACGGTCAGCCCGGCGAGAAGGCCAACGTCCCTGCCGAGACAGCGTCTAAGCCTTTGAAGGAGGCTTCTGATATTCAGGTGGCACGGTTGACGGGAGCGGTGGTGAAGCACACGGGTACCAAGGTGACGTTCGATTAGACTGGACACCCACCCCGATTTGAATGCAGCCCCATGTACATATCTACATATACACGAACGACTGAGCAGGAAGAGACGTCAAAAGGGCGTCGCCAACTTGAAAAGGAAGTAAATGACTCTTATTGCACCCAGAAAGTTTATTGTTTTATCTGAAATGCCGCCCTACTTAACTATCTAAACGGCGTATGATGCGTGGAAGCGGGCTGTTTCGGAGGTACGAAGCCGGTCGGTCGGTCGGTCGTCTGGTGCGCCCGAGAAAGTGGAGCAGACTACGGGAAGACTGCCGGGCAAATGGACGTGGACGCCGTGCGGGTGATGGTGGAAGGCAAGAGGTCCCTAGGGATATCACGCCGACGGGGGGCAAAGGAGATGAAAGATCATGTGCAGGGCCATGGGGACGGTGATCCAAGAGAGTTCGTAGGAGCAACTGGCGAGGCCTGTGAATAGATGCCAATTCAGATGAAAGAGAATAAAAAGAGAGTATATAAGAAGTGCCCAGTGAGATACATGGAAGGATCGTGACAAACACATCATCACATGCCGGTTTTTTTTTTTTTCATCATCACAAATCGTTTAAAAGTCCCGCGCTGCCATAAAGGAAAGAAAAAAGGGGGAAAATAACTTGCAAGTCGACTCCCACCGGAGCATCAGAAGAATATGAAAAAAAAAACCCCCAATGGCATGTCGCTCACGAACGACTAAACATCAGGGGCACCAAAACACTCCGACTCTCGCACCTGAATTTGTCTTCCACGACCATGTCCCTCGCGTGCGCTGCACCACCACCAGTCCACTCGCGGCTCGCTATGAGACGACACGCTGCCACCGCGTCGGTCGCGCGGGTGCGCTTTGCGCAGAATTCCCTGCTGAGCTTGGACAAGACTGCCTCTTTGGCCTTCTGGAGAGCGGTGACGCGAGCGTCTGCGTCTTCGGCAAGTAGGCGGTGGGCCTCTTCCTGCTCGAGATTGCGCTGGACAGAGGTGATTTCGCTGTCTTGAGAAGGCCGAGAGGGATCGTAGAAGGTGGGCTGGAGCAGGACGGGCTGTGGATCGGACGCGAGGATGGGGGCGGTGATGATGACGGGTCTGGGGGATGGAGGTGTGAAGGGGCGGGAGGCAGTGTCTGCTTCAAAGGGCGGTTTGGGCTTGCGCCTCGAGGGCTTGCGCTGCTCGCTCTGGAGTTGACGATAGGAAGAGGATGATGACGATGAAGGGCGGGACTCGGAGCCGATATGATGCTCGCCACCACCGGTGCTGCTGCTGCTGCTGCTGCTGCTATCACTGCGGTGGTGCTCTCTGCGACGACGACGACGAGTCTTCTTCCTGCGCAGCTTGGTAGTGAAACCCATGGTGTCATCGGCCCTTGCCATGGCCGCCGCAGCCGCCGCCGCCGTGGCTGACGTCTCGTCTGACAAGCTTTCTATAACGCTCCTCTCCTCAGGGCTGAACCCAAAGCCACCGAGATCCAAGCCCAGGAGCTCCCGGCTCACAGCCTCGACAGCAGCACTGGGACTCGGCAGCTCCTCTTCGCTCTCGTTTGTGACCAACGAGCAACTCGACGCAGCCATGACGCTGATCCTAGACCAGCACTCATCCTTGTTCACCGGCGCCAGTGCCTCATCCCAATTGCCGTTGTTGGCGAGCACGACGTTCTCAAAGTCAAACTCCTTGACGGTTCGGCTATGGTTCCTAATCAGCTCGCTCAGCTGCGGGGCGTTCATGGTCGCGTTCCGGATCTGCAAGTGTCGCAGCTTAGGGAAATGAATGGGCGACCTGGGTGGGCGAGTGGGCAGCGGAGACATGGGCGACGTGACTTCGTGAAATAGCTTCTTGGACGACCGGGGCGGCGCAAACAGGGCATCAGAGGAGAGAGACACGGGACAAGGACCCTTGTTGCCGACCCATGAGAAGCTGAATTTCTCGAGCTCGGGCGCGAAGAAGCGCACGTAGTCGTCCATGATCTTGAGGTGGTCTAGCCCCGGAGATGATCCGTAATAGTCCCATGATTCAACAGAGATTTTGAGCTTCTTGACCTGCCTCCACCGCTTGCCCGCCGAGGGGACGGAACCGAACCCTTGGGTGTGCCGGAGATAGCTGAACGCGGCGGGATGCATGGACGACAGCGACAGTTTGTAGAGCTTGTCCAACGGGGCTCTCTCCACGGCAATCCGCAGACTGATGAGCGCATAGTCGACAATGTCCCGCCTGTACCGCTCTCGCGGATCCTGCCCCGGACACCGCACGGTCAAGTGCCGCATGTTGGGGAGCGATCTGAAGGCATTGATGAAGCTGGGCACGTTGGTGGCGGCGTGGAAGAGCGGCGGATACTGCTGGGTCAAGATGTCACCGAGCTCCGCGTTTGCGTACTTGCGCCGAGTGAGCACCGAGCTCATGCTCGTGTGAGGCGTGTAGAGGAAACAGATCTCCTGGCCGGTGAGGGGATGGACCAGGGGCGGCAGGAAAGTGGCCTCGGAGTGAGGCATGTGGAAGGTGAGGTGTTCGATGTGGTGGCCGACGCGGTTGAGGGCGGACACGCGGCATGGCTTGGTGAAGGTGCTTGATGAGAAGGTCATGTGGATGCGGGTGAAGAGGCGCTTCGTGACGAGGTTGCAGCATGCCGAGGAGAGTTGGCGGATGGAGGCCATGTCCGAGGTGGACAGGTGCGGGAAGAGGTGGTGTCTGATGCGTTCGCTCCTTAGGAGGGCGATGAAGAGTTGTTCGGTCGAAGACATGGTTCTCCCGTGGCGTGCTTCCAGCGGACTGGCTGACTGGGGTGAATTGGGTGTGGAAACGTTGTCTTGTAGAGTGTCGTTTCAGAGTATCAGAATAGAAATGCGTGTCGTTGAGAATTAATTGCTGTGCCTTCCCACGACGTTATGCAATTCGATGCGGAAATAACCACACAAACCCAGGGTCAAGAGAAGCCAGGCCAAAAAGGCTGAATATGATGAATGCAAAAGAGTACAAGTATAACAGCCCGGACAACACCATGCGCAGGACAACGCCCGTATATATCCCGCCAAGCAGCGACTTTCCTGCATGATGACCCCTCACAATCTCACAGTCAGTCTCTTTCCGCCTTCTTTTCGCCTCTTTTCGCCGCCTTCTCCACCGCCCGAGAACAGAACAGAGCCCCTGCTCTTCCCGCCATCGCAAACTGCATCGTCGACCAGCCAAGCCAGAACGGCTGGCTCGTGAGTCGCCGGGGCCTCAGGAACCTGCAGGACGCAGGAAACTTGAATAACGGTTGGCTGATTCCGTCCTGCGTCGCGTCCGCGTTGGGAAGCGTGCCGATGGCCCTGGTTGGCCTGATTGGCCTGGTTGACCTGCATGTCGCAGCTGCGCACTGCCGTGCAGCAGGAGGAGAAGCGGCATTTCTGTGAAGCTCGAGATGGACGAGCCAGTGGGGGTCGAGTTCCCGGGGCGGAGGTGGTGCGAGATTGTGGAGACGGTTGCAGCGACGGATCCCTGCCTGTCATCGCCAATCACGTCGTCGGCGCGTCTGCGCGTCTGCGCGTCTGGACGCGAGAGACACGCGCCAACGTCGCCGGCCGTAATAACGACGTGCCCGAAGCCGCGCCGTCTCGCCCGTTTTGGCCGACTGGGCGCGATTCTGCATCTTCAACAAACACTGGTTTGGTAATCCGTAATCCGTAGTCCGTAGTCCGTAGTCCGTAGTCCGTAGTCCGTAGTCCGTAGTCCGTATTATCGGATGCAATTTCTCGGTGTGGTAGAAACCAGAACGCCACCGACTAATCTGCTCTTCATGAGCACGACCGCAGCGCACCAGTGCAAATCGCAGTCTTCGCATCGTGTCTAAATCCAGCCATGGCCTGTTCCTCTTTCGCGTTGAAACGAGACAGTGCGTCATTGCCAATCGTTTGCCTGATCCGCCATCGCAGACCAATGCTCATGCAACTTCCTCGTCAAGTTTTCGCGTGCCCTGGCTTGTGGAAACTGCATGTGCACCTCGCAACATTCGTGCATGGCAACATCTGATGACCTTTTTAGCAAGGGAACCGTCTAATATGCCTGCTCTCCTCATTGGCCCCAACGTGAGCACTTCGAGACATACATAGAGATGCGAAGCAAATCAATAGTGGTAGTGTAACAGTCGCATTATCGAGTAGCCCAGTCGTGGGGCTCGTTAAATTCCTGTCATTGGGTATCTGTATCTATACACATGCACGAGGCATGATCCATCCCTGTGCCTCAAATAGTGCTATATGCTGCTATTGGTGGCTGTCTGACTGCCACCTATCGTGCTCGGCCTCGCCCTCTCCCCCCTCTCCCTCCTCTTCCAGCGCCCCGCCCGCGTTGCTCGCGGTGGATTCCCCTTCCATGTCGATTTGAGCTACCTTGCGAGGGTGGCGGCACGTTGACGTTGCGGTAGTCTCGCATCGACGCAGGGGGTTTGGGTGGCAGAGAAGGAGGCGGAGGAGGCGGAGGTTGGCCGGAGTACTCTCGAGTGCCCGGTGGTGGAGGATAGGCCTTTGATTTTCCCGATGATGGTGGCGGTCCCGGAGGAAGAGGAGGCTGCCCAGCCCGTGGTTGGGAGCTGTTGACTCTGTGACTGTCCATCATCTGCGGTAGTTGGATATTGCTGGTTAACCGTATCTGCCCAGCACCCCCCTTTGGTTCCCTTATGGCTCTCCTGCTCAGAAATTCCACATCAGAGTCATCACTCTCTGAGAAGTGGACGATATTCGCAGTTCGAGGTGCATGGCCTCGAGTTCTTGTTTCAAAACCGCGTAGAGACCGTTGGTTGGCAATCGGACCCGCAATCTCCTCGATAGATAGTGCGTTACATTTGGGGTCTATGTAGATGTTGCGATTCCGAAGTGACCAAGTTGGATTGGCAGAAATGCCTCGACGCTCTCTGCAATCCCCCGAGAAATGATCTGTGCCACCGCAGACAGAACAAGAGCAGGGCAGATAGATGACTGGGTGGATGGTGTGCGCGTCGGGTTGAAACGATCGCCATACTTCGGTGCAGTTGCCTTCTAGATGGTCGTTCGAGTTGCAATATGCACATGCCAGACCCTCGTCCTTTGTGAGCGCAAGCTTTTCTGTACAGCTTGCCGTTTGGTGACCGAGCTGACGACACTCGTCGCACCGTTCCTGGATGCTAGGGCAGCAGAAGTCCCAGTGATCGATGCTTTTGCAGAAACGGCACTTGGACCTAGCGCAGTGGATGGCTTTGTGGTTTTCGCCACCGCACAGGAGGCACATGGTGCTCGCGTCCGCGGCGGATGGAAAGTATCTTCTTTGTTGCTGGAACTCCTCCTCTCCTGTTGGAACGCCCTTCCTCACGATCGAGGTGTCTCCATTTTGATGCGATTCTTGTGCCTTTTCCGGTGGAGAGTCCTTAGTAACGCCACTACCGACTTGTCCTTCCTCCATTGACCCTTCGCTTTGGCTCGCCCCTGTACCATTCTGGTTTGCGACGTGGCTCCCTGCAGTGGGCTCAGACGCTGACCCAGTGCTGTCGGTATTCAACTTGAGAGACTCAATTACATTCTGTATTGTACGGGATGTTTCGACCTTCTTCGCCGCTTGTTTCGCAGCCCTCCTTTTAGCCTGTCGCAGTCCACTGTGTTGGTCGAGGTAGAATGCAAAGGCGTCCATAGCCACAGCGGGAGTGACGGCCGAGATACTCTCGAGATTGTGCTGGCAGAGAACTTGGACCCAATCTTTAAATCTTGCAAACCAAGAGCCCTGCTTCTTGGGAGATAGAGCTGGAAGCTTAAACGCCGACGAGCCAGCCGTGTAGGTAGGTGACTCAGACGGCATGGTTGAGCCAGCAAAAGGCTCAAGATGGTCGGCTTCAGTATCATCAGTCAATAGTTCCGCACTCGACATCTGGCTCGATGTTGGCAGCGAGGACTTTGAAGCAACAGCAGCACCAGCACCAGCACCAGCACCAGCACCAGCACCAGCACCAGCACCAGCACCAGAGGAAGAAGAAGAAGCAGCAGCAGCAGGATGTCGAGGTGGAGCGGGCCCGTCACTCCCGCTTGGAACGGAACCCGAGGCCGTTTTGCCAGTTTCAAGAGCAGCACGCGGGTTAGGCTCGTCATCCGACTCGTCAACTTCACCTTCCTCTGAACCCTGGTGGGAATGGGGATCCACGGGACGGGAGCTCAGTCTGGCCCTCTTGGAACCGCGTGGAGGAGATTCAACGTCAAGGTTAGAAGCTGGCGAATAGCCGTCCGAACCATCTGACTCGTCCTCATCCTCGCGTGGCCGCTTCTGGCCAGGTGTTGACTGTTTCTTGCCGGCCTCTTCCATTTTTGCTTCTTCAGGTGTCAAATGCGCCTTTTCCTCTTCATGATCCAGCTCATTGTCGCTCGATGAAATACTGATGACGTCCCCTGGCGCATCGTTATCGTTGTTAATGAACTTGATGCTCATCTCGAAGGCAGATGGCGGGAAATCCGGTGCGGGATCCCAAAAATGTGTGATAAGCAGAGACGGCGTGCTTCCCACGCCAAAGTTCTATGCAGTCCTTTCGCAGAGTCAGGTCAAGGGACAACTTGCGGCTGCTGGCTCTTGATAGCGTCGGTCGGTGTATTGAGGCGCCGTCGCTCAAACATGCGAAGAGCTTGTCTGCGAACTGATAACTGGCGATAATCTCGTAGCATCCACTTGGTGACCCTAGATTCATGCATGCTCAGCAAATCAGATGCAACCATGTCCACAACCTGACCTTTTTCCCGAGTGTTACCCGCATTGAGTGGACCCACATATGTACATTGCACTCTGTTATGCAATTTTCAAATTTGCAACTGGAATTTTCATGCTATTCAGTTGTGATTTGCATGTGACACGACACATCTCTTGTCCTTCGTGGTCCCCGAACATGCGGGCAATTAAACTACCGCTGAACGCGGCCATGGTCAGGCTTGGAGATGCGCGAATCGACGAATAAATAACTATCAAAGTAACTTGACTTTTGAAATAAATTCCCAAACTCGAGAAAGTATTGTAATGAATCGGAATTTTTCGAGCATGCTTTTATATGTATAGATTTTGTATGTACATACAGGACGACTGCGACGACTGCCTACTGTCAAAGTCGAGTCGTGTAGGGTAGGCTGTGGCGAAAGTGGATGACAGAAGGAGCAGCTGGCGCCAGCTGACAGCCAGAGATATCGCCGCTGTCGAGTCTGTCGGTCTGTCGTCCCTTGGACCGAACCAAAAGCCCATCCATTCAGCTTCAGAAGCCCGACCCCAGCATTTCTGCTGTTCCTCCATCACCACTCAAGTCGTTGGCCTCGTTCCATCACCTTTCGCCGCCTGCATCCCATCTGTGCACGCTGCTGTCGCCTCGTCCAGGCACCCATCGACCTTTTCCTTTACTCCGTACAAAATCACTCTCGGCATCCATACGCTGGGCCGCCGCCCAGGCCGTCGACTCTCTTTCTCCTACCTGCACACACGACCGTTCCCTGATCCAGGGCCACCCCAAAACGCTGTCAACTCTCTGGCTTCGCCGTCTTATCCGCTGCACATCTCCGGCTTACCAGATTCTGCAAGACAGGCGCCGTCGTCGTCTTCTCACGTTCTCAGCCTCGGTTCGATTCGATTCGGCATATTCCGTCTCACCCACCCGCATATTCTCGTACCACCGTCTTGTTTGTGGTCGGTAACTTGGAGAATCCGCGACGCCCTCGATTTCGCCGCTTCCCGCCACACGTCTAGACTACATTAGTCCTGCTCTCTCCTCCCCGTGTCCGACAATACCGCCAAACTGTCTTCCCCAATTCTCCTTCAGCGTACCGTTTCCTACGACACGGGCACTAAACCTCCGCGTCGTGGAAACACATACTTAGATATGGCCGACCGCAATAACTCATCTCGTAGGAGGAGATCCAGTAGCATCTTGCAAGTCTACCATGAACCTCCCGAGACTCTTGAGCAGATCAGTGACCAAGCTGCTCTACCGAACTTGAATGCCAATTGGACAAGCGCAAAAGGTACCCTCTTCCTCTCCTGACGATGGCGGGCGCCACCATGCCCCTTTACACACCCAACAAAGTCAATATTGTCCGATGGCAGCCACCTTGCATCTATTCCATGCGAATATCCGACTTTTATGCTTTCCTGCCTCGTCATACGAGTGGGAAAGCCATGAGATGCTGTTGCTGACGTGATATTCTTGCATATAGGAGCCTGGACCATTCACGTGGTTTTGATCGCCGCTCTCAAAATTTTCTACGACATCATTCCCGGCGTATCACAAGAAACATCATGGACGCTAACGAATATGACGTACATGTTTGGCTCGTACATCATGTTTCATTACGTGCGTGGTGTCCCGTTCGAATTTAACAGCGGAGCCTTTGACAATTTGAATATGTGGGAGCAAATCGACAATGGCGCTCAATACACGCCGACCAAGAAGTTTCTTCTTAGCGTTCCCATCGTGCTGTTCCTTCTGAGCACACACTACACTCATTATGATCTGGCTTATTTCATTATTAACTTTCTGGCTGTATTGGCCGTGGTTATCCCCAAGCTGCCGTTTGTACGTTGTCGTCATGTCTTGACCGACTCTCTTTCTTTCTGACAAAGTTGTCCCTGCTAACCAGGCGCAACAGAGCCACAGAATGCGATTCGGTCTATTCTCAGGCCCCCCCGAGGAGGATTAGAGCTTCGTGTCGGAGATCGCAGGGCGCTCGGTGATGCGTGGTTAGTACATGTGAACAGAAGAGTCTCTGACATGCGGAAGGCGGCTCGACGATCTACAAAAAAACACACAAGAAGAGATGCGCCATGGTATATTCTACGAAGAAGGGGGCACAATAACAATGACGAGCATAATATGGTGCGTGGGCTCCCACTACGAGAAACTTCTTGTCGTTTTTGGTCGTGGCTTTCAAAGGCAGAAATTGGATCTGAACACCAGCAGCGTATTCTCTCTTGCTTTTATTTTACATACGCCAATGACTAGTCAAAGCATATCTCGTTCGATGACCTTGCGTGATTTTCCCCATCTTCTTCCGTGAAGTATCGAGGTTTCGTTGAGGTTCCTGACGCTCTGCGCTTAATTTGAATGTTGATTTCTTCTGACCAATGGCTTCAAGGTTTGCTTCAAGTTGACACGCCGGCACATGTCAAAAATGGACACGTGCAAACGTTAGTGGCGTTCTTGACAATTGCCCTTTGCCTTATGAAGTTGGCCTTGCATTTTTGGCTTGTTTTAAGCTGCTCGTCGGTTCACACATGGCACTTCTTAGTGTCTCCTGAAACCTTTTGACACGCAATTAACTTTTCCACTTCTGCAGGGATCTTTGGGGGCTTTTGTTTGCTTTGTTTTTGCTTTCCTCCTCATCAGCCACCGAATGCTACGATCGAGTTTCCTCTGGCCACGCAGAAGCACAGTCATCGCTCAACCAATTTTGGCCTTTTCTCAGAATTATAAAGTTAGGTTATTTTCTCGAAATCAGAATGAATCCAACTTGTTTTCTTTCCTCTCAGGTTCGACACGCAAGTCCCTTCTTCCTGGGTTGCCTCGACCTGTTTCAATTCATTCTGCCCCTTCCCCATTCTGCCCCTTCTCTTCTATCATTCCCTGATCTCTCCTTTCAAATTTCAACTCAGTCAAGATGAAGGCCCAAGCTATCCTTCTTGTCGCTGCCTTTCTCAAAGGCATTCAGGCAAACAAGAATCCGCTTTCAGATGACCGTCCGATCTTCTTGAACCCGGACTTCTCGGTCGAGGAGCTTGAGTACTTGAGCAATCACAAGATCGACAATGATGCTGCGAAGGCCGCTGTTCCCGCTGAGAAGTCTGTTCGCAGCTTTCTAGCGAAGCCTGTCCCCAATAAGGAGGAGTGGAACAAGGCCCTCGAGCTCATGAGGGAAGCAGACGACAAAGAGAGAGAGAGGCGGAAGAAAAAAAAGTGCAGCGAGTGTTCGGAATGCCCGTGCAAGTGTGATGGCCATTCTACGCATTCTGGTCATCATACTTGGCATTCTACTGGGACGCATACTGGAGAGCCAACTGGACATCCTACCGGTACTGAAACTGATACTAATACTGGCACCCCAACTGCGCATCCTACCGATAGTAACACCGGCAATCCAACTGGCACTCAGACTGATAGTCAGACGGGAGAGCCCACTGGCACTCAGACCGATGAGCCAACTGGTACTCAGACTGACAGTCAGACGGGAGAGCCCACCGGCACTCAGACCGATAAGCCAACTGGCACTCAGACTGACAGTCAGACGGGAGAGCCCACCGGCACTCAGACCGATCAGCCAACTGGCACTCAGACTGATAATCAGACAGGAGAGCCCACCGGTACTCAGACTGATACTCAGACAGGAGGAGAGCCCACCGGCACTCAGACTGATAGTCAGACGGGAGAGCCCACTGGCACTCAGACCGATCAGCCCACCGGTACTCAGACTGATACTCAGACAGGAGGAGAGCCCACCGGCACTCAGACTGATAGTCAGACGGGAGAGCCCACTGGCACTCAGACCGATCAGCCCACCGGTACTCAGACTGATACTCAGACAGGAGGAGAGCCCACCGGCACTCAGACTGATAGTCAGACGGGAGAGCCCACTGACACTCAGACCGATCAGCCCACCGGCACTCAGACTGATACTCAGACAGGAGGAGAGCCCACCGGCACTCAGACTGATATTCAGACGGGAGAGCCCACCGGCACTCAGACTGATATTCAGACGGGAGAGCCCACCGGCACTCAGACTGATACTCAGACGGGAGAGCCTACCGGCACTCAGACTGATACTCAGACGGGAGAGCCCACCGGCACTCAGACAGGAGAGCCCACCGGCACCCAGACAGGAGAGCCCACCGGCACTCAAACCGACCAGCCCACGGATACTCAGACAGGAGAGCCCACCGGCACCCAGACAGGAGAGCCCACCGGCACTCAAACCGACCAGCCCACGGATACTCAGACGGGAGAGCCCACCGGCACCCAGACAGGAGAGCCAACCGGCACTCAAACCGACCAGCCCACGGATACTCAGACGGGCGAGCCAACTGGCACTCAAACCGACCAGCCCACGGATACTCAGACGGGAGAGCCAACCGGTACTCAAACCAACCAGCCCACGGATACTCAGACGGGAGAGCCAACCGGCACTCAAACCGACCAGCCCACGGATACTCAGACGGGAGAGCCAACCGGTACTCAAACCAACCAGCCCACGGATACTCAGACGGGAGAGCCAACCGGTACTCAAACCAACCAGCCCACGGATACTCAGACAGGAGAGCCAACCGGCACTCAAACCGACCAGCCAACTGGCACTCAAACCGACCAGCCAACTGATTCCGCAACTATGCAACCAGAGGTCTATACTTGCACTCGAGTCAGGCCCTGTGAAAATGTTTGCACTCACACTCACCACCACCACAAGCCTCACCTTCCCATTCCCACTGAAATTCTTACCAAAATCCATTACCTTCCTCATTATCGTCGACCCAAGGTACCTTACGTCCCTGCTGCGGCTAAGCGTTCCCATCCTGCAAACCACAATCTCACTGCTCGTCACGAATGTACCCTCAGCAACCCATGCAACAAGCCCTGCCACCACACGGCATCAGTTCCCCCTCCCTGTGGCATGGAGACCAAGATGAATCCCGATGTTGCTCCCACAGGTGTTGTCCCTGTTCGCGGCAATGACACGTGCGGCGACAACTGCCCTGCCCCCGTGGCCGTCAGTGGTGGTGTTGAGACTGCTGCCATCTCTGGCGTGGCTTTGCTTGCCGTCGCCGCGGCTGGATTCCTCTTCTTGTAAAGAGACGCGGATTTCCAGCCGAGGCATGGGCATGTCATCATCGGTCCTCCTGCTTTCCTGGTTCTCGGAAAGAAACAAGAACGTGGTGATGAAGGTGGCCCGGCCGAGTATGTGGGACAGAAACCTGCTTGACGTTGACATTCAGGCTGAGAAACTGTGCTGTGATACCCCCCTTTCCCCCGGTGGTGCTGGACAGACAAGACATAGAGGAAAAGGCTGACATGGAGACTGGTGCGGGGGTTTGGGTTTTGTGAGTGTGTGTGGTTTATCTAAGGGTGGGTGCGGTATTGTACATGGATAGTAGTTTGGTTTGTTTTGTGCTGGATATAAGTGGTACAGTCTGTATCGCAGCCTTGTTGAATAGCACCGAACATACATACTATTTGTTTTGTACACAGATAAGCCTTCTCCCGCTCACTCGCACATATACTCTTGAAGTTTGGACCGCAGATAGACTTGTCCTCGCTCTTTCACCATGTTCTAAAAAGGGGTCTAAAGAGTAGCCAGTAAAACAAAGAGCGAGCACGAGGGACATGAAAAAGCATGGCTATAAAGTTGAGCGTGGCTTCATCCAATCGACGTCTCGCATCGACTTGGACCCATAGATTCCCATATCTTGTGGAGATGCGAATAATCCACCGAAACCCATCTTGTCCATCCATCCATCCCCGAACAACCACGCGGCTCTCTCCAACACAACCACCCACCCCATCTCGCTCTCACCATGAAAGACGGCTACACTCGTCTGTACGACGACAAATCCACCGGCGACAAAGTCAGCGAGTACGCCGACTCGCACTCGACCCCTCTGCCGCGCCACATCACCGACTACCACGCCCGGGCGGCCGAGAGCCGCTCCGACTCTCACATGCTGAGCTCGAATTTCCAGTCCAAGCTGCATCTGTTCCTTGCGCAGGCCATCAACGCCAAGAGGGGTGAGTTTTTCTCCCATTCTCTCTCTCTCCCTCCAATGAATTAGACATTCCCCCCCCCCTCTTCCCCATTGTCTCCAATGAGAAGATGAATCCATCCATCCATTTCATCCACCAAGCTAAATTCCCGACCAAGTCCTCGAAGTAGGCGTCTACGTAGGCTACTCGGCCATGCTCTGGGCGCACGCGACAGGCCCAGACGGCCAAGTCACAGGTCTAGAGCACGACGCCGAACTAGCCGGGATCGCGCGCTCCGCCCTGGCAAAAGAGGGCGTTCACAACGTCGACATCATCGTGGGCGATGCCGCCGAGACGTAGGTCGGCCCCCCTTTTCTTTCCTCCCGAGCCAGATTTTCACCCTGGGGGAGTTCCAAACCTGGACACCAAGTCGAGACACGGACTGACGTGACGAAAATGTCAAAAAGTCTTCCCAGGTTATGCCCCGGCACGCCCTACGACATCGTTTTTCTCGACGCCGACAAGACGGGCTACTCGAACTACCTGTCCGTTGTGCTGGACCGTTCTCGGCCCGGAGGCGCGGATCGCCTCCTCCGCCCAGGCGGCCTCATTGTTGCGGACAACGTGCTTCGCAGGGGGCATGTCGCCGACTCGACGAGGACCGACGGCGAGATGGACGACGAGGAGCAGTGGGGCTTGCACGTCGCGGCGGTTCGCAGGTTCAATGATCAGGTCATTGCGGAGAAGAGACTGGAGACGTTTTTGGTGCCCTTGTGGGATGGCCTCAGCTTGATCAGACTGGTTGACTAGATTGACGTGGCCTTGATATCTTCGGAAGCATGGACTGATACACAATCACTAGCTGTTTTAGTCCACAATTGCGAAAATGCAATCACCGTCGTGATTGCCCTCGGCATGGGTATAACTGAGATTGAGTAGTACACACACGTTGCTATTGTTGGGGGGAAAAA
Source organism: Epichloe typhina subsp. poae (assembly GCA_030389615.1). Classification (NCBI taxonomy): domain Eukaryota; kingdom Fungi; phylum Ascomycota; class Sordariomycetes; order Hypocreales; family Clavicipitaceae; genus Epichloe; species Epichloe typhina. The sequence goes on from CP098313.1 coordinate 10,526,195, forward strand.
GATGCAAAAAAAAAAAAAAAAGTCCCTTCTCCCGCCCATCCATTACCACCATTTCCATACACGTCATGACTGAAATAAATTCGTATCCAAAACGTCGTGCTGACATCATCGTCGGATAAGTCGCCGCAAACTTCTTCCCAATCCAGGCCTGATTTACCAGAAGCGTCGTCGACGACCAGTGGCAGGAGCCTCGTTCCAGGACTCCTTGTGGCGCGCAGAATCCTCCTTCTTGCGGGCGCAGCAGCAGGTGACAAAGACAACAGAGGCACCAATGAGGGTGAAGATGGCAGCGACGAGAACCAGCCAGATTCCGGAGCCCCATTTGGCGCGGCTGACACCGAAATCGTTGACGTCCTTCTTGATGATGCCGAAGGCGATGAAGTCGGTGATCATGACCACGAGGGTCACGATAAAGGAGATGAGAGAGACGATGGAGGCCAGGAACGAGCCCACTATACCTGTGCTGATGCAGAGGAGGAAGGCAATGAAGCACAGGCCAAGAGCGACGGGGTGAAGAATCATGACACGGGTCAGACCCTTGGCCGTGCTGGCCGAGGCACTGCCGAATTCGGTGCCATCGAGAGTGCTCATCAGACCAGCTGGGTCGTAGCCGATCTTGGAGCGGGTGCAGTCGTCCGCATCACCACGGCTTCGCGGGCTGTTAGCAGAAGTCCTTGACTTGTACACGAATCTCCTCACCCGATGCCCCTCACGCAGTACCCAAAGGTACCAAACGTCACTTCCTGCGCCCCTGCAGCATTACTGCCGAGGTCGACATGCATCATGGAGATGCCATTGACCACGGGGGATGTGATGGTCACGACGATGAGGAGGACAAAGGCCACAAACAGGAAGAATGTGCCGATGTGGTGAATAAATTTCCCGAGCCCCATCTTGACTCGATTCGTATATATCTCTTCTGTTGACGGTGCGCGGCGGCGAGCTCTTGAAATGGTCGACGGGGATGGACTTGTCGCGGAAGGCAGGACGCTGGGGATGTACATATAAATCGTCAATGTCTTGGGCGCCCAGTCGAGGGCGGGCCACAGGTCACAGGTCACAGGCCACAGGCCACACGCGCCGCACTCATGTCGGCGACGTCATTTCGGAATTGATTCAGAACGAGACTGATGGTACTCGGTGGTGAAGAGCTTGCGAAATGAGGTCAGACAAGAACGACGAGCTCGTGGTGGCTGGTGGCTGGCTGGTGGCTGGTGGTGGGGTCTCACCATTTGCCATCTGCCCTGATTTGAGCCACGCCAAGACCACGGCCTACATAAACGGCCTCGCAACGCAGCCATGTAAATACATGTGTAAATACATGTGAGAAGCCTGAGTTGCTTACACACGTAATCCGTCTTCCCTGCCCATCTTCCGTCATGGGCCATCCGGGCACACGGCACACGGCACACGGCACACGGCACACTGTTTCCGCAATTGGTACCGAGTACCGAGCACATCCGTACTGCCCAAGAACTTGTCTCGTCGCCTTGTCACACGACAAATCATCTTTTAAAGACATGGATGATGAGTTAGCTGCATTCGTGACGCTCGCCCATACCAGCCATTCCTGCTTCGAGATGGGCCGGCATGTGAGTGCCCAACCCAGCCCCAGCCGTGAGTTGAACTACTCTCCATGTAGACTTTTCATTTTACTGGGAAGCCAGCCTTTCAGCCGCAGTCGCTCTGATTTGCCATCGGTTTGGCTGGTGCCGCTACTGCCTGTATCAAGCAGCCAGTGCACCAGCCCACTAGACGCCATAGTCCGAGGAAGCGACTGCTTCAGAGTGGATGCCACATATGATTTGTCTTTGCGATACGATGTAGGCCATGATTGGTGTAGTGGAGATCCGTACATGGCAAACTCGTGCTTGTAGTCTGGCGCTGGAAAGATTTCCAGCTTGAACTGTGTCTGTTTAGACGCGTGAAGAGATTCCTCGCCCGAGGCTGCATTGTCACCTGCTGTTTCCCCTCCAGAATTCGTTATGGACGGTCGGTTGCTGTTGGTATTGATGTCGTTAGAACTGTCACCGTCCACCAAGTCGACGACGTGAATATCCGTCTTCATTCGGGGCACGGGCATATGGTACGTGAGAGGACTGCAGGCGACGAGTCTTACTGCCGTGGTTGCCTCTTTGGTGACTGAAACAAAATTTGCGTGATAGCCCTGTCCATCAGCGCCAGATGTTAGAGATGGCTGCGCGCAGCTGTGCGCACGAAGCACATCAATCCAACGAGACAATTGGAAAGAGGGAGGGAGGGGGCTCATACTGGTGTCATTTTGAAAACCTCAACAGGCCCATATTGCTCCAAGACTTGCAGCACGGAGCGACGCTCTGCAAATGTGATCGGGGTGGGAGAAACGAGCACGCGAATGGACCGCTCAGCAATGGAACGACGGGCAACGGTTGCAATTGGCGGACGCATTTCGTTGAAATGGCGCCTTGGCCAGCTTCGGCTGGACTAGGCAAATCAAAAGTGTGCAAAGGGCAATCCTGAACGAAACGTAAAGATGACGAGCAATGAAGCAATGAAGCAATGAAGCCACGAAGGAGAAAGAAGCAGCAGGCAGAGCATGACAGCCAACCAGGCTGCGAGGAAATGCAGGCAGCGGGGAAGACTGGAAGGGACCTGCCGGAAGCCACCAGTCAACGTCGAGCGCTGAGCAAGGCTGAGTGAAGCTGAGTGAAGCTCACCATCTACCTCTCTGATGAATCCATCCATTCACTCCGCAAAAGGTCCAACAAAGGTCCAACAAACCTCCAATATAGGACTTAGAAAATGGCGAGTCCAACGCCGATGAAGCATGCGCCTTCGCAACAAGGTCGCACTCCTTCACAGCTCGCAGTAGCGACGCCTCCAGTGTCCACGCCCTTCTCAAATGCCGCCCAAGCTGCCTTCTCGCCTCGCGGCCCCAGGTCGTCTCCGCAGCAAGTGAAGAAATCGCCAGCGACGTCGAACCTCATGGGTCATTCGGGCATGGGGGCCTTCAACTTTGACAGTCCATCAACCGCCGCTGCCATGGGCGCCTTGGGAATGGGAGCATCCTTCGACATTGGCCTCGACAATGTTGGCGTCACTGGGCTTGATGCTATCGGAGCGGCGCTTGCCAACGAGGACGACAAATTGAAGCGCTTGGACACGATTCTGAAACTCCTCCGTGTTGGTCAAAACCTGTTCAGAAGCTATTCCCTTTTTTGTGGAGAGATTTTCTAACCCCGGTCTTTCATAGACCAAGAAAGGACTTGTCAGCGAGGCGAGTCTCGAACGCCTGGCACAGCAGATTGGGTTGGAACTGCTGTCAGAGGAGCAAAGAACACCCGGCGGACGTAAGACAAGAACACTGGCTATAGCTGGATCAGCAATTGCGCTCGACATTGTTCTCGACAACAACATCGTGCAAAGCGTTTCTCTAACCTATCACGGCTCTGCTTCATCCGTGTCCAAGCACATGGATGCAGCTGGTCAAATACTGCTGCAAGACCTGACTCTTCTTCCGGGCCAGAGCCCGCTGACTAAATCTTTAGAGAACTTTGCTTCCAACTTCGAGCGCCTGGCCGGCCTAGATAAGCTCAGCATTGTGCCAGGGCTCGAATGCCACGAAGCTCTAGCGGGCATCCACGCCAGCCTAAACAGGCTGTATGAGTGGGACTTGTCGAAACTACGAGAGGAGGGCACGATCAAGGGAAAGACCGACGAGTATCTATCCAACATCGTCATGTGCTCAAGGCACGGCCGACCGGCAATGCATGAAAGGGGCAGAGTTGGACTCGCCCTGCAATACTGGAAGCACCACCGATTCGTCACACCAACCCCCGCGGACGATTTGTCCTCGTTCAGTGAGAACAAGGCCAAAGTCTGGTCACTTCTCCTTGGGTGCGGCTCCTTGGATGGCATCGGAGTCCCGCCAGTCAGAGTGTCTGAAAACTGGATATCCAAGGACATCACCAAGCAAGACACGACTCTCAACCCTCCCAAGATGATTCTCGATTGGCAAGAGCCCGAAAACATTTCATTGCCGCAGTCAGACGACAACAAAGATGCCGGAATGGACCTACTGCAACCCGATCTCTCAACGACGAGGGTTCCCAGGGTCATGTTCACCGCCACGTTTGACCCCCCCGTTGTTCTTCCCCAAAACGACTGGGCCCGCCTCTACATGTTCGCCAACGTCAATCCTCCCAACATCCAAAATGAAATGATACAGCGCGGACACCCCCCCTCACCACTCACCTTTGACAGCTTACTCTTCCCGTTCCCCGCGGGCGTCAAGGTTGACCATAGTGAGTGTCGAGCCATCTCACGGCAGCGGAAGCTTCACGTCTTCGACAAGGACACCACCTCACATGTCACACACCACAGCAACACCCTATTCATTTACAAGCCCATCTATTCTCAGACCGTGTCCGAAATGCCCTTCTCCCATCCTCGGCAACTACTAGATATGCTGCCGCTTCTCCGACAATATGCATTCTTGTCAACGCTTCTCGAGAACAGCTTCGGCTCGCAAACATCACCCTTGGAACCCCCCCCCAAGCCAACCACCACGTCTCCAGAGGAGCCCTTCATCGCAGATACAAAGACCAAAAAGGAGCAATTGTCAGACTTTATGGACGTCGAGACGCCCGCAGAGCGCGCAGAACACACCATTGCACGAGACTCAACCTCAACCACGACCCATCTCGACGTCATTCTCTGGGTGCATCCTGCGCCCCAAATGCAAGTGGTCTTCCCAATGGGCCAATCCACGGCCAACATTTCGATTAAGATTCTAGAAGGGGGCGCGGTGGAGATCGTGGACGAGAACATTGCTGACCTTGAAGGGGTTGGGGATGCCAAGGGCACGAGGAAGGACTTTACGCGAGAGAAGATGGCAAGGGTGCTGGAGCACATGGAGGATCTGTGCAAGTGGGCGGAGTGGATTCGGTCGCGGCTGTGAATTGGATGATGGTGAAGGTGGATGATACCCAGGTATACTCGTGAATATAAGAGAGCATTGATACATCAGTCTTGGGGGATTTCGCCAAGGAGGCGGAATTGAAGCAAAGACTCAAACCAGTAAAGCAAGCCGTAACACAGTCTGCCATTTATGCAGCTTACACCAGATGCTTTGTCTTGGCAAGGTACTCCTGAATTTGGCGCCTCCGTACATCGTCGACAAGCAGTCCTTTGCTTTCTAGATATTGTGTATAGCGCTTAGATTTCTCAATTTGAAGTGCCACCTGCTCCGCAAGACTCCCGTCATCAACTTGGTCGAAAAACTTGCAAATCTCGTCATCCCGCTTTGCTGTTGGTCCAAAGATCTTGCGGAAAATAGAGGAGTAGTATACGGCCATTAAATCGGAGGGGTGGCGCAATATCGTGGCAATGACTGCTGGATTTTGAACGAGAGACTCGTCTCGTTCAAGCGCTTCCTGTTGAGATTTCCATTCATGCCAGAGCTTTGCCGAACCACTGGAAGCGTCGCAGCCTTTCCTCAGTACTTCGCGGAACTCGGCAAGGATCTCGCCAGGCGAAGGGCCACGCAGAAGTCCACGCATAGCATGCAGTGTACCGGGATCGGTCCCGGTAATCCACGACGGCGGGGAGAACAGTTGAAGCGGGATGGTGCTAGCAAATTCCCAGTCGATGATGCCGACGATGTTGAAGTCATCGTCTATGAATATGTTGCCAAATCTTAGATCTGGATGTGCCAGTACAAACGGAAGATCGAGCGGCACCGAGTCCATGTATTTGCGAATTTCCTTGAGTAAATTAATGAGCGCGAAAACTTCCAGTTTGGCGTCCCTAGGGGATTGCCTCTCGACGGGGAGCTTGTAAGTTTCTGTCAAGATGCCACAGTGATATTCCACAAACCCTGTCACAGACGCGAAAGTCTCGGGTCTCAAATGTATCCCGCTGTTTCGTTCAAACTCGTTAGCAGTCATTGAAAGAAAGGGGCCTAGTATTGGTTCGCCGTTTGCGCTCGGTACGAGCGAGCCTCCGGTTGGAAACTCGAGCATGCGAAGCTGTGCTAATATATCGATGAGGTCGCTATACAGCCGCTCTCGCTGTGGCTTTGTTGCAAACAGGAACGTTTGCGTATGAAGTTGCTGCCCAGAGACCAAATTCATGATGATAAAAGGTGTTTTAACGCCGTCTACCAACGTGTCGGAAGTGCCATACGCGAGGACGCGAGGAATCGGAATCCTTGTGTTGTCATTGACATACCTATGGTGTATTCTTAGTACCTCTCGTCGAGGGCGTTGGGCTCGAAATTTACGTACCGCATTGTAGCAACTTCGCTGAGAACTTTTTCCCAGGCTTTGTGCACCACCGGTGCGATTGGGATTCTTACGATACATGTCTCATCCTCGGCGCTGAAATGTATGAAGAAACAGACGTTGAAGCTACCATTATCTTTCCTGACAATTTTGCAATCCTTTCCGCGGTTGTGACTGGACGCTAGTTCACAGACCGCATCTTCACTTATGGAATCAATAAAGTGCCGAATCGCATCTTCGATTTGCTTTTCTGTAGGTGGGAAGTGATTTGACGGCTCTCGCGCATCATCAGCAACATAGTTGTTACTCTGTGCAAGCGTGCAAGGTACGCAACGCACCGACTCGGGGGAGGCTTGACGCGGCATGATGAAGTAGTGGATGTATGAGAGCAAGGCGACGAACCGAGATGGCCTCAGTCAGCTTCAAGGTGAGAAGCAGGTCGGTAATAAGTGGCGGATGAAGGACACAAGAGGGGAATTTGTCCTTTTTCCGTTTGCCATTGCAGGGTCACGCAGTGTCCCCAGGGAGGTCTAGTACGGAAGACCATCCTTATCACTGTAGAGGTCATCCACCTTGTGGAGTCACGTCGACCAGGGTCTGTATCCAATCGGATAAAAGTGCATTAGAAGTACATATATTTATGTGTAAATTAGCCTATGATAGTTGTACTCGTAATTTTCCTTTGTACACGTTACTACATGTACATTGCTCTTATCGATTATTTTTCATAAAAGGAACGCGTATCCACGCGGTCTCTGACATAGTAAGTCCATCAGTCAATTCGGCAATTCGTCATCAGTCAGATAGTCGGTCGGAATGATTGATAATTACTATAGCTTTAGCTTTAATATTAGAGTATTTAGTCCTAGTTAGGGTCCTTATAAAATATAGCATATCCTTAGCTATAGTATAACCCTTATTTAATTAGTCCTAGTAATTATATAGTATTACTCCCATGACACCACGGTACAAGAACAAAACCTGGCATGAATCTCGTATCTCATACTAAAACACCGTGTCATTATAAACAAATCACACTACTGCACTTGATGAAATCACAGGTCCTCACGAAGAATGAACAAGAAGATGGAAAAAGGACTAGATCCAACTAAAAAGGTGCTAGAAAGAACAGAGAAACATGGCCTTTTTCGCGAGCAACTTCGGAGTTCTGATCGGGATCTCCCCCGCTTCTACAGCAGCAGAGCGGCGAGGCCCCCGATGAGCATGGCGAGGCCGATGCTCTGGGTGGATGCTCCGCTGATACCGGTGGGAGGAGGGCAGTCGGGCCCAGGGCAGATGTTGTCGCCCGTTGGTCTGGGACCGGGCTGTTCATGTTCGGTGTTGACGCTCCCATTGGCGCTAGGGCGAGGCTTGACGATGGACGTTGCGTTGGTGGTGCCGTTTTGTCCGCCAGCGGGCAGGACAGGCTTGGGGACGACGATGACCTGGGCCTCTTGGAAGACGGTGGCCTTGTTGCTTGTCTGGGTCGGGCGGAAGGGAGACTGCGTGGTGAAGCCGCCGCCGCCGGGGCAGTAGGTCGTGGTGACGACCTCCGTGGTGACCTTGCCGACGGGGCAGTCGGTGACGGCGGGGGCGCAGCTCGTGATGGCGTAGGTCTTGGTCACCTTGGTGGTGATGATGGTGGTCTCGTCGCTGTGGCCAGAGCCGGGAGCCTTGGCGGGCTTTCCGGAAACAGGGAAAACGGTCGTGTGCAGGGGAATCGTCAGCGTGGTCATCTTGCCGATGGGGCAGTTGGTGACGGTGGGCTTGCAGCTGGTGATGGTGTGGATGGCGGTCGTGTACACGGTCGAGGTGGTCATCATCTCGACTGACGAGGTGGTGGTCACGTTGGAGTTGAAGAACCGCTTGCGGGTCGTGGTTGAGCTGATGCCAGGGGCCGAGGCATTGGCGATAACTGAGGCGGCGGCGAACTCGGTGGCAGCAGGAGTCTTGGCAGACACATCCTTGGTGGACATGTTCAGCACGGAAGTGGTGTCAGCAGCCTCGTACGTGGTGCTCGACGTTGAAGCAGTGTGTGATGCAGTCTTGGAGCTGATCCCGGTGGCGCTGCTGATGGAAGCCTTGGTGGTTGAATTGGTGGACGAAGACGGAGTAGTGCTGGTGGCATCAGTTACCACCACCGCCTTGGTGCTGCTCAAGGTAGACGAGGACGAGGTGCCCGAGGTCGTAGACTCAGTGGAGGTAGTGGGAGTCTTGGTGGAAGTGGTCGACGTGGTCGAAGTAGTGGTAGTAGTAGTCTTGGGAGGGTTCTGGCCGAAGATGCGGATATCCTTGATCTTGAAGTAGACATTGTCAAAGGCAGAAGGGTTGTAGCGGACGTAATCAGCGCAGGTGCTCTTGGTAACAGCCCTGCACTGGTCCCAGGGACCAGGGGAGTCTGCCACGGGGTTTCCGCACAAGGCAATGTTGACGATCAATCTCTGGTTCCGAAACACCTTGTCAATGTTGCAGGAAGACGACTTCAGGTGCATGGCGGGAATGCCCCAGCCAGAGGTATCAGGGGCGTCGGAGCCAATGTTGCTGGGAGCGGCCCCGTTGCGCCATGAGTAAACCTTGATGAAGTCCTTGGTCCACTCCATGGCATCTAGTTGCACCCAAAAGATAAGCCTGCTGCTGCAGTAGGACGGCACAATGAAAAGTAAAAGAAGGAGAAAAGAAAAGGGGGGAGGAGGGGTCTGTTGACGACTTACAAACACCACCGTCATGCGATGCGTGAGGACCAGCAAGGTCGTTGCCAACACAGCCTTGGTTCGCCCATTGTCGAGGCACATCTTCAAAGCCGTTGTCACAGTTTTTGGTGTTGACCACGGCCGACTGGCCGGCACCATCCAACGTACATTGTCCAAAAAGCCCCGGGTTGCCCATGTGGTAGGCGGGCTTGTTGTAAGAGTCCATGTTCCAGCTCTCGAGCATATCGACTTCACCATCGGTAGGCCAGGTGTCACCGACAGTCCAGCTGGCCAATAAGTTCATGTCAGCACACACCAATTCCCCATGTTTTCCGCAATCAATGCAAGCAAGCCTTGTCCTCCACCGAGTTTTTGTCCTCAGGCCGGGGAGGGGGGGCGTCCAGACTTACAAAGCAGGCCAGGCGCTGCACTTGCTCTCGGGCAAATGACTGAATCGGGCCACAATGAGGTTCTTGTCGAAACGAGCACGCGACTCGAGCCTCACACTGCTGCGGCCAGGTGAATCCCGGCTCAGAATGGACTTGTTGTCGACTCCCAGCTTGACCTCGCCACCAGATACGCTGGCAATGCCAAGCTCGACGGCATCGGTCTGGTTTCGATACGTCACGTAGCCTGAGTTCGGGTCGGCAGCCTAAAGTCAACGCTTGAGTCAGTAATCCGTCATGGTTCAACATGAAATCCCAACTATGGTATACGTCAGGTGACATCGGGATACGCAAAGTTGGGGGGAGGGGGTCGTCGAAAAAGGAGTCGCCATACCGTGTTGAAGACAAACTTGTCAAAGAAATTGCTCGAATCGTACTTGTCCTCGAGATACCACTTTTTAGCAGCGGCGTTTCCGGCAAGAACGAGGGCAGCAGTGCCCAAGGAAACGATTGAGGGTGCCATTATGTATGTATACGGAATTGAAAAAGTACAGATACAATAAGCGAATGTGTTTATGGATATTGGTAACGAGAGACTACGACGGTTCGATACGCCAGAGGACGAGCAGGATGCTCCTGAATGTCCAAGTAAGACGTCGAAGATGCCTTTGCTACAGGACAAAACGACCGAGATACGGGTCGGCAAAGGTCGTGGGCTGGCGGGCTGCTTTTGAACCATCTTTATAGGGACATCTGGACGAAGCCCGTAATGCCAACGAGCATGACCAAGGGAACCTTCACCACGCATCCTTGAGGATACCCAAGCTGCATGGTGGTAATGTCACTGGTATGGGCTACTAGCCACTCCCTTTATGCGAGTGCTTCTCCTTGGGTCGTTCAACAACGACCGTAATGGGACATTGTTTGCATGAATTCTCTACATTAGGTGGTAGTGCCTGCACCAGTCCAGAACAGTGATTTACGTATAACTCCGAACGAGGTGACTTTAGACTCCTCCACGAACAAAAGAAGGATTCGTCTACTTAATGCCGAATGGCTGGCCGGCTGGTCGACACTAATGCAGGAAACCTGCTGTTTGTTGGTTGGGAACATTGGATGAAAAGTTAAAAGAGCCTTGATGAGGCCAGTGGAGGTCGGAGCAAGGTTCAGGCGGAGACGGAAATAAAGCGAAAAACACTACTACCGTACTAGGTTGGCCTGTCACGCCTGTGCGGAGCCCTGTCAGGCAGCCCGGCCTCTGATTGGTAGTCGTGCGTGCCTGTCCCTTGGACCCTGACTGACTTGCATGCATGCACGCCTTTTTTTTTTTTTTCCCAGTCTTCTTACTTCGGTCGTATCCACCATTTCATTTCCGCGATGGCTTCACCTGTCAAAAAACCAACGAGTCCCACTCTCAGCGCCACTTTTTTTTTTCTGACTCCCGTCGTGGTGCCTGACTCTTGTGAATGCTTCTCCGCTTGCTAGAGAGAAGGAAAAGCGTTTTGCTGAGTCCACCCCGACAAGCTTATGCTCGAGAATGCAACACTGCCCGCAAGTAATTCATGCCTGCAGGGTTTTTCTTGCGGATGGATACAACTGCCACTACATAAATCTCGACGAGTATGTGACGCATGACACATGACGCATGGTCGTGGTCGCTCCGATTTTTTCTCTTTCCAGCACACAACGGACCTGATACTTAGGGATCTGAGCTGATTGAAATATACTGCACGCATTATAGCACCAATACTCATCGAGACAAGGGCATCCTCGGCCATGCGCTGTGGACAGGTTTTCACTGTTTTTGAATTCTACTAAAAATTTTTTTTTTTTCGAACCAGAGCTACTTCACTTCCGCCGTATGAGGCTCTTCAGCCCCATTGCAGCCATCTGTTGGGGCTTTCCATCCACTTTGACCTTTGTGACCCGAATCCACGTCCTCCCACAAACGTGTATCAAACAAGAGCCATCGTCAGCAGTAATCACCCGTCGCTCATGGCGGTCTGGTTCCAGCCTGCGTTGGTCGCTCGCTTCATACTCACACATTAATGTAGCCTCTTCACATCGCTCTGGCACCGCTTCATCCATGACAGGCTCAGCATCTAGCAGAATCACCCTCTTCCGTACCCCTTTCTCATTGACCGCATTTGTCCACACGGATCCCAACACACGAATGCGTCTTGCGAATTGCTCCGCCGTCCAATCTGGCTCTATCCGCCCATCGGCCTTGGTAATCTTCGGAGCATGCTGGAGCTTTTCCCCCTCGAGGTGAGCAGCCTTCCAGCCCACGTCTCTATGAGGCGGCACGTGAAGGCCGTCTCGTAGACCCTGGACGAGCATGGCCGCACCCTTGGCAGCTGCATCATGCATTATGCCTTGGAAAGAAGCGTCAGCGGGGATTGGCATTCCCGGCCAAGGCGTTTGTGCGAGAATCGTTCCATGGTCAAAGGCTTCATCATGCAGTGTTTGAAGGGAGATGCCCATATGGGTGTCTCCTCGGAGGAGAGCGTGGTGGATGGGGGCAGGGCCACGGAGGCTACCACGTCAGCGTTAGCACGAACGGCGGCCCCCCGATCCATTCATCTGCCATGTCTTGATAACAATGAAGGAGAAGAATTACGCACTCGGGTAATAGAGACGGATGGACATTAAGACCCCCGTACTTGGCGGAAGATAGAATCCTTCTGGGCACGAAGAGGCCGAAGGAAACGACGACGATTAGGTTCGTGCCATGGGGGAGCTTTGTTGACAAGCCGTCAGTGAGGTAGGTGTAACGGGCAGACACGATAGTAAAGAACAAAAGAAGAAAAGAAAAAAGAAAAAAAACTCACGTCCCACATCCTAAACGTCTCCCGCTGATGAATCCGCAACCCCAACTCCTCCGCCAACGTCTTGCACGGCACTTGTCCAAGTCAACTTCCACCGACCGACCGGAATTGCCGCGCAGCCAACTCACCTTGGCTCACCGTCTTCAGCCCCCTCCCGGCCCTCCTCCCCGGCAAAACCATGACGTCCAACGCCTCGACGAGTCCCCTGTCCCGCACATGCTCGCGGTGCAGCGCCCGCAACGACGCGCAGCCGAACTCGTCTGAGCCGCAGAACAGGATCCGAAGGGGGTCCGACGCCCTCGAGAGGGGCCCCGAGAGGGAGCTCGTGTGGCGCGGCGTGCCGACGAGACGCCGTGTTGTCGCGAAGGGACTTGTGAGGCGGAACATGACGGGGTCAAGTCATGGTGTTTTTTGCGCAGAGGTGATGGGCATTATGGGTGCACTGGTGGCTCGGCGCGGTCAAAGTTGGCGTTTTGGGGGGGGGGAGCACGGATATGTGCATATGTTGAAGGGTTTCCCTGGAAAGCAAGCTGCGATGACGAATTTAAAACAATTCTACCACCGACGACGTCTAAATTACCATGAGTCAAATTCTAATCTTTTTGCTTTCCCACTCGTGTGAAAAGGGGGGTGGAATCCCCGTACTCCAAAACTTCCAATCCCACGATTCCAACCAACTTCATACAACAACCACCATCACGACACCACGCTCCAATTGCAAACAACGGTCCACGACTCCCCATCAGGTCCACCTCCCAAACCGGCTCCTCCAGCACAACCACACTCCCCACCCGCACATCAGCCCTCCTCTCCAACCCCGTCAGCCTGCCCTCCCCCGCGAGAAGATACCCCTTCCCCGGGCCCGGCGTCCCTCGTGCTCCCTCCCCTAACAAGATACATGCGCGAACCAGGCCGCACCTGCTCGACCATGATCCTCGCCGCCGCATCTCTCGGCTCGCCATCCCACCCTCACCTCGGACAGCCACGACTGTAGCTGCGCCGCCCGCCCCCAGCAACGTACTTCTGTCCCCGGCGCCGAGGAGAAAAGGCAACGGGGAGGATATCATCCCCCGCCATCATCGAGTCATCCGCCTCGACCTCGGGGAGTATGAACCGCGGCGCAGGTCTGAACACCGGCTGCTGCGCCGACCTGGTGGTCCTCGAATCAGTCGTGGCCGTCTCTTCTTCGCTTCCTTCCGCCGTGCGCGTAGGCGTAGTAGCCGCCCCCCCCTCTCCATAGCTTGCAACGGGAGAAATGGACAGCAGCACCCTCTGCCGCTTCGCCTTCCTCTCTACCGGAGACGACCGGGTGGCTGCTGCGATGCCGTGGCCAGGATGAATCTCATCGCGCGCGCACCCTTCGTCCTCCTCCTGCAAAGTATCCGTGTGCTGAGACGCGCTCGTGATGGAATCAGAATCAGAATCAATGTCCAGGTCCAGCACGTGCCGTCGTCTCGCCCTGCTCGTTGTTTCGCCACCGCCATGGCCCTCCTCGTCCGCGGCGGCAGGGCACGATTGTTCCCTGTCCTCATCGACCTCCACGTCCTCTATGCTCTGTGCTCTCCTCTGCGTGGGTCGCGGCACGGAAGAAGAGCCGAATCGGGGCGTGGACTGGAACTGTGATGTCTGGGGTACTGGCGTTTGCGAGGCAGGCGGTCGTTTGGGCAGCAGGAAGCGCCGCGGGGTGGGTGTCTGTTGGGGAACAGCCCAAGTTTTTGGTAATGGAACAATGGCATGATGGAATTGACGGGCGCATGTGGGAAGAAGAAGAAGAAATCATATGCATAGACTGTCAGAACTCACCTTGGGCGGAGGGCTCATGCTCCTGCCATTGCCATGCGCAAGGGCCGGACACACACGTTTTGCATGAACTATGTGAGTTTGATGGTGGGTGGTGTGTACGTGGTGTACGTGGTGTCCCTGGTGGGGTGAACATGGAGTGATTTTTCAATCATGCAGTTACGCATGTGCTGCCATTTTGCCTCGTTATCATGCACCCCATGCAAACTGCATCACCTTTCCGATGTTTCTGTCATTCAACCCCATGGCTCCAAGCCACTGAACGGGCCTCTCTATACACTAAATACTCTTTACATGCGAGTTCCAAAAAAACAAACCAAAAAGTTGCGAGCCAGTCCCTGCCGGGTCGTAGCAACAACGAAATTACTTCTGCTGGTGTCAGGAGCGTCGCTTTGCATGTTGATCATGAAGCGCGCGACGTAGCGCTACAACAAAATGATAGTAACAGAGCGGTTTTAAAAAAAAAAAAAAAAAAAGGAATAGCAACTCAGTTGGTAAAGAAAAACGCCGCATTTGTGCAAATCATCGTCATATAACACCAACTCTCTCCCTATGCAACAGCCACCTGCTAGGTTGTCAAGATAGTCAAGTCGCAGCACACTACTGCATTTGGTACAGTAGTCAGAACTAGAGACAGCCCTAGCCTCTCTTCAACGCTGGTTTTCTAACGGAAGAAGAAACAAAACTCCTTGGCGGGCTGACACGAGGGTATGCCAAGTCAGATGCGTGTGCTGTAAGTCGAAAGGATGGAAAAAGGTTGGGTCAAAATTAAGAGACCGGGTATCCCAAGTGCCACAATTAGCTGCTTTGAAGAATTTCCTGAGCGGCCGGATGTGAGAAGGGTATAAGAAAAAGCGCCGAGGAAATGTCGAGCAAACGCAGAGGTCGGGGTGATGGCAGCCTTGTAAGACACAAAATGGCTCACAGAGTGCCATGGTTTGTCAAACTTTGACTGGCATGACTAGAATGTCTTAGCCTACAAAAAGATCAAACCCAGACTTGTAGTCGGACTTGGTTGGATTTGTGTTTTTGATGGGGTGGAGCATGACCGATGGTAGGCAGGGACGTCCGTGTTCCGCTTCCCATTCATGTCCTCCGATTCCCGTGTCCGCCCAGCCCATCCAGTTATTGTACAGTCGGTTGGGAGGTTCGGCGCGGTAATACCAGGTGGTGCCTTGAAAACGTCGTTCTCTGCCCCAGCCCATGGGTGATCCACGGCCACCTGATTCTCCGTTGGGTCCGGGGTTGAACCAATTGTTGAGGAAGCCGCCCTTCCAGTCACGGTCCATGAATACGGGATGAGGAGCGTAAACCGTCTTGAGACCGTGGAGCAGTGCAACAGTTTGTGCTGTCATCTCCGAGGCAACATGGTTCCCTCGCACGTTCTCAACATGCATGATATCGAGCAGCCGTTTCGAAATGCGAGACTGCGTGACGATGGTGGAACGTCGAGGCAAATCGGCTGACGCGTGGGTCTCATCGTTATAACCCCACACATGCGATGAGATGATCCATTGACTGCCGACGGGATCGAACATGGGACTGACAGTGATGAAGTCGGCCTCCTCTCCAACGCCCCAATCATAGTTATCCTCTTGGTACGGGACGGGGGGTTTCGGGCCGACCGGCTTGACGAATGGAAGTTCCGGCGCTCCCCAGATAGTGTCATTGCCGTGCTGCTTGGCAACACTTTGGCGGAACGTCGTGTCGTAATCGCCGTGATATTCGGGAATATAGTAGCGCTCATTTCTCTCCCAGAGATACTTGCGTGGCTGCTTTTTCGCAAAGGAAGAGAGGCCTTCGAGTAGATCATAGTGGTGACCGGTGTATCGGAAGTCCATCTCCCAGTTCCAGAAATGGTCGAACTGTGGGTGGTCTTGGCTGAACTTCTGGACTGACAGCCACTGGGCGCTGTGAACAGATCTCGCGTTCTCGTCCGTAATGGCAGGGTAAAGATCCCAAACCTGCTGGTCATTCCACAGAACCGTCATATCGTGGAACTCGGCAGGCACATTTTCTTTCAGGACAGATTGGTATAATGCCTCGTCATCAAAAATGGCAAGACTTTGATCCTTGGACTGAACCAAGAGAAATACCTCGTATTGACCACCAGTCTTGAGACTGAGTTCGCTTACGAGAGCTCGGATCACCTGTCGGTCATTGTCGCTGTACTTCATGCCAGTGTAGGAGCGGAGTAGGAGGGCTGTCCGAGACTCTTTGGTCACTTCAGCTTGCTTCATGTTGCTGGAACGTCCTTTGATTTTTGGCGCCTCGGCTTTTGTTTCCGAGGGCGGTCCCGCCGGCTGCCGAGTTTCGGGGTAGTTGTTGAGGAAGGGGTTGTTCTTCTCGACTGCCATGTTAAAGCGAGCAGCATTCTGCTGGACACAGTGTTGCTGCAATTCACCCCAGTTGACGTTATCCCAGTTCAAAGTCTCGTAAGATCCTCCGACCTTCTTCTTCATTTCCCAAAGTCCATACTGCCCAAGACGTGTGTCGCGTTCCCAGCACAGATTTGGGTCCATGCCGAGCAAATCATACGATCCAAACTTGGGCTGTGGCCATCTTGCAGGACGACCTCGGAATACGAGCAAATCTTCGACAATCGCACCAGTTGGCCCCTTGCAAGGCACGTATGGAGCATGGCCAGCCTTCTTCCATTGCTCGCTGTTGTACTCCGGGTATGGATCGAATCGTACTGGTTGCTCGTCGGTCAAATCGGATTGAACAGACGGGTCTTCGTGGAGCATCTTCTTCTGTTGCTCAGTGCGGTTGTCCTTCATAACCAACTGCCTCAGTGTATTGCCATAGATTAAGTCTGAGTTTGCGAGCCTGATGCGCATTCAATTAGTACATTTGTCTCGATCCATTTCTTCATTTCAGAAGAAGAGGACTGAGATGGGGTGATTGAATGCCTAGATTCTTAAACCCATATTTCTGGATTTTACGTACTTGGCCGTAGTTTTGTAAGCATAACGCCACATTTTTCGTAGATCCTTTTCATGTTGCAGTCTCGCAACATCAGGAGGTTCTCTGGGAGTACCATCCGTTTCGTGTCCCGGGAGAACATCGTCATTGGTTTCTCGGTCATCCGGGTCACTCCAATTGACCAAATCCTCAATGTCAATTTCCCAATCGGCACGAGTGCCAGTTGGTCCATCGCCATGGTGGCCAGGATCGGAGTTGACTCTCGTGTCACTCGCAAGTGGTTTCTCGTTTTGCTTGCCAGAAGTGCCCGTAAAAGCTGAACCTTGGTTGGCCGAATCGCCATTCTTGTATGGGACAATGTGCAATCTTGACGGAGGCCCACTGAGGACCAAAAAATAAGTCGTCGTCAGAGCGAGAGCGATGATGAAAAGTGACCTCGGCCTTGGCCGAGACAAAAGCGTCCGTCTTCCTTGCGGGTGAAGCATCTTGCCCATTGCCTGGGGTTGCAGATCGTAAAAGAAAAGGAAGAAAAGCCGTGGACACGAAAGCCGTCCAGTTGATTGGGGAAGGGACCAGACAGCCTGCTAGTCGTGATCCCAAGAAGATGGTGGTCGTAGTGGCAAGCTGATTTCGAGTCTCGCAAAAGCAGGTATTCGGGCAAAGCAGCTTCGGTCCCGCTAGTAAGCTGTCGTGAGGATGGCGTCCCGAAACTTCGGATCCAGCTCGCCGTATGCGCTCGAAGCCCGCGAGGTTTGGACTATCGCAGCAATACTAGAAGCAAAAGGGTACGACAGAAGAGGCTCGAAAAGAATGGAATCTGCCAAAGGCGAGAAAGTCATGCAGCGTTGTCGTGACGGGAAAGCAGAGAACTAAAGTTCGAGTTGTGCGACCAGGTCGGAAGGGAGGGATGCATGGATGGGTGGGTGGTTACGTATACACCGTGCTCCATAAATCATCCGCACCTTGTGCTATCTGCATTCATGTATCCAGGGACCAGCACTCCCGCTTGGCATCTGACCACGTATAACTCTGGTACATGGTGGCTTTTCGTTTCGTTACTCGTTTGGCCGGCTCGTCTGGCTTTTTGATCCGATGGTAGGCCAATCCATTAACCGCTACGGACCTTACCAGTCTCAGACCGGCTTCCAGGGATATACGATGGGTTGGGTAGGCAGTACAGTGTGAAGAAGCACGCCTTGTCTGATTTGGGAAACAACGGCCGACGCGAGTTTCGGCAGCTTGAGATTGGCAATCACTGGAACCCCTGGCAAGCGCCGCAAGTGGGCGACACCACCCCCCACCGCCAAATCAGAACGAAGGCCGGGAAAAAAAAAAAAGAAAAAAGAAAAAAAAAGCAGTCTGGCGCAATACTCCGTACTCCCGCAGAGAGCATTCGCTTTCCCAAGACTCTAATTCTTCGGAAAAGCACATTGAAGCCAGACTTGCAAAGAGCTGGGTTCGTGAATGTGGCAACATATCTACCGAGACCCAGGGGAGACTAGTCGCGCTACATGCCTTGTGTCACGACTAGCACGACTAGCTGTTCCTTGCATACCTAGTGCTCCGTAGGGAGGGGAGACTGGTCCGTAGTAATAGGGAGAGTTTCCCGAGTATGGAGGTGCGCACGGCTCCAATGAGCTTCTATTCTCACTATCGAACCAACGTCGAGGTTCTGGCCAAGTTGAATTCACACTATTGAGCTTATAGCGGTCAGTGTCAGTGCCTCTCCCTCGGCCCACGCAGCACTGAACTCTGTGCACAGGGGCCCCCTTTTGCCACCGCACTCAATCTTGCTCCACCCCGCCCTCTTGCACATGCAGATGGATAGTGGGCCCTTCTGCTTCGCTTCTGGGCCTTGACTTGATGACGCACCTTCGCAGTGCACCTTCGCATTGCACCTGACCCAGGGAAACCCAGGGAAACCCAGGGGCCCAGGGACCGACCCAGGGACCCAGCGGGGAATGACATCGACGGCTGCATCTCCCCGGTGTTGTTGATATTAATTGCCTGGTATTCATTCCACATTAAAATGCTCCGTTCCTGCGCCGTCATCACTCAGCTCGTTCCTGCAGCTTGCAGACATGTGGTATTAGCGATGCCGATCTGTTGGACCGCGAAGCTAGGGTTTAATATGACCACCTCTATTAAGTTATCTAACCCTGTAAGAGAGTGCAGACTATAGCTTAAATACCTAAGTACTTTTACTATTAGTAAGGTACTTATATAGTACTAAAATATACTATAAAGTTATAAAAGTCTTAGAAAATAACTAGCTAAGAGTAAACTCTTATTTTAGCTAGTTAAGTAGTAAGACTATTATATAGCTAGGATTAATTATACTCTTATAAGTATAATATACCCCCTAGGGGACCTTATTTAAAGTTCCTTATAATAATTCTAAATTAATAAAATTAGTTAAATTAATATTATAATATTTAAATTAATATTATAGTATAAAAATATAGTTAATTAGTTATAATCTTATTTAAATTAAGGTTATTATATAATACTTACTCTTTAGGTTCTTTACTAAGTATACTAAAAGGTAATTATATAAGCCTTAATACCTTATAAAAGCTTATAAAAGTATTCCTTATAAAAGGCTTTATAAAGCTATTAGTAATTATCTCTTTAGTAATAATTTAAGTAATATTAAAGGTTTCTTTTATAACTTCTTAATAAAGCTAGTAGTAATAAATATTTATATACTAAAGCTTTATAATAAGCTTAATAAACTCTTTCTTAAAGAGGTAAATTATCTATATATTATTATATTTAATTTTAAGTATATTATTACCTAGGCATAGCCTAACCTCTTAATATAGCTATTTAAAGGCTATAAGCTTTTTACTATAATAAGAAAGCACTAGAAGCTTTACTTTAGTTAATAATATTATTATAGTAGCTTACTTACTTACTTTAAAAAGTATAAGCTTTTTAAAAAGTTTTATAATATAGCTTTATAAGCTTTTTTATATTATAGTATTATTAGTAAAAGAGATATTACTATATATCTCTAATTTAGGGTTATTACTACTATATTTAATTACTAGGTTTACTTATATATACTTATATTTAAGGGCTTTTTAGCTACTTTTATATATTATAGCCCTAGGTTTTATAAGTATTATAAGAGTTATAATACTATAAAAGTAATATTAGGTCTTAAAACTATTATTAGATATAGTAAGGTTTTAATTAGAGATTAATATCTCTTAAGATTTTATATACTAATCTTTTCTTTAAAGGGTTTTAGTAATATAGTAGTTATTAAGGCTATAGGCCTTTATTAAGGGATTTTATATTAAATTTAGTAGTAGCTTTATCCTAATAGGATTTCTAATTAAGCTATACCTTCCTATTAGTATAATCTCTAATAATTTTAATACCTAGGAACTATTATAGCTCTCTAAGGTCCTTAATATTATATTTTATAAAGAGTCTTACTTTAAATTTATTATATAAATATAATTTCCCTTTAGTAAATAAGGTAATAAGGTTATCTATATAAAAGAAAATAATTAACCTATCCTTAATAAACACATAAATATCTTTAAAGATTTGCGTAAAGCCTTCACTAATTAGCTAGCTAATTAGCTCTTTTATCTATAGAAAAGGCACTCTTTATAGCTTATAATCTACTTTAAGAAGCTTTAAATAAGCTTATTTATCTTTATAGCCTAGGGATATCTTATTGATTTTTAATTTTTTTGGGGTTATTGACTGTGGCTAATGCATCTAATTTTTAAGGAACAAAAAAATTACTAGCAATACCTAGCTAGTGTGATAATTAATAACCAAATTTAATAATCACTATAGTGTTAGGTAAAACATAAATAAGTGAACAAGCTTTAAGCTATAAATTTAGGGGCTAAAAGGTTAATATAAAGTTTACGACAAACTTTATAGCTATGATTGCGCAAGATATAGTTATAATTCGCGACTGCAGTCAAACTCAAATCCATTCGAGTTTTACTCACAGCATAAATTGACGTGATTTTAGGGATATCTTATAGTAAACCTCTTTATTAAGATTTAAATTTAGGAATACTATAATAAAGTTATACTAGTATGCTTTAAGGTTAAAGTAGTATATAATAGCTATAAATAGCCTAAAGGTATTAGTAGCTAAGGTTATTATTTAAGTTAATAAATAACTCTTTAGTTAATAATTCCTAAGAATATAAAGATAAGCTTTATATTATAAGAGGTAGCCTTACTTATTTAATTTATATAAGAAAACCTAAGTAAGGCCTAGAAGCTTTATATATATAGGAACTTTAGTTCTAGATACTTTCTTAGCTACCTTTTTATTAATAATTCTATTATATTCCTTATCTTATACTTTATAGAATTCCTTTTCCTTTAAATAACTAGCTAAATAGTTATAATAAGCTAAAGGAGGGGAAGCCTTAATATATAAGGCTTTTCTTTACTTTTAGGTCCTAGCTTAAAGGCTATAGTAAATGCTTTAAGATTATTATAATCTTATGGATTTACTAATATTTTATAACTATTACTACTATTAGGTAGGTTAAGTAAATTATTAATACTTAATAGCATATAGTTTATTAAATCTAGAAATTATCCTAGTAAATTCAGAGAAGTTAGTAAATTTAATTCTTAACTTTCCTTTTCCTTTTGTCACGACTAGATTAGGGAGATATAAACAAAGTGAAGGCTAAGGTTCTTAGTTATAGCTAGAGAGCTATTACTTAGGGGTAAGTATATAAAAGTCTTAAACTCTAACCTCCTATATACCTTATAAGTAGTCCTTATCTAAATACCTTACTATATATATATAGCTATCTAATAGCTACTTAGTTATTTATATAACTTAAGGCTTATCTAAGGGTTTTATTATATAACTATTCTATCCCTAACTCCCTAGCCTTTATACTCCTAATATTCTACCCCTAATATATAATTATTCTTAATTAAAAAGAAGCTACTTAGCTAATATAAGTATACTATATATAGCTTATAATAGTATTTAATATTACTAGTTATTTTATAAGTATATAGCTATTATATTTACTTAGGATAATAAAATAAAAGTTATAGGATTTTAGGCAATTTCCTTCTTTACCCTCTAGCTTTAAATAGCTATATACTTATTACTTTATTACTTCTAATATATATACCTTTACCTAATAAGTTATTAATACTAAGTAAGTAAACTACTTATATTAGATTTTATAATTAGGTTAAATAAATAAGGTACTATATGCTATTTAAAATAAATAAGCTTTTATCTAATATTAGGGATATTATATTATTCTTACTAGGAGTTTATAGCTAGTATATATATTTACTAGGAATAGCTATAACTATAAATATTATAATTTCTAGATTAGCTATATATAGTATATAAATTACTTAGGGGTCTAAGGCTAATATAAAAAAACTTACTTTTCCTTACTTTTATATATTCTTTTCCTTTATATTTTTCTTTAATATTATAAGTTACCCTTACCTATAACCTAGTAGCTTTATAGCTACTATTATAGTAATTACTAATATCCTATAGTATTATTTTATTATCTATATTTAATCTTACTTAAATACTTAATCCCTTTTAAATACTAAAATATTAGTTACTTTACCTTTTATACTTATATTCCTATAGTATATTACTACTAACTTACTAATAGTAAATTATATCTAAGTATTATAATACTTCTATTTTATTAGATTCTCTAATAGCTAAGAAAACCCCTTAGATATCTCCTTAAAAATCTCCTAAGAAGTAAATAGCTTTAAAATTTTTAATATAAGTATAGTATCTCTAACCCCTAGTATATATCTTACTAACTTATAGCTAGTAATACTAGTAATATAAAAATTCCTTATATATACTATATATAATAAGTAGTAATATAAGCTATTACTTTTAAAGATAATAATAGTATTATTTTATAGTATATTACTAAAGGTAAATTTACTTTAATTAAGTATACTAACTCCTTAAGTATAACTTTATTACTACCTTACTATATATTACTACTAACTTATATAAGTAACTTAATAAAATATACTTATTATATATAAAATAATAAAAACTATTTAAAGATATATTTACCTTTTTTTACTACTTATACTTATACTAATATACTACTAGTACTTTACTTACTTTATAAAATTATACTAAGTACTCTTTAAGTATATTAATAGTTATATTATCTTTAATAATAATTCTTACTTTCTTAATAATATATATATATATTTATCTTTATAACTTAGGTTATTACTAATATACTACTAGTACTTAATATATATAAAATATAAACTTTATAATATACTTCTATTTATAAAAACACTAATAAGTATAGCTAGGCTAAATAAGTAAGGCTAACTATAAAGGTTATATAAGAGACTAATACTAATAAGAGAATTACTATATTATTACTAAGTAATACTCTATTAATCTAGAAGTCTAGATTAATATCTTTAATAGCTTATACTTTATTATATAAAACCTTCCCTTAGTAAGTTTCTTAATATTTTTACTTATAGCCTTACTAACTTACTAATAGCTTACTATATATATACCTATACTTCTTACTTATATTAAGCTATTAGACTTTCTAGGTAAGCTTTATATATATATATATATAAGGAGGGGATTTCTTTAATAATAAGGATAAATCCCTTATCTAGGGCCTTACTACTAATCTAGTACCTAGGAATAAAAATAATAATACTAGGGGCTAGGGCTTAATATAAGTATAAGATAAATAGTGCTAGGTAACTATAAGGTAAATTATCTAAGAAATTATCTAGTTTTTTTATATATATTACTATTACTATTTAATCTTTACTAAATACACCTCTATATTTATAAACTAGCTACTTAGTTATTACTTATAATTATTAATAATATTTATTATAATAAAATCTCTTCTCTTAACTTATAAATTCTCTAAAGTATTATAGCCTTTTTATTTAACTAGGTATTTCTAATATCTCTTATTATAATAATATAAGATAATTCTTTTAACCTTAAACTCCTATTTATTATTTATAATATTATCTTATAGTAAGGATATATTTTCTATACTAGTTAAGTCCCTTATAAATAGTTTAAGGTTAGTAATATTAAAAATATTATATAGTTATATACTAGGTAGTAGCTTTAATTAGTATACTAATTTATAAGTTTTAATTACTTTTTAACTTTATAAAGGCCTAAGTACTTATACTTAGCTTCTTACTAGGTTACTATAAGTTAATATTCTTTATAAATAATAAAATATAGTTACTTACTTTAAACTTTATTAAAGTTTACTTCTTATTATAATACTTTATATACTAAGTTTATAAGTTACTTAAAAGCTACTTAATTACTATATATTTATCTCTTAGTATAATTACTTAAGTCTTTACTTAGTTATTTACTACTAGAATATTTATAATTACTTACTATAGGCCTCTAGGGTTATAACCTTATAGTGCCTTTACTAAGGTATAGCTATAAGTTAAGTAAATACTTATATTATATATAAACTATACTATTAATAAGTTATTTACCTAGTTAGTCTAATTAAAGTAAGTAAAAGCTCTTAAATAATACTTTAAAACTTAGTTTAGATATTTTATTTATAAGTAAAATATAATACTTAGTTATTACTTAGTAGTAATAAGGTAATAAAAAGTTATCTAAAACCTACTAGTAAATATTAAACTATAGTTTATAATAGTACTTTCTAAGGCATTATAATCCTTAAAAATATATTCTAGAAATATAGTAGCTAACCTATTACTAGTTAGTTATATTAAAATAAGGATATAAATACTATATTTTATAAAATAGTTTATAATAACTAAGATTATATTATAAGTCTAATTTATATCTCTTATAAGTAATAGCCCTATAATAAAATTTATTAATAATTCTTAAAAAAGCTAATTAGGCACTAGTAGTATTACTAGCTTACTATAAGGTTTATAATGCCTTAGCTTTAAAGTCTAATAGCTTATATAAGTTTATATATATAACTTAGTGTCTTTCTTTATTAATAGCTAGTAATACTAATTTATAATATAATAAAAGTCTTACTAACTCCCTAGTAGCTTACTACTAAGTTATTATAAGTAAGTAATAAAATTTCCTTTCTTATACTAGCTAAAATAAAAACTTAATTCTTAAATATTAATAGCTTAGAGGGCCTAATAAACTATATTTATAATACTTCTAGGTTACTACTCTTAAGTAGCTTCCTATAACTTATAGTAAAGTTATTACCTTACTATACTTAAAATAATATAACCTAAATTAAAGCCTTTAATTTTATATATATAAAATAAGCATTATATATAAACTTAAAAGAAATTTACTAGACTACTTATATTCTTACTATAATATTACTATAAGTAGCTAGCTTATAGTATACTTATAGACTTATAAATAAATTATAAATAAGTAATGTTTTAAAGAGGTGCTTACGCTACTTACTAGCTAGTAACCTAGCTAGACTCCTAACCTATAGGCTTACTAGACTTATAGAAATATTAATAAATATAGATAAGGTATAACCTTATTACTTAGAATTAATAAACCTAGTTTATATATTACTACTAGGCTTTACTAGACTATTAGGTTTCTTAATAATATAATTAAGTTATAACTTCTTAAAACCCTAGAGACTAGTAAGGCTATTATAATGTCTTTATAATAAAATATTAGCTATACTAAGTAATATAATACTAAAACCTATAATAATACTATTATCTATATAGTGTTTCTATTACTTAGTATTATTAAATTTAAATAAGAAGTTAGGTAGCTATAAGGTTAATACCTTTACCTTATGCTTCTTACTAATATAATTTGCTTTTCTTAATAAAGTATTAGTAAGGTTTAACTTACTTATATAATATTTAATTCTAAAATTAAATAAATAAAGCTTATCTAATACTATTACTTACTTACTAGTTAGCTTTAGCTTTATAGCTAAGTACTTATAATTTAAATAGTCTATAATAACTATAATCTAATAAGAAAAATATATAAGGTAATATCTCTAGGCTTAAAATACCTCTTAGATTACTAATAACTTAGTATTAGGTATTAAGTAATAAAGTTTAATATTAGTTAACTTCCTTAAAAATACACTACTAGATACTAGCTACCTAGTACTAATATTATAAGTATAGCTTTAATTATATAACTAAATATATTTATCTTTACTCTTAGTAAGTAAAGTAATTTAAAATATACTAAAATTAGTATCTCTTAAAACTTCTTTTAAAGTTCTTTAAATACTACTAGTTTACTAGGTTTTAGCTTAAACTTTACTAGCTAAATACCTTTTAAATAGTCTATTAGTAAAACTATTACCTTACTATACTATTTTATAAAGTATTAGTAAAAACCTATAAACCTAAGGAATAATTAAATATTAAACACACTATAAGGTATTAGCTAGGTTATAATAGCTTTAACCTATAATAGTTTTATCTTAATATCTTTTTAAATATAATAAAACCTAGGAATTTTACTTACCTAATAGAAAATTAGTACTTTTTAAGGTTAATATAAAGGTCTATATCTTAAAGTTACTTTAGCATGCTTTTAATATACTTTATATATCTTATAAGGTTACTACTATATATTAGGATATTATTAAGGTAAATAATATAAAATTTATTTATAAGTCCCTTAAGGGTATTATTAATATATTCCTAAAAAGTAGCTAGTGTATTTACTAATTTAAATAGTATTATAAGATATTTAAAGTAGCTATAGTAATATTAAAAAGCTATCTTCTACTTATTACCCTTATAAATATATAGCTAGTAATATATTTCTTAAAGATTTAGTAATATAAAAACCTTTATACTTATTAATTAGTTAAGGATTTTAGAGATTAATAGTAAAGAGGCCTTATTTTTAACTATAATCCTATTAAGGCCTTTATAATTTATATAAAGCCTTAATTTCCTAATTTTTTAGAATAAATAAAATTAAGGCTTTAGCTAGACTAGTTAATCTTCTAATTTACCCTTTTTCCTATATACTTACTAGGTACTCCCTAAGTACTTCTAGCTTTTTTAGCTAGGTTATATATAAGTCCCTAGGTTAATTATTTCCTCTTTTCTAATTTAATTATATAAGTATAGCTACTTAATTCTAGGAGCTTACTAGCTAAATCTTTTAAAAACATATTTATAAATTTTATATACTTTTCTAGGATTTACTATTAGGTTATATTACTATTTATCTTTTCTATAGTTACTACTACCTCCTTATAGTATATTACTTAAAGTGCTATTATATTTCTTAGTTTTTTCTTTTTTAGAAAATAGGTATATTTTACTACTATTACTATAGCTATAATATAACCTTAGTTATTACTTACTATATTATTTACTAATAAGTCTTTATTAGTTTTCTTTTCTTTTCCCTTAGGCTTAATGTCACGACTAGATTAGGGAGATATAAACAGAGTGAAGGCTAAGGTTCTTAGTTATAGCTAGAGAGCTACTACTTAGGGGTAGGTATATAAAGGTCTTAAACTCTAACCTTCTATATACCTTATAGGTAGTCCTTATTTAAATACCTTACTATATATATGTAGCTATCTAATAGCTACTTAGTTATTTACATAACCTAAGGCTTATCTAAGGGTTTTATTATATAACTATGCTATTCCTAACTCCCTAGCCTTTATACTTCTAATATACTACCTCCCTAATATATAATTATTCTTAATTAAAAAGAAGCTACTTAGCTAATATAAGTATACTATATATAGCTTATAATAGTATTTAATATTACTAGTTTTTTTATAAGTATATAGCTATTATATTTACTTAGGATAATAAAATAAAAGTTATAGGGTTCTAGGTAATTTTCTTCTTTACTCTCTAGCTTTAAATAGCTATATACTTACTGCTTTATTACTTCTAATATATATACCTTTACCTAATAATTTATTAATACTAAGTAGGTAAACTACTTATATTAGATTTTATAATTAGGTTAAATAAGTAAGGTACTATATACTATTTAAAATAAATAAGCTCTTATCTAATGTTAGGGATATTATATTATTTTTACTAGGAGTTCGTAGCTAGCATGCGTATCTACTAGTAGTAGCTATAATTATAAATATTATAATTTTTAGATTAGCTATATATAGCGTGTAAATTACTTAGGGGTCTAAGGCTAATATAAAAGAGGCTTACTTTTCCTTACTTTTATATATTCTCTTCCTTTATATTCTCCTTTAATATTATAAGTTACCCTTACCTATAACCTAGTAGCTTTATAGCTATTATTATAGTAGTTACTAATATCCTATAGTATTATTTTATTATCTATATCTAATCTTACTTAAATACTTAATCCCTTTTAAATACTAGAATATTAGTTACTTTACCTTCTATACTTATATTCCTATAGTATATTATTACTAACTTACTAATAGTAAATTATATCTAAGCATTATAGTACTCCTATTCTATTAGATTCTTTAATAGCTAAGAAAACCCCTTAAATATCTCCTTAAAAATCTCCTAAG
Source organism: Epichloe typhina subsp. poae (assembly GCA_030389615.1). NCBI lineage: Eukaryota > Fungi > Ascomycota > Sordariomycetes > Hypocreales > Clavicipitaceae > Epichloe > Epichloe typhina. The sequence goes on from CP098313.1 coordinate 10,554,612, forward strand.
AAGTAAATAGCTTTAAAAATTTTAATATAAGTATAGTATCTCTAACCCCTAGTATATACCTTACTAACTTATAGCTAGTAATACTAGTAGTATAAAATTCCCTATATATACTATATATAGTAAGTAGTAATATAAGCTATTACCTCTAAAGATAGTAATAGTATTATTTTATAATATATTACTAAAGGTAAATTTACTTTAACTAAGTATACTAACTCCTTAAGTATAACTTTACTACTACCTTACTATATACTATTACTAACTTATATAAGTAACTTAATAAAATACGCTTATTATATATAAAATAATAAAGACTATTTAGGGGTATATTTTCCCTTTCTTTATTACTTATACTTATACTAATATATTACTAGTACTTTACTTACTTTATAAAATTATACTAAGTGCTTTTTAAGTATATTAATAGTTATATTATCTTTAATAATAATTCTTACTTTCTTAATAATATATATATATATTTATCTTTATAACTTAGGTTACTACTAATATACTACTAGCGCTTAATGCATGTAAAATATAAACTTTATAATATACTTTATTTATAAAAACACTAATAAGTATAGCTAGGCTAGATAAGTAAGGCTAACTATAAAGGTTATATAAGAGGCTAATACTAATAAGAGAATTACTATATCACTACTAAGTAATACTATTAATCTAGAAGTCTAGATTAATATCTTTAATAGCTTATGCTTTATTATATAAAACCTTCCCTTAGTAAGTTTCTTAATATTTTTACTTATAGCCTTACTAACTTACTAATAGCTTACTATATATATACTTATGCTTCCTACTTATATTAGGCTATTAGACTTTCTAGGTAAGCTATATATATATATATATAAGAAGGGGATTTCTCTAATAATAAGGATAAATCCCCTACCTAGGGCCTTGCTACTAACCTAGCGCCTAGGAATAAAAATAATAATACTAGGGGCTAAGGCCTAACGTGAATATAGGGTGAATAGTGCTAGGTAGCTATAAGGCGAATTATCTAAGAAATTATCTAGTTTTTTTATATATAACTATTACTATCTAATCTCTACTAAATACACCTCTGTGTTTATAAACTAGCTACTTAGTTACTACTTATAATTATTAATAATATCTATTATAATAAAATCTCTTCTCTTAACCTATGAATTCTCTAAAGTATTATAGCCCTTCTATTTAACTAGGTATTTCTAATGTCTTCTATTATAATAATATAAGATAATTCTTTTAACCTTAAACTCTTATTTATTATCTATAATATTATCTTATAGTAAGGATATGTCTTTTATACTAGTTAAGTCCCTTATAAATAGTTTAAGGTTAGTAATATTAAAAATATTATATAGTTATATACTAGGTAGTAGCTTTAATTAGTATACTAATCTATAAGTCCTAATTACTTTTTAACTTTATAAGGGCCTAGGTACTTTATACTTAGCTTCCTACTAGGTTACTATAAGTTAATATTCTTTATAGATAATAAAACATAGTTACTTACTTTAAACTTTATTAGAGTTTACTTCTTATTATAATACTTTATATACTAGGTCTATAAGTTACTTAGAAGCTACTTAATTACTATATATTTATCTCTTAGTATAGTTACTTAAGTCTTTACCTAGTTATTTACTACTAGAATATCTATAACTACTTGCTATAGGCCTCTAGGGTTATAACCTTATAGTACCTCTACTAAGGTGTAGCTATAAGTTAAGTAAGCGCTTATATTATATATAAACTATACTATTAATAGGTTATTTGCCTAGTTAGTCTAATTAAAGTAAGTAAAAGCTTTTAAATAAAGCTTTAAAACTTAGTTTAGATATTTTATTTGCCTATTTATTTATAAGTAAAACGCAATACTTAGTTACTACTTAGTAGTAATAAGGTAATAAAAGGTTATTTAAAACCCGCTAGTAAATATTAAACTATAGTCTATAATAATACCTTCTAGGGTACTATAGTCCCTAAAAACATATTCTAGAAATATAGTAGCTAACCTATTACTAGTTAGTTACATTAAAATAAGGATATAAATACTATATTTTATAAAATAGTTTATAATAACTAAGATTATATTATAAGTCTAATTTATGTCTCTTATAGGTAGTAGCCTTATAATAAAATCTATTAATAATTCTTAAAAAGGCTAATTAGGCACTAGTAGTGCTACTAGCTTACTATAAGGTTTATAGTGCCTTAGCTTTAAAGTCTAATAGCTTATATAAGTTTATATATATAACTTAGTATCTTTCTTTATTAATAGCTAGTAATACTTATTTATAATATAATAAAGGGTTTTACTAACTCCCTAGTAGCTTACTACTAGGTTATTATAAGTAAGTAGTAAAATTTCCTTTCTTATACTAGCTAGAATAAAAACTTAATTCTTAAATATTAATAGCTTAGAGGGCCTAATAAACTATATTTATAATACTTCTAGGTTATTACTCTTAAGTAGCTTCCTATAACCTATAGTAAAGTTATTACCTTGCTATACTTAAAATAATGTAACCTAAATTAAAGCCTCTAATTCTGCGTGTATAAAATAAGCATTATATATAAACTTAGAAGAGGTTTGCTAAACTACTTATATTCTTACTATAATACTACTATAAGTAGCTAGCTTATAGTATACCTATAAACTTATAAATAAATTATAAATAAGTAATATTTTAAAGGGGCGCTTACGCTACTTACTAGCTACTAACCTAGCTAGACTCCTAACCTATAGGCTTGCTAGACTTATAGAAATATTAATAAATATAGATAAGGCATGACCTTACTACTTAGAATTAATAGACCTAGTCTACGTATTACTACTAGGCTTTACTAGACTATTAGGTTCCTTAATAATATAATTAAGTTATAACTTCTTAAAACCCTAGAGGCTAGTAAGGCTATCATAGCATCTTTATAATAAAATATTAGCTACACTAAGTAATATAATACTAGAACCTGTAATAGTATTATTATTTATATAGTATTCCTATTACTTAGTATTATTAAATTTAGATAAGAAGTTAGGTAGCTATAAGGTTAATGCCTTTGCCTTACGCTTCTTACTAATATAATTTACTTTTCTTAATAAGGCATTTATAGGGTTTAACTTACTTACATAATATTTAATTCTAAAATTAAATAGACAAAGCTTATTTAATGCTATTACTTACCTACTAGTTAGCTTTAGCTTTATAGCTAGGTACTTATAATTTAGATAGTCTATAATAACTATAATCTAATAAGAAAAATACATAAGGTAATGTCTCTAGGCTTAAAATACCTCTTAGATTACTAATAACTTAGTATTAGGTATTAAGTAGTAAAGTTTAATATTAGTTAACTTCCTTAAAAATACACTACTAGGTGCTAGCTACCTAGCACTAATATTATAAGTATAGCTCTAATTATATAACTAGATATATTTATCTTTACTCTTAGTAAGCAAAGTAAGTTAAAATGTACTAAAATTAGCGTCTTTTAAAACTTCTTTTAAAGTTCTTTAAATACTACTAGTTTACTAGGTTCTAGCTTAAACTTTACTAGCTAAATACCTTTTAAATAGTTTATTAGTAAGACTACTACCTTACTATACTATTTTATAAAGTATTAGTAAAAACCTATAAACCTAAGGAATAATTAAATATTAAACACACTATAGGGTATTAGCTAGGTTATAATAGCTTTAACCTATAATAGTTCTATCTTAATGCCCTTTTTAGATATAATAAAACCTAGGAATTTCACTTACCTAATAGAAAATTAGCACTTTTTAAGGTTAACATAAAGGTCTACGTCTTAAAGTCACTTTAGCATGCTTTTAACATACTTTATATATCTTATAGGGTTACTACTATATATTAGAATATTATTAAGGTAAATAATATAAAATTTATTTATAAGTCCCTTAAGGGTATTATTAATATATTCCTAAAAAGTAGCTAGCATATTTACTAATCTAAATAGTATTATAAGATATTTAAAGTAGCTATAGTAGCATTAGAAAGCTATCTTTTACTTATTACTCTTGCGGATATATAGCTAGTAGTACGCTTCTTAAAGATCTAGTAATATAAAAACCTTTACGCCTGCTAATTAGTTAAGGATTTCAGAGATTAATAGCAAAGGGGCCTTATTTTTAACTATAATTCTATTAAGGCCCTTATAATTTATATAAAGCCTTAATTTCCTTAATTTTTTCGGAATAAATAAAATTAGGGCTTTAGCTAGACTAGTTAATCTTCTAATTCACCCTTTTTCCTACGCACTTACTAGGTACTCCCTAAGCACTTCTAGCTCTTTTTAGCTAGGTTATATATAGGTCCCTAGGGTAGTTATTTCCTTCTTCTAATTTAATCACATAAGTATAGCTACCTAATTCTAGGAGCTTACTAGCTAGATCTTTTAAAACATATTTATAAATTCTATATACTCTTCTAGGATTTACTATTAGGTTATATTACTATCTATCTCTTATATAGTTACTACTACCTCCTTATAGTATACTACCTAGAGTATTATTATACTTCTTAGTTTTTTCTTTTTTAGGAAATAAGTATATTTTATTACTATTACTATAGCTATACTATAACCTTAGTTATTACTTGCTATGTTATTTACTAATAAGTCTTTATTAGTCTCCCTTCTTTTTCCCTAGGCTTAATTACCTAATCTTTAGTAATACTAGTAATAGCATAATAAATAACTATTTTACTACCTTATGTAGTTATTACTTCCTTATAGTAAGTGTAATATAATCCTTAGTTATTAGAAACCTCTAAAAATTTTACTTCTAATCTATTACTATAGGTTTATACTCTAGGGTCTAATCTATACCTAGAAGCATCCTCTCTCCTATATTAGTAATATAGTAGCTAATCTAGCAAACCTTTATATAGCCTATGCTATCTTTTACCTTAATTAGCTTATGTAAGATTCCTTTATGTAGGATTTTATCCTTACTTATGCTTTCTAGTGTTATCTCTGTTTTTTCTATGTTTTTCTAATCCTATTTTAATAATAATTTAGGGTGGATTGTTAAATACTCTACGCTTATATTAAATAGCGCTAGCCAGAGCATTGCACTACAATGTGTATTATAGTGTAGTTTTTGTAGTGTAGTGTAGTAACTACACTACAAACTACACTACACTACAAACTACACTAACTATAAGGGGAGAAAAACTACATTACACTACACTACAAATTTATTTTCATAAACTACACTAACTACAAATACTACATTTGTAGTGTTAGTAAAAATATTTATCTTAGCTTATAATAGCTTATAGTAACTTATAGTAGCTTATAATAGCTTATAATAGCTTATAATAGCTTATAATAGCTTATAATAGCTTATAATAGCTTATAATAGCTTATAATAGCTTATAATAGCTTATAATAGCTTATAATAGCTTATAATAGCTTATAATAGCTTATAATAGCTTATAGTAACTTATAGTAGCTTATCTTAGCTTATAGTAGCTTATCTTAGCTTATAGTAGCTTATCTTAGCTTATAGTAGCTTATCTATGCTTATAGTAGCTTATCTATGCTTATCTTAGCTTATAGTAGCTTATCTTAGCTTATCTTAGCTTATCTTAGCTTATCTTAGCTTATAGTAGCTTATCTTAGCTTATCTTAGCTTATATAAGCTTATAGTTATTTATAATAGCTTATAATAGCTTATAATAGCTTATAATAGCTTATAATAGCTTATAAGTATATTACTTATATAACTTAAAATATTATTAGTGTTAAAGTTTAATTAAAAATAAATAAGTAATAAATAAATTAAATATAAGTATAAGTATTTATAAGTAAATTACTATAGAAAAAGCTAAACTTTTTAATTATTTAGTATTTTAAGGTTTTTTAAAATATTAATAAAATAAAATCCCTTTCTCTTTTATATTTTTTAATATTATAATAATACTAATTATAATAATTATAGTATATTATTTAAAAGTAAGTCCTAGTATTTTATTCAAAAATAAGTTAAAATAATTATAATAAAGCTTATTAAAGTTATTATAGTAATAAAAGTAATTATAGTATATAAAATAAAAGTATATTTTATTATTTTATTTTAAAAATAAGTTAAAATTATTTTAATAGCTTAATTTAGTTATATAGCTTAGTTTAAATAATATAATTAGTTATATATAAATACTTTATAAATATTACTATTTTTTATTCTTTTTATATATATTATGCTAAGAAAATATATAAAGTTCTTATATATAACTTCTTAAAGCTTTATAATTATAAAGCAAAAAGTAATATTTAAATAGTAAATAAATAGTTTAAGCTTTTTTAAGTTTTTATCTTATTAATAATAATATATAAGTACTAAGTATATATATTATTAACTTCTAGTTATTAATTTTAAATTCCTAATTAATTTAACTATATTAGTTTAAAGTATTATTTTAATTTAAAGTTATAAAAGTAATTATAAAAATAGAAAATAATTTTAGTAATAGTAAATAAAATTATAGTAAGGTTTTTCTTAAAGTTATATTAGTAAAGAAAAGTATTAAGAATAATAGCCTTATAAAAACTTATAATAGTACTTATAACCCTAGTTATAATAAAATCTATAAAAGGTTATAATCTTATAACTTAAATAACTAATTTAATAAAATAGCTAATAATATAAGTATAAAATTAATAGCTTTCTTCTAATTAGTATATTAATACTACTATATAAAAAGACCCACTTTTTATTTACCTAACACTACATTTATAGTTTTTGTAGTGTAGTGTAGTTAGTATAGTTAGTAACTACACTAACTACAAGAAAAAAACTACACTACACTAAATACTAGCTAAAAAAACTACACTATAACTACAAAATTTTCCTAAAAACTACACTAACTACACTACAAACAATGCTCTGGCGCTAGCATAGCTAACTAGTGGTTGTCTTGCTATAAGGACACCTGTATTCTTATTCTCTTATCTATAGGTTTCTCTGTAGTAAGACTATTATCCTAGGCTTATGCTAACCTAATTAGAATTTTATTAAAGTCTAAGGTCTTATTACTAATATTCTTATACTTCTTAGTTATATACTTACTACTTTTATAAATTAAATAATTTACTACTTTATATTTATTTATACTATATCTAGGACTATTATATTTATAGCACTTAAATAGTCTTTAACTTATACTTAGTTACTATAAGTTTTACTATAAGTTATTTATAAGAGAGCTAAAGTATTATCTCTTTCTTTTACTTTCTTTATTATTATAGTTTTTATTATAATTATTTAATATAAATATTATTATAACTTTAGCCTTTTTATCTTATCCTTATAGGTAGCTTTAAAATATTAAAAACTCCTAGCTAACTATATACTTCCTTATAGTATTATTTAGGCTATTTAGGAAAATTACTATTCTTAAGTATATAAGGATTTAGTTAGGTAATTTAGCTTTTACTTTAGTTTAAAGTCTTAAGAAGGACTAGAAAGACTAATTATTCTTTTACCTTAGATTTAGTAATATTCTAGTAGCTTCTAAGTACTTTATATTCTTATTTATTACTCCTAAGTTTAACTAGAATATAAATTTATTTTAAGAATAAGCTAAGTAGTTAACTAACTTATTTACTATTATATAATATATTTATTATTACTTTATATTATTTACTAGGTAGCTACTAGTATATATTACCTTAGTTTTATTATTATAAAAGGTTTTTAAATCTAACTAAAATAATATATTTAAATCCACTAGGTATACTTATAAATTCTTATAAGTATTACCTTTATATACTAGTACTTTATACTATATCTTTATAAAGGTTTATAAGTATATACTTACTATAAAGTTAAGGTTAGGTAAGAAAGCTAGGAATAAGGGATTAATTAGTATAAGTGTCTAAGGGGTAATTATAAGTCCTTTACTTAATCTAGCTAATTATAGGTTTATGTTATGAACTAGCCTTATGGCTACTGCGTATAAGCATTCAGAATGAGAATATTATTCTTATAGAAGAAGAAAGGAATTACACTAGTAGTTATATAGCATCCGGATATATAGTCCCTTATGCGTAGTCCGTGCATAGTCTATGTAAAGCCCTAACCTAGCTACATAAAGTACATATACTTTCTAGAGCTAGACTTAACCTAAGCTTATAGCTTAAGTCTATAATATACCCCTTACTTACCCCCTTTTCTTCTCCTACTAAAAAGTAAGTATATATTAAATATAAACCCTTATTACGTAGCCCCTCTAAAAACATATAGGTAGCTTAGTAAGGCTAGTAGGTTACCTAGTAGGGTTATGTCTCTACTATATAGGTTTAAAAATTTTTAGTGTAGGACTATCCTACCTTACTTTAGCTTTGCCCCTAAAAACACTAGCTACTTATTTTATAGCCCCTTACTACTAGCTATCTCCCTGCCTTATCTAGCCTCTTACCTTTACCCTAATCTTATATCCTATTTATTATTTACTAAATTTAAGCTTTACTTTAAATAACCCTCTTATTAGTAACTATCTAACCCCTTATTACATAATATGCTACCCCTGCTTGCTCCTAGCTATTATTTATAAATATAAAAAACCTATGCCCTAATTAGAGCTTAACTAATTTATCCTAAAATATAAATATCCTATCCCCCCTTCTCTATATTTACACTCTTCCCTCTCTATATTATTATAAATTTTTCTTCTTATACCCTTCCTATCTTTATTTATTAATTTTTCTATAACTATAAAGCCCTCTTCTTATATCTAGTCTACTCCCTATTATAAGTAGTGTTATTACTCCTATTAACTAACTTACTTCTAGCATGCCCTCTCCTCCTTCTCTGCCCTCTCTTACCTTACCTAAGGGTACTTACCTTAGTAAGTATATTTTAGAAGGAGACTTTAGTAATAAGGCCCTTTCTAATAGTAAGAAGTATAATTTCCTATGTAATCCTTATGTAAATAATCTCTAGAATAAGGGTAAATATATTTACGCCCTAAGGCTAAACTAGGCCTATGCCCTATGCTATGCTACGTATTATATATATATCTAGGAGACACACCTATATAGCGCTAACCTAAAACTTTATTATACCTTTAAATATCTTAAGACCCTTTTAGCTATAAGTAAAGCTATTAAGGCTCTAGCTATGCTATAGTCCGCTAATAGTAAGGGGTAATACACTACCCTTATAAAAATTTTATTTACTATTATAAGCATTTTAATAGCATATTAGCCACTACTTAAATTAACCTAGCTAAGGCCTAACCCCTAGCTTCCTCCCTTATAGGTATAGCCTATACCTAAGGCACCTCTAAAGTATAGTAGCTTATGCTTACCTAGATAATACCTACTTAATATAGCTATAATAACCTAGCTACTAAATTTTTCTATAGTATAAGGACTATAAATAATAACCTAACCTAGTCTATCTCCGCCTAGGAGGCTAGTAACACCTAGGTCTAATAAATAGCTAAAACTATTACAAAGCTTACCTATACTATCGCTAAGGCGCGCTAACCCTATTAGGAGTCTAAGAACACCCCCTATCTTAATTACTCTTTACTATAGTAAAAGCTTAGCGCTAGAGTATATACACACTAGATATAAACCAGGCGCCTTAATTTTTTATAGCTAAATTAAAATATACTCTTTTAGGGCTATTATTTATTTATATATCTCCCTATTATGATTTAAATTAGTTAAGTGCCTCCGTATATATTATACTTTCTAACAGCTCCTAAGTTAGCTATACATAGCCTTTCTATTTAACTAAGACATTCTAATTTAAACCCCTACCTAGCGTGTTTTTAGCCATAAGGATTTCCTCTACCTAATACTCTACAAGATTGTTATTAGCATCTATTATAATAAGTTCTAGTAGTAGACGTTTATTAGCTAGTCTCTAACTTAGTAATAGGTTATCCGCTACATGCTAGACTAGGTTAACATAAAAGATAGGATATAGTCCCCTTAGAATATCTAATTTAACTATTAAAGGCATAGGAACCTTAAGCACCTTATACTTAGCTATAACCTAATCTAGCTTCTTATAAGGATAGTTTATCTTAATATTATAAAGACTAAGCCACACGTAGTCCCTAACCTAGAATTATTTTACTAGCTTATAACTACTATTTATATCCTCCTACTATTATTACTAGATAAAGGCTATTGTGGCTTATATTAAATCTATGCTATCCTTTAAATATTATAGAAAGGCTTAAGCCCTTCCCTTTGCTAATATAGTAGACTACCCTATAGGGGATAAATCCTAAATTATAGCTATATTAAACCCATGGAGTGCCATATTTGCGCTTATCCTGGTTACTAATGAATCCCTATTATTTAACGCTAATTAGCAAGCTAGTAAGTAATCTAGCTATTTAAACTAGGAGAAAGATAGTATTACGCGTAGTATAGCCTATACTTCCTAGTTAGCCCTTTCTATGCTACTATTTATCTAAGGGTAATGTGTAGTAGAAAGTAATTATTATATACTAACTTTACTACAAAGCTTAGTCTAGAAATTACTAAGCTAATCTAACTTGTAGTCTATAATAATCTATATAAGGAACCTATAAAACCACCACTAGTAATGCTTAAATTATTCCACGCAAGCCCTAGCTTCTATTAATGTTATTGCCTCTAACTAAACATACTTTAATAAACAATTAGTAATAACTATAAGAAACCGTGGCTAATCCTGTGTTTTCGCTAGCAGGTCTGTTATAAAGTTAATAGATATTTGCGACTAGTACCTGTTAGGTAATAGAATTAGCTTTAACAAGCCTTATCATAGTTACTAGCTCTTTTGCCCTCTGTAATAGTAATAGTTCTATACAAATTAGGCCATATCCTATAACATGCTATCCTAATAGAAGTCCCTTTAAAGTGCCTTAAAGGTTATATTCTAGCCTAGGTGGCCTAATAAGGGTGAGTCATAGACACGCTATATTAATATTATAGTTAGCGGCTCCTACTTAGGAACCTATATTTATCCTTAAAACTATAGCGCCCCTTTTACACTAATCTAATAGTCTGTAATCTATTCTCTAGTATTAGTAGCGTCTAGGAACTTCCTAGCCCCTGCTATTACTATATTAACCTGTAACCTATAAGCTTTATCCTAAGCTAAAGACTAATCCTATAGAGACTAAAGGTACTTATCTACAAACATAGACATGCTAGCGGGCAAAGTCCTTATTATAAATAGGTTATTATTAGGGCTACCCCTATCTATCACTATAATAGGCTTAAGGCACACATATAGCTATCCCCCCTTAAAGGAGAATTTCGCAGGGCTTATTACTAACTAAATAATTAGTGCCTTTACCCTTTCTATTTCCAGCCTATTAGGATAGCGCTATAATAACGCATCTAGTTATTCCGCTTAAGTACCTAGTCTATAACATAGATAGAAATTAAATAATACTAGAGTCTCTACCCACTATGCCTAATGTTCTAATATCTCCCTTAGCGCCATAAAGTACTTAAGGTTCTTATAGTCTATTAGTATTATAAATAGTTTACTCACGCTCTATAGCTCTACTAACTATACCTTAAGACAGGAGATAATTACTAGTAGCTCCTTATTATAGATTATATAATTCCACTAAGCAGCCTATAATTAAGCTAAATAGTAGGCCACTAGATGCAGAATACTATTATTACTAAACTAAGAGAGACACCCCCCTAGAGCTATTCCTAAGCAATTTACCTCCACTAAAGTATCCCTTTTAGGATCCTACTAAGCTAGGATTAGGTATAATATAAAAGCTAATTTTAACGCCTTAAAAGCCTTATTACACTCCTCTAACTAGTAAAACAGGGCTTCCTTCTTCGTTAAGTTAATAAGGGGGCCCACTATATTTAAGAAATTTAGTATAAAATCACAATAGAAGTTAGCGAAACCAAGAAAGCCACGGATGCCCTAGACCCTAGTTAGTGCCTTCTAATCCCGAATCGCCGCAATCTTCTCCCTATCTAGACAAATAGCCTTCCCTGCCTAGATAATAAACCTAAGGTACTTAACCTCCTTAGTTGCGAAAACACACTTTTTAATATCTAGGTTTAGACTAGCTTGTTATAGTCTAGACAGCACGCCGCGGACTTTTTACATATAATCCTTCTATAATCCGCCTAAGTACACAAGCATATTATCAAAATATATAGTAACATAATCACTAAGGATACCACTTAACGCGCTATTAATATACCTCTAGAAAGTCACTAGTACGCCCGCTAACCTAAAGGGGCACACTAGCTATTTAAATAAGCCAAACCTCGTCTAAAACGCAGTCTAGTGTTCCTTGCCCTTAGCAATACATATACAGTAAAACACTAATCATATGTCTAGCTTTATAAACCACTTTACCTTAGCTAAAGAACATAATGTTTCCTTTACTAGCAGTAGCAAGTAATAGTCCTATTCCGTGATCTTATTAAGCACGTAATAGTCTACGCAAAACCTCTAACCCTTACTAGGCTTTTTCACTAGCAATACTAGGGCCACTGCTAATAAGAAGCTCGCTTAAATCTAACCCCTATTTATTAAGTCCGTTACCTATTTCTAGATTTCTAGCAAATGCTCCTAAGGCATGTTATACAAAGGCACCTATAGCAAGTTAGGTTCGTTTCTATTAGCATTATATTTCAGGCAAATATAATAGTTTAACTTTCCTTAGTATAGTAGTAAGGCGCTTACCTTGCTTTCTAGAAATAAGTCCCTAAAGTCCTGTAATACCTCTAGTAAGAAAGCTAGAAGCTCCTCCTCTATAGGCTTTAGGGTTATATTAATCTACAAGATAGATGTAATTTCCTACAGGCTTATAGTATAAAGCTAGATATTCTCCCTCTATCTCTTTGCCTATTATATTATCCCTATAAACATTAAACCTAGAATAAATACCGTAGGTTAGTTAACCTTTCTATTAACTATAGCCTATATAAGTAGCCTATTAGCTAATCCTATACACACCTACTATCTCGCTATATCCAGGCTAATTTCGTTCCGTTCTATCCATAGTGTACCTAGGATTAGTTATCTTGTTAGTCCTAGGATTACATATGCTATAATTAGCATTTCCTATCTATCTAAATCTAACTAAAAACGAATAATATGTAAAATATATAAACATTTCTCCTAACTCTCTTTTCCCCCTTGCTTTATACTAATAGCTATATAAACTAACCTTTTAGTTAGAAAAGGGAGGCATTCTAACCTAAGCTTTTAGATAAGGCATTTACTTATAGTAGTATAGCAGTTATAACCTATATTAACTTAAGCATCCATAAAGGTAGTCTTATTAATTAAAGCAAGGACTAAGAAAGAAATTAAGTTTATATTACTTTAGATCTCTTTATAGTCCTTATTAGTAATAGCTATATACTATAAAGCCCCTTTATACTTCCTTTCTTTATCCCTAGTTAAATAACTTAATAATAAGGTTACTCTTTTTCTAACTAACTCATAGACTTATTATCTAAGCTAATAGCAGGCGTCTCCTCTATATTATAAGCGTTTATAAAGGACTTCTTTTATAAGCAAGTAGTAGGATATAATAAGCATACTATAGCAAAATGCTTAGAGAAGCTATATTATAAACACTAGCCCTTGTTATAGCGTATATTAAGTATATCCTAAGTAACTTACTTAGCGTGCTTACTACCCTTCTTATTACCTAACTTTTAGTATCCTATAGACTTTCTAGAACCTTACTAGGTCCCTATTATACCTATAAAGTAAACATCTGTTATTAGCATATCCTTATCCTATACCTTAGCCTTAATTAGGTTAGGCGCTAGATTACCCTGCTTCTATGTGTAGTGTTTTTCCTCTAGTTAGTAGGATTTAATATCTAGCGTAATACTTTAATAGTAGGCTATTACTACCACGTAATTAGCCTAGGGTATATCTTATCTAACACTATAGTCCCTTATTTACTTATTAAGTGCTATGCGTAACTTAGATAACTTTACTAAGTCTGCCTACCTAAGCCCCCTAGCTAAGGCTAACTTCTATTTAAAGCAAATATAAAAGTCACTAAACCTCTTATTCTATTATTATATTAACTAGTTAAGTTCTATAATAGCTATTTCCTAGCAGTAAGGGTTATTAAACATCTCCCCTAGGTAGTTAAGAAGTCTAGATAGATAGAAGTCCTCTAGGTAGCCTTTCTTAAAGAAGGGTATAACCTATGCCTAGACCTTAGGTAATAGGTTTTAGTAAATAAAGCACTACTAATCCTAATCACTACTAATAAACTCCTTATTTACTAGGAGCTTATAAGTTATAAGGCCCTTCTAAGCTATAAATAAGACTCTATTACTATTAAAGGGGGGGCCTATAGGTAAGGGTTTCCACTTAATCTAGATTAGTATAGGTGCTACACTTTACGTATTAGCTAAGTACTAGATTTATTCTACCTACCATTCTACCTATTATTATAGGAGTGCTAGCTTATTAGTATCCATTATATCTAGTAGTAATAGCGTATTTACTAGATAAGTTATTTCTATAGTAAAAATAATATATATTATAAACTAGCCTTATAGCTACTATGTATAAGCGTTTAAAATAAGAATATTATTCTTATAAAAGAAAAAAGGAATTACACTAGTAGTTATATAGCATCTAGATATATAGTCCCTTATGTGTGGTTTGTGCATAGTCTATGTAAAGCCCTAACCTAGCCGCACAAAGTACGCATACTTTCCGGAGCCAGACTTGACCCAAGCTCATAGCTCAAGTCCATAACAGTTTACCTTAATTTCTTTAAGCTATACTTTTATATTTATAATATCTTACCTTATATAAGTATATTATAGCTAGGCTTATATAACCTTATAGTATTACTTTAGCTTATTTAGGTTATTATTATTCCTAGATTTAGTATTACTATATTAATTAGGGTTAGGTAGTGTTTATTATACTTTTTTATTATTAGGCCTTAAAGTTAAGGTATATAAGTTACTTCTTAGGTATTATAAGTTTATATCTCCCTTACTAGGTAGTATACGTATATTTTAAGTAAATATTTTATAGCTTCTTTATATTTAAACCTAGCTAATAGTTTATTTACCTTAAAGAGTTTAAGAGTTTAACTTATTATAACTAGATTAAGGAGATATAAATAAAGTAAAGGCTAAGGTTCTTAGTTATAGCTAAAGAGCTACTACTTAAGGGTAAGTATATAAAGGTCTTAAACTCTAACCTCCTATATACCTTATAGGTAATCCTTATTTAAATACCTTACTATATATATATAGCTATCTAATAGCTACTTAGTTATTTGCATAACCTAAGGCTTATCTAAGGGTTTTATTATGTGACTATTCTATCCCTAACTCCCTAGCCTCCGTGCTCCTAACACTTTTCTTCGTAATCTAGTAGATTGTAACTAGTAGGAATTTCTGCCTATTAAGGCTAATCAAGTGGTTATTATAGTAATAGAGGGTACACTATTTATAGAAGCCTTATATTAGAGCTTTTATCCTTATTATTATTAACTAGCTCTTTAAGAACGCGTTTTTTAACCTCTTTTATAGTTAATAATAAGCCTCTTTCTTAAGCATAGTAAATAAACTTATTAAAAGTAACGTAGCTTAATAAGAACTAGTAGCTTCTCTTTATTATTAGCACCTAAACTAGGTATTACGTGGAGAAGACGTATCTAGCAAGGTATTTAATATGTGCTCTCTAAGCAAGCTTTAGACTTGCCTTATAAAGCTTACTTCACATTATTACAAATACTTTATAACTAAAGGCTTAAAGATAGGTTAAAGAGGCTTTTAGTTTCTCTAGTAAGCAACTTTATTAAAGCTTATTCTCTCTTAACCACCTATTTAACGCTTATTAAGGCAATTACTAGTTAAGCACCTTCTAAGGCATGTAATTCAAGATAAAAATCACTACTTTAGTAGCTATAGGCTAGAGGTCTTCTAGGAAGCCTAATTATATTATAAGAGTTATTATAACCCTTATTATCACCCCTAGACTATTTAGCGTGCCTATTTTAATATAAGTAAGCTAGGCTAGACTTTCTAATAATAATACCTCTATTTATAACCTCTTCTTCTTGCTTTTTAGTCTAGAAGGTAGTCTTACTATTAGTTATTACAACTATAATATAGATACTATATACTCTTATATATATAGCTTCTAACTAATTAAAGTAAAGCGTAATATCTATTTTTAAGGGAATCATAAAGATAGAACTATTAGGAGCACGGAGGCTAGGGAGTTAGGGATAGAATAGTCACATAATAAAACCCTTAGATAAGCCTTAGGTTATACAAATAACTAAGTAGCTATTAGATAGCTATGTATATATAGTAAGGTATTTAGATAAGGACTACCTATAAGGTATATAAGAGATTAAAGTTTAAGACCTTTATATACTTACCCTTAAGTAATAGCTCTCTAGCTATAACTAAGAACCTTAGCCTTTACTTTATTTATATTTTCTTAATTTAGTTATAATAAGTTAAACTCTTAAACCCTTTAAGGTAAATAAACTATTAGCTAGGTTTAAATATAAAGAAGCTATAAAATATTTACTTAAAATATACTTATATTACTTAGTAAGGGAGATATAAACTTATAGTGCTTAGGGAGTAACCTATATACCTTAACTTTAAGGCTTAATAATAAAAAAATATAATAAATACTACTTAATCCTAATTAATATAGTAATACTAAATCTAGGAATAATAATAACTTAAATAAGCTAGAGTAATACTATAAGGTTATATAAGCCTAGCTATAATATACTTATATAAGGTAAGATATTATAAATATAAAAGTATAGCTTAAAGAAATTAAAATAAACCTATAATTAGCTAGATTAGGTAAAGAACTTATAATTACCTCTTAAATACTTATACTAATTAATCCCTTATTCCTAGCTTTCTTACCTAACCCTAACTTTATAGTAAGTATATACTTATAAAGCTTTATAAAGATATAGTATAAAATACTAGTATATAAAGGTAATACCTATAAGAATTTATAGGTATACCTAGCGGATTTAAATATATTATTTTAGTTAAATCTAAGAACCTTTTATAATAATAAAACTAAGGTAATATATACTAGTAGCTACCTAGTAAATAATATAAAGTAATAATAAATATATTATATAATAGTAAATAAGTTAGTTAACTACTTAGCTTATTCTTAAAATAAATTTATATTCTAGTTAAACTTAGAAGTAATAAATAAGAATATAAGGTGCTTAAAAGCTACTAAAATACTACTAAATCTAAGGTAAAAGAATAATTAGTCTTTCTAGTTTTTCTTAAGACTTTAAACTAAAGTAAAAGCTAAATTACCTAACTAAATCCTTATATACTTAAGAATAGTAATTTTCCTAAATAGCTTAAATAATACTATAAGAAAGTATATAGTTAGCTAGGAGTTCCTAATATCTTAAAGCTACTTATAGAAATAAGGTAAAAAGGCTAAAGTTATAATAATATTTATATTAAATAATTATAATAAAAACTATAATAATAAAGAAAGTAAGAGAAAGAGATAATACTTTAGCTTCCTTATAAATAATTTATAATAAAACTTATAGTAACTAAGTATAAGTTAAAGACTATTTAAGTACTATAAATATAGTAATCCTAAATATAGTATAAATAGATATAAAGTAGTAAATTATTTAATTTATAAAAGTAGTAAGTATATAACTAAGAAGTATAAGGATAGTAGTAATAAAACCTTAGACCTTAATAAGATTCTAATTAGGTTAGTATAAGCCTAGGATAATAGTCTTACTATAAAAACCTATAGATAAGAGAATAAGAATATAAGTATTCTTATAGTAAGATAACTACTAGTTAGCTATGCTAGCGCTATTTAATATAAGTATAAAGTATTTAATAATTTACCTTAAATTATTATTAAAATAGGATTAGAAAAACATAAAGAAAATAAAGATAATACTAGAAAGTATAAGTAAAAATAAAATCCTATATAAAGGAATCTTATATAAGCTAATTAAGGTAAAAGATAGTATAGGCTATATAAAGATTTACTAGATTAGCTACTATATTACTAATATAGGAGAGGGATACTCCTAGGTATAAATTAAACCCTAGAGTATAAACTTATAGTAATAAATTAAAAGTAAAATTTTTAGAGGTCTTTAATAACTAAGGGTTATATTATACTTACTATAAGGAAGTAATAACTATATAGGGTAGTAAAATAGTTATTTATTATACTATTACTAGTATTACTAAAGATTAAAGTAATTAAGCCTAGGGGAAAAAAAGGAAAACTAATAAAGACTTATTAGTAAATAATATAGTAAGTAATAACTAAGGTTATAGTATAGCTATAGTAATAGTAGTAAAATATACTTATTTCCTAAAAAAAAAACTAAGAAGTATAATAACACTCTAGGTAATATACTATAAGGAGGTAGTAATAACTATATAAGAGATAAATAGTAATATAACTTAATAGTAAATCCTAGAAAAGTATATAAAATTTATAAATATATTTTTAAAAGATTTAGCTAGTAAGCTCCTAGAATTAGGTAACTATACTTATATAATTAAATTAGAAAAGGGAAATAACTACCCTAGGGACTTATATATAACCTAGCTAAAAAAGCTAGAAGTACTTAGGGAGTACCTAGTAAGTATATAAGAAAAAGGGTAAATTAAAAGATTAACTAGTCTAGCTAAAGCCTTAATTTTATTTATTTTAAAAATTTAGGAAATTAAGGCTTTATATAAATTATAAAGGCCTTAATAGGATTATAGTTAAAAATAAGGCCTCTTTACTATTAATCTCTAAAATCCTTAACTAATTAATAAGTATAAAGGTTTTTATATTACTAAATCTTTAAGAAATATATTACTAGCTATATATTTATAAGGGTAATAAGTAAAAGATAGCTTTTTAATATTACTATAGCTACTTTAAATATCTTATAATACTATTTAAATTAGTAAATACACTAGCTACTTTTTAGGAATATATTAATAATACCCTTAAGGGACTTATAAATAAATTTTATATTATTTACCTTAATAATATCCTAATATATAGTAGTAACCTTATAAGATATATAAAGTATATTAAAAGCATGCTAAAGTAACTTTAAGATATAGACCTTTATATTAACCTTAAAAAGTGCTAATTTTTTATTAGGTAAGTAAAATTCCTAGGTTTTATTATATTTAAAAAGGGCATTAAGATAAAACTATTATAAGTTAAAGCTATTATAACCTAGCTAATACCTTATAGTATATTTAATATTTAATTATTCCTTAGGTTTATAGGTTTTTACTAATACTTTATAAAATAGTATAGTAAAGTAATAGTCTTACTAATAGACTATTTAAAAGGTATTTAGTTAGTAAAGTTTAAGCTAAAACTTAGTAAAGTAGTAGTATTTAAAGAACTTTAAAAGAAGTTTTAAGAGGTACTAATTTTAGTGTATTTTAACTTACTTTACTTACTAAGAGTAAAAATAAATATATTTAGTTATATAATTAAAGCTATACTTATAATATTAGTGCTAGGTAGCTAGTACCTAGTAATATATTTTTAAAGAAGTTAACTAATATTAAACTTTACTACTTAATACCTAATACTAAGTTATTAGTAATCTAAGAGGTATTTTAAGCCTAGAGATATTACCTTATATATTCTTCTTATTAAATTACAGTTATTATAAACTATTTAAATTATAAATACCTAGCTATAAAGCTAAAGCTAACTAGTAAGTAAGTAATAGTATTAGATAAGCTTTATTTATTTAATTTTAGAATTAAATATTATATAAGTAAGTTAAACCTTACTAATACCTTATTAAGAAAAGTAAATTATATTAATAAGAAGTATAAGGTAAAGGTATTAACCTTATAGCTACTTAACTTCTTATTTAAATTTAATAATACTAAGTAATAAGAATACTATATAGATAATAATACTATTATAGGTTCTAGTATTATATTACTTAGTATAGCTAATATTTTATTATAAAAATACTATAATAGCCTTACTAGCCTCTAGGGTTTTAAGAAGTTATAACTTAATTATATTATTAAGAAACTTAATAGTCTAGTAAAGCCTAGTAATAGTATATAAACTAGGTTTATTAATTCTAAGTAGTAAGGTTATACCTTATTTATATTTATTAATATTTCTATAAGTCTAGTAAGCCTATAGGTTAGGAGTTTAGCTAGGTTAGTAGCTAGTAAGTAGCATAAGCACCCCTTTAAAACATTACTTATTTATAATTTATTTATAAGTCTATAAGTATACTATAAGCTAGTTACTTATAGTAAGAATATAGTAAGAATATAAGTAGTCTAGTAAACCTTTTCTAAGTTTATATATAATGCTTATTTTATATATATAAAATTAGAGGCTTTAATTTAGGTTATATTATTTTAAGTATAGTAAGATAATAACTTTACTATAAGTTATAAAAAGCTACTTAAGAGTAGTAACCTAAAAGTATTATAAATATAGTCTATTAGGCCCTCTAAGCTATTAATATTTAAGAATTAAGTTTTTATTCTAGCTAGTATAAAAAGGAAATTTTACTACTTACCTATAATAACCTAGTAGTAAGCCACTAGGGAGTTAGTAAGACCCTTTATTATATTATAAATTAGTATTACTAGCTATTAATAAAGAAAGATATTAAGTTATATATATAAACTTATATAAGCTATTAGACTTTAAAGCTAAGGCACTATAAACCTTATAGTAAGCTAGTAATACTACTAGTGCTTAATTAGCTTTTTAAGAATTATTAATAGATTTTATTATAAGGCTATTACCTATAAGAGATATAAATTAGACTTATAATATAATCTTAGTTATTATAAACTATTTTATAAAATATAGTATTTATATCCTTATTTTAATATAACTAACTAGTAATAGGTTAGCTACTATATTTCTAGAATATATTTTTAAGGACTATAGTGCCCTAGAAGGTATTATTATAAACTATAGTTTAATATTTACTAGTAGGTTTTAAATAACCTTTTACTACCTTATTATTACTAAGTAATAACTAAGTACTATATTTTACTTATAAATAAATAAGTAAATAAAATATTTAAACTAAGTTTTAAAGCATTATTTAAGAGCTTTTACTTACTTTAATTAGACTAACTAAGTAAATAACTTATTAATAGTATAGTTTATATATAATATAAGTATTTACTTAACTTATAGCTATACTTTAGTAAAGGTACTATAAGGTTATAACCCTAGAGGCTTATAGTAAGTAATTATAAATATTCTAGTAGTAAATAACTAAGCAAAGTGTTAGTTACACCAAGGTGCCTGCGCAGGTAAGATAATTCCGTAATATTAAAGTTAATAATAGATAGATAGCTAGGAAAGAGAGAGAAGAGAGGGAAGGTCTAGATAATAGAAAAGTAAGTGAAACCTGTAAGTAAGGCAGAAGAGAGGGTAGCAAATTAATACAGCTAATTATATTACGTGCATTGCGCTAGACCTACTATTAGTCTAGTCTTTAGCTATAATTAAGCTAATAAAGATCTAAAGGATTTAACACTAGTAGTCTCTCTTTTTATCTGTGGCTAAAGGAGCCTAAAAACGTAATAAAAATTAAATCAAAGGAAAGTGTACATAAGTGAATCCCTTAATAGAAATCCGCTGCTTTAATTAGCCGTTATGGCATTAGTTAATTAAATTAATCCATTAGTTCTTGTTTAGGCTCCTATCCCCTAATATCATAAGTCTCTTTACCTATCCTTTAATATAAATCGTTAATTCGTTTAAATTAATTAGAGAGAAAAGAGATAAATTTAGTAATGCCTTTGTTATTGTATCCACTAGATTATCATTTTTGTTAATTCACCTTACCTCGTAGATCTTATGCTTTTCGTATAATTAACGAAGGGCTATAATATTAATTATTAGTCTCTTCTCTTTCGTTCGAATCAATGAGGGTCTTAAGGGTCTTGAAGGTCTTGAGGGTCTTATGCCTCAATGAAGGTCTTGAGAGTCTTAAAGGTCTTGAGGGTCTTATGCCTCGATGAAGGTCTTGAGGGTCTTGAAGGTCTCGAGGGTCTTATGCCTCCTTGCTGCTAATAATCTAAATCAACCGTAACTAGAGGGATATTTAATAAGCTTGTGTTCGTACGCAACGTAGGCCTTCGTGATATATGCCTATGTAATGTATTATTCCCCTCATAGCTTCTTATCTTAAAGCGTTCTTAATAATCTTTGTGTATAAATACTTGTTATTATTAATCTTTAAGGTCCTAATAATCTTTATATTTAGTAGCTTATTAAACCTCTTTCTCTGTAAGGAATGCTTTAATTAGCATCCCCTTAGTAATAACCTCTTTAATTAGGGATTTAGTTATAATCTCTTTAATTAAGGCATTAGTTATAATCCCTCTAATTAAGGCTTTAGCTGCAATCTCTTTAATTAAGGTTTCAGCCTAGTCCTTAGGGTCTTTAGGGTCTTTAGTTATAGGCTATAGTAATCTTCTTTCTTCTTAAATTACTTATTATAAGGTAGCTATAGTTAAAAGACCTCCTTAAGCAATATAAACACTACTATCTTGTAAGGAATTTTATAGCTTTTATCTAATATTACTATTAGCCCTTATAAAGGTATTCTTAGACTACCCTTTAAAGTCTTCTAGGAATAATTCCTAGAGGTTATTATCTCTCTAACCCTAATGCTTACTAAGGTTAATAAACCTTATAATCTAATTATTAAGTTTAGATTATATAGCAGTCTCTAGGTCTAGTTTAACAGACTTTTCTGGTCTTTTATAAGGGCATAGGAAAGGGGTTGTAATTACCTTAGTAATTTATCCTTTAAAGGTCTTGCTTAGGGCATTATAAGGGCAGAAAAAGGGGGGTCTCTGTAAATGCCTATTAAAAGGAACAGAGCTTATTAGTTATTTAATCGCATTAGATAGCATTATCAGCAGCAGCCCTAGTTAATTAATTCAAGTCAGCTAGCTTAGCTAAGGGTTGTTTTTAACGTCAGGTTCGAAATAAATGCCTTGCAGCAATAGATTTAGTTAGTTAGTTAGTTTTCTTGTGATAGACAATAAAATCAATAATTAATAATAATATCCCGGATAAATATAATAAAGTTATATCCTATAAGCCTAAGGGTTAATAAATTAATTCCTTAGAAGCCTAATAAGCCTATAACTAGGATTCTAGTCTCTTCCTTTAGCATACTTATGTAGTTATGCCTCTTTACTATAATAACTATTAATCTAGCGTAATAAGGGGTAGTGGCTATAGTGTCTGCAGAAATGTCTCTTCTTATAATACCTAACTTATTTATAGTTATAAAGTTAACTACTAATTAGTGTTAGTTATACTAAGGTACTTGCGTAAGTAAGATAATTCCGTAATATTAAAGTTAATAATAGATAGATAGCTAGGAAAGAGAGAGAAGAGAGGGAAGGTTTAGATAATAAAAAAGTAAGTAAAACCCGTAAGTAAGGTAAAAGAGAGGGTGGTGAATTAATATAGCTAATTATGTTACGTGCATCACGCCGGACCTACTATTAGTCTAGTCTTTGGCCACGATTGAGCCGATGAAGATCCGAAGGATCCAACACAAAGACTTAAGTAACTATACTAAGAGATAAATATATAGTAATTAAGTAGCTTTTAAGTAACTTATAAACTTAGTATATAAAGTACTATAATAAGAAGTAAACTCTAATAAAGTTTAAAGTAAGTAACTATATTTTATTATTTATAAAGAATATTAACTTATAGTAACTTAGTAAAAAGCTAAGTATAAAATACTTAGGCCCTTATAAAGTTAAAAGGTAATTAAAACTTATAAATTAGTATACTAATTAAAGCTATTACTTAGTATATAACTATATAATATTTTTAATATTACTAACCTTAAACTATTTATAAGGGACCTAACTAGTGTAAAAGATATATCCTTACTATAAGATAATATTATAAATAATAAATAAGAGTTTAAGGTTAAAAGAATTATCTTATATTATTATAATAAGAGATATTAGAAATACCTAGTTAAATAAAAAGGCTATAATACTTTAGAGAATTTATAGGTTAAGAGAAAAGATTTTATTATAATAAATATTATTAATAATTATAAGTAATAACTAAGTAGCTAGTTTATAAATATAAAGGTGTATTTAGTAAAGATTAGATAGTAATAGTAATATATAAAAAAACTAGATAATTTACCTTATAGTTACCTAGTACTATTTACCCTATACTTATATTAGGCCCTAGCCCCCTAGTATTATTATTTTTATTCCTAGGTATTAGGTTAGTAGTAAGGCCTTAGGTAAGGGATTTATCCTTATTATTAGAGAAATCCCTCTCCTTATATATATATATATAAAGCTTATCTAGAAGGTCTAATAGCCTAATATAAGTAGGAAGCATAAGTATATATATAGTAAGCTATTAGTAAGTTAGTAAGGCTATAAGTAAGAATATTAAGAAACTTACTAAGGGAAGGTTTTATATAATAAAGTATAAGCTATTAGAGATATTAATCTAGACTTCTAGATTAATAGTATTACTTAGTAGTAATATAGTAATTCTCTTATTAGTATTAGCCTCTTATATAACCTCTATAGTTAGCCTTACTTATTTAGCCTAGCTATACTTATTAGTATTCTTTATAAATAAAAGTATATTATAAAGTTTATATTTTATATATATTAAGCGCTAGTAGTATATTAGTAGTAACTTAAGTTATAAAAATAAATATATATATATATTATTAAGAAAGTAAGGATTATTATTAAAGATAATATAACTATTAATATACTTAAAAAGCACTTAGTATAATTTTATAAAGTAAGTAAAGTACTAGTAGTATATTAATATAAGTATAAGTAATAAAGAAAGGGTAAATATACCTTTAAATAGTCTTTATTATTTTATATATAATAAGTATATTTTATTAAGTTACTTATATAAGTTAGTAATAATATATAGTAAGGTAATAATAAAGTTATACTTAAGGAGTTAGTATACTTAATTAAAGTAAATTTACCTTTAGTAATATATTATAAAATAATACTATTACTATCTTTAAGGGTAATAGCTTATATTACTACTTACTATATATAGTATATATAAGGAATTTTTATATTACTAGTATTACTAGCTATAAGTTAGTAAGGTATATACTAGGGATTAGAGATACTATACTTATATTAAAATTTTTAAAGCTATTTACTTCTTAGGAGATTTTTAAGAAAATATTTAAGGGGTTTTCTTAGTTATTAAAGAATCTAATAAAATAAAAGTACTATAGCACTTAGATATAATTTACTATTAGTAAGTTAGTAATAATATACTATAGGAATATAAGTATAGAAAGTAAAGTAACTAATATTCTAGTATTTAAAAGGGATTAAGTATTTAAGTAAAATTAGATATAGATAATAAAATAATACTATAGGATATTAGTAATTACTATAATAATAGCTATAAAGCTACTAAGTTATAGGTAAAGGTAGCTTATAATATTAAAGAAGAATATAAAGGAAAAGAATATATAAAAGTAAGGAAAAGTAAGTCTTTTTATATTAGCCTTAGACCCCTAAGTAATTTATATACTATATATAGCTAATCTAGAAATTATAATATTTATAGTTATAGCTACTACTAGTAAATATATATACTAGCTAGAGCTTTGCACTACACTACACTACATTATGTAGTATTTGTAGTGTAGTGTAATATACTACACTACATTACATACTACACTACACTATATACTACACTATAAGGGAATTTTTTCACTACACTACACTACATGTAGTATTTTGTAGTATTTGTAGTATTTATAATTTTTAGTAATATAATAGCTTATAATAGCTTATAATAGCTTATAATAGCTTATAATATTATTAGTGTTAAAGTTTAATTAAAATTAATTAGTAAATAAATAACTTAAATATAAATATAAGTAAGTATAAGGAAATTACTATAGAAAAGGCTATACTTTTTAATTACTTAGTATTTACCTCTTTTTAAAAATATTAATAAAATAAAACACTTTTCTCTTTTATATTTTTTAAGATAATAATAATAGTAATAATAGTAATAATAGTAATAATAGTAATAATAGTAATAATAGTAATAATAGTAATAATAGTAATAATAGTAATAATAGTAATAATAGTAATAATAGTAATAATAAACTTTAATATCTCTTTTAAGAAAGAATTATATAACTAATTAAAAGAGTATAAACTTTAACTAAGTAAAAGGTAATTATAAGGACCCACTTTAAACCTACTTTTATTAATACCTCTTTTTTCTAAGACTAGATTATAGAAAAAGCATAAAAGTTATTAGTAAGTAAAGGTATAATTAGTAAGACCCACTTTAGACCCACTTTTATTAATATCTCTTCTTTCTAAGACTAGATTATAGAGAAAGCATAAAAGTTATTAGTAAGTAAAGGTATAATTAGTAAGACCCACTTTAGACCCACTTTTATAAATATCTCTTTTTCTAAGACTAGATTATAGAAAAAGCATAAAAGCTATTTATAGCAAAAGGTATAATTAATAAGACCCACTTTTAGACCCACTTTTAATAAATACTACTATTCTAAGACTAGATTATAGAAATAAGTATTAAAGCTATAAGTAAGTAAATATATAACTAGTAAGACCTACTTAAGACCTACTTTTATATAATAATATATAACTAAGTAAGTAAGCTAAAATTAATATAAGTTCTTAAACTTACTTTTAAAGCTTTTTTCTAATTTTATTAATTAAGGAAAATATATTATATTCCTTTTTAATCTTATAAAAATAAAATCCTTACCCTTTTCTAAAAGCTTTTTATAGGTTTTTGTATTTCTTCTAGCTTAAAAACCTAAAAACTTAATATAATTATTTATAATTAAGATAAAATAGCTATATAGCTATAAAACCCTTTATAATAGAAAGTAAAATAATCTCTTTATTATAAGTAACTTATTTTTATAAATATATTATTATTAGATTTATTATCTTATTTATATATAATAATAAATAATTTCTTTAGGGTAAATCTTAGATTTAAAGTAAAAAAGTATATTAAAAAGAATTATAAATCTAATAAAAAAGCTAGAAAAGTAAAATAACCTTTAGAATTTAGGAAAAACTAGGGTTATATATAAATCCTAAAAGATACTATATCTAACTACCCTATTCTTATTATAAGCTTAATAGTTTAAATAAGTATAAACTTTAAAGATTTATAACTAAATAACTAAATTCTAATAGAAAAAAGGCTTATATTAAGTAAATAAAGAAAAATCTAAATAATATTATAAGATATTAATATGCCCTACTTTTATTTTTACCCTTATACTACATGTAGTATTTGTAGTGTAATGTAGTATTTACTATACTACACTACATACTACACTACATTATAATTCACTACACTACATACTACAAGGAAAGTCAAAATAGTACAAATACTACACTACATGCAAAGCTCTGATACTAGCTATAAACTCCTAGTAAGAATAATATAATATCCCTAATATTAAATAAAAGCTTATTTATTTTAAATAGTATATAGTACCTTATTTATTTAACCTAATTATAAAATCTAATATAAGTAATTTACTTACTTAGTATTAATAACTTATTAGGTAAAGGTATATATATTAGAAGTAATAAAGTAGTAAGTATATAGCTATTTAAAGCTAGAGAGTAAAGAAAGAAATTACTTAAAACCTTATAACTTTTATTTTATTATCCTAAGTAAATATAATAGCTATATACTTATAAAATAACTAGTAATATTAAACGCTATTATAAGCTATATATAATATACTTATATTAGCTAAGTAGCTCCTTTTTAATTAAGAATAATTATATATTAGGGGGTAGTATATTAGAAGTATAGAGGCTAGGGAGTTAAGGATAAAATAGTTATATAATAAAACCCTTAGATAAGCCTTAGGTTATATAAATAACTAAGTAGCTATTAGATAGCTATATATATATAGTAAGGTATTTAAATAAGGACTACCTATAAGGTATATAAGAGGTTAGAGTTTAAGACCTTTATATACCTACCCCTAAGTAGTAGCTCTTTAGCTATAACTAAGAACCTTAGCCTTCACTCTGTTTATATCTCCCTAATCTAGTCGTGATAATAACACAGCCCTATTACTCTATAAGTAAAGAGAGTAATATAGTAGTTTTTATTATACCTTAATAATTAAGTAAAGAGGTTAAATAAAACCACTTAAAGTAGCCCTAAAGGTAAGGATCCTATCTAAGGAACTTATAATATTTACCTCTATGCTTTAGTAGTTTAGCAAACCTTATATTTACTTATACTTCTTTTCTTTAATAGAATTTAAAGCTTCTAAAGCACTTAATTTATTATATTCTTACCTAGATATACTAATCTAGTGTACTATAGGTCTATAGGCATTATTATAATAGTCTTTAAGTCTTATAAATCTCCCTTAATAGTAAAAACCTCTAATAGGCTTAAGCCCTCTATATATAGCTATATACTAATAATCTAAGTTTAAAATATCTTCTAATTACCTCTTACTAAGTCTATTACCTTACTAGTAAGATTATCTTACCTTATTTCCTTTTATATAAGTAGTTAAAAAGATATAAGGTTTATAAAAAATATTAGTTAGTACTAGGCCTTTAATAAAGTAAGGGTCTAGCTATCTATTAAGATAATCCAAGCTATACTAATACTAAGGGCCTTTATAATACTATAACTTACTTAAATTCTAGGCTACTAGCTATAATTAAGGTTTATAAACTAGTATTTATTATTAAAGATATAGATTAAGGTACTACTATTAAGTATAACTTATAATTTACCTTAGGTAAGGAAAGCCTTTATAAACTCTCCTATAGTAGTAAATATAGTATTATTTTCTTTAGGTTTCTTTATACTATTATTCTTTAACTATATATTATATACCTTTTTTATATTATTAGGTTAATAATTTATTACTTCTTTTACTTTCTTTAATAGCTCTTTATTAATTTTCTAGTCCTTTATTAAGTAAAGCACTTTATAAACCTTTTATAAGTCTTTTAACTTCTTTACCTTATATTTTTATAGTATATATAGTTATCTTTTTTACCTTTTCTTTTTAGCTTTATTCTTTATTTTACTATTAAGAGTTAGCTTAGCTCTAAAGGTATTATTAGCCTTTACCTAAGACTTTCCTTAGGCTTTAATTAAGTACCTAATCTTACTTATAATACTATAGAAATCTAGGACTTTTCCCTTACTTTTTACTATATAAATTAATAAGTTAACTTAAGCTAAGATAGTAAGAAATTAAGCCTTAATAGTATTATTAATTATTTTTATAAGTAAATTACCCTTAGTAATAAGGTAGTTTACTTAGAAGTATCTCTTATAGCTAATTAAGGTATTTATAAGCTATTTATTAATATTAACCCTTATAAGGTTTTATTTAATAATTTTATTAAAGTTAACTTTAGTATAATACTTAATAGTCTTACTTAAGGGTATTATATTCCTTATAAGTTCTTTAATCTTATTATAAAGAAATATATACCTTAAGGTTATTTACTTATATTTAAAACTAAGTATTACTATAAACTAAGTATAATATTCTTATATAGCCTTTATAAGGCTTTAAAATTAACTATTAAAGACTTAATAATAACTACTAAGAACTATAAACTAGGTATTATTTTTAGTATTATTAGGTTATTAAGGGTACTAAAAATAACTCTCTTTAGGTATATTATAACCTTTAGAAAAGCTTTCCTAGGGTTACTATATACTACTAGTTATAGCTTTATTACTATATAAGTATATTTAAACTCCTATAGTATTTAATATAAATAATTAACTTTATATAGCCTTTACTACCTTTCTCTTTACTAAAGTCTTATTTCCTATAAGAATTAAAGGCTTAGGAGAGTAATCTAGCTATATAATTAAATTAGGATTAATAAAAACCTAGATTCTATCTTTAATAGCTTTTACCTTAACTATCTTATACTATAAGTCCTAGTAGTAAGGCTTCTATAGCTTAATAACTAGCTTATTACTTTTAGAAAACTCCTTAGATATTATAAGAATACCTATAGTATTATTATTATTAAACTAATAAATAGTAGTATTAATCCTAGTATACTAGGGTTACCTAATTATAATATTAATAAATTAGGCCTCTCTTTTACTATATATATACTAATTATTTAAAGATTAAATAATTAGTTAATTTAAAAAGAAAAGTACTAATTTAGAAAAAGGTATAATTATTATAAACACTATATAATTACTACTATATTAGACTATAAAGCTAGGGTTTAATATAATTACCTTTATTAAGTTATTTAACTTTATAAAAGAGTATAAACTATAGCTTAAATACCTAAGTACTTTTACTATTAGTAAGGTACTTATATAGTACTAAAATATACTATAAAGTTATAGAGGTCTTAGAAAATAACTAGCTAGGGGTAGACTCTTGTCTTAGCTAGTTAAGTAGCGAGACTATCGTGCGGCCGGGATCAATTATGCCCTTGTGGGTGCAACACGATCCGCCCACACAGACCCACGGAAATGGTCGGCTGTGACGTATTCATATCCCCACCCCCCACCTTGGTGAACTAATTGCCTGCCGACGGAGAACAGCATGCGCAGGTCGCTCAGGTGGTTGCCCGTCAGATAATTCCGACACCAAAACGCCCACTGCGCTTTTGTGGAACATGGATGAAACAAAGGTCGTGGTGTTACAGCCGACCGGGGAAATCACATGTTTCATCACGGTATGGACAAACGCGAGATCTTCCCGAAGGAAAAGAAGAAGTAGGGAAGAAGAATAACGAAGATTGAATTATCAATTGATGTGATTGGCAGGACGAGCTTGTTCAAAGTGCTTCGCCTGCATGATAGTGTTTTCTTTCCTACTCGACTAAATTAAGGTTTATCGGTATCATTGACGCCTGATGGCAAGCACGGCCCATTTCTGCAGGATGCGCCGAAAAAAGCAAACCTGATCCAAATGAGCTCAGAATGACTTCTCAAGTCATTCAACACCCCGAAATGTGAGCTTCCGTTTTCCCAAGTGCTCCCAGAATTCCAAATAATGCTGCAAGCATCGCACGTGTCCTGTGCACATGCGCCGTGCTGCCGTGAAGGGGTATGTAAAATGCAATTATTCCAAACAACCCAGGACAGAAAAACCAAGCCATATTAGGTCAATAGATATTAAACAAAAAAACATCAGGTGAACTGCCTTCATCTTCGAAGGATATCACACCTTCTTTTCCAGTCCGCCAATAGCAAGAGAATTGCAAGCTGGTAATCGTTATTATGTTAATGTTCAGTAGTAAGTGCGCGGGTGCTAGATCTTAGCCGCAAATGTCGTCTTTGTATCATCATCCCATTGTTGTTCACGCGTCTAATCTTCCCAATCGGGTCATTCGTTTGTTCATTCGAAGTCGTTGCTCTGGCCCAGCGGCTAGGCGTCCGCCCTTTGGAACACCATTTGGTGGTGGCGGGTGAGACCGTCCACTCCGGCCAGAATGAGGACTAGGTCGGGTTGGGAGACCATTGGGTATGCGAGCACCAACTGCGGCGCGAGGTGGTCCAGGCTGATGAGTTTCTTGCTCTGCATATGACTGGGCCTGGACCCTTTTCCATGCATCCCGCTCACAGTACGCGTAGCCTCCAACTTCGAAATACCCATCAGCCAACGATAGTCCACAATCCAAACAGCGGAAGCAGCTGACGTGGTACTTGACCCTGGCCTCGTCTTCCGCGAACTGGCCCTCAATACCCCTCCCACAGCTTCCGCAAAGACTGCCGTTAAGTTTGTGGTAGTGTTGTTCACAATACGGCTT
Source organism: Epichloe typhina subsp. poae (assembly GCA_030389615.1). NCBI lineage: Eukaryota > Fungi > Ascomycota > Sordariomycetes > Hypocreales > Clavicipitaceae > Epichloe > Epichloe typhina. Next base: position 10,586,490 of record CP098313.1, read on the forward strand.
ATCGCCGAGCACGTAGAATACAGATGATGAGAATGGCTCAGAACAAGTTGTACACACAAAGCAAGCCTTGTGATATTTGCCAGTCAGTCTCCCGTCCGCCGAGGTTATGCTCTTGCCGGTGATCGCGACGCCACAAGCTTTGCAATCACCCCGGGACGGTAATGGAAGATGACCACGCGAGTCCTGACGTTCCCAGGTGTCTTGCCGCCTCGGGGAGGGCAAGTTCCTGTATGCAGCCGACGGGTCGTACCTGCGGTCTCCAGACACATGGCTGCCGTCCTGCGGCGGTGAAGAGCTGTATCCTCCTCGACCATGAGGAGCACGCTGACTGTCAAAGGACGGTCGGTCGAAACGGGTGTCTTTGGGAGAGACCCCATATGGTGACTCAATCGTCGGAGAGACAAATCGATGAGAACTTGCTGCTGCTGCATCTATGCGCAAGTCGCTCGGCCTCGTTCTTCCGCTGATTGACTTTGCGTCTTCCATTGTCTGATAGAGATCGCTTTGATGAGTCTGTGATCTTGTGGGGCTTGTTTGAGCCGTCTCATGGCTACCTATGCTGAAATTAGAGTAACCAGATGATGCAGAACTTGTTGAAGAGTGGTAAGGGTTTCCAACCCCGAATTCCACCGCCAAATTGACTGATCCTCCAGTGTTTCTGTGCTTGTTTTGGGGCAACAAGCTAGTTCGGGGAGGTGGTTTTCGTGAGGTGTCGGGCCCCATTGACCTCTTTCGAACATTTCCAAACCCACTTGTAATGTGCGAGCGATCCGATCGAGACCCAGCGGCTGAAGTGGTTCGGTGTGTTTGAGAGGATTCTGTATTCGAGGATGGCTTTGGGTATGTTTCGGAGCGATTGAGACTTTCTTGAGAGCTCGGGGTGTTGCTATTAGGTGCTCCAAAGCCCTCATAGCCATCCTTCTTTGGCCTCCGGGGTGGGATTGGCTCATTGGATGGCGGTGTCCAGCGATCAAGAGACTCTTTGCGCTGTGGGTATGCGTTCCTCGCTGTGGATGGCCGTCGAGCAGAATCAAACGGATCTGGAGAAGTGCTGTTTTTGCTATCCATAAAATCTTCTTCCGCGTGCTGGTTCTTGGGTATGTCGCGCGTTGTATCATCGAACCCGCCGTAACCCCCTGGCGGTTGTGGCAGAACTGCAGATTTTGGCGCCTCCCAAATATTTTCCGAGTCGTTTCTGGACCTGTATCTATCTTCCGTGTCTCTAAAGCTCCTTTCCCTTTCCCTTTCTGTATACCCCGGAGACGCATGCGGCGATTGGCTCGACTGACTGACGGGGGTCATTTGGCCTCTGTGCATATAGGAAGTCCCTACTGGTTGATTAGATTGTTCTGAGATCTCTCATATAGCCAGTCATGTAAGTATAGTTTACCTGCTGCACCTGTGTCTATGGGTGGTGGTGTTCGACTGTATTTAGAATATGGCGGTTTACTAAACTGGCTTTCAAAGGCTTCACCTGCCTCAGGCGGCGGTGATACTATGCAACATTGTACGTCAGCTAACAATATTGCAACATCCGTTTGGGGCCTGAAAACGTACGCTCTGCTGACGAGCCACTGCAAAAGTGATCTCCCATCATGGATATTTCTACCTGGTTGCCACATATTGAGCATTTGATCGTCGGCAAAAACGTCGACTCTCGTGGCAGCTCCATGGTGACTGAAGGGTTATGCGAACACAAGACACGGTTGTCGACCCAAATCGATATCTCTGATGAGCAAATGCCAAAAGTTTCATCCGTGAAGAAAAAGAAAGGAGCAGTTTTGTGTTTTGTAGAAGGGACAAAAGGCCACGCGATCTTTGAGCCACCAATTTGTTTGATGTGTAAAGTGGTTCACAAGACGTGGGGGCCTCGGATTTTGTCGTCTCTCCAAAACTAGGGCAAACACGGTGAAGTCGTTTCGAAGCTGGGTTTGCGCGTGATTCCAAGGCTCTGTCGCATAATTCGTATTGAGTGAATCGAGTTCCGATCAAGTTATAGCAAGAGATCAAAGTCGAAACAACGGGGCTGATGCAGCTATTGCAACAGAAAAGGTGGAGGCTTTACCGCGATCGTTTCAACCTTCTCCCGTCTACTTACAGCACGAGTCGACGCACTAGTCACCTGGACGGCAATAAACGACGACGACTGTGCTGGTTCGGGTACAAGATTGTGACTGTTCAAATCGAGTTTGCTCCAAAAAAAAAAAGAGGGCAACAAAAAATCCCAATGAAGCCAGCTTTGGGGGGCCAAGATGGAAAAAAACAGAGTCGAGAGTTAGGAAGATGCTCGACAGCCGCAGTAGGAGGTGACGGCCATGTGTCTCGTCTCGCCCACTCAGCAAGAGTCAAGTGTGCATACAGTGTGGTAGGTGGTAGGTGGTAGGTGGTAGGTGTACATAGAGGGTTGCCAGGGGGGGCGGGGTGCGTGTTGTAGTGCCGGTTCCTGTCAGTCTTCTTCCAGCAGGTGCGTCGCGGTGGGTGGGTCCTCGAGTCGTCGCCCTTGATGTTGAGCCCTTGCCCTTCCTTCTTGAACAAGTGCACTGATTGCACTGATTGCACTGATATTACTACCGTACTACCGTTCCGGTGGTGATGCAAGAGCGGTGGGCAAACCCGTAAACATAAGCGGCTTATGGGGTCGAGGAAATTGGCTTTGGGCGTGTTTCTCCAAATAAAATAAAGCCGCTTACGCTCGATGGACGACGAGCAGATGTGACCACATGAAGCCCCATCGCCCAGGGCCATTTATCTGGTTGCTATGCCATAAAAGCTCTATTGCCTTCAAGAATTCTTGCAAGTTGCCGTCGCTGCCCCTCGCCTGGGAAACCAAACTAGGGAGACGACATCTGGAACCATTACGGAATATCTCGAGGGCGAGGAGTGGGCTGCAACAGTTGGCCAATTCGAATTGCTCTGGCTGCTTCGGCGCCGTGATCAGTTGCCAATGCTTCCTTCATCGATGACCAGGCCAGGGGGTGAGCGGACCACTTTAGACCACTCTAACCCTTCAGTGTGCTCCCTCGAGGCGTAGTCAACGACCCAAAAGGGGCACATAATTCCCAGCTATTGGCCAGCGAATTGTTTCTTTAGTTTCTTATTTGCTTTTGGTCTTGCCCTCCGTTCACACAATTTGGGCAAGTTTGCAACAAGAAGACGTTGAAAGCCAAGCTAATATCAGCGGAGAACGAAAACCACCTCTGGTGACTCCGTACTTGCGGCCTTTGATCATTATTGCAGTATGTATTCCTCAGAGTGTTGCTGCGCTTGCCCGGACCAAAGTACCAAGCAACCTGGCGGTATTGGGACTGATGTCGCAGGATCACCCACAGTAGTTCATGTCAGAGCTAGTCACGCAGAATTTGCAAGCTTGGACTGCAAGACAATGCTACGCCTTGAATGGCCAAGCAACAGCCCTCGTCCCTGGAAATGACGATAAGCGAAAGTTCAATCAACTTAAAAAACTATCCCACGCTGATATAGACGTCAATTCTCCTAATGCTGCCATTGTCGATTGCTCGTGTAGCACTTCCAGAAGGGTGCTGAATCGGAAACAGTGCTGGAATTCTGAGCATTTGATTGGTATTTTCCTTCGAATATTCGTTCTCCGAAATGGCATGTCTTGGTAGCAATCTCATGGCTTGATGACGTGTCCAATGATGTCGCCTCGTTTTCCAAAGAATGTGACACCCAATTTGGTCTTCCTGCGATTTCTCACTCTATTCTGATCTGCGGAATAGCCCTGTTCTGCATTGTTTTTATCCATGTCTTATCCAGATAGACCGTCACCCAAGTGGTGACCACCGTTAGTTAGTCCACTATACGGTTCCTTGTTGCCTTGCCACGACGAGCCAGTCGAGCCAGAATGGCCCGTGTCCGAATCCCCTGACCCAAAGAAAGGAAGTGACCGACCGGCTGATCGTCATGTGGTGCAACCGATGTCGTATCTGTGGCTGCATCGCAATTCTAGCTGCTGTGCCGCAGAAAGGCCGGGCGCACGACTTGGCTGTGAGGCACGTCGTGGCGGGTTCAATCGAAAATGGACGAGGAAAATGGGAGTTATTCACTTTGCTGAATGGGAACACGCCCCCCATTTTCATTTCGGGCTATCGCGAGGAAGATCAGGTGCTTGCTCCATCCGGCTTTGCCATGTCGGTGAAGCATCAATTCTTCAGTGGGGAACCTGTCTTGAACATTCCCCGGCAGCCCGGTCACCCTAGGAACACACGACTGCCTGTGGACTTTGCCATGATTGTTTCGGGTTTTGTTGACGTTTTTGCCGTCGTAACCGCGAAACCCTTCGATCAGTAGTTACAACTACTGATTAGTCCTATTGGGCGGGAGATTCAGCGGTTCGGAAACATCAGTTGGTCTGTCCAGAGTTCATCTAGACCCTACCCACTACGCCAGATCAAGCCCAAGATAACTCGAAATGAAGGTTCAGGGTAACGCTAGTGCAAGCGCTTTAATGATCTGATATCACATGTAACAGCATGTCGATGCATGCCTGCGAATTATATAGTGCGTGGGGCAGCCGGTTATTCTGCATGTCCTACTTCTAGCCCGACAAGACATCCTCCCAAGATTAATGAGAGGCTTCAACGAAAGGAGAAAGGAGAGGACGGCTTTCTACGGAGGATGAGACCCCCTCGCCCATCACTTCTTAATAACTGGGATTGCGCGTCGTGGTGGCCGAAATGTGCATCGCCCTGTGCCGATTTACCGTTTTTGTGAAGGCTTTCATCTATGAGACATGTGGTAAAGTGCGGTCCGAGGGCATGCGGCTATCCAGCATTGGCCCAAATGGCCGCTTAACACGTGAAGCCTATTACCAAGCAGAAATGCTGCCATCGAAATCGAACCCACAACGAGACTTGTTGATCTTGGTCGGGCAGGACTGCCAATGGCCCTCACACAAGACCTCCTACCCCATCAAGTTGCCGTAGCGTGCTGTTCATGATGTGGCGAAGGTGCCACTTTCACTTTCACCGCTTTCACCCGATGTTGACACCATGTTGGAAACTTCCGTATGATAGCGCCCCCGTGGTCCTGATAATTTTTCAATTGTTCCCTGCTTGGTCATTAGGGTCTGCAGTGGGTCGAGACGTGGGAACACGCTTGATGCTATTGGAGAATCACAGCCACCTGAGCATTGCTTGCATTCGCCTCTGATCGCTCAATTGAAAGCCACTGGCGAACGTCTAAACAGCTGATCAAAGTCGCATCTCTGCCACTTATATGGAAGCCACGGGGACTTGAGAGGGGTTCTGATATTAAGACGACGGGACGGAGTCTGGTAGCTGCGAGCGGTGCCCCTGGCATTGTTAAGTGTCAGCTCGGCTGTGACTGGTCTGTTAAATTCTGGTTCCGCTTTCGAGGGTCTGGTTCGTAATGCACGAGAGCTCCGCTTTTTTACAGCTGGCACCCCACTAAAAGCCCCTCACCGCCCTCCTATCGCTTGTGACAGCCGCGGGGCTCCACGACACCAAGCCCATAATTCGTCTGGTGTACATTAATATCAGGTCTACCACCGCCCGGCCACCGTTCCCGTCTCCTTCAAATCTCCTTCCCGACCACAGTTTAGACCAGCTCTGCTTACACTTAACATCGCACAATCTGTGATCCGAATATTTCCTCTTCCTCATAGGCTCGTCGCTGTTTGTCCCAATTACCTGGCCACACGCAGTCCTTCAATCAATCTTTTCCCAGACTTACCACTCCAAAAATAAAAAAGAGAAACAGATCGAGGCATTGAACCTCGGTCACACAGTCGTCAAGACGTTTTCCAACCTCCTCAACTCGTAAGTCAGGTTTTCAGCTGGCCATAGCGTGGCAGGCCTTCTTTCTTATTCAATCATGAGTCTTCGCTGACTGATAAACAGGATTCACCATCCGTTCGCAGGAGCCCGTTGCTCAGCCGATTCTGGAGGGGCATCGGACTCAGTCGAGACCCAGTAAAGGCAGTAATTAGATAGTCGAACAAAACATCTTACGAAATCTGTCTACCGAAAACATAGACTTTCGCGTCAATTCAACTTGTCACAATGGCTCCTCACGCGCAAGCTTCCTCGGGCTCCACGAACGGGGCGGTTCACGCCAACGGCAACGCCGCTGCTTCCCCCAACACTTTTATTGTCAACTCCCCCAACGTCTGCTACACGGACACTGAGATCAAATCAAAGTACACCTATCGTACGACCAGCGTCGAGACTGACAGCAACGGCAATCTTGTTGCTACCCCCAAGGAGACTCAGTATGACTTCAAAGTCGACCGCAAGGTTCCCAAGGTCGGCATGATGTTGGTCGGCTGGGGCGGCAACAACGGCACCACTGTTACTGCCGGTATTATTGCCAACCGTCGCAACCTCGTCTGGGAGACTAAGGAGGGTCCTCGCGAGGCCAACTACTACGGATCCGTTGTCATGGCCTCTACTATGAAGCTGGGAACTGAGGCCAAGTCCAACAAGGATGTCAGTATCCCCTTCCACAATGTCCTCCCTATGGTTCACCCCAATGACCTTGTCATTGGCGGCTGGGACATTAGCAAGATGAATCTGGCTCAGGCCATGGACCGCGCTCAGGTCCTGGAGCCTACCTTGAAGGGCCTTGTTAAGAAGGAAATGACTGAACTTATCCCCCTTCCCTCCATCTATTACCCCGACTTCATTGCAGCCAATCAAGAAGACCGTGCCGACAACGTCATTGAGGGTACAAAGGCCTGCAATGCTCATGTTGAGAAGCTCCGTCAGGACATCCGCGACTTCAAGTCCAAGAACAACCTGGACAAAGTCATTGTCATGTGGACTGCCAACACTGAGCGTTACGCCGACATCATCCCTGGCGTCAACGACACCGCTGACAACCTGCTCAAGTCCATCGAGCAGGGTCATGAGGAAGTCTCCCCCTCGACTGTATTCGCGGTCGCCTGTATCCTGGAGAACACTCCGTTCATCAATGGTTCTCCCCAAAACACTTTTGTTCCCGGTGCGATCCAGCTTGCTGAGAAGCACAATGCTTTCATTGGTGGCGATGACTTCAAATCTGGCCAGACCAAGATGAAGTCTGCTCTTGTTGACTTCATGATCAGTGCTGGTATCAAGTTGACCTCTATTGCCAGCTACAACCACCTGGGTAACAATGATGGAAAGAACCTGAGCTCCCAGAAGCAGTTCCGTTCCAAGGAGATTTCCAAGTCCAACGTCGTTGATGACATGGTTGAGGCCAACTCAGTTCTGTACAAGAAGGGCGAACACCCTGATCACTGCGTTGTCATCAAGTACATGCCCGCTGTCGCCGATAACAAGCGGGCTCTCGACGAGTACTACGCCGAGATTTTCCTTGGAGGTCACCAGACCATTTCGTAAGTCACGGCTTCTCAGATGACACTGCTGTATTTTTCTTCTTCCTCTAACTTGTTTATAGGCTGTTCAACATTTGCGAAGATTCGCTTCTTGCATCCCCTCTCATCATTGATCTCGTCGTGCTCGCCGAAATGATGTCCCGCATTCAATGGAAGAACTCTGGTTCCGAAGGGGGTTACAAGAACTTCCACTGTGTTCTCAGCGTGCTCAGCTACATGCTGAAGGCTCCTCTGACACCTCCCGGTACCCCGGTTGTCAATGCGCTTGCCAAGCAGCGTGCTGCTCTGACCAACGTCTTTCGCGCTTGCGTTGGCCTCGAGCCCGAGTCTGACATGACTCTTGAGCACAAGCTCTTCTAGGATCGTTTTTGGGGCGGGAATGAGAAATTGGAAAAAAGTTGAAAAACACAAAAAAAAGAGAAACCCGAGTTATGTAGGACAAAAATAGCAAGAGACGTAGGTACCTGCACGGAGGTAACCTCTCAATAACAAATGTGTCTCTTCAAGAATTTATGTGCCTAATTGTGACGTACGTTGGTCTGAATAGGATGAATACTTTGTGCAGTGACTGGTAGACGGGTGATGAAAGAAATCACCTCGTTTGGTAGTTTTCTATACTTATAATGGCCATATGATGATGCCCCCAGAAAGCATTCGCACAGAGTGGATAACCGTCTTTTGCAACAATGAAATAGGTGGTATTCGTGATAGAAGGTAATATGTGGGGCCATTTTAAAAAAACGCGGGAAGGCCCGCGACGTCGCGACACCCAAAACCGCGTCGCGCGTTCTGAGTTCCCCACCACCCACTTAAACACGAACGGCCATTCTCGAGCTATTTCTATCTACACTTACTACTACATAGATCAAACAGCAGACCGTGTCAACTCAAGTCGCATTTTATAGATTCCTTTTCTTACCATATATTCCCTCCTCTACAGAATCGATGATCTAAGCGATATTTGTCCACTCTTATTGAATCAGCAGACCAAGGCAGCGATTTACTACGCAATGGCCTCTTCACGAGCTGCTTCAGTCGCTTCGCGTGGCGACTCACCTGAGCCCTTGACACCGCGTTCGAAGATCAAGGCTCTGCTGGCAACCGTGGAAAGCAGTGACGAAGAAGGAGGGACACGAATTCAATCAACCCGACCATTCTTTCTCACGGGGATCGGTAAACAGAGAACCCGACAGAGCAGTCCGAGATCTGCACAAGACGATGAATCGGACGATTCAGATGTTATTAATCGACCACGAGGCAAGCTCGCGTCACGGATGCAGGCCACTGAGCAGACGACAAAGGGAATCAGGAGCCTGGAGCCGGCGGCAGCGAACGCGAGAGAACGCGTCAGAATGATGTTGGAACGCGATGAGGCGAAGAAGAACGATGAGCAGGCCTCAAATGGTGATGACGAAGACGAAGACGAAGACCTCTCAATAGCCCCAAGACGTACGAAGCGTCTTCCTGTCGTTGACCAGCAGTCAGATGCCGCAGAAGAACAATCTCGACCAACAAGCCCTGGACTATTTGTGTCTTCGCCCATGCGCCCCTCGCCCACTAAGAGCATTTCTGAGAGAGAGGACTCCGACAATGACCTCCCGGCACTCGATTCGAATCGCTTCAAAGTACTTGTCGAACAGAAAAGACAAGAACGCCTGGCACGAGAAGCTGCCGAAGAAACTTGCAAAGCTGAACGACGGGTTCAACAGGAAAAGCTTGCTTCTGAAATGGAGCAGTTGGCTTCCGATGATGACGATGGTGGCATTACAGATGACGAAGGAGGAAGACTACTGACTCAAGAAGCTCGTCCTACCCGGAAGGCGAGCAGAAAGGCAATTGAGGAGATGAACAGGGAAACGCAACGTATGGCCAGAAACATGCAGCTTGCGCACGAGGCAAAGACGAAGAAGAAGATATCCAAATCGAGTCTGTTTGAACGGTTCAACTATAAGCCAGCCGGTTACGTAGAGCCTGAACGTCAGATGAATAGCTCTAGCCGACCTACGACGCCACATTCCGATGTCGAAATGAACGATGGCGACACGCCTGCAAGCTCTCCTCCTGCGGCCAAGAACAACCAAACTGTTGCTACAGACAGTACTATCCCGGCAGCACAGACTACGGAAAATGTACAAGACCTCACGGCGCAGATGTCGGAAGTCACCAAGCCTACCAGTCTCACAATGACGAAGGGTGAATCTGGCAAACAACAAGATACAAGTCCAGACCAAAAGCGGACGCAAAAGCGAATAGTGAGAGTCCGACTCCCTGCTCTACCGGTCAATGCGGCTGCGTTAGACTCGGATGACGACCTACAAATCACTACGACGACCAAGGATAAGCTCGATATACTTTTTGATAACATTCCACCCAACAGGACCAGTGAACTGCATTCAATTCATGTCTTGCGAGCTCTAGCGCAGGTGCGGTCTCCTGGGAAGCAAAGCAAACGAAAGGCCGATCAGTCCAAAATGACGCCTGGAGAGTTGCAAGCCTACCTGCATCTGAAAGCACGGCAACAAGCTAAAATGGAGCGTGAACGCCGCTTGGAGGTTTTGAGGGGTCAAGGCATCGTGGTCCAGACTGCTGAAGAACGGGAGAAACAGGAACAAGAGGTGGAAGATCTAGTGGCCAAGGCTAGACAGGAAGCGCAAAAAATTATGGAGGAGGAGCGGGACGAAGCTAAGAGACTGAGGAAGACAACTGGCGAGGTCGATCCTCTTGCCTGGGATGACAGTGAAGACGAGGAATATCGGAATTCGGCCGACGAGGCCGCAGCCGAGCTGGAAGTATCGGGCTCTGAAGACGAGGAGGTCGAGGATGCAGAAGACGAGCAAAATGAGAATGAGTCCGGCAATCCCTTGTTTGATGACGAAGCGGACTTTGTCGACCCCGAGCTTGAGCAAACTGAAGCTCAAGAGAAGGACGAAGATGATGATGATGAAGTGGACGTCCAACCAGTTCTGCGACAACGCAGAGCCCGGAACACTACCACGGTGCTGCTGTCCGACGATGAAGGCGGCGTTGAAGCGACGCCCAAACCGATCAGGATGGCCACCCAGATGACCCCTGCAGGTGCGAGCAAGGTGTCTCCTGGCGCGCCTAACTCGGTCTTGCGATCTGCCAAGAAGACATTTATTCCTGGATTACCTGTCCAAGGCCCTGCTGGTCTGGGCCTCACCCAGATATTCGCTGGTACCATGGACAGCCAGACGAGCGACTGCCCTGGGAATGGACCCACGCAGTCGATGATGCCCGATTTTGAACATTTCCCAGACTCGAACTTCTCAGCTACTGCGGATGAGCCAATGGAAGAAATGATTTTCGATTCCCAACGAGAAGAAGACTTGGCGGAAACCCAGGGAGTGCAGCTCAATCTGTCGCAGTCTCAAATGCACGGCCTCGGCACCTTGATTAGCCACGGAATGCAGACACAAATGTCCGAGGGGATGGAACTTTCTCAGGACATTGGCTTGCAACAATACACTCCTCTTCGCGAAAGATTTTTCGAGCCCCCTTGCTCAACAGTAGAGACAATGATGGTAGAAAAACAAGATGGCGAGCACGACACCGCGCCGCAAGACTCGCCGCTTGTCCGCAAAGGCCGCCTTCGAAGGAGAATGGACATGTCCATCGCCGAGACCGCCATTCCCGAAGCAAGCGAGGAGAACGTACCCAGCACACAAGAAGATGCTTTCAGAGCGCCAAAAGAGGCGACAAAGGAAGTATCAATGAAGAAGGTCCACCCCGCTGAAGACTTCAACCGGAAGAAGAGCAAAGCCAAAGAGATGGTTGAGGAACAGGCCGAGGAGTCTGAGGACGAGTACGCCGGTCTTGGTGGTGTGGATGGCGAGGAAAGCGACAATGAGTCGAACGGCTCTGTGGAGGAGATGATTGACGACACAGCTGGGAATGACAGCGACGAGCGCAAGCTCGCGGCGTTTTATGCGTAAGTTTACACCACACATGCTCTTCCAAACTCCTCACTCTGCCATCTCACGAGACACGACGCTAACCAAGAAATAAAATTCTTGCAGGGACCGGGAACGAGCACAGGATGAGCAGCAAGTAGAGAAGTTGTTCAAGGACATCACCAAAGGCATGTTGCGGCGTAAACGCGGTGCCGACTTTGACTTGTCCGACTCGGACTCGGACGGCGAGGCGCGCAAACGTATGAAGAGGCGGCAATTTGCCAAGATGCAAAAGGCACTGTTTGCCGATGAGCGAGTCAAGAAAATTGCCGAAAATCCGGGCAACCAAGCGTTCCTCCGGACCATCGAAGACCACGGCAGCGATGACGAAATGGACTTCCTGGACAGGCCGGAGGACTCGCCGTCACAAGCACACGCCGAGACGCATTCGCAGGACGACGGCGAAAACCGGCAACTCCCAAGCACCACCATCCCCGACAGCCAGCCACACTCGACGAAACCACTAGACGTGGCGGCGTCAGAGAACCGCCCGCCCGCGCACTTGCGGAGAACCAACAAGGGCAAGAAACCGTCCAACATAGGACAGGTCCGGGAAACGCTCTCCAACCTCCTCGACGAGCCACAGGCCTCCGTGGTTCCCGCCACGGAAGACGGCTCCGACAGCGAAGCAGAGGAAGAAGGAGAAGGCCTTGATCAATCCTCTTCCTCATCCCGAAGCAACAAGGAGAACCAGGCTCCTCACTTGCCCACGTCCACAGCCGCAACCACGACAATCATCAACCGCTTAGGTTTGAAGCGCAACTCCTCCTCCATCTCATCCACCCGCATGGCATTTTCAACCGCCTCGGCCTCCACCTCGGCCTCCTTCAAAGTCCCCGCGCTGTTGCGCCGCGCCACGGCTAATTCCACAGTCAGCACCAATTCCTCGAGCGCAGTCAGCACAGCAGGGGGGTTCGGCGAAGAAGCAAAGATCAAAAAGGGCGCGGGGAAGAAGAGCGGGATCAATGGCTTTGCGAGGGAGAATGAGTCTCGGATTTTGATGAAGGAGAGCGAGCGGAGGAGGCAGGAGAGGAAGGCGAGGGGGGCGGAGAAGAGGATTGGCATGGTGGGTGGGTTGTTGGGTCGAGGAGCATTTGAGTGAATGTGGATTTCGGGACATGTATCTGGGTTTCAGCGATTTTAGGTCCTCGGCGTTGGCGAGTGATGCCAATGGGATGGCGCAAGGGATCGATGAGCTGGGTCGACGGACGGGTCGACGGGTAGGGCGGCTTTGCAATAAATGTACCATGTGCAATGGAAGTAATTTCTCGGATCAGAGTGGTGACGCCGCCCCGTCAAAATAGAGAATTCAAGGGGGTAGATGGGAATTATTAATTTAGTCATGACGATAAATCACCCGTCCACAAGTCGATAACATTGTGATGACAGCCACTCTGCTAGTTGGGTATCCGTAAGTCTAACGTAATCAGCCTCTTGAAGTGATTCAAGACGATGGCCTTGACTGGTCTAAAAAGAATTTGACGAGAAATCCGCCACGCCACGCCACGCCACGCCACGCCATGCAAAGCTTCGCTTTCCAAATGCATCTTGAAGCGGTTTCATGAAACGCTACTATAAGTGAGAAATGCCCCAGGTGTGATGTTAAGCTCATGGTTGGTGTCCTTTCCCCCTTTGGAATGGAAAACCCCCCCCCCAAAAAAAAATCAATAGAACGAGAAAAGATGCTCCTGAAGATGGTTGGAGGATATAGCAACAAGAATAATAATTAAAAAAAAAAAGGGAGAGAGAAGAGAAGAATGGATGTGGAAATGAGACGTCATGCCTCCTTTTGCGCCATGACAACGACATAGTCAACCAGGAGCTTTGGCTCAGCCCTCTTGGCGGCCATTCTCACGCGGGCATTCAGCATCTCAACCTCGGCCTCTGGCCACCCGAGGACATCTCGTAACAAGACGGCCGTCATGGCCTCGACGCCCTCGACGAAGTTGATGGCCATCATGGTGCCGACCTCCCTGTGGCGCTGGTCCTTGGGCCAGCCCCCGACGGGAACCTTGTGAGCAACCTGCTTGATGGTCGTGAAGCCCGTCTCGGCCGCCCACCGCTTCAGATGGGGCGTGGGGTCGAGCACCCTGCCCGTCTTGGAGCAGGCCTCCCTCATGGCCATGGTGAGCTGCAGAAAGGGATGCGCGGGGTGGTGCGCGGCCAGAGGTGCCGCCGCCGCC